>JAMZAV010000911.1:0-665880 GCA_024449915.1 Sweltsa coloradensis | reverse complement strand
GTAGCTGGTACTTGCCGTGAAGGTAGGTCTAGCGGTGAAGACTCAAGACCTACATGGAGAAGCCTCGAATAGCGTCAAGAGGAAGAGTTCGATACAGGACTCTAGAGGTCCGCGTACAGAGGGAGAGCGTCCAACCAAAGGGGCAGTCCGTTCGTAGAGTCGTCCTACCACAGTCCTGAGGGTATAAAGTAAGTCATGTGTTCACATCTAAAGAGTAACTAAGAGAGTAATTGTGGGAACCCAACACGTCAATCAGGCAACGGCATGCACAGGCTTAACCCTCGGTCAGAATAGGAATGTGGTGTTATTTAATACAGTGCCCCTTCTTTGAATTGAAAGCTGTAGTTATGTACTGTTCTTTACCCCGCATCCTCTAGAATCCTCATCAACCCAAGGTCCCGGTCGATCCTATGAGTTCAGGACCTAGGTGGAGTTATGTCCTAGCAGGGAAGGTCGCTACGTCCCTAGTACAGCCTCCCAGGTAGGAGTAACGCCACAGCCAAAGGGCCTAGGTCCCTCATAGTGTGACAATATTTCACATGGGCATTAAGGTAATGGTAATGTATTGCTTTTTTAAAGAAAAAGTTGAGCCAGAATCCATAGAATAAAGGTTTTAATATGAGTTTTTTTAGGTTTATAATAACAATTTACAAGTAACAATAGAAACTTGACAACAATCACCAACAATGCGTTCAAAAGGCATTTGTTAAGTAAATAGATCCCACCCACGCAAACTAAAAACTTACAAAAAAGCTCATCCATCAACGCGACCGGACTTTAGCGTTTTCCTAGTAAAATAGAAAAACAATACTTACATCACCGGTCGCGCTCGAGCCTTGCAAAGCACTGCTATCCAAGTGTCCATAGAGCTGGTTTAAAACATCTCGGAGTCGTTTTGTGTTCTTCTTGTTGGGGTGAAGTAGCATGGCTTGGAAATTGACAGGCAGTCCATACCTAAATCAAGCAGAATACACTAGGCTACATAGTACAAAATAATTCCCCAACATAGTAAGTAAGTAGACCTAATATAATGTAAGTGCAGGGGCCTATATGCAAAATCAGTAGGTCTAAGCTACATGACTTAAATGAGATCCACTTAAAGGACATCACTACCGTACCCTGGGATTTCCCGGGGGTATAAATACGGTACCAATAATTTTACCTCTGCATATAGGTAACACTAGTCTTTAAATCTAAAATAAATATGACACATTTTCAATATTTGGAAACCTTATTATTACTATTAGCTTCCCCATGAATGTAAATTAAATGCTGTGATAACATTAATTAGGTCCGCCATTTACATCCATTCTTAATTCTTATGTTTGTTATACATAATAATTAATAATAATATGTAATGAATGTATGGAATAAATAAACATGTAACAATAATAATAATTAATAAATAAATTTCAATTACCGAGCGGCGAGTTTGAATTAACAAGGATTTACTGTTGGCCTACTATGTACCATAGACTCATAGAGTACTTACCTAAGAACAGATTCAACAAACACTCTTAAAGCCTTGACATGTATCCACGCACAGAAACATTCACTGAAGTTCACTTTCAGCCATCTTACCAGGGGGCCCTAGAAATACATGTTTTTTGTTTATTAATATTATATTACCAGGTGGCCCTAGAAGTACATGTTGATTTTTATTGACATAGAGTCCTCCTAGCGTCCTAGCGATAAATGTTTATTATAATTACCAGAAGTCCTAAAAATACATAATTATAATTTTATTTTTATAAAAAAAATATTTATATTAAAATACTACCAGGAGCTCTAGAAATACAAAATACACCAACATTTCAGGTTTATTTTGCAAATGTGTGTTAACTTTACTTAGTAGCCTATAACTATAAAACATCTCACTGTGAGGGCTCAATACCAGCAGCAGTCTGGCATAGGATTGCAAATCTATGAAGAAGAAAAAATGGTTTAGGGTTGGAAAGACTTTGGGTCAAAGCACAGAAGCCCACATTTTTTCGAGCAAGTCTACAATTATTATTTATATTTACATATTAACCATTTTGAACTTTTATTACCACAATAGGCCATTATTTGCATAAATTTTAGATTTAACCTAAGTTAAACTTATTTTATTTTATCTTTATACAATAAAACATCCTCATCCAAATATTGCATTTATAAAAATAATTTTGATATAGATATTGTGGCTTGAAGCGTCCTGTTTTGGAACATACCGTGAAACGTGCTGTCATTAGTAATTCCATTATCACAATAGGGCCCTACACGGGATCATATTCATAGACCATCCACCCATATGTGCCACTCTATACAGGCAAAATAAAGAACTATTTGAAGGCTATTTTGAATTTGTGGAACGTCTAGTGGCTGGCCTGTGAACTAACTGAGGTTAGGTTGTAAATGCAGTGCCCTACTATTTCTACTTTTGTAAATGTAGTCACCTACTATTTCTACTTAATATTCCTTGGAATAAATAAATTTCAATGTACCTAACTACAAAAATAGTTAAAATGAAACACAAAACTGGAATACAATACAATCACATTTTTCATCATTAAGAAAATAAACTTTATATGAAATAACATGGTATATATAATTAAATGGCATGATTGCAACCCTTGTTGATGTGTTGATGTTGAAGTTGATGTGAGTTGTATTGAAAACGATAAATTAAAAGAAACAATTGATCTGTGTAAATATCAATGTGAAAAAAATTGTATGCTTGAACAGTTCAGTGAAATTACGATAAGCGAATTAAGAAGAATAGTGCTGTCGCTAAAAAACAATGGTGAGGGGACCTTTGATGGAATTAGTGTTAAGTTGTTAAAAGATGCATATCCTACGATTCAGTTTTACCTCCTTAACTTAATTAACATGTCATTAAAAACAGGAAAATTTCCTGAAGACTGGAAAGAATCTCTTATAGTTCCTATACAGAAAATTAGTAAATCTAAAACTGACTCTGAATTTAGACCAATAAACATGTTGCCAGTTTTTGAGAAAGTATTAGAAATAGTTGTTCATAATGAGTTATATGCATATTTTGATAGAAATGACTTAATTGAATGTCAATTGGGTTTTAGGAAACTGCACTCATGTGAGACTGCAGTTCAACTTTTAATTTTGAAATGGACTCAAAGCATGGATAATAACCTATCAACATTGGCTGTTTTTCTTGATCTAAAGAGAGCCTTTGAGACTATAAATAGATCTAGACTTATTGAGAAATTGAGATATATGTATGGTGTGGACGGGAAGGTGCTAGATTGGATATGTGATTACCTTTGTGGAGAAGTCAGAGGACAAAATATAATGAAGTAATATCGGATGTAAAAAATATTGATGTTGGAGTCCCACAGGGGTCAGTTCTGGGCCCACTTTTGTTTCTTATTTATATGAATGATATTGAAAAATGTGTAGAAAAGTGTATCTTAAACTTGCATGCAGATGATACCATAATTTTTTTCTCGAGCAAAGATTTACAAGAAATGATTGACATTATAAATAATGAACTAAAGACTGTTTCACAATGGTTAAGTATCAACTTTCTTAAACTAAATGTATTAAAATGTAAGTGTATGTTAATGGGCACTGCTAACCTAGCTGAAATAAAGATGGACATACTAGCTAACCTAGTAAAAATAGAGGATGAAGCCATCATGTTTCTTGAAGAATTTAAATACTTGGGTATAATCTTAGCAGGATCAAATGGGAGTAACTTTGATGGGGAGATGAGAGCAATAAGCAAAGCGTTGGAGAAGATTGAATACTTTAGAGAAATGAAGGTGGTGATACTAACAGACTCAAGAGCATCTATCCAGGCTATATAGACCGAGAGCTCGCAACATAAAGTCTCCCCTCATAAGGTACATATGGTTTGACCATTGGAAAATAAGCGGAAATTCAAGTCATTTAAAAAAATGCGCGTCTTACAAGTCAACGTTGGGGCGTTTACCCGTCAGACGCCCCCAAAGTGGCCCCCCCAAAAAAGGTCAAATCTTGCCCTATTAAGTATACATGATTGAAACATAAGAAAAATTATAGAAGAAGTTAGCCCAAAAATAAATATCACTCGTCAGACGGGCTGCGATGGGCCGTTGACTCGTCAGACACCCCCAAAGTGGGCCCCAAAAAAGGTCAACTCTGCCCTCATAAGGTATACATGATTCAAACATACGTCATTTTATAGGGAAAATTACTAGAAAAACGAATATCACTCGTCAGACGGTCTCCGTTGGGCCGTTGACCCGTCAGATGCCCCCAAAGTGGCCCCCCAAAAAAAGGTCAAATCTGCCCCTATTAAGTATACATGATTGAAACATAAGAAAAAATATCGAAGAAGTTAGCCCAAAAATGAATTTCACTCGTCAGACGGGCTGCGATGGTCCGTTGACCCGTCAGACGCCCCCAAAGTGGGCCCCCAAAAAAGGTCAACTCTGCCCTCATAAGGTATACATGATTCAAACATACGTCATTTTATAGGGAAAATTACCAGGAAAACGAATATCACTCGTCAGACATGCTGCGTTGGGGCTTTGACCCGTTAGGTAAAACCAAAAGTTGGCCCCCAAAGATGTCGAATCTGCCCTTAAGACTGTTTGCCAAGCTCGGGCTATCTTTTTTTACAATGATAAATGCCCTTTTAACAACACGCTTGATCGTCAAATCCAGCTTATTTGACATACAGAACGTACCGTTATTTACCTTAAATTTTCATCCAAAAATCTGCATTTTTGGGAGGCTGTTCAGAAAGGATGAGTGTGTGTCGCTATCTAAGCACATTTTGAGATTTCAAATAATTGTCTCCTACACAAAATTGGTAAATTACTACAAATTAACAGTTTGGTGTCATATTTACGGTCAGTTAATAAGAAAAGTGAGCAATATTTGGAAAATGTGCCTAGATACCACTTATTTCACATGATTATGCACAGCACAACCCGATAGGACCACCGAAAGAGCTTCCAAGTGATCCAGAGTCCAGACTTTACCTCTGCGCTCTGCGTCAAAGCCTGGTTTTCTGGAGCTTAGCCACCTTGGATTTATTGTATAGGCAACTATGACGCTGTTAAATTGGTTCCATAGACAGAAATTTCAGAAAAATTCCATTATGTATATATATAGAGATGTTAAATACAGACCAAGATGGTTCCTGGATGATCTGTACCCTTTGTCACTTGATGAGATTATGCAATGCGATTTAGAAGTAGAGGATTTCGATGAGGATGACATAGATGTTTCGGAAGCAGCGTACATGATGTAAATATTATTAAATGTGATTACAGTTTTTTATTTATTCTAATCCTCAATTGTCTTTTAACTTATGAAAAGTATTTGCATGTTTCAACGCATGTAAAAGATTATTACGTATGTTATGATATGATGATGATAACTAATAAAATGTTAAAGCGTACAAGCGTACAGTGATTACGAATGTGATAGAAGTTTTGATATTTGAAGTTAATTATACCAAACCAATTTATATATTCTAATCTTCAATTGTTTGTAACTTATATAAACTACTTGTATGATTTAACACATTACAAATTCTTACTTGTGATATGATGATGATTACTTCTGAAGATTACTATGATAAAAAGTTGAAACATACGGTGATAACGAATGTATGGAAGTTTTGATGTTTGGAGACATACCAATTGATATATTCTAACCCTCAATTGTTTGTAACTTATTAAAAACTATTTACATGATTCAACACATATTAAAGATTATTGCTTAATAGGTTGTCATAATTATGATGTTAATTATTTACGTAACTTATGATTACTATGATATGATTTCTTATGTGATAAAAGTAATTGATAGTCAATGATTTTCTTGTATCGTTATACAATATGCAATAGTTTAAGCGATATACTTTAATAGGCAGAATCCGTATAGTATCATGTACACAGTAGTAAATTAAACACAACTCTTCATTAGTAAAAAAAAAAAAAAAAAAAAAACACTCTTTACAGTTTAAACCCTAACCTATACCCTATACATACACCATTATTAACTAGGGAAACGCCAAAGTCGTTGTTAAACGAGTGAGTGAGCCAAGTGTTGAGTACCCGGGAACATCCCCTTTCCTCCCCTATACCTAAGGCTGGATCTAGCCCAGTCTGAGGGATGATACCGGGTACTCAACACATGGCTCACTCACTCGTTTAACAACGACTTTGAAGTTTTCCATAGTAATTTAAATTGAACATTTAAAAAAGAATTGTGTTCAAAAACGTATTAGCGTGAGACATTAACAAATTTCCAAGATATCAAAATCACCCAATTTTTATTTCCCATTTAACACCCCTTAACAATAATATGTGGGTGTAAAAATATAAAAAAGTTCAAAGTAACGGATATCGAACCCCAACCCTCCGTGCGGTAGGCTAACTGCTTACCACTCAGCCATGCCAGACAGATAAATCTCGTCCCGCTAGCTGCTACTAAACAATTGCTATCGATATTTTTAAAAATCACATTTTTATTTATTGTAGGCTTAAATCGCAATGGATCTAGCTGATTTTGTTAACAGTTCTCAGTAAACTCGTACCGGATGTCTGTTTAAAATTTCAGCGCAATCTGTTCAGCGGTTCGGCTGATTTTCGACGTACAGACAGACAGACAGAATCACAGAATGAGGGCCGTTTGAGTTGAATGGAGACACTCGGTCGCTCCGCTCCCTCGTTTAATTATATAATTACCATAAAACGAAGTATAACATGTCTTCCTGATTTATTCATCGATCTAGATATTCCAAAAAAAGAAAAAAAAGTTGTAGTTGCAGGAGCTCAATGACCCAAAATATGCGAAAACTTCATGACAACATATTTTCGCACAAATCCGATTGAATCCAACATAATTTCGTAAGTACTATTCGAGACAAAACATGTTTTAAACTTTTTTTTTGGGGGGGGGGCAAGTGGCGGGTAAGGGCCCCACACAGCCAGTCTGACGAGTGATATTCTTTTCCGTGGTAAATTTTTCTATAAAATGCCGTATATTTTAATCATGTATACTTATTGAGGGCAGATTTGACTTTTTTTTGTGGGGCCACTTTGGGGGCATCTGACGGGTCAATGGCCCAACTTATCCCGTCGGACGAGTGATATTCGTTTTTCTAGTAATTTTCCCTATAAAATGACGTATGTTTAATCATGTATACCTTATGAGGGCAGAGTTGACTTTTTTGGGGCCCATTTTGGGGGCGTCTGACGGGTCAACGACCCAACGCAGCCCGTCTGACGAGTGATATTCATTTTTGGGATAACTTCTTCTATAATTTTTCTTATGTTTCAATCATGTATACTTAATAGGGGCAGATTTGACCTTTTTTTGGGGGGCCACTTTGGGGGCATCTGACGGGTAAACGCCCCAACGTTGACTTGTAAGACGCGCATTTTTGAAAATGACTTGAATTTCCGCTTCTATTCCAATGGTCAAACCATATGTACCCTATGAGGGGAGACTTTATGTTGCGAAGCTCTTGGACTAATAGTGAGTAGAGAAGAAACAGAAGCAGAAATAAGAAACTGCAAGATAAGAATCCTGAGGTTGATGAATGCAGGTAACACAGTAATGCTACAGTGGATACCGGCACACTGCGGCATAAACGGAAACGAGAAGGCTGATTTCCTCGCTAAAATGGGAAGTAAAACCAAGCAATTCATAAACAACATTTCATACAGATCAGCTAAATCACATCTGAAATCAGCCAGCAACTCAGAGGTAAAGAAAGCATGGAAGGAGAAAGGCAAGAATAAAATGTGGAGTGAGCTAGTTAATACAAGGAAAGAAGAAACGATAGGACAAACCATTATAGGAGAAGAACTACACTGCACAGTTTTAGACTAGATACCGGCCATGACTTGCTAGCAAAGCACTTACATAGAATAGGTGTGATGGAGAGCAGCATGTGTAAACTCTGTGGTGATGGAACACAGGACAGACAACATCTATTTAGATGCGCTACATTGAAAGGACACTATGGGGAAATGCCAGGGGGTATGGACAGGAAGGAACAGGAGTCCTATCTTTACTGGTTGTCAAGACACATGATGACATAGATATGTCAATGTGGGCATAAGAGAAGAAGAAGAGAAGGAATAACAATCCGATGCACTGTGATTACGGATTACGTAAATCGGTTGAAACGTAATAATATTATTTACATCACACATTCTTTTCCCACGCGTAGGCTACTGGCCGGGCTGCGCCGTGCGTAGAAAGGAGCTAGTAGATCGCCGCAGGCCACCCACCAGCTGACCGAGCGTTGGCTAGTGGCATGCCACTCGAGCAAGGCTGGCCAGCCGGTGATGGGATATTATTAGTTAAGTCATCGAGATTTTCAAGTGAATCTACTTGAAACATGTTTTTAATACCTCATAATAAACAATGCTTGAACTCGGAGCGTGTAAAGATAATGAGTCGCGTCATCGATGTTGTCACTACGACGGTAGCAACTTGACTGAAGTCGCTACGTGAATCGAGACCGAGTTTGGAGGGAGGTGCGCGTGCATCGGCTAGGCGCCGGAGGGGCGGGGAGAGTAGCGGAGAAGTGGCAGGAGCGTTCCGTTGCACTGCAGAAATGTGTAGTGCAGACCGCGGCGGGATTTATCACATTATTCAGTGCAAATAATATCGTACGATTATCGCGATATGACGTCGCATATCGTGTCGTATCGATATACGATTATCAACCGCAATACTAGTTTTTACCAGCCGCGCATGCGCATTTGTAATGGCCTTATGACCGTCTGTTCTTCAGCGAGCAGCGCCCGCCGCCCGTGCGGATGAGGAAATACATCTCGTAAACGCCAGATCCAAAGATGCGTGGAACAAGGTGCGCGTTCGCGAGAAGTATGGGAAAATAATTTGCGAGTGCATGTTATTATTAGGCCTCCGCCAAATAATGATTGATTGATTGATGTTTGCAACGGTAATGGTTTAATTGCATTAGGGCCTATTGCAAAATGAGAGTAGCGTCGATTTTACGCTACAGCTACCTGTTAATAATAGCTTGTTACTCTCTAGGCCTACTTTACTACATTTCCAAAAGTATCGCGCTACCGACCTCGCTACTAAACAAAGTAACATGTTACAAGTAGCGCGCTACTTAACAACACTGCTGCAAAGTATAATATAAAAATAATATAAAAGTTTATAGTATATATATACCTATATGCTCAGTTGGTAAGAGCATAGCCCGGACAGCTAAGGTCCCGGGTTCAAATCCCGGTGTAGTCACTTGTTTAATTTCTGTCTAAAGTACTAACTTAACAGCGTCATAGTCGCCTACTATAAAGCCAAGGTTAAACAATATATATATATATATATATATATATATATATATATATATTAGTACTTTAGATAGAAATTAAAAAAGTGACTACACCGGGGTTTGAACCCGGGACCACAGATAATAGAGTACACTACGTGGGCAGATACGTAACCTCCATGTTAAATGTGCTTCGCGGGTTTTTTCGTACTTGTTTGCAACAACCGCATTGCCGCGCTAGTGTAGCGCGCTGTGCGAGTTAACTGACCCCTATAGTTTGTGTTTGAAACTGCTGCTACGAGCCTCTTTTGTTCAGTGGATAAGGTCGGGTAAACAGGTACCTGCTTTGCAGACCTACAGTGTTGCATGCATGCATTCTCTCCTCGAATGTCGAGAGGAGATCCAGGCCAGCCAAACCGCATTCCGATGGAACAAAGACCACTACCCCAAATACCGGGTCGTAAGTAAAACGTGCTTGCACATTGGACAGAAACCTTCATTCACAGAATCGAAGTGAACGATGAGAATACTCATCAGTCATGATGTGCATGGAAGTGATGTTATAGTATTATACTACTTTGCATAATAATATTTTATTTAAAATATTTTTTCAAAGACAAATTAATACACGATTAAAAATAATAAAACAATCAAATTACAATAATCATGATTTGAAGATCAGTTTGAGACTCTGGACATAGTTGGAATAACAAACAATAACAATAACAATAATAATAATAATAATAATAATAATAATAAAAATAATAATAATAATAATAATAATAATAATAAACGTGAGGATTTGAATACTATGATTTTTTTAATAACTAGGCCTATGTACATTTTATTTGATTGTATTTATTGAACGAGTGAGCGTAGCGAACGTAGTGATTTCCATTCGACTTAAACGGCCCTAATTGTTTTTCTGCGTGCGTGCGTGTGTGTGTGTGTGTACGTTGAAAATCAGCCGAATCGCTGAACAGATTGCGCTGAAATTTTAAACAGACATCCGGTACGAGTTTATTGAGAACTGCTAACAAAATCAGCAAGATTCATTGCGATTTAAACCTACAAGAAATGATAAACTGAAAAATAGACTTCCAATGTTTAGAAATTATTTTAACGACAATGTTTTAGATTTTGAAAATATATTTTTTGTTTGTTTTTCGCCTGGCCGTGTAATGCCGTGCCCATGCAAGGTCAGTCGAATGTTGGACGTCAAGGTACCCCCAAATTCCGCTCGTAGATTGAGTAAACCTTGCAATATTTTCACGTATTTCGTACTGGCTATGTATACCATAGTAGGCCCTATTGCCACAGATGATGCACTTCACTGCGTTATATGCATTTCAAAACATGTTTAATTATTTTTTAAATACAATCTAGAAATTACAAAATGTTTCCCGACCAGGGGATTGAACCCACGTCTCCCACATTTCGGCTACAAGGGCGCTTTAGCCAACTAGACTAGGGAAACGCCAAAGTCGTAGTTAGACTGAGTGAGCGAGTCATGTGTTGGTTACCACGGGAACATTTGCATTTAAGTTGGATAATTATTTCGTATAAATAATAGGGTATTGGTGGAAATCACTGGGTGCCGGAGGTTGCTGTTGTTGGCAGTCTTTCAACTGAATATTCCTGTGACTGCCGTGTCTTGCTTTGATGTAGATGTTGGTCCCGGAGGGGGTGTGTAAAAGTTTAGGCCATAGTTTTAGGCCAAAATGCTCACTGTTAGCATATGATAGACTAATAGGGAAGGCCTAAGGTAAAGGGGAATAAAAGAATGCTACCGGGTACCAACACATGGCTCACTCACTCGTCTAACAACGACTTTGGGCGTTTCCCTATTTTATTTTATATCACCATTGGGTTATACTTCCGACTTCGCCACTATAGCCTGTGCTGGTCAGCATCCAGCACTGTCTCTTATCAGATCTATCAATCTCTTTGCGCACACAGTAATTCAAAGTCAGGTGTAATGTTCTTGTCAGTTTGAAGACTATACTGACAGGCCGTGCGAGGTTACTCATCAGTTGGGAATTGTGCGGCGTCTGCAGCAGCTTGAGTGTTTTTAATTGTCATTGAAAACCACCTATTTAACTATCAACCTAGACAAACCTGATGGGTGACCCTTTTTGTTTTAACCAACAATAATGTACCCAACTGCATTATATTTATTATCGACCGAGTTGCCACCCCCCCCCCCCCCCCTCGCCCCAAACCACGAGCATCGCCATTAACTCATAAGACTGTGTGGTCCCGGGTTGACGCGCTCAGCTGCTGGCTGTGCACTGTGGTTTCCAGAGAATGCATTCATCTGTATCTAGTTTTCATCTCTGTAATCCATTCGCCCTATCTTTCTAAAATAGATAAGTGCGGAAGTTCACAATCCAAGTTCAGGCAATGTACTCTCACTATTCTTGGGGTTATTATCCAAATTCGTAAAATTACTAAGATTACAAGTGTTTATATTAATGCGTCCGCGTAAGATTGTTTACTTCATGATGTCGGAATTCCATTCACTGCACTGTGGTGTGTGACAGCTGCGCTGGCAACCATACCATGCCATTATCGTTCGTCAATAAAACAAAAAAAACCTACACAGTATTTAGCCTCGTGCTCGAGATGGCTCATGTAATTAGAGTGCATTTCCTTTACCCTTGGAAAGAAGTCTACATGGTGGTACTCACACTTATAGAAATTGTTTTTATCTTGGAGGAGCGATTAAATTTATTTTAAAGCGCTCTAACTACTAATATTCATATTCATGTCATTAAGAACATAATTGCGCCCTAAATTAGTTTTCAATAGTTTACACCTGACCTCAGGTTCTGCCACCTTAGTGCATTGTTATTTGCCACGCACCGAACTCTCATTTACCATTTTTGGGCAAGTGGCTGGGTTTCCACAGTACGTATTTGCCGTTGTCGGGCTAAAATTGCCCTAAAGTACGTGCGTCGGCATTAAATCAGATCTAGATCCGCAAAACTAGTAATTTTTCATACTAATCGACTACATCAAACGTCATACAAAATAGCAATGTTTAATTTGCACCCTATCTAAAGCTTTCTCACCAAGATTGTTTTGAACTGTCAATTATTTATTTTGCAAATTATAGGATTTAGTTTATAAAATTCATTTTTATTAATTAACATAAAATGGTCAGAACCGTTTTATGCAGCAATTATTTTAAACGACTTGCTTGCTGCAATATTCTGAGTTTCCTTGATCGCACCACAATTGCAGTGCAATACAATACAGTTGACATTACAATACATTATTACAACTCAATGTGATCCTACTTTTATTTAGTGAGTAGTGACGATGACAAACCGCCAAACTGGGGGGGGGGGGCAGATATTATAGTTACGCTATTCGTGATGGTACCATTCACATTAACTATCACCGATCAAGCTTCCGATGGATTTTGAAATTTTTTGTTTTAGGTTCGTTGATATCATCTTCATAGATGATAATAATAATATATTGTTGTATTGACGGTGTAATTGTGTGAACTACGTAAATTGGTCATCATAACTGCGCGCTAAAAACACCAACAGCGTCCAAACTAAATTACGAATTACTTGTTAGTTACTAACACGGGCTACTGTACATCGCATCATCCACAGATAAATTCTATGCTTTTTGTCTGTGCTATAATGTTTATTGCATGTTGCCTCATACAATACGGTACGATACGAGTATAATACAGTAATAAACGACGAAACGCGATATTACTTTGTACAAGCTGTTTAGAGAACAGTGAATCACCAGCTCAGGCTAATTAGCTACTATTTTTATGTTTTAGGTCAAGCAGTAAACAATGACAGGGCCTCTCAAGTTTCTATTCAACCTGATTGTTTTGTCTCCCTACCGTCCCGCCGGGTCGAGGTTTGCGAATGAGGCACGTCCGGCACGTGCGGTGGGGGGGGGGGGCGTATCGCGTATACCTTGGTGGGACTCTAGGACTCGAGTTCGGGGCACTAAAAATACACCGGAATAAAATATAATTGTTACGTGATCACATATATACATACATATACCCAACCCCTGATTCTTACTACAAACCAAGGCTACTATAATACACTCCTATATCCATGGCATATTCCATCTTCAAAGGGTCGTTAGCATTACAACCACAATTACTAGGTTACAACGCGTTCATGCAAGCGCGTAACCTCTGATTCAGGGAGGTCATCTAACGATCCCCCGCCCTCCGGCAATCCTGACCGAAAGTTTCTTCCAAGATTGTATCTTCCCTCGAGGTATGCGAATGCAAGGGGGAATACGTTGTATGTTATTCGGAATACCTACTCTGAAACAGCCCTTGATATGCCCTTTACAACGTCCACACTCCCTAATTATTTACGGTCGTTCTGTAAGTCTTCATGTTGGTCAAAATGGTATATATAATAACACTGCCACGCAAGTGTCATTATTTACTAGGACCGCTATCGCGAACGCTTTTTCCGTCGCGTTGATGCATGAGCTTTTTTGGAATATTTTTCTGTCCAATGATTACGTTTTTAGTGGATCTCCTACTTTTTCTATAGTTTACTTGATAATAATTGTTCATTATACACCGTAAAAGGCGTATATTAAAAACCTTTATTTCTAATGAATTTTACGCACCTTTTTCTTTCAGAAGCACTACATTGCCATAAAGCTTTATGTCATGTAAAATATGAACGTTGTGGTCCCACCCGTTTGGTCAAATCGGCCCAAATGTCACGAAAATTATCGCACTAAAATCGAAAAAATCGTAAAAATTACGATATTCATGAGATATTTCTTCGATGTACCCAAAAACGTAGCAAGTCTAAGTTTTAGAGAGAGATTTCAGGTTCCTGTTCAAATTTCATCAGATCGGATATGCCGTTTGTGCCCCGGTAGATGAGCGACAAACAGACAGAAAAACAAACCAAAAACAACCCGAGCAAATTTTTTGGGTCGGTGAAATTGAGTCTTCGCTTCACTCGCTTCGCTCGCTTACGCTCCTTCCAATAAACGTATTCATAAGAAGAGTCCGGATGAAAAATCGTCGCCCGTAGACACTAGATAACTAAAGTGATGACCTTGGAAAGTGTGAATGACGATAAATACGCTTACGCGCACCTTACCGCAGTTGCCATTTACATGGACTATAGCTGTATGGATTCACCAACTTTATTATTTATACTTAAATAAAATTTGTGGGGTGTTTGTGGGGGGGGGGGGGGGCTAACATAAGTCTACAACCCACTAAAACCCATCTACCAAAAACGAATATGATATGTTGTCCCTGCAAGTCTAACATCAAGTGTTATGATCGTAATTATTATACAATAGCTTGAATTACCCATGCCATTGTATATTTCATAAGAAGTAAAAAGTACTTGTATCACATCAACACCAACTTACAGTGCCAAAGTCAGCAGTGGAGAAAAATTTAAAACGCAAGGCGGCATGGTGTAAAAAGATCGTCATTTGACTCAATGTGGTCAGGTCTAGGGTTGGGATTCTGAGTTTCCTTGTTGCTCCTATTGTCAGGCAAGCGTTGGTCCATTTTGGTCCTCTCCTCAAGAAGGTCGTTGCCCTTTTGTACACACGTGCTCGTTGTGTTTTTCAATGCAATGTCCTACTCGTGAAGAGGAGAGAGGGTGTTGGTGTGCGATGGGGGTGGGGGGGGGGCACCGAGTTAAGTCGTAACAACCTGCTGTTTTTAGTTTTCAATATTCAGTAAGTAGTTTTTTTCCAGTGATATGTAATAAATACCAAATAAACCTTCCCTAATAAAATACAAAATATTGGGTAAGTGGGTAACAACTGTCGCCCCCCCCCCCCCCCCCCACCCCCACGCCTACTCACCCACTTGGTCGGTGACTATTCCGGTGTGTAAATTAACACTTTCCTTTTACCCCAAATCAATGCGCACCAATGGGACGTTTTTATTGGTCTAATTTTTATTTTTGTTACAACTTAGATGGATGAACCAAGCGAAACTATCACCGCTTGAACGGGCGGTCACGTAATGCATTAATACTTCTAGTGGTGTAGGCTATTGTAAGATCGAATTGAATTTTGAATCAGGAGTGGGTTCGAGACGCGCCTTTATACAATCACTTCCCACCAACTAGGAGTATTTCAGTATAATAAAATTCGATAAATCGTTACCTATTTTACAGAAATGTCTAAGCCTTCCCTACATCATGATTTCCTATTTTCTGGAAATCGTCAAGAAGTAAAAATGTGGGGTATTGATTACCCCAAATTTCTGTATTGCTTTCCATATAACTAATTCACGGATTTTCTATTCATTAAAAAAAATCATACAAATTAGAAAGTTCACTATTGGTGCACACGAACCTGCAGTGATACTAGACGTGGCAGTTATTAAATTATTATTGTCATCAACTCACATAAGGTCGAGGTAAACAACGAAACGGCCTTACTGTCAGTGGACAAAAATTCATAGTATAAGTGTATTGATCTTTTGTTATTAATCGTTCACCGTGGTATCGTCGATTGCGTCAGGGCCTGCAGGGTGTCTTCGTCCTTAGGTTTCGTGTCCGCTGTCCCCCACTGAAAAATCAGTTGGTGAGTGTGACCGAGTGAGTCGACTCCCCCTAAAAAATTTTTTTACGGATTTATTTTATTTTTTATTTGATTTATCAGCTGTTCTAAATAAAGAACCCGAAGAACAAAGCAAACGATTGCCTTCAACAACACTGTACTGGTAGCTAGGCACTAAACTACTAGATGTATTATGGTGAGGTAAAGAAAGAGACCTTTTATTTGAAAATAATGGTTGAGCAATCATAATATTTACTTTTTTGTTCCTTCTATGAATTGCCTTGTTGGGGTCCAATGACATCGAAGAATGTGCTTTTTTTTCCACTATCATACCTATTTCTCACCCACTCCGTGGTATCAGCATTTGTTCGTAGTGTCACAGATACCAGAGTACGCCACACTACGTGTAGTGTACTGTTATCTGTGTAGTGGTGGCCTACTTATCCTCTTGTCAGTGCCGCGCTTGTCGAGAGGATTGAGCGCGTGGTTTTGTTTCGTGGTAGACTCTAATGACGCCTTTGTGTCTGTATGCTATTTGGATGTCGTAAATTACTCCCCGAAAATCTAAAGTGACTTCAAAAACATCGCGAATTCATTCAAAAATCAAAATCTTAAAAAAAGGGACCGATTTTTATTTTTCGATGACAATGACATGTTTTGTCCACGCCAGTGACGTTAGTTCATGGGGGAGGGGGGGTAAATCACAGACATTATCTGTGGTTTGGCCAAACCCCATTTACAAGTAAAATTTGAAATTTGACACGTGAGCACACGTTGTTTGGTGAACAGACACGTGCCCGTGGCTCACGCAGCTGGTCCTTATCTTATAGCCCGCCCCCTTCCCCCCATCCTTCGGGTCTCTCCCATCATCCATGGTCCGCTCTTGTGTTTCCATATCCATAAATCATCCTGCAATACATAAGCAACCCTGGCAATAAACCCATCCACAATTTCACAGCACCAACCGCATGCCCCCGCCAAGGCGCCACAGGAACGTGAGGGGTTATTGCTCGTAACGCACATCTGTGTTGTGACTTGTGAGGGAAGGACTGATGACTGTAGCTAGACAGATAGACAGATAGATGGACGACGGACACCTCGTCGCTACTGATTCTCGTGTTGATCCCTCTGCGTGCTTCTGCCAAGCAAGCAAGGGTTGGGGCCCGCGAGCCCGAGGCGTCCATTGAAGGTCGCACCAACTCTGGCAACACAGCCGCGTGAAGTGAGTTACCACCAACAGACGAGGGTGTCGGAAAAGGTTCTTCCCTTTTGTTGTTAATGTTAGCTCCCAGGTAGGGGACACAGTCGCTCTCAACCTCTCACAGTCGGCCTAGTGTTTGTGGTTCCACAACTTCAGATAATTCGTCCATTATTGCGCAGCATCTCGCCCTATCCCGTCAATTATCTGCCCACGGTAGTGTCCTCTACTTCTGTGCCGTGGAACTTGCTTACCGGGTATGCTCTTACCAACTGAGCTATGCGACCACCAATTTTAAAACTTATCTAATTTTTTGGTCTGTTTTGTACAGTTTTCAATAACGTGTGTCGGCAGATTGCACTGCCTATTAGACTACATACGAATTGACTTGGAGAAATACAAAACCATCTCTGTGACCCTAGAGTTGGGAATATGATGTTTTACCTTGGCTTTATAGTAGCGATATGACCTGTTATGTTGTACTTTCGATAGAATAAAAAAGTGACTACACCGGGGTTTGAACCCGGGACCTCTTAGCTTACCGGCTATGCTCTTACAACTGAGCTATGGCGCCACCAATTTAAAAACCTATCTAATTTTTTGGTCTGTTTTTTGTACCTTTGTCAATATATATATATATATGCCTTGAAGAAAATTGCGAGCGGAAAACCCTGGTTTGAACAGTTGGGAATTCCATCATATCCATTATTAAATAGAAACATTTATTTGCATCAGCGTTCGTTTACAGTCAAAGAATAAATTATTAGTACGCTATGAAGACTTCGTTATTAGTAGGTATGTCTCTTTTTTTATGACGAACATAGGAATTCGATTGCGCTACGAGCGATTACAGTTCAATAACAAGGGTAAAGAATTATTTTGTACAGCACGGGCAGGCAGGATCGAGGCTGTCGTTGATTTATTGGGGGGTGGGATGTGGGGTCATATGTGACATAAGCGTGTATTAAGTAGGGTTGCCGTTTGATAATCGATATATCGATCAATACGATTATTTCCCGAAACGATCGATAATCGATTCAGTCTTCCAGAATAGCTCGCCCGCCCGAAATTTTGTAATTTACCGCCCGCTCTGCAGAACTTCATAAAATAGTACCAGTCAAGACATTAATTGTTTTATTCCGTGAAAAATGCGTCCACTGCGAGATCTACAACACGCGTAAGGCGTGAAGTACGAAGCGCCTGCACTGCTGCAGTATAGGCTACTAGCATGATGCGTGTGTGTTACGGGCCGGCTCGGCGGCTGCACTCCCGCGCCGATCAGGTGCAGATTGCTCAACCTCGGCGCGTCACACTCACAGCCAATTATTGTAGTACATTGTTCAAGGTCAACAAGTATTTTATCGAGATGCATTCCTCCCCACTCCACGCCAACTTGGTATCGCTTTACTTCATTCCGTAGTGCTACGATAATATTATCTTAACAGTTCTCTCACATCAATATTACGTCGTCTTCCAAACTAATGTCCAACATTATTAATTTTGTCGCGTAATAAATATCGGAGCATTGAATAATTAAACTGATTATATCTTGTAAAAGAATGAACGACAATCACAACAAAAGCTGAAACGAAACTTCACAGAACCACGACTTCCAAGAAGAACGACCTTCACAAAGACAACACTCAAGCCTGGTAGCGTCCGTCTATTCCACGTAGCGCGCTCTCGTAGGGTCGGCCAGACGCGCGGGGGGGAGCTCGTGAAAGACGTTGCTAGCGTGGAAAAACCTAATTTTGAGCAAATGAAAGGAACAAAAGAATGCACTCGCAAAAGGTCCACGGTCCACATCGGTATGCGAGCAAGTTTAGGCCTAATTTTTATTTGATTATTGATTATCGATCGATATTTTTTTAAATTGATTATCGCGATCAATAATCGATTAACTGGTCCGATTATCGATATCAAAATTCGTATCGAACGGCAAGGCAACCCTAGTATTAAGTCACCTGTTTAAGCAAGTAAATGTGTGTGAGAAGTAACGAATTAGTTCTTTTCTCCTGACGAGTCCCAGAAGAACGAAACGAGTCGTCGATTAAGGTAACAACTTTAAATTAGCTGCAGTTGTCATCAGCAGGTAAAAAGTTTTGTCGCCCCCAGCCCGGGATTTATTTTCTCTTTGCTTTTCCAACCTGTCAACCCTTCTCCAATATTTCTCTGATTTTAATTATATATATATTATCTTGACCCCTTTTCCAACATTAAATTGGGTTGGGAGGAGCAGTATCACACTATCCGTTTCTTGGGTTGTTAACATCTTCGTTGGCTAGCCAGGCCTGACACAACCACGTACTAAGCTTCTTCATCGCTCGCCTCCTCCACTACCAGAGGTCTGTTTAATAGCTCCCTCCATCTCCCATAAATCCAAATTTTGATTTTGTTCCGGCTAATAAGAAAGGCAGTGGTTTAAGAAATTCATAAAACCTGACAGTGATCAGTAGAGATGTGCAAAAATGGTTTTTTAAAGTTTGAAAATTCGCGCCTTAAAAATAAAAATTCGCGATTTGTCGCGATTTACCAAAAAAAAAAACAACAATTTTCTTGTGCACAACTTTAAAAAAAAAAAAAAGTTTCAGGATAATTTGATTGATTTTAACGATTTAAAAGAAAAAAAAGCTCGTGAGAGTGAAGTTCAGAATCAGTTTCAATTTTAAGCTCAATTTTCAGCCTTCAGTTTTCAAAGTTTCAGACAGTTTTTACCAGAATTAATTTTGTATTTAAATTAATAATACGGGTGGGGAGAAGAGATAAGGAAGGAGAAATGTTGTTGGAGATGTGCAGCCGAAATTCTCTAGTATTCTCTAGTAGTATAAAAGTATCTTTAAGAAGAAAGTGAAACACAAGATCACTAGATATGGATGGGATGGGGAGACTGAGAGTGTGATTGACTATATCATAGTCAGCAAAGAACTGATGACATGAGTTAGAGACGTTAAGGCTATTCCTAGCATCGCATTGGACGGAGACCACAGACTACTGGTAGCAAAAATAAAAGCAAAAAGACCATGGAAAAGTTCAAAACAAACCAGGACTAAGAAGCTGAAGATGTGGCAACTACAAGAAGACAAACTAAGAGAGTTGTTCAGGAAGAAAGTACAAGAAAAAATACCTCAAGGAGAGCTGAAAGACGTAGAAGAAGAATGGTGTGCTCTTAGAAACACGCTAGTGGGGATTACAGAAGAACTATGTGGGCGAGTGAGTGGGAAAAGAAAGCTAAAAGAGACACCATGGTGGAATGAAAAGGTAAAAGCTGCAGTAAAACAGAAAAAAGAAACATGGAATAAGAAGGAGGAAGACCACTCCATAGCAAATACTTTGAAATATGAACAGAGCAAAAAAGAGGTAAAAGAGATTGTCAAACTGGAAAAACCAAATCAATGGTGAAGTTGGCTGAAAAGCTGAAAGTTGACTTTGAAGGGAACAAAAAGATGTTGTACGGTATGATAAAAAATAAACGTACAGATAGTGAGCGTCCAAATTACCTTAAAAACGACGACGGTGAACTAACACAAGAACCAAATGAAATACAAGCCTTGTGGAAAAAGCATTTCTACAACCTACTCAATGACACCAACACTCGTGGCTGTGATGAAGTGATCAACAACCCTACTGTGGAAATATTGAAAGAAGATCATGAAGACGAAGAGGAGGGAGGAGTAACAATAGAAGAAGTAAGGCATGCTATAGGCTGTATGAAAAATGGAAGAGCAGCAGGGGTGGATGAAGTATATATAGAGATGATCAAAGCAGCAGGACCAGTAGGGTGTGAATGGATGCACCGCGTGGTAAAAGCAGTCTGGCAACAAAAACAGTTCCCGAGGACTGGCGGAAGGGAGTGATTGTCCCACTTTATAAAAAGGGTGACAGGAAGGAAGTAAAAAACTACAGAGGCATCACTCTAATGAGCAAGGAGCTAAGATATATGAAAAATAATACAAGCAAGATTAAATGAATAAACCACAGCTAAGGGAAGAGCAGTATGGGTTTCGGAGTGGAAGGTCAACCACTGATTTGATATGAATCGCAGTCAGACAAATCATGTAAACTAGATGGGAGGCAGGACAAACGGTGCACCTAGTATTTTTAGACCTAGAAAAAGCCTATGATTGTATGCCCCAAGGGAAAGTATGGGATTGCCTAAAAAAGAAGGGTGTTAACAACGGCATGATCGAAAGAATAAAAAGTATGTACCAACAATGCACATGTTTGTTTCAAACAAACCATGGAAATACTGAGTGGTTTAACACTAACTCTGGCCTAAGGCAAGGCAGTGTAATATCCCCATTACTATTCTCAATAGTAATGGACGAAATATTAAATAAGGTGGAACCAGAGACGGGAACTGGCACAAGGACAATGATTTATGCGGATGTCATCCTAGTGTGGGGAGAGACAGCTGAAGAAGTGCAGACAAAAGTGAAGAAGTGGGATCTTGTAACAGAAGAATTTGGACTAAAGATCAGTGTAGGAAAAAGTAAAACTATTGTGATGAAAAAATCTAGAAAGAAAGGAACAAGTAAAGTAACTAGAGAGAAAATTAAAATTGGAGATAAGGAACTGGAAGAGGCAGAAGAGTTTGCGTACGTAGGTAGCATTATCACAAAGGAGGCAAAGATGGGAAGTGAGATCACTAAAAGGGTGGCCCAGGCAGAATCCTTTTATCAGCAAGTAAGGAAGTTACTTTGGAACGAGGATTTCCCTAATGAATGCAAGGTGTTATTGTACAAGGTATACTATCTACCCATCCTTACATATGCTTCAGTTGACCTGGACACTAGGAGCCGTAGATACAAGTAGGATTCAAGCAGCTGAAATGAAGTTTGTAAGAAGCATAGCCGGAATATCGAAGTTAGACAAAATTAGAAGCCAAGAAATCAGGACAAAAGTTGGAGTTGAGAAGCTATTATTCAAAATTGGACGAGAAAGGTTGAGATGGTATGGACATGTCAGAAGAATGGAAAGAAAGAATCCAAGGACAGAATGAAAGTGGGGACAAAGTTAAAAGACGAGTCGGTAGACCAAGAGAGAAGTGGAAAGATCAAATAAGAAATGATATACAGGAAAGAGGTGAGAAGTGGGAAGAAGTCGAAGCAAGGAAACTGTGGGAAGACAGAAGTGGATGGCGTGAACTGGTGGGAAGAAGTGCGAGTGAACCTGAAGAGGACATGACAGGCCTGGCAAGCCGGTGTTAACAACTCATATATTGCCCTAGAAAATTGGTGGCTATAGCCACCCCCTGACCTAACTTAAGCTGGAAACAGAAGTCAGATAGATATATATATATACACATATATTAATAATTAAATTCGTATTCATTTCGCACCTCTACCAAATTTACGAAATTATGCATTTTTTATGTAATATCTTTTGATATGAAGTATTTTTAGCTTACTCTCGTTTAAACGATAATTACGATCTCACAATCGCGTTGTATGACCCGGCACCTCCACCATATGTACCAGCCAGCATTAATTTAATTTCGACTTTGACCCGGCACCTCCACCAAAACTTTGAAATATTTTTATTTTTTTTAAATTTCGTGACCTAATTCGCATTTAAGGACATAATTGCTAATTTCGCCACTAGTTCGCGGTATCAACTAAAATTTCGCGAAAATTGGCGAATTGGAAATTGGTACCATTCAATCACAATTCATGAGATTCATGTGCAAACTGAATTTGAAGGGATTATTGCAACTTTAAAAAAATTTGCAAATTTTGTTGTCACCATTTTTGCACATCTCTAGTGATCAGTCACCGGAGTGGTAGTCGGAGTGGTTGCCTTCTTGGTCATCATTTAGGGAAAGTGGTCGTCTACTTGGTCATCATAGTGGTGGAGTGGTCATTCTTAAGAAATGTATTTGATGTAGGGTTGTTTTCTACAAAACACTAATAAAACACTACATAATAAAATAATACTTACAAACTGCTTCTTTTTGTCCGTCACCAACTTGGTGATCTCGTTCTTTCCGGCAGCCATGACTTCTTCATTATAGACAAATTCACGGACTACAAATCTGTGAACAACAAAATCATTTAAATCTAGTAGGCCTATACAAAAAAACATACAACAACATACAAATTGACCAATCAAGGATACATTTTTCATCAAACATTAAAGTATAAACCATAAATGAGGCGAGCACGTTTTACAAAAGAAGAAAAGTTTGTTTGTTAATTTTGAAAGTGTGAGGAGCAATTTGTCCCAGGCAAAGTTACCAAACAAATTTAAGCTAAATCAAAACCTAACCTAAAGCATCAATATTATTAGCTGCAACTTTTAAAAAGCCTTCCACTTGACTGAACTACTGAGTGCAACCTAGCAGTAGGCTAATTGTGGGGAACACGCCACCGCCGTTTCAATTCTATTCTGTCACACCGATAGCGATAGTAGACTTCTGTTCCAACTCTTGTCCCGAACGGACGCAACCCCGTGCGTCCTAAGGGAAACTTCTGTACTTTTGTCATTCATAATTCCTATTTTATTAATAAAGTTTAACAAGTTTTAAATGCAACCAGGGTAGGACGGTTGTTTTGCTCTAGTCATATACCATATACTAGTCTACAGAACATTCTGGCCTGGTAAAATTTACATGTAAAACACCATGTGGAGCTAATGTCAGGGTCAGCTTGGGTTTCACTCGAGTTCTTAAATAAGAGACATGTTTAGTAAATCTATTCAACTTTGTAAAATAAATAAAGAACTTAGGCCTACACATTACTCCAGCCCTGCTTTTATCCATTCAAAAGCAATACACAATACAGTCAAATTTTGTTCCCAAAGTTAGTAACAATACCCGTGCTGATGTGCCTTCTGCTAAAAAATTAACTGCTAAAAGACTTTTGCCTATCTCCCAAAATTTATTAAGCACAATTTGTCATAGTGAAGATCCCAAAAGTTGTCACATCACAATGCTGTTATGCAACCTCTATTATTACAACACTATCATACTTCTTTTCACGAGCATGATGTTTGAACTCTTCGGCCACTTTCTTGAACAGTGTGACGGTGTAGAGGCCATACTCTGCATCTTGAATCACAAGCTGGCTTGATCTTGGGACAATCATATCTGTCAACTTCTCATAGTGCTGATTCCAGTCATTGAATGCAATTCTAAAACAAATCCACAAATTAAACCATGTATCACTTGAGTAGAGTAGAGTAGTTTATTCACCAATCGATACATACATAGTAGTACATATTATATAGGTTTTGTCAGTTTAGTAATAAAATAAAACAGATACATAGCTCCTACAATGAAGCCAAGGATATAATATAAATAAAACAAACATTACCAATGGGTTTACACTTAAATTATACAAAATGATGTAGGCCTAGTAGAATAAATGTAGCACAAACAATATGAGTTAGGTTGATTACAGGAGATATGAATAAACTGAAAGTTATTTGGATCCAGGTTTCACTGATAAGAATTCATATAGAGAGTAAAAGCTATTGCCTAAAAGGTACTTTTTGAGTTGAGCTTTGAATGTGTCAAGTGAGGGGGATTCTTTGAGGTGGGCAGGAAGTTTGTTGTATATGGTAAGACAAAGGTAGATGGGGCTCTTAGAGTAAAGCTGTGTATTATGTTGGGGAACGTGGATATTGGAAGCAGAACGGGTGGCATGAGAGTGTATAGTGTTGTTTATTGGGAAAAGACTAGGGTTCAAGCGCACAAATATTGCAGCTTGCAGAATTAGTGAGCAAGATAATGTTAGAATTTGATGAGTGGGGAAAATGTTCCTGCATGACTTCCGCCTGGAGGCACCGCACATGATTCGTACTGCTCGCTTTTGTAGGATAAAGACCCATTCCGCATGTGGGGAGGCACCCCAAAACAAAAGGCCATATAAAATATGGGAGTGAATGTGGGCATGATAAACAAGTTTTAGCGTGTGGGGGTTGACTATGCCTTTAAGCCTTCTTATCATGAAGCATCCACTTTTTATTTTGGCACAAACTTTGTCGATGTGAATCGACCAGTCAAGTGACTCAGAGAGCCCGAGGCCTAAAAACTCAACAGTGCTGGCTCGAGGAATTATCTTTTCCTTTACGCGAATTAGAGGACTGGAGTCTGGTGCATTAGAAGGGGAATGAAAGTTCAAGTACACGGTCTTGGTTGGTTGGAGAGCTAAGAGATTGAGGTCGCAGTAGTGGGCCATTATGGCTGCCTGCTCATTTAAGTCTAACTGTAGAAGGCCCTGCCCGTTTCTAGGGGCAGTGAGAAGGTGGCTGGAGTCGTCTACAAATTGGGCTAAGGTGCCTTTAGTAATGTAATTTGGTAAATCATTAATGTATAAAAGAAAGAATGGTGGGCCTAGGATTGTCCCCTGGGGCACACCACTTAGGATAGTTTGAGGTTGTGATATGTGTGAGGACAAAGTGGTCTTATTAATGCTTTGAATTTCTACTACTTGTGTGCGGTCGGATAAAAATGAGGCTACCCACTCGTTGGCGATTCCTCTAATTCCGAGTGCTTCTAATTT
Organism: Sweltsa coloradensis; assembly: GCA_024449915.1. Classification (NCBI taxonomy): domain Eukaryota; kingdom Metazoa; phylum Arthropoda; class Insecta; order Plecoptera; family Chloroperlidae; genus Sweltsa; species Sweltsa coloradensis. The sequence continues at coordinate 640,355 of JAMZAV010000911.1, read as the reverse complement.
GTTAAGTAAAATGCTGTGGTCTATTGTATCGAACGCTTTGCTGAGATCATAAAACAGACCGATGGCCTGGTCACCTTGGTCTAGGGAGGCATAGAGTGCAGAGAGAAATTGGAAAATAGCAGTGATAGTTGATTTCCCTTTCTGGAAGCCATGCTGGGTGGGTGAGATAACATTATGTTGTGTTAGAAAGAGGAGAGCCGTTTAAACATGAGTTTTTCGAATATTTTGGAGAACGACGAAATGAGGGACATGGGTCTGTAGTTATTGGGGTCACTCTTTGCCCCTTTCTTTTTATATAGGGGGATAACCTTGGCGACTTTAAGTTTGGTTGGGAATACGCCTGTAGAGAATAATGTGTTGATGATAAAGGCAAGAGGGTGGGCAATTAGATTCCCGCATTTTGCAAGTAGCGAGCCTGGGACCCCATCCAGGCCAGAAGAGTGTTTAGAGCTTAGTAGTTTCATTATTTTGGCTACTTCTAACGGGTAGGTAGGTGTCAAGAAAAACGAATTTTCCTGATAGGGTTGGCACATCGCCAGGCATGGTCGATTAGTCGGGGGTGGGAGTGGCCAGCTATTTACACCAGCTTTGCCAAAGAAGTCATTTAGAAAATTGGAAAGTATTATTGGGTTAGATGTTGGTTCACCATTAATGTTGAGAGATAAATTGTTGCGGGGTTTGGGGGGTACTGTCTGTGAGTTGATGATTTGCTATGTTGTTTTAGATTTATTTGTGGACCCAGCAATCTTTCTATCGAAGTGAAAGCGTTTGGCTAGCTTGATGTTGGTAGCATGTGTTTTCTTAAGATTTTTGTAATGGCTTTTCAGTTCAAGATTATTGGGTGCACATTTGCATCTTTGGTGAAGATCGCGGAGCTGTTGAGCTATTATCTTGTGGTTTTGAGAAATCCAAGGACTGGGGTGGGCTTCTTTTGTTTCTGGTATGTAATAGGGAAAGCTGAGTTAAAATGGTATAGAAAGGATGATATGAACAAATCAAACATGATATTAACGTCGTTAGTAGTAGATAAATTAGACCAGTCTTCCTTGCTGAGAAGTGTTGAAAAGAAATCCATATTACAGTCACTAAATGAGCGACCGTATTTGAATATGGGAGGGGAAGGGTTGGAGGTGTTGAGTTGCATAACTAGAGCAAAGTGATCTGAGAAATGTATGTTCAATGTTTTGGATGAGCATATAGAGGAATCAATTGAAGTTAGAATGTTGTCGATTAGAGTACTACTGCTCTCCGTAACTCGGCTTGGGGAGTGCACAGTGGCAAACGTGTTGTAGGAATGACAAAGGTCCAGAAAATGGGAATGCGCCGCGGAGGAAGTCAGAAGGTCTATGTTAAAATCCCCACAGATAGCAAGTTCAGCTTTGGGGTAGTGTTTAGTAAGAGTTATGAATTGGAATTGAATTGGCCTAAGTACATATTTTTATTAGGGATGCCCGCAACAATAATTGATAACCTATAACAAAAATAGTATCAAGTTGCATGTTTTCTGGAAAAATGTACCAACGTGTACACCTAGAGCTCGGATATTTAGAACCTTTTAAAGTGACAAATAGGCAGACAAAGAAGTCTACCTAAAAACACTGAAAATAGTAGGCCTATGGAAAAATATCAAATTTCTATGCTATTTCCTTCTGCTTATATTAGATAATCTGATTCATCAGACCTAATCATTACATTAATAGCTTATTAAAGATTTGATATCCCTAACTTTAGTAATTGTTAACTAATTAAGTAATGGCAGTAAAATGTGATTTAAGTAAGGTAGTTAAAACTTAAAAGTTAAAACAGTAATATTTTCTTACTTTGGTACTATGACCAGCAAAGTGGTAAGATATTCGGAGTCCAAAATGAAGTGTTCCTTTTTCACTAGGTCAGCAAGATTGCGTGTCATCAGACTGCCACTGAAAAAGAAGCCATGAATATGATTTATTATTTATCATTCATGCATTGGCATGCACAGTACTTCCTTGCACAGTAAAATTGCCATGGCCATAGGAGCCGACTACGGGGGGGGGGGGGGGGGGGGGGGGCTTGGGGGCTAGAGCCACCCCTGAAAATACTTTTTTTAAATTTTCACTTGATTGATTGAAAAAAAAATATCTGGTGACAATATCCCGATTTAGTCATCCGGTCATAATTTCCTGAATAATATCAGTGTATTTTAGTGAGGGATCGATCTTAGCCAGATTATAGTGGTAGAATAAGGCCTGGTGCAAAATGTATTTCTAATTTTTTCTTTAGTGAAAAAATCAGAAATTTTCCACTTTTTCTTTCTAAATTTTCCTTAAAAAATTACGGTAAATTTGGGCGAAAGCTTTCCAAAGTTTTGAAAAATCAAAATTGCTAGAGCAAGCAAAAGAACAGTGTTAAACGGAAACAGAAAATTGAAAATTTTTAGCTGCAAAAACACCACTTTGAAAAAATTGGACAGTAACTTTGGGTTCCTGGCCTGTCCAAAGTTGGAAAAAGTCCAAATTATATAGATAGGGCATAAGCAAATTGCAAATTGAGACGAGAGTTTTTCCTTTGGTATGGTAACTCTATTAGAAATGTTTCGCTCTCTCATAAAAACACCATCTTTAAAAAAACCTAGGGGTATGGTTACTTTGGGCCCCAGGGCTGTCCAAATTGTGTTCATAAATAAAAGAACAACGTGCAAATTGTGATAAGAATTGTTTCATTTCGTTGACTTATTAGAAATTGCCTTATCTTTTCACGTAAATATTTTCAAAAAATTTTAATTTAACTTTGGGCCCCAAAGCTGCCCAAAGTAAGGACAAATTATTTAAACATTGCGGAATGTTTCGTATGAACAAAATTAAGATGCAAATTGAAACTTGGATAGGGATGAAAAATAATTGTCCATTCTTTCATAAAATCACCATTTCAAAAGAATCTGATTGTAACTTTGGGTCACATGGGAAACCTATAGCAGACTATAGGTAAAAAAATAAAATTATGGTATATAATATACAATATATTTTTGGACTAGAACAATAGAAAAAAAATCGAGCGGTAATTTTGAGCCTCATGGTTATATCTAAAGTGGGGAAAATCAAAACTTACAAATTAGCAGAATAATGCTGCAATAGACGATTTCGTAAACATAGCGAATCTGTGTCGCGATTGCTGCTGGATCATTTCCAGAACTTTATAAAACCTCTGAACAAAGGCTGTGTTTTCTTCAATGTAAACAATGATTATGGCTTTTGTGAATTTAAGATTTAGTTGGCTGTGCTTGCAACACACTACCCAAATCTTGCAGTTCGGGCATGCGCAGAGACTTACTAATCGTTTTTAGATGAGACAATAGAATTTTTTGCTCTAAAAACCCCCAAAAATGGTAGGAATTTGCATAGAAAGAAGAGTTTATCTGAATTTGGATAGCCATGGGCAAAAGCTTCAATCAAACCAATTATGTCCTCAGTTTTTTATGCAACAAATGATTTTGAGCCCCAATTTTAAATGTCGCGCTATGTCATGGCATGGGGAACAAACATAGTATGAGTCTAGAGATACATATTTTAGCATTTAAATTTAGAATATTATATGAAGCATTATTTATTTTGATAAATTTTAGCATTTATTTTTTTCCTTTCCACCAAAACCCCTAAACTGTGGAGTGGTTCTTGCACTTCTAATGGTAAATGATGAATTAAAACTAAAATGATAATAGAACGCTAAGAAAACATATCTCTAACTAAGTATAGTTTGATTTATTTCGTGAGAGCTATCGGCAAAGTCTTTGATTCTAAATCCTCTTGTATATATCTGTCAAACAACAAGTTAAACAGTTAAGTGAGCAGCTACAGGATAACCAGCAATAAATGCCGATAGTTTCGGTAAAATCTTGTTTATTTAAGAAAAGTTACTTTTCGTGTTGGCCATCCTGAAATCATTACGCTACGGACAGAGATGGTATTATGTTCAATGATGCACAAGGGTCTGAACACTGGTTTTCAATAGGCAATGTAGTTCTCTTTCTTTCTGTCTTGCCGTTTCTCTCTCCCTCTTTCCGTGGCTTCCCATTAGCTTGACATGTATTTCTGTATTAGTGTTTTCAAAACATATTGTGTTGAGAAGAGAAATGAGATTTCTATCAGAATAAGGGACTGCGATTCGAAGAAGGATGCGAGGAAGGATGCACAAAATATACCTCTCCTGGAACTTGAGCATCTCTTGTTGTAAATATCAGGTTTCTAAAGTTGAACCTGATTATTGATTTTCTTTAAATTTACTGAATATTCTTCGAACCTCCCTGTAGAGAGGTAGTTTTTCGTCACTGTCCACTTTAAACTCTCAATAGATGACAATTTGTAGCAGTTAACCGCCCATAGCGGGCCAAAAGCCGCCAGCTCTCACGAAATAAATCAAACTATATGATTGATGTGTTATACGTTGTAAGTGGTGTTTCATTGGGCCAACTCTAGTGCATTGCGCTCACAGAGGATGAATTCACATGTTATAGGCCTACGAAGGTACTTGTTCATTATAGGGACCCCCCCAAAAAAAGAAAGTAGGTCCAATCCAATCCCGCTAACCTACTTTCCTTTTTTTTTGGGGGGTGGGGTCCCTACAATGAACAAGTACCCCTACAAATTTTCACCTTACTGATAATGTCTGTAGCTAATTTTTAGTTGTTATCTTAATCTACCACGCATTTCGTCATTGTGGGACTCGTAGGCGGATGGTGGCTACTACAGATCAGCTAAGCTACAAACCAGGGCGTAGGAATAGGGGGTGCAGTGGCGCCCGGGCCCTGAGAGACTTCTCTAAGGGAACTCCGGCTTAACGTGCCATAGCTTTACCAATTAAGCTACCGGGACCATATATATATACATATATAAAAACAAGGATCTTGGGTAAAATTTTCGACGCGGTTTTACCCAAGATCCTTGTTTTTATCCTATGACGGGCCGCGAAAACCTACAATATGTATGTAGTACTGTAGTGTATGTGTGTGTAATGTATGTTAGTACTTTAGACAGAAATTAAAAAAGTGACTACACCGGGGTTTTTTAATTTCTGTCTAAAGTACTAACATAACAGCGTCATAGTCGCCTACTATAAAGCCAAGTTTAAACATATATATATCTCTTGTTGTCAAGAAGAAAAAATAGCCGATTTGTAAAATCACCATCACCATCTAATTGCAAGCTTAGAATGATGGCTGCCATATTATGCTTGGGTGTGCGACTGTGTGGAAATTCAGTCCGCCACACACTCCCAACCTCTTTCTCCTGTAATGCATTGCGGCAGAGGCGGATTTATAGGTACTCGCAGTGCACGCAGGAGCAGGACCCCGGGTGGCTGAGGGGCCCCCGAATTCTGCCATTATAAATATATATATATATATATATTTATGAATATTAGGTTTTTAAGCATAAGCCCGCTTTAAGGACATACTAGTTATTGATTTATAGCAGTTGTCAAAAAAGTTTGCCCGACTGGGGTTCGAACCCAGAACCTCCGGCTTAACGTGCCATAGCTTTACCAATTAAGCTACCGGGACCACAGAACAAACCTTTACGAAACTGCTATTTGTTGTGACTGTTGACTTTCATGACAAATCCAACAGAAGACTGCAATGTAGCTGTCAAATCTGAAAGATCGCATGGATAAATTCAATCACGTCTCATCTCCCATGAGTTGGGTAGTATGAATATTAGGTTTTTAAGCATAAGCCCGCTTTAAGGACATAGTTATTGATTCATAGCAGTTTCGTAAAATATATATATATAAGTACTTTAGACAGAAATTAAAAAAGTGACTACACCGGGGTTTGAACATATACCAATGTACCCAAGTGGATCTATGTCATTCATAGAATACAAGTTTTGTATTGTGGGTATTACTATTATGAATTTACGTATTTAAAACTCCCAGTAGAAAAACACTTTTCCTTTATATTGTCAGAAATCATCAGTCTGCCTCTGAAATGTGTCTGCTATGTATGCTTTGAATTGTAAGCTCGAGATGACGACAAAACAAATTGACGCACACAAACTACATTGTTGTGGTATTACATTCAGCCCTCCACTTTTTTCTAAAACGCACCAAAGGCACTCTAAAAACATGATTTTCAATACTTTTAGCCTGCGGCACTAATTATGGGGGACCATCCCCCATGATTATGTCCTAGATCCGCCAACGCGAAAGGGCCCCAAAAGTAGGTTGTGCGCAGGCCCTAATAAGTGTAATCCGCCTCTGCATTGCGGGCAATATAGATGGTGCTGGTTATTCTGAAAATCATGTAGGCCCTACTGTTACTGGGATCCAAAAAGATAAAGAAAATAAAATACATGTTGCAAGCTCTTGGTTAGGCCTTATAGCACACTTGCTCAGCTCTTGCTCTCTCAGGTGAAGAAGTTGGAAGAAAAATTCAATCGATAATGCAGTCATCTTTGGATTAATTTTTTTGTAGCCTAGTGCATCCATTAGGGTAACCATTTGATGGTATTATTTTGGATGTAGGCCTCTCGCATATCTAACAAAAACATACATCTCTAGTCCGTAAGCCTATCGCATAAAAACACAAGGCCTCCGCCTATCTCTAGTTTGTAAGCCTAGTAAGGCTATGCATATTATTATATTGTGATCATACGTTTGTTTCTTCTCCAAATTTTGTAGACTGCCTTTGAGATTGTTGTAAGCATTTGATTTTGTCTTGAGGTCAGCGTCAATCTGGCCAACCTGTTTACTTATAATGTCGGCAATGTTGCGCAATGACTGCTTGATTGGGTATTTTGCCATATCCCACTGGAAACGTGTCAGATACGTAGGCAAGTCGGCTATGAACAAAAACAAAACAAAGTTAAAGGATAGGAAATATTGTATTAATAGAAACTTTTTTGTATTTAAAAAAAAAAAATTGTAGCAAAAAGCGTACTGTTATTTGCTTGCAAATTTTCATGTAATTTGTCTCGCTGGTCTTCCAAAACTTCCCCTAGATATGCTGCAACTTTCTTTGTACTTTGCTCGACAAAACTGTCCAATTTCCCCAGGTCATCTGACAAACCAACAAGCTGGTCAAGCGTTCCAACCTAGAAAAAAGCAATACATAAAATTACGAAAATACGTAAAATTAATACGTAAAATTAAGTATACTAGGAAGCTTCGCAAACACTTTTTCAGGCGCGTTGTTGGATGAGCGTAATTTTATTTTCACAAAAAAAGCGTAAAATTGCGATTTTCATGAGCTAAATGATTTTTCGATTGCGCTCAAATTTCACACCAATACATTAATTTATAAAATTAAGGTTCTGTATAAAAATCGTTACAATCGGATAAAGCATGTAGGCCTAGGTGTTATAAGTCAAAGAAATGTAAAATAAAAAAATAAAAAAACATAAAATTGCGATTTTTGTGAAAAATTATTTTTTGATTGCGCTCAAATTTCACACACATATATTAACTCGTAAAATTAAGGTTCTGTGAAAAAATCATTACAATCGGATAAAGCATGTAGGTGTTACAAGTCAAAGAATGTTTAAAAAAATAGAAAAAATCGTAAAATTGGGATTTTCATGAAAAATTATTTTTCAATTGCGCTCAAAAACGTGGCAGTTCTTGGTTCAGAGATTTCAAAGGCCTCCATAAAATTTCATCGCAATTGGAGTATCGGTTTAGCCGGAATCTTGCCAACAGACACACAATAATACAAACAGAAATAAAGAAAAAAAACATTCCGTATTTTTTTCTCCAGTGTAGTGAAATGGAATCTTCGCTTCGCTCGCTACGCTCATCCAATAATTGAGCAATTTTCCAAAAACTTTGTTTTCACCTGCAAATTTAAAAATTAAAATTTTGTTATTTCGTGTAGGCCTACACGCCCACAACCCGACCGTAGTATCGACGGGTACCCGGGGAGGCATTTTCACTAATTTGCACAGCCCTAGTTTTAGCCCCCAGAAATGGGGGCGGCCCAACTAGCCTATAATTATTTATTTTCATTAAGTTTAAATTAAAGGCGTGTTAACCGTTAAATCATGAGCTCTACTCTAGCTTAGGGAATATGGGGAGAAAAGTCCCATGCTGGTCAGAACTCGCCATGGGAAGGGCCCAGGGACCCAAGTTTTGAATCAAAACATTGATAATGTTGCGGCGTTTTGAGTGGTCACGTGGTCTGATAACGTCGATTTCCTCAAAAAGCTAGGTTTGAAATCAAAACGTCAATTTTTTTACGTCCCACGTCTTTTTCTACCCACAGAAAAATAGCTTAGTGGGACATGCGTAGGATGATGCTTTTTGATGGGACTCCCTCTCAATATAATATACTCGTTCGTCCTAAGCATGGTTATACAAGGCTGTGGTTAAATTTGAACACTTGGGACTTGGTATTTGGCACTAGACTATTACGATGTATTTGGCATTTTATTTTGAATTTATGAATAAACTAATTGATCTTGATTTCATAGCCCCACACTAGGGTAAGGCCTAGGCTAGGCCTACATCAAATAACCTGGGCTACCTATGTCGAAAGCCTATTAATAGGCTAGACCTAGCGTCTTGGACATGGCCGCCTTGGTCCTAGCTGTTGCCAACATTTACGACACCTCGCGTTTTATCTACCTTTTTGCGAGTTCTTTCCACGACGCATCTTTGTTATTTTTATGTTATGAAACGTTGAATTTGAATGAATGAAATGCATCTTTGTTATTTTTATGTTATGAAACGTTGAGTTTTGCCGATTCAAATCGTGTATTGATGAAATAAGATCTTCTAGCTGTTCAATAATGCACTTTTATTTTATTTTATAGGTTATGTTCGGCACTACGCTGGGAGAACGTAAACAAACAAGGAAACACAAAGACTTTGAATAAACATGACATGTAATATGTATAGTAGGCCTATCTTTGTCTGAGGTCTTTGGGTGTATGAGCATAGATACTCGTATTTGATTGGTCCCGAATTCGGCCATGTTCGGTTAACGGGAGAGATAGCTGACGGGAAGAACAGCAAATCAAGTTTATCTCATGTCAGTAGGCCTTCCTAGAAAGATTCAAAACTAGCATTTCAAACCACAAAAAATCGACATTATCAAGTGACATTATGAAAGTGACGTTTTGATCAAAACGCTTATTTCAAAACTTGGGTCCCAGGGGGAGGAAAGAGATGGGTCTAACGTCGCAGTCATCGTTTTTGTCATCACATCGTTGGTGGTGTCGTACTCATTGTCTTCGTCGGGGAGGTCGTCAAGGGATGGGGGAGGTAGGCCCACTATACCCAACACGCACGACGCGTCTAGTAGGAAAACACAGCTTCTTTGTTAGTACACAGATAAGTAATATCTGTGGTGTTTATAAAATACAGCTGGAGCTGATGATACGGAAATACCCAATGGCACTTATCGCGGGGTGGGGCGGGGAACAGAGGCAGTGCGTGTCTACACGTGCGCAGTTTGCTGGTCATAGTAGATGAGTGTTTTACCGCAAAACATTTTGATACATCCAAAACAAATCTTTGTAGTATTTATTTACATTTTAAATATGGATGAAACCCATGGCAATGAAATTAAATCGTTATCAATATGTTTGCAGTTTAATTATTGTTTCAAGTTTCGGGCCTATTGTTATTGTTATAGTATTTGGTATAAATTAAAGTTACTTTTATTGTCCTTCGTGAATCATCTTTTATAACTGAATAGGATAGGTGTTAAATAAATCAATAATATTTGTTTTTCAGACTGTAGACATGGAATAAAAATAAAGGTTCTAGACTTCTCTAAATCTATTTTATTAATTATGTGCGCGTTGTAAAGCGTAATATGTGGTAGTCGTTGTTTTAAGCAATATACTTCTTACATTTGTGTTTGATATAGCCTATAGGCAATTTTGTATTTTTAGTGTATTTGTAGTCGTACCTTAGATTTCAAGGGTCGTGGTGAAAATGAAAATAAGATTTTATAAGAACATAGAACGATTAAAATGGAAATGCAAATTACGCAAGGTCTTACTTTATTTGGCTGACGATGGGCCGGCCTTGTAGATGTCTGCGGAGTGTTTACCAGGATATCGCGTTTGGTAACTTCTTTTGAGGTCCTGGATGGACGGTCGTGGAACAGGAGCAATGTTGGCGGGAATGTTTGCTGGCTTTGTGACTCGAGGCAAGACACTCGATCCCGGGTCCATGAAGTGCGATAACACCCGCGAAACAATGTCGCGTTTCCATGTTGATGTTTTAAGTTCGTATACATTCTTCATCACCCATCTCCCCGACACTTTGGAATATTGCGGTCGTTGCGATTTTGCCTTTCTGCCCACATTATTATTGTGATCGAGAATTGCTATTATTGACCGCAAGAACATGCCAATGTACCCGTAATGAAGCCGCTTAGGCAGGAATTTGAGTCGTGTACTGTGATACGACTCGATTTCTCCGGTATGGCAATAATTGCTGGCGCGTCTGATATCCTTTAGGAAGGTTTTATCCTCGATAATACGCTTCAACTTTGCATATGCCTCGGATCTAGGGTTGAGCCACTTCTTTACTCGGTTTTGTTCGGGAGTGATTGGGGGGTGTTCACATGCATTGTACAGAACTGAGCCAGTCCATGAGTGAACGTTTATTACGTGGTTCAACAACGATGTAAACCGTTCAACTAGCAAGTCGGGATTCTTTTCACAAGTCATTGATGACCACCACAAATGATAGCTGATAGAACCCTTCCACTCAGCAAGTTGAGGTGATTTTTGTTCGACAGCACGTATTTTCTTTTGGAGGCTCTTAGCTAGGTGCCACACGTCGAACTCGTGATGGATTTCGGGGAATATGGTTCTCATGAGGAGCCCGATACCACGGTGCCGGTCTGTTGCCATCAGATTGATGGGCACGTGGTCGGCGTCACGCAGTCTCCTCAAAACGCGCTCGCAGCCAGCCTTCTCTAGATCGCCGACTACCTGCTTTCGCTGCACTACCTCGAAATCTATGACTTTGTGGGTTTTCAAGTCCATTACCGAGTATGTACAATATTTGCCACTAAAGCCAGGCGAGTCGTACTGTCCATCCCCAGCCAACTGTACGTCATCCTCGGCGCTCAACAGATCACCTACGTTGGCTTGGCGATGTTCTTGCCACACTTGCGCTAATACACCATTAATATGACTTTTGATCATATCATAATAGGTTGTACTAGAAAAGATCGCAAGCTTTAAAATGAACGCTAAGTCTTGAAATGCACTGAAACTCAGCCCAGACAGTAATATGGATGACGCAATAGCAATGTTTCCGAGTGACCTATTGTTATTGCCGTGAGTGGGGTGAGAGTACCATGTGACCGTGTGACCGTCAATGCACGTGGATTTGATTATCAACATGGTACCGATGACAGATTTTGTAGAATTCTCGATAGGAGACTTGCAATTGCTTGCGGTGCAAGTTTTAAATAACTGCATTAGACATGAAGCGTAAACGAGGAAAACGGAGCTGTCCGTAGAAATGTCATTGTCACCCTCGTCCTCTGAACTGTCTGTGTTAGCTGAGGATCCTTCGTTTTCATCGGATGAAATGTGAAACGAAGTCTCCATCAGTTCATCTACACTCGCACCTGGGTAGTCGCTTGTGTCTGTCTTTTCATAATATGTTTTTGATGCCAGTGTCTCGGTGCCCAGGTCGCACTGGATTCCTATACTGTCGGTGAACTTTGAATGCAATTTTTATGATCTTGTTGTAGGCCTACCCGCGATCTTTTTGCCCTTCACATTAACCGATGGTACGGCATTTTCATTAAGTGGGGGGGCTTTTTTCCTCGGATGTGTCTCGCTATTTACTTGTAAAAGTGCTTCGGCATTGAAATCGGTTTTCTTAAAATGATTCGAGCAAACGCGACTGTGTTGGTTCGGGGGGTCTGTCCTGGATAATACTTGGCACCATTTTTTAAGTAATTTTGGATGTAATGTTTTATTTGGGAATCGATACATAAAAACCTTGGACAGTCCACAAGAAGGCAGAGGAACTTCCTCTTTTTCCCCTTTGTTGTTGCATCCGTATACATAACAACACGGCATTTTAAATTTTGTTTACGTATTTGCATTGGTTTAAATTGTGATTAATGTGTATTTTTAATTGTTTACTTTTTGTTACCTGACATATTTTGTTGGTTAATAATTACACGTTTTTAAAGATTAATACATTTAAATACAATAACTCACTCGCTATAGTGTCAACTTTTACAGATAAAAACAGATAAAACACACATCACATACACACGGGAAAACTATAAGTTTGAACTGCACACCCATACATTCAATTATGCTCTTAGCCTTACACAGATAACTAGACCTACTGAGCTGTCAGCTGAGATTAAAAATAGTGGACACTGGACAGCTTTGATAAAGAGGGGAAGTGATGCATGGTGTCTTGCGCGCATGCGTGGCGAGCCCGCACGATCCACGGCGGAGAGGCTGTACAGTTTTATCAAAAGCATCACACGGCACCAGCAGTGCAACTCGCGACGCGGAATAATGACGAAAACTTCAATAAATAATAATAATTCACAGGTTTTGATTTGCTGTATTATATGGGTCGTTCTCATATGGTATTGACCTGTAGAATACATGGTAAGAAATAAATTTAGCACTTAAATACCCCTTTAAGTAAAAAGTGAAAAGTAAAGAGAAATAGAGTAACTTTTTAGTACAGGTAGTAGAGAATAGAGATAGCAATGGAACTTTTCACATTGCTGTCACACTGGAAAGTTTGAGAGTAAAAAGTCTCCCAACTTGTCGGAATTCGTTTGACAAGAGAGAAGTGGAAAGTGAAGAGTTGAACGTGATTAATCGACTCTGTTGCCATGGGGCATTGCCATTGGTCAAACTAATCTCCCAACTGAGCGCAGAGCGATCAGGGTTTGGTCACAGTTGTCTGGCCGTTGATAAAATAGGATTGTTTACAACATTTTGAAGGCAGTGCATTATTGTTGTGGTGGGCGACAGATTTTCCTCCAGAGTGCAGAACGATCGACGTTACATCACCACTCACCACTATGTGTAAGTTCTACTGGTACCACAATGTAAAGAGTCTTGTGACTAAACCCCGATCAGGCGATCCTCGCGGAGAATCCGGGTGAATCAGCTTGGCATCGCCCTATTGATTAAGTATCACTAAGTACAACATGGTGGGGTGGTGGAAAATAACAATGTTCAACAAAATTAATGTCATTATTTCAAACTATCAGCGCACAGTGCCAAGTAGCAACAACATAGTTGTTCAACGAAGTTTCTACTGATTTTTTCTCCTGTAGGCCCTAACATGGATTTTACTTTGGAGGATGAATATGTGGAAATTGCAGTGCACGTCAATGATATCATTGGTATTGCAGAAAGGCCGAGTGACACCAGCCAGCAGCCACACATGCGATTTTTCTCTTTGCTCAAAAATGTCCTGTGTGACGGCTTTGAAAAGTTCTCTTTCTCTCTGACCGGATGGATGGACAAGACAACTCAAAACCAACAGCAACACTGGTTCTTAATCGGTAGGCAATAGGCATTCACCGACATTTTAGGCAATCCGCCCTACTAAATATTTCTCTAAGGGTGCAAGGGGGGTCCGGGTTGCTTCTTTTTCCTAACACAATGCAATGAAAATGATTAAGTCCTGGTAGCAAACTTTTTAGTTAGTTGTTGGACCCGGGTCAGTTAACATCATGTTATTTGTATTGTATGAGCAGTGAATGTGATCCATCAGCACCGAGCTATAGGAACTTCACGTACGGATGGAGAATTGACTCACTCAGGTAAAGAGTTAGGCCTAGTATCAATGCAACAATGTCTTTAATTTCAACGTTATGTATTATGAAATGATTCAAAGTAGTAGGGCCTATTTAAAATGTGTTTTAATTTAATGCAGTCTAAAAAAAATCCGACTTTGGCAGCATGTCTCCGGCAGATGGGGTTTTACCCCAGGCCTCGGTTACTCTGCTGTGAGTGTAATTTTCTAGTTGGGGAGTGATACAATAGGCGTACTGGATTTGTCGAGCTCAGCAGTTCATACAGACGCCAAGGGCAACACCACGGGGCTGGGGAGCTGATGTTCCTGTGTAAATGGTGGTGCTTATACAAACAAGCAGACCTTGGTAGGGTGTGGGGTGGGGTGGATCTTGACCCTCTAGTAGGCAAAACGAGAGAGGCAGAGGGTCCATATATGTGATAGGTCTACATTCGTGAAATACCCTAAAGATATGAGAACTTGTTTGGTTTGTGGGGGGGGGGGGGGGGGTAAAAAATAAAATCATCATTTTTTTACTAAAATATGTGAAATTTAAAACAAAAAACCTTTGAACGTTGCTATTTTAGGACTAGTAAGTATAAAGGACTTTCAACCAAAAAAGACTTTAAATAGCAACGTTAGGCCTAAAGGTTTTAAAGTTTTTTTTTGTTAGGGCCTAAAAAAACAGCAAAAACGGTTGATTTTATTTTGGACCACCCCAACCAAACAAGTTTCAAGATATGTAGGGCTAAGCTAGAACTAGAGCCTAGGCTAGCTAGGCCTAGGGACTAGCACCATGGCCTCTACCATGGCCACTAGGCCCAGGCTGTGGAAATAAACCAATAGCCTAGATAGGCCTATGCCAAACCTTAAGATCGGGAATGTGGAACTTGAAGTTTTCAGACAAACTATTCTGCTTGTTCGTGACATTATTCATAGTTTCCCACGTTTGTTGGCATGTCTTGTCACCAGGAGCTGAGATCAGCCAATACTCTGTCATTATTATGGTTTGTTTGTGGGTACTGGAACAAAAAGCTTAGGATTAGACAAGTGCAGTGCTTAATTTGTGGTGGTACGCAGTACCTATTTTTGAGAGGTAGGTAATAGGCCTACAACGTAGGCCCTATCACTAGTAGGCCCAACCTTAATTCCTGGTTGATTTTTAATATTATACATTACTATTATTTTGCAATCACAACAATTGCCATTTACCACTAACAAATGTTTAAAATCATGCCAATAGCTCCTATTTGTTAGAATACTCCAGTCACACTCTTAGAATCAAAAAAAATTCTGGGGCTGTGCGCGGGTTCGCCCCGGACCCGCATTAGCTGGGGGGGTTCCCCCACACCCCATTTAATAAGCATGTACTTTGGCCAAGAAAGTAAGGCCTACTAGTAGGCCTATAACCTAGGCCTACTTTACTTGTGAATATTGTATTAAAAATTTGAGGTAAAAGATAACAGGGTAAAAATATAACGCTGAGAAGAAATTTTTGTAATTATTGTATTGTATTTAAATAGGGTCTATGAATAATTAAATGATAAGAAATTATCTTGTGAATAAAGTAGGCCTATTACAAATTTAATTTTGACGATAAACAACTAAAAATTGAGAACGATGAGGAAATATTATTGTTATAATAATTATAATGAAATATGTAAATTTTATTTTGAATGTAAAATGAATAACATGTAATATTGTATTTTGCATGTAGATTTAAATATGCAAAATATCAGGTATTTTGTAAGTAGATTTAGAATTAGTTAAAGCGTGTTTCAATACTTGTACATGAACTATGTATTTTTAAGTGAGCAATGCTTTTGCAATTGCTAATGAAATAAAACGCATTTGAATTGAATACCCGTAGATATAAAATAATGATAGCATAGCCTAGGGCTTCCCAACTGGAATGAGCCTTAACATTAAAAAATGTAAATGGGTAAGGTTTAATAGAAGGAGGGTAGTCCAAGGCTTAGGGGAAGGGTATTCACTCATGGGGAAGGTAAGGTAGTACTGGAAAGGGTGGAAAAATAAAATAGGGGAAGTGTGGCTACAGTGCAAACTCAGCTGGGAGGACCACGTTAAGGCTGTCTCAAAGAAGGGTTTTCGGTGCCTAAATTTTGTAATGCGAACTCTGAAAGGGGCGAGTCGGAGTAGGTAGTTAAAAGAGCATGCGTACAAAACACTAGTGAGACCACTGTGGAGTATGCAGGGGCAATATGGGACCCATAGGAAAGGGGAAGTTGATGAAATTGAGGCAATACAGAAAAGAGCTACAAGAAGGGTACCTACTTAGAAAGGGCAATACTTGGAAGGAGGAAGTAATAAACGGACGGGTAGAAAGGACGTATTAAAGTGTCTCCGGAATACCGGTAGTTAAGGAACTAGGATAGGAGAAGCTTGAGGATAGGCAAAGGATGGACAGACTAGGGAAAATAGGGTGACTAGAGCTCAGGAGGGATGGGGGGAGATGAATAGCCTTCTACGGAGGGCTAATTACTTAGCAAGAGGAGATCATATGAAAATATGAGAGAGGGACATGGGCGACTTATGTTGGAAGTAACTCGTTCGTGGCCAGAACGGTGGTGGAATGGAATGGCCTGTGGGAGAAAAGGATATAAAAGGATTTTAAAAATCACTAAAGCTGCTGCCAATGGTTCACTCTGATTGGAAAGAAAGAGAGAAAGGAAGTAAGAGGGAAGCAGTGGGCAAGCTTCATTGAGCTTCCCGAGAGAGATGAAGGACATAGGCCTACCTATGATGGGCGGTAGGGATGCCATTCGTCCCGCTTTCAGCGGGACAGTCCCAATATCCAATTTTAAGTCCCGCGTCCCGCCAATGCACCCAGCGGGACACAATTGTCCCGCTTTGTAGAAAAATTGTCAAAGTCCAATTTACAATATCAGATAATATGCAGTCCAAAACGTGCAAAGCTATCAACAGCAACCTATATGGGGCACGGGCGGCGTGTGCGTCGCCAAAGTACTTGGCTTGGCTCGACAGTCAGCACTTTGGTTAGTATTGATGATAGGGGGTAAGGGGGTAGGGGTGAACCGAGTACATCGCGAAACCTTAGTCTGACTCATTTCTGCACTCCAATGCATTTTTGTTGGTTTTCTGTTTTTTGCACTACAAAAACTACAGTATTTTGTTATTGCATTCAGTCCAGCATTTTTATCTAAAATGCTCAAAATGCACTCGTAAAACATAGTTTTTAAAAATTTCGCCTGCGGCGCTATAGTTGGGGGGAGCCCCCCCAAACCCCCCGTGCTATTTTCCCTGAAAAGATTTGTCCCGCCGCCTTGAATTTAAATTATGGCAACCCTAATGGGCGGAAGATGCAAAACAAAATATGGGATATGGAAATAAGTAAAGAATAAATTGGAAATAAGGCAAGAAAAGGGAATTCAAGAACAGGAAGGATGAAAAGAAGGAAGGAAGGAAGGATGATTAAAACCTACCGACTAGGCCTACCAGTTATTAGTAGGAGAAGAATACAATAGGCCTACAAAATAGGGCTAGCTTGGAATAGCCTAGCTACTGGGCAATATTTAGGCCTATGTCTGCCATTACCCTACACCAGTAGGCACAGGACTAAGCCTAGGTTAGGCTAGAGTTAGGCATACGGGTTTAACTAGGGTTCAAAATAGGCTAGGGCTAGCCCTAGGCTTATGTAGGCATATTTAATAAAATTCAATGCCCTAGGCCTACTTGAGCAAGTCCTGTGACAAGGACCAAACCCCTTTTCAGCGAAAGTAGGCTATGTAAGACTCGACTTTTACGAGGTCTGTGATTAAAACCTAAGTATATTTTAAGTTATTTAGCTGGAAATTAAATTGAGATTGAATTACAGTACCTTCGTATATAGAAAAGAAACACCTTAAACGTACGCTTATTATAAATATTAATTATTTATTGAAGAATAGAGCACTTCATAGCAGACAATTCAGTATGAATTCACGTGACTCTGTGCTGACATCTATCGATGGAAATTGTACTTGTTTACAGTTTAGCCAACGAAACGAACTCACCAAGGTGTATTTCCCATGCTTGCCACACAAAAATAATAGTGCCTGTGTGATTTGAATGGCGCGGTTTTTAAAACATTATTATGCTAGCAACATTTATTATAAGTTTGTTTATTTGTCTTGTCCGAGACTCACAGCGGAATCGAGGTATACAGGAAGTTTGACCTACAGAGATAAACGCCAATTTGCAAAATGGACGGTTTGAGATGTCACCTAATTTTAATTCAAAACTATGTTTTTTGTTTTACATGAAAAAAAAGTATATTTGCGTACAATTTATGGCTGACGATGATTGTACCAAAATAAAAGTTAAGTGAATCTTCAGTTTACATTTCAACCAACAAATTTTCCCCATAAACTTATTTTCATCCATGGTAATTCGAATTCCCGCCGTTCATTCCACTCTGTTTTATACACTCCTCCTTTTTCGTTAGAACTGTTTTAACATGTTCGGTATGTTCTAGAACACGTGTCAAGCGAGAGATAAACACCCGAACACTTGCTTTTTTACAGCTAAAAGACCATTTTCATGTTCAGACAGTTCCAAACAGTTCCGGACGGACAAATAAACATTAAGGACGCGTCAACCGTTAGGTCATAATACACCACTCTAGCCTAGGGGATACGGGGAGGAGGGGCTCATGCTGGTCAGAACCAGCCACGGGTAAGGGGAGGCAAGGGGGTTTCTCACGTCGCGGTCGTCATCGTGTTTGTCATCGTTCGTTGTGTCACTGTCATCGTCGTCGGAGAGGTCGTCAAGGGAAGGGGAGGTGTCCCCGACGACGATTGCCAGAGCTCGCCTCTAGTTTCGGGGAGTAATATACTCCCCTCTTACTAGCTGATGTTTGCGCGGTGGACTGTTTCTCTTGAATCGCCTTGTACGATTAGCAGAGCCTTGCTCTGGGCCAATTCTACCCCGGGCCCAGACGGGGCCGGATTGATATACCTATAGGTTTATTTGTCCGTTCGGAACGGTTTGGAACTGTTAGAACATGAAAATGGTTGTTCGCCTGCAAAAAAAAAAACAGTGTTCGAGTGGTGTTCATCTCTCTCCAGACACATGTTCTAGAACAGACTGAACAAGTTCGAACGGTTCTGACGGGAAAGGAAGAGTAGATAAAACAGTGGAATATACGGCGGGAATTCGAATTACAACGGATGAAAGTAAGGTTATGTGGAAAGTTTGTTGGTTGAAATGTGTAGGCCTACTTAAGATTCACTCAACTGTTATTTTAATAATTAAATCATCGGTAGCCATAAATTCTACACAAAACACGCTTTTTATGTTAAACATACTTTTGGACATCTCAAACCATCCATTTTGCAGATGGCGTTCATCTCTTGAAGGTCAGAACACATGTTTTAATCCGTTCTACATCCAGAACTTCCTGTACTAGGCCTCGTTTCCGCTGAGTTCCGAACTGTTCATAACCAGTCTCTGACAGAACAAATAAACAGACCTTATGCCATGGATCTGAAAATTGTCAGCTTGAATGAGCTTGAGTTGCTACAGTTACCACAAAACTATGACAGGCAACGTGATGTTATTGTTGTTTAATGTTCATATTATGCTTTATTTGTCAAATTTGTTTGGAGAAAAACAGAAATCCCGAAGCATCCAAACTTAAATGTAGCCAAGTACGTGAGTGTGAACGGTACACTTGTGCATACAATGATAATTAATAAAATAATAATGTAACACCAAGAAAAACAGTGAGCACATCTCGAGATTAACATGGTACAATAAATCAAAAACCAAAACGCTCATTTTTTAGAATATTGACACAAAATTAACATAACCGAAATTGATAATTATTACAATCATTAACAGGATTATAACCACCCGTAGGAACTAATTGTTGGAAATTTACAATCTTGCGGGGTGAAGGACGGGGGAGGGAAAGGCGTGAACATATTTATCCCCACTTCGATTTTTCGGCATACAATATGGCACTAGCCGCCAGCCGCGAGAGGGGTAATGCACAGATAGACAGCTCGACATGATTAATTAATGTCCGACTCGCTACAACGACGAAAATTCTGCCAAGCCAAGGTCAACCTCATTGCCACAAACCTGCATAGATGCAAAGATGGATATTCTAGCAAGTGTTCTATCCTCATCCTTAGGTTATTTTCTTTTTTTTATTGTTGTAAATTGTAATGAATAACATACTAATTTGATATCATTTTTAATTTAATATTAAACACGATAATTGGTAAGTTATCCAAATTTGTGTCTCTCCAGAAACAACGAAATGCATAATTTATTTGGGCTATCTTGAGCTCGTAGGATGAAAAAGCTCCACATGAATGACGTAGGAATTTGATAGTAAATTTCCGGTTAGATAATTAAATGAAACTAAAATGCAATTGTTATTTGCTTAGCATAATACAATTATATAATTTTTCTGCGAATTACACCACGGCAGGTCTTACAAAGGAGTGTACCCAACCGGACAAGAGTTCGATACACACACTAAAGCTAGATGTCCTAGCAAGGTGTAGTGTAGTGAGTAGTGTAGAAGATTAACCACGTATTGTACCGAATACACTTTCATCAACAGGGGCGCATCTCAAGAATAAATTATGAATCAGAGTATTTTTGCTAGAAGTTATTATGCAGGACAGATTGTACAATGTACATAATTATATTTGTCGCAAGTCGCCCGCAATAAATTCCGAAACTGACATTGGGAAGTACATAAGCTTTCCCGACGAGCGCCGACGAGGTACCATTGTACCATCCACATTGCGCGAATGGCAGGTCAAAGCTAGGAGTCAAATGTTAAAACTTAGGTCATTATTACTTATGTTAATTTATAACACAGTCACACCGTTAGATGTGGCACATACGATAAGAGCGCTGGTCCGAGAAGTTCGGCGTTCGAAATCTCAATGAAATTAATTAATAATAATAATAATAATAATAATAATAATAATAATAATAATAATAATAATAATAATAATAATAATAATAATAATAATAATAATAATAATAATAATAATATATATATATGCCCCAGTCGGGCCAAACTTTTTCGACAACTGCTATGAATCAATAACTATGTCCTTAAAAAAAATATTTTATTATATTTTATATATATATATATATATATATATATATATATATATTAATGTAATCGGCTTTTCGGTTTCAATGCCACGTATATTTTCATTGGGCCGACGTTTCGATGAGATTTCACCCATCATCCTCAGGGCCAATACAACTTTAAATATAAAAAACGAAAACTACATTACAATGATAAATACAGAACAAAACAAAAGAGAAAAAACAATAAAAGTCAACAAAAGAAATCACTGCACACATGACGAATTAATACCATTCAATGAAAGCATTGCAAAGCTTGTGTTGCAAAGAAACAAGAAAGTCACTACATGTCCGTCTTTACGTTTTTCGTCATGGATCTTGTCACTCTGACCGTCGATTCATTTACTTGTAGATCATCTGCATGTATTAACTGAGGCGTTGATTGTTGGTCTGTAACTGTAGGTTTTACAGTTAGCCTATGTGATTTTACATGATTGATTTTACATTGATGTACATTGATACATTACATTGATACATACATTGATACATTACATTGATACATGATACGTGATTTTACATACATTTACATAAAATCACATAGGCTAACTGTAAAACCTACAGTTACAGACCAACAATCAACGCCTCAGTTAATACATGCAGATGATCTACAAGTAAATGAATCGACGGTCAGAGTGACAAGATCCATGACGAAAAACGTAAAGACGGACATGTAGTGACTTTCTTGTTTCTTTGCAACACAAGCTTTGCAATGCTTTCATTGAATGGTATTAATTCGTCATGTGTGCAGTGATTTCTTTTGTTGACTTTTATTGTTTTTTTCTCTCCAGTTTTGTTCTGTATTTATCAATGTAATGTAGTTTTCGTTTTTTATATTTAAAGTTGTATTGGCCCTGAGGATGATGGGTGAAATCTCATCGAAACGTCGGCCCAATGAAAATATACGTGGCATTGAAACCGAAAAACCGATTACATTAATACATATCGGCCACGAAAACCTTCAAAAACATTATATATAATATATATAAAATGTAAAAAATAATGTTTATCGTATTCAGATATGAAGTAAATTTAATTTCTTTAGAGCAAAGCAGTTACACTCAAATGTGTATTGTGTATTGGTATTGTTGTTAGAATCTCTGCTTCCAATACAGAAGGTCCATGGTTCGATTCCCGTTAAGTCAGAAGGTTTTAACTGCTGATTTAGCAACGGTGACTTTGGAGCCGTCCTTGCAACGAGGCACATAATAAATTTAAAGTTGTTCTGAATCGGCCTTGTTGATTCTGGCGTTGATCCGCGGGCGCACTGTCCATACTACTGATTACTAGATTTCCTATATTTAAAAAATATCGATCTTTGGTTGGTTATCGCTCACTCGTCAATTACGTCGGGGCCTGCAGGGTTGGATTGATCGCTTTAGTTTACTGTCCCCCACTGAAAATCAGTTATATGACTGAGTGGGTAGACTAAATATGAATTTATTTATTTATTATAATATGCTACGCTATACGCTCACTTCCATGCAAATATAGCCCTACCTCAGAACGTTATTCCGTGTGAACAAAGTTATTTTTACTCACAACAAAGATAAATAGAACGTATTTTCACATTAGGATTGACACATTCGACAGAAATATTAATTGCAAATAAATTATACCGGATACACAAGATAACAACCAATAAAAAAGTAGTGGTTTATCCGGATACACATAAAATACACGAAAAAAATCTCAAAAATCTCGTAGTTTATATTATAATGCGTCACACATAGGCATGTGTTACACTGGTGAGTTAGGATTATTACACATTATTTACATAGACTTTGAGAATTTTTATTTACACATGTGCACACATATAGAATGAGGTACATTGAGTTCAACTATGTACATTCACTCACGTACACTCGCGACGAAATACGTTAGTAATGTGATGTTGACATACTTTACACGCTCGCCTCTAGTGTCTACTACAACAAATAAACGTTACATACCAGACCGATTTAGCTGAAAATTTGTAAAATAGGAGAGAATGGATAAAATCCACCGCCATCAAGAGGACCTTGACATCATTTCTTTAGGAAAACTATTTTAACTCTTGATTACTTCTAGGTGGCAGTGCATAGTGACCAGAATTCTTGTGCGACTTTTCGTTGCCATGGTAACGTTACTTTTGTTAAAATGTAATTTCTATCTACACTACTTATTGGATCAAAATAAAATTAACATATTCGTGACCGGACGGACATTCTAAATGATTTGGCTACCTCAGATTTTGTCGCCGTTTAGTTTTTAAAAAAAACTTTAGATTAACTTTAATGTACCTTTATAACTTTTTGGACGATTTTGCCACAAAACTAATGGCATTCAATCGGGAACAAAGCTTGCGGATGGTCAAAATTTCAACTCGATCCGAGCCTCCGTTCGACCGCTATCATGAGCCAAAAAAGCTGCGCGACTTACCGTTGCCATGGTAACGTTACTTTTGTTAAAATGTAATTTCTATCTACACTACTTATCGGATCAAAATAAAATTAACATATTCGTGACCGGACGGACATTCTAAATGATTTGGCTACCTCAGATTTTGTCGCCGTTTAGTTTAAAAAAAAAACTTTCGATTAACTTTAATATAACTTTTTAACTTTTTGAACGATTTTGCCACAAAACAATACAGCAACCCGCATAGTTGGTATGTACATGTGTGCAAAATTTCAAGTCGATCAGAGAAACGGTGCGACCTGTATCGAAGCAGTAACAGAAAAAAACAAACAAAAAAACAAAAAAAAACAGACATTCGAGCCATAAGAGTCAAGTGGAGACGCTCGCTTCGCTCGCTAACGTCACTTCGGTGATTCTGTGAGTGTGTGTGCGTGTGCGTGTATGCCGAAAATCTGCCGAATCGCTGAATCTA
The DNA here is from genome assembly GCA_024449915.1 of Sweltsa coloradensis. Taxonomy (NCBI): domain Eukaryota; kingdom Metazoa; phylum Arthropoda; class Insecta; order Plecoptera; family Chloroperlidae; genus Sweltsa; species Sweltsa coloradensis. The sequence goes on along the minus strand of JAMZAV010000911.1, from coordinate 616,624 downwards.
TTGCGCTGAAATTTTAAACAGACATCCGGTACAAGTTTACTGAGAACTGTTAACAAAATCAGAAATATCCGTAGCGATTTAAACCTAGGAAATAATAAATTAAAAAAGAGTCTGAAAATTGGAAATTTTAAATTTGACGACAATGGTTTTGTTTTTGGATTTTTTTCAGGCTGTGAATGCATGCAGTGACCAAGGTGTATCTAATCTTGCACGTTCAAGGTTCCCCAAAATTCCACTGGGAGATTGAGCAAACCTTGCAATCTTTACACGTATTTCGTATTGGCTATGTTTTCCATTCGCGACGGTACCGCGACGGTACAAGTCGATTTTGACGAAAACGTGGCAAATTTTGATTGGAATGTATTGCCACTTGGCACAAAGTTAAATATGACCAAAATTAAATTTTAGAGATTTTTTTCACCTCAATTTCTATGTAGGTCACCAAAATTACGACCATTTTAAAAAATGGTGGCTTATTTCCAAAATAAATTCAAAATGGTGCTCCTTGATAATATAAGAGTCAAATTCGGATGACTTATAGTCGCTAAGAACTATACCGTACAATAAAAAAAATATACAGAAACAATTGAAAGAGGGAAGAACCATTTTTATTTAATTACGTCATATTGTTGAAGTTACGAGTTCACATAACACAGTGAGATTGCCAGTGTGTCAGTGTCTGACGATGGAGACGGACGTCTCCGAAAATTCACACAAGTAAGTGTTAAAAATATAGACCTCGGTTAGTAGTTTAATACACTCATCAAATAACATATTAATGTATTTAAAATGTACATTTTACGTATTTTTCGGTCGTACATAATATTACAAAAAGTTTCAAAAAAGTTTCAAAAAAATATAATAGGTATAAACCGTACAATTTGACACTCTTTTCAAAACTGAGTTGAAAATTTTACATTTGTATTGAAAACACATTGAAACAATAATTATTGTGCATTTTGGTAAAGCGAGGTACCAATTTTTTGTGCCTGTTTAAATTATTACCCCAAAATACAAAAATTTGTAAAAAAAAAACGATAGCCAAGCTCTCCTTCAAAAGTCTTTGGCTGTGAATGTTGTGAGGTATAGAATTTGAGCCAATCTTTTCATTCATCCTCCCTAGTTTCGCATTGAAAAGAAGTAAGATCATTTCGCCTGTTGACGAGCGCCAAGCCAACCATTTTCGCAATAAAAAAAGTAAAAATGTTAAACTCAAAATCATAAAAAAATTACTTGGCCATTGAATTTGGTTCATTATGAGAACTTTAAAAAGTCAATAGCCAAGTAATTTTTTTATGATTTTATGATAGTTTTTAAGGAACTGTGTGGTTGGCTTTAGTAGTTTAGTGTCAATAACTTGGTAGCACAATATTTTTGGCTCCGCCCCCTACTTTCCTCTTTTGACCTCTCCAACACAGTCAACTTGAATTATTCCGCTCTTGCCAATTTGTATAGGAATATGTCTGATTATTTGTACCAGAATTCTAACTCTTGTTGGATGAGAGTAGAGAGCGAAGCGAAGATTCCATTCTACTACGCTGGAGAAAAAAATCCGGAATGTGTTTTTTTTTTTAAATTGGTACTTTTGTCTGTTTTTTTTAGCACGATTCCGGCTAAACCGATACTCTAATTCCGATGAAATTTTCTAGAGACCTTCGAAATCTCTGAACTTAGAACTGCCACGTTTTTGAGCGTAATCGAAAAATTATTTTACATGAAAATTGCAATTTTACGATTTTTTTCGATTAGAAAAAAATTATTTTACTTTTAACACTTACATGCTTTGATTTTTGCACAGAACCTTAATTGGATGAGCGTAGCGAGCGTAGCGAGCGAAGCGAAGATTCCATTTCTCTACACTGGAGAAAAAAATCCGGAATGTATTTTTTTTCTTTCTTTCTGTATTTTTGTCTGTTTGTTAGCACGATTCCGGCAAAACCAATACTCCGATTGCGATGAAATTTCATGGAGGCCTTCGAAATCTCTGAACTTAGAACTGCCACGTTTTTGAGCGCAATCGGGAAATTTTTTCTCATAAAAAACGCAATTTTACGATTTTTTTCGATTTTTAAAAACTTTCTTCGACTTATAACACCTACATGCTTTAACCGATTGTAATGATTTTTTCACAGAACCTTAATTTCATGAATTAAGATATTCGTGCGAAATTTGAGCGTAATCGAAAAATTATTTCTCATGAAAATCGAAATTTTACGGGTTTTTTCTTTTTTAAAACAATTCTTTGACTTATTACACCTACATGCTTTATCCTATTGTAATTATTTTTTCACAGAACCTTAATTTCATGAATTAATATATTCGTGTTAAATTTGAGCGCAATCGAATATTTATTTCTTATGAAAATCGCAATTTTACGATTTTTTCCTTTGTTAAAAATTACGATTAATTAAAAAATTAAGTTATTTTTTTATTTAATTTAATTTAATTAAAAAAAAATCTTCGACTAAGTAATGATTTTTTCACAGAACAACAGAAAATCCGCGTAACACATGGCAGCTCAATGCACCAATTACGCTCATCCAACAACGCGGCGGGACTTAAGCGTTTTCCTAGTTTTATGAATTAATATATTCGTGTGAAATTTGAGCGCAATCGAAAAATTATTTCTTATGAAAATAGCAATTTTACGATTCCTTTCGAATTTTAAAATTTCTTCGGCTTATAACACCTACATGCTTTGTCCGATTGTAATGATTTTGTCACAGAACCTTAATTTTATGAATTAATATATTCGTGAGAAATTTGAGCACAATCAAAAAATTATTTTTTCATGATAATTGCAATTTTACGATATTTTTTTATTTTTAAAATTTCTACGATTTATGACACCTACATGCTTTATCCGATTGTAATAATTTTTTCACAGAACCTTAATTTAAAGAATTAATATGTTTCTGTGAAATTTGAGCGTAATCGAATAATTATTTCTTATGAAAATCGCAATTTTACGTTTTTTTAAAAAAAAACAATTACGCTCATCCAACAACGCGCCTGAAAAAGCGTTTGTGAAGCTTCCTAGTCGTAAAACCAGTTCAATTGTTATTATAATCCACTCGGCTATATTGTACGAACCAGCGCATTTTCGAAAAAAAATGCTCTAAAAAAATACGAAAAAAAGAAAGAAAAAAAACATTCAGGATTTTTTTTCTCCAATGTAGTGAAATGGAATCTTCGCTTCGCTCGCTACGCTTATCCAATTATATGTACGGTACTTCCTGTATTGCTAAGTATTCTAAACCATCAAAATGTGTTATTCGATAACGAAGCAAGTAAATAAATAAATAACCATACAGATGTGTGATTCTAGTCGAGTTGACGCATCGGTTTGTAGTGACAGTGTTCACTTTTACACACTTGTGATTAACGATCACTACTGATTAGGTAATGAACAGAAATTCCTTTATTTGTCAAGTTCTTAATCACATCTAATCAGCACCTGGACTGACATTATATAGTGGCTATGAAAAGCGTGTTTTATTGTTTGGAGTCGATTTGACCTTGGTCGGTTAGGTCAATAATAGTGTCCTTCATCACCGGACAGTGTTGTTGTGCTGTGTGGACGCGGCTTTAGAAGAAAGAAATCTAAATTCTTTCGGAGAATCTGATTCGTATAGAGACAAATTATAGTTAGATTTCAGGCATAGATTCATTTTGGCTAATATATTATTTTTAATTTGTTAAATAAATCTACTATGAACTAGTTACATAAATGAATATAGAAGCTGTTCACTCTTCAAGATTTATCTTTGAATCATGAAATCCATTGATTGCATCGATATTGAATTAATAATAATAATAATAATAATAATAATAATAATAATAATAATAATAATAATAATAATAATAATAATAATAATAATAATAATAATAATAATAATAATAATAATAATAATAATAATATAAAAATAAAGTAAAAGCAATTAATACTTATGCAGTACCAGTTTTAATCTATTCTTTCGGTATTTTAACCTGGACACAAACTGAGATGCAAGCAATTAATCGAAAAATAAGAACTCTTCTAACAGAATACCGACTTCATCACCCCAGAGCGGCGGTCGAACGGACGACATTGTCTAGGTTACGTGGTGGAAGAGGGATAACTGATTTAAATAACGCACGTATTAAGCAAATGAATCCTTCTATAGTAAAGTACTTCGCGATTACATACAGCTGTAGTGCAAGCGGATGTCAACCTCACACCATTAGATCTGCATAATGATGACAATTTTGCAGACAATCTCATAAGTGATGATATGAAAGAAGAAATGTGGAAACTTAAGATACTACATGGGAGACATCACACAGAATTGCATCGTGATTATGTAGACACTGATGCATCTAATAAATGGTTACAAGTAGGCGATTTATTCGGAGAAACAGAGGGATTTTCATGGCTATACAGGATCAAATAATTGCTACACGAAATTACAAGAAGCACATCATTAAAGACAAGACAATTCTGGATGATAAATGTAGAAAGTGCCACTTGACCAATGAGACCATAGATCATGTAATATCGGGATGTAAACTTCTAGCCCAGTCAGACTATTTGCACAGACATAATCAAGTTGCCAACATAATTCACCAACATCTGGCCCAAAAGTGTTCGTTACTGGAGAACATCGTACCAGTACCATACTATAAGTACCAACCTGAAAAAGTATTAGAAAATTGTGATTGGAAACTTTATTATGATCGGGCTGTTATTACAGATAAGACGATACAACATAATAGGCCTGATATCATTTTAACGGATAAATCAAAAAGGCAAACATTTATTATTGATGTAGCAATTCCACTAAGTCAAAATATTGAATCAACGTGGACAGAAAAGTTAGCCGCTACTTTGACTTAGGACAAGAAATAAAGAAAATGTGGAAACAAGATCAAGTCACTACAATATCAATTATTGTGTCAGCCACGGCAGTTATACCACACAACCTACACAATAGTTTACACCAACTGGACATCAACAAGAATTTATTCAACAAAATGCAGAAAGCGTTATAATTAGTACATGCCATATAGTCCGAAAATTCCTCAATGACAATGTTTTATAAAACCATTTTATGTTGTATATTTTGTAAAGATTAAGATTAGTTTTTGATTTGAATGTTATGTTGAATACTGTATAGATTTTAGATAAGTTTTGGATATGAATGTTTTGTTATTATTATAGGCACATGTATTGCTTGACATAGTCCGCAATACATTGCATTTACTTGTACCGGTTTGTACCGAGATGTGGAAACATGTGAATAAAAATAATAATAATAATAATAATAATAATAATAATAATAATAATAATAGATAGATCTAGATCGTTTAACAAGAAGACAAATGACCTTCTTCAGAACTCACCACCCAAAAGCATCTTCTGAAAGGTTATATATACCACGGGGAAAGGGTGGAAGAGGATTGGTAAATATTCGGTCATTGTGCTATTCGCAAGTTCATAAACTCAGATCATACTTTCTTAATTCTACATTCCATTATCACCAAGAACTTAAACTCCGAGATAAAACTATAACTCCCCTCAGGCTAAATGACGATTCTTTCCATCCAGAAATATACATAGAAGATTTAAATATGAAGATGAATGTCTGGAATACTAAATCACTTCATGGAAGATACCCAAAAAGCATCCAGCAGCCAAATATTGACATTGTTAAATCAATAAGATGGATTCACAAAGGAGATTTGTTTGCTGAAACCGAAGGATTTATGTTTGCCATCCAAGATCAGGTTATAAATACCAACAACTATAAAAAATTCATCATCAAATCCAATGACAATGATATGTGTAGAAAATGCAAAAAGTTTACGGAGACAATAGACCATGTTATAGCTGGGTGTCCTTCAATTGCCAACACGTGGTATCTCAGTAGGCATAATCAGGTAGCAAAGATAGTTTATCAACATCTAGGAATGAACGCACATCTACTTGTCAATCCACCTCCTTATTACAAGTATTCTCCTGCACCTGTGATCGAAAATGCAGAATTTATAATGTATTGGGATAAACAGGTTATAACAGACAAAACCATAGACCACAACAAACCGGACATCATTTTATGCGATAAATCTAACAGAATTACATATCTAATTGACATTGCGATCCCCATGAGTAAAAATATTGAGAACACCGAGAACACTAAGGTGGAAAAATATCAAAATTTAAGTCAAGAAATAACAAGAATTTGGAAAATGAAAACTGTTACTGTCGTGCCTATCGTGATCTCAGCCACTGGAGTCATACCATCTTCCCTCTCTGCCAGCCTACAATGCCTGGGTCTTCCTCCAAATCTCTACATCAGCATGCAGAAAGCAGTCATCCTTCAAACGTGCCACATAGTCAGAAGATTTTTGCAGTAATCACTCTCTTTCTCTCTCTCTCTCTCTCTCTCTCTCTCTCTCTCTCTTTAAAAGATTTTGCCATACAATTGCTTGTTTTATAGATAGAAACTTTTATGGATTTTGTTATCACACTCATATTTATTATTATTTTGTTAATTTGATTAATTTGTCTACAATAATATGTGTACTATACTTATGTTTTCACGCTGTTATAATGTAAACTTTTGTTGGGCTTGGGCCTTACCCCGCCTTGTGTATACCAGGACGCAAATGTACCTGAGATTGTTTGAACAATAAAGAACCACTATAATAATAATAATAATAATAATAATAATAATAAACCTTAATTCGGTCTCTGCAGACAAAGCTATTGTGTTGCGGCACAAAATAATAAACAAGTAAAATTAAAATTAGAAATGTAAAACAATAAAGAAGTTAACTAATATATAGGCCTAAATGATTTGATTCCTAAAATACGTATTGACCAATGACCATCTCAATACACATTCGACTATGTCGTCCCGTAATCCATTTGACAGACAAAATCTTCTGAACTCTTATAATATTATACTGGTATAGTCCCTCGAGCACCTATTATAAGTCCCGTAACGCTAATTTTATTTATTTATTTATTTTATTTTATTTATTTATTTAACGTCTATCCTATTCAGTTATAAAAACTGATTTACAAAGGAGGACAACTAAATAAATCTAATTACATAGATGCAGAAACAACAATAAATTACATTTTCGTAAATATTTGAAATAGTAGCATTACAACAACAATGCATTTAACACAAGAATTTTGGTAACAAATTGAATGATATTATATGCATTTAAATGAATGAATCAAAATATAAAAAAGGGTGGAGAATGAAAAGAAAAGAAAAGAAAAAAAAGAAGAAGAAAAAAAAACAATAAAAAAGAAAAACGAAAAGAAAAAAACTGATTTATTAGACGATCCCACTCAAACGAATATGAGGTTTGCCAAAAATCAGGAACAGCAAATCAGGGAGTATAATCAAACTTTCGCGGAAGAAACCACCGAACGCGAAATCTTTATTCTTGGGTTCAATCTTCATTTTTGTGTTCAAATCTTGACTCATATATATAATTATATCAGATATATAATTATTTAAAAAATTTCATGTCAAACTGATCACAGCAATGATACAGGACACCTAAATCAAGTTGCAAGCTCCATCAGTGGGCGGCAACCAGACAATCTAGGCAGAAAAATATAGTTGAAAATACATTGTTTATATCATAATCAAAGCAATAATGAACAAACAAAGAGAAAAGCAAAATCAATTATAAGAGCTTATGAAGGTAAATTAACATTACACAAACACACAGACAATAACCTACAAATAAATAGTAAAAATCAATTTTTTGCTCTTTGATTCATTATCATTGCTTCAATTTTACTTTTAAATTGTACAATTCCTAGATCAGTAAACTGGCTTCTAATATCATAAGAAATTGAATTCCAATAGGATACGCCTCTGTACATAAATGACTTTCTAAATGCTTCAGAATTTAATCTAGGAACTTCCAATGAGTTTATTAAAGTAGAATTTCTATCACGATCAACAATTTTAAAAATATTGGGTAGAATACCTAAAAACATACCTTTCAATACTTTGTATGTATTTACCAGCACGCTATACTTCATCCTCTCCTCAATCGTGAAACAATCAGACTGCAAATCTTGGTTCAAGGGAAATGAATCAAACAGATAATCAATTCTCTTCTGGAGTACAACATACTCAGTAGAAGGTCTAACTGCCCAAACCACTAAGCAATAATCAATAACAGTGTGAATATAAGAATCTACAAGTAACCTCAACATTCTCTCGGTTACAAACCTCTTCATTCTACTTATAATTCCAATTGCTGATGATACTTTATTACACACATATTCATAATGTTTCTTAAAATTTAAATTACAATCTAAGAAAACTCCAAGATATTTAAATTCATACACTCTAGAAATTAACTTACCATTACAATTTAACGTCAAATGAATATTATTCATGCTTCTATCATTAGCCTTATGAAAAATCATAAAATTTGTTTTGCTATAATTAATATCAAGTTCCTGAGTTTTAAACCAATCATCCATCCTCTTTAGAACTTCTTGAAGACGTCTTACGATCTCTTCGACATCCACACCTTCTAAATAAAAGACCAAGTCATCAGCATATAAGATATAATTGATGCCTCCCATTATAGTAGATATATCATCTATATAAAGAATAAATAACAGGGGTCCTAATATTGATCCTTGGGGTACTTAGAACTAGTGAAATGAAAGATAAGGAAGGGAGATATTAAAGTCAAAACTTGGTCATTTGACCATGTGTTTTAAATATTCATAGAAGAGTTGCCATGGCACCGTGATTGGATACTGGTAGACGGCCAATAATTGTGGATTGTAATATTAATAAGGTATAGAGTGATGGGATTTTTAGATACAATGTTTAAGCGTGATCAACTTGAATTATTTGTTGCGAACATCAGATCACCATGGAATTAAAATACGTATTACATCTAAACGAGTCTCGTAGCACATTAAAAAAAACATTTTTAATACGCAGTAATAACACAAATGAGTCTGGAAGTTTATTTATTTAACGTCTAATTTTTACAATCAGTTATAAGAACTGATTTACAAAGGAAAACAGTAAATAAAACTGAGAACATCTCACACAATCTGTAGCCATAAGAAAATTTTAAAATAATATCACAACAGCAATTGGTAAGGAGACAAAAATATATTTTTATGGCATTATTAAAATTATTGTAATGAAATGAATCTAAAAATGATTCAAATTTAAATTGATAAAAAAATAAAAAAATAAAAATAAAAATAGTAAAGAGAAAAGAGAAAATAAAAATAAAAAACAAACATATTTTTAAAAAAATCTCATCGTTAAATAATAAAGTTTGATAAAAATCAGTAAATCAGGGAATAATGAAACTTTCGCGGAAGAAAACAGCGAAAGCGAATCTTCATCCTTCTGTCGAAATCATGAAAACCGTTAACTATAAAATAATCCTTATATCCTTAATGTAACAATATGTAATACCATATGAAAGATATAATATGCTTGTATGTATATTATAATGTTATAATATGTAATATATAATAATATGCAACATGGGATCATACATACACACTACACAAATTATTATTCCTACAATAAGAGTATTCGTGGCATGATGAAAGAAACAAACTGACATTTAATTAAAACTTAATTGTAAAATGTATCTCGTGTCGAGTTTTAGTCTCATAGCGGATTTCCGGAGAATTTAGAGTTTTACACCCTCCGCGAATATGTTTTGAAAACTACCACCTTAGTAACATATTATTAGATGAGGGAGCGAAGCGACTGTAGTCTACAATTCAACTCAAACGCACTAGATCTGTTTTTGTCTGTGAGTGACTTCGCTGCAGAACGGCCAAACGGCTGAACTTATTGAGCGAAATTCTGAACCGACATCCGGTACAAGTATTTAGCGTTCATTTAACATTTTGATCAAAATCCGTTACGATTTAAACTCACAACACAATATATAATAAATTAAAAATAGTCTGAGAATGTCACGCATAATTTAACGACATTGTTTTTTGTTTATGAAAAAATCGTTTTTAACAAAACATGTTTGCATGCAGTGACTAAGGTGTAGTGTATCGAATTTTGCACGCTCAAAGTTACCCAAAATTCCGCTCAGTGATTGAGTAAATCTTGTAATTATTATTTGTATTTCGTATACTGGCTATGTTTCCATAGTATATGCAATATGCATTTCAAAACCTTTTCTATAATTTTCCAGAAATAATAAAGTAATCCAGAAATAACAAAATCTATCGCGAACGTTATATGAACGCGCGGGTTTCCAACATTCCGGGTATAAAGGCGCCTTAGCCAATTAGACTAGGAAAACGCCAAAGTCGTTGCTAGACGAGTGAGCGAGTCATGTGCTGAGTACCCGGGAACATTTGCATTTAAGTTGATTGATATATAAGGTATAGATGATAGGGTTTTGAGTTGGTACAAGGGCGCGTCAACTGTAAGGCCATAATGCGCCACTCTAGCCTATATGATGGGCTGGGGAGGAATCAAGCCAAGAACCAGCCTTATGTAGGGGGAGGAAAATAAATGTTCTCGCGTATTCAACACATGACTCGCTCACTCGTCTTTAACAACGACTTTGGCGTTTTCCTAGTTACACCACAGATAATAGAGTACACTATTATCTGTGGTTACACGTTCCTTTTGTAATAATAAAGTTTTCATGAAAAATAAGTCCAGTGGTGTATCTTTCCTTTTCAAGTTGCTTTTCTACTTCACTATACTCTATCTATCCTTTTATTCTATCTACTATCAAATAGCCAAAATGGGTTTAGGAAATATAGGTCAACAACTAATACCATAGAAAAATTTATTAATAATATAACTCAAGGAAAGGAAAAAAATGAACGCTTAATTGGAATCTTTTGCGACCTTTCGAAAGCTTTCGATTGCATAGATCACGCGTTACTACTGGCTAAACTGCACTATTATGGCATAAGAGGTCATGCGTATAATCTAGTTAAATCATATCTCACGGACAGGAGGCAACATGTTGAAATAAAAACCACAGATGAATACAATCACGAGAAATGTTACTTATCTGATGGTGAAGCAGTCAACTGTGGAGTTCCTCAAGGCTCCATACTAGGCCCTCTATTGTTCATAATATTCGTAAATGATCTCACCTACATCTTGAAAAAAATAGGTATTGAATTATTGCGGATGATACCAGTATCCTAATAAGAAGCAAATACATGACAATCTGATAGTCATTAGCGAAGAAGTGCTGAGCGCAGTAACTAAGTGGTTCCAAAATAACAAACTTTTACTAAATGCCAATAGAACTAATTTCATAGAATTCCACCCAAGTAAACAAAATCATAGTCTAAACAACAATTTAACAACAATCAATAACACGGCAGATAACACCGTGATAAAAAGAGTTCACACAACTGAATTTCTTGGAATCCATATCGACCAAAATCTAAACTGGAACACACACATTGCGATATGCTAGCAAAAAAACTAAGTTCTGCATGCTTTTCACTAAAAACAATCAATTTAATCACAAACACAAAAACTGCAAAAATAGCTTACTATGCTAACTTTGAATCACATATGAGGTACGGCATCAATATATGGGGCAGCTCTGAAAAAGCGGACAAAATTTTTAAACTACAGAAAAGAGCAATAGAAATATTTTGGACTAAAACAAAAAAAAAATTCTTACTTTAAAACCCTGTAAGCCACTTCTCAAACACAAAATCTCATTTTTCTACAGTCTAAACTATTTCAACCCGTACAAATTTAAAAAAATCTATGATTAATGAAGAAATTGAAAAGACAATGCATTCACAGCCATAACACAAGACAAGAAAACAACATACACATTTATTATCTAAAACAAAAAACATTCACAACTTACTCCAATCATATTAGTTCTAAAATTTTAACAAGCTACCCCAAGTCTAAAACCATTTCTAGTAGACATTTTTAAAAAAAAAACTAAAACAAAATCTTATGTAACAAAAACTATTACTCTATTGAGGAAAATTTTTTAAGGGCAAACTATATAAACTGTTTGGGCCCATCTTTATACTACAATTCTTAAAAGGCCTAATAGGTTAAAATAAGTGTCATTATTTTTTTGTTTCCCCAAAAAAGGGTAAAATATTATATGTATGGTAGGGCCCTTTCTTTGTCTTGTTCTTAAAATTTTTTTCTTTTAAAATCAGATTCATTTAATCTGATTATTATATTAATATTTGTTTGCCTTTTTTGTCTCTTATGTCCTATCTTTGTTTTATGTACTGCCTTAAATTGAAACCAATCTCGGCCTACAAGAAAAACTAGACAAATACTAGTTCTCTCGTTTCATTTGTATTCTCTTATATACGAGGCACTCAAATTCTATTAATAGCCAACAGTAAAATTGTTATGATAATGTACAAACTAAGACTAAGGCATTAATTATCAAGTAAATTATTTTTAGGATAGAAATGTGATGGAGTATCTCTCAATTTGCATCCTGCTTGATACAGCAATTGCACCTTTCCAAACACTTCAAGAACAAAGTTTATTTGTTTAGGAATAAGCAGTGGCGTGGCAAACTACTAAGAGTGATCGGTGCCTACAATATTTTAACTATACCCACCCCCTACTTTCGCGGGCAACAAGGGGGTCTGGGGGCGTGCCCCCAGTTTAGCCCCGCAGGGAATTTTTTCAATTTTGATGATCCTAGAATGAATTTGGTGCGTTTTACCAGCAATTAATATGATTTTATAGATGTTGATAGCCTCATTTTTATGTAATGAAATTTTAATGAAATGGCTGAATTTTTTTCGTGCTGAACTCATAAAACCAACGGTTTATCATTTTTTTAGTCTTCCACAGTTTAGCCCCGCAGGGAATTTTTTCAATTTTGGTCATCCTTGAATGGATTTGGTGCGTTTTACCAGCAATTAATATGATTTTATCAATGTTGATATCATTTTTTATGAAATGAAATTTTAATGAAATTGCTGAAAATATTATGTTTTTTTTGAACTCATAAAGCCAACGGTTTGTAATTCTTTTTTGTCTACCCCAGATTAGCCCCGCAGGGAATATTTTTAATTTTGGTGATCCTAGAATGGATTTGGTGCTTTTTACCGGCAATTAATATGATTTTATTAGACGAGTAAGCAAAGCGAATGAGGATTACTATTCAAGATAAACGGCGCTTATTCTCTGACTCTGTGCGTGTGTGCTAGTGTGAACTATAAAAATCAGCCGAATCGCTGAACAGATTGCGCTTATGTTTTATTTGTTTAACTCGTAAAGCCAACGTGTGTTATTCCTCTTCGCCTCCTCGTAGCGGCATAGCCAAATTTGGGGAAAAATACACATTATGAAAGTAATCAATGAAGAATTTAGTACCTACAAGAGGAGTCCGGGGGCCTTCCCATTTGAAAAGAAATTGTATGTCCTAGATCGTTAGATAATCTGTGCATTTTGGAGATCAATTTGGTTATTTTGTTCGTTATCTCCGTTTATTGGCAGAGCCATTATTTGGGATTTAGGAAAACTACTGAAACGCATAATAATGAAAACTAGGGGCTCTGTGGGCTTGCCCCCGGGAAAATGATTATTTAAGGTTATTTGGTACAAATCTGCAGTTTTGAAGAAACACTTTGTTTGCAATATTTGAAGAGAAAAGATACGATTTTATTCTTTTACGAACAAACTTACTGTCTCGATTTCATTGAAATCAATGCATTTTTATCTAGAAATTGTATTCGAAATACTTCAATTCAAATAGGTCCAAGAATGTTCTTCTTATACTGCATTCACGACGTTGATAATCCTGCTTCATATCATAAGACGGTAATTTAAAAATTAAAACAGAAAACTCGAAAATGTTCTAGACTTCCTCCATGCCACCAGCTGTATTTAATTTATAAATACCTCAAATCAATCTATTCAATCAAATGAAATAAGTTATAGTATAACGAACGTGTCTATTCATTTAGCAGAATTGTTGAATTGCTACCTGTTATTAGTTGAGTTGAGAACTACTGGATGAATATCCATCATGCATGTTGTCTGCACTTTTACTAAAAAATCATGATTCATGACAAACTTTTACAACAGTCCAGTAACAGTTATTATTTTACTACAATTCAGAAAAATAAACTTTTTTAATTAGTAAAATAATAACAATTACACCTACGGGAGTGTTTCCCGACTAAACAAATCGAGAAATAGTCCAGTAAGACTTTAAGGTAAGTAAAGAGCTGTGGCCATACAATTCAGTAGGTTGTGATTTTAACAATTAAAATAGTCATATAAAGTATATAAAATATTATGTTTCATTAAAAAGTAAGGGGTGGGTGGGTCCCTGGGGGACCACCCACCCCTTTTGGTATCGGTGCCTGGGCTCCGATTTGGTATGTTCGCCACGCCACTGAGAATAAGTAAATAAATACTTATCCCAGACAATACAATCTTAGAGGTCATCACAAAGTGTTAATTATTATAATGTAATATGCTATGTGTCTGGAAATAAAACTTACTTACTTACTTACTCCGTATCCGTAACAGTAAGTGACTGCTGGGTGTAAAATTAAATTATACAGTGACGGATACAGGGGGTGGGGGGGGCGACCACCCCTCAATGACCCTTCGACGTTCCGATTTTTATTTCATATCCAATTATCACTATGACATCTTTATCCATTTTCAGATTTTAAACGTGTTGTTTTAGGCCGTTCACAGTTGCAAATAAGCAAAATTCAAATTTGCAAAAAATTTCGCCTTCGGTGATAAGGGCAATTTGCCCGCGAATGGTTATAGACTAGAGTCAAGACAAACTCTCCTCCCTACACTTCTCCATTATCCATTCCTTACATGTATTATTGGATGAGCGTAGCGAAGACTTCAATTTCACTGACCCCCAAAAAATTTAGCTCGGGTGTTTTTTTTTGTTTGTTTGTTGTTTTTTTTTTGTTTGTTTTTCTGTCTGTTTGTTAACTCTCTACCAGGCAAACGGCATATCCGATCTTGATGAAAATTTGACAGGACCTTCGAAATCTCTGAACTTAGAGGTGTATTGTTTTTGGGTACAATCGAAGAAATATTTCTCATGAATATCGTACTTTTACGATTTTTTTTCGATTTTTAGTGCGATATTTTCGTGACATTTGGGCCAATTCTGACCAAACAAGTGGGGCTACAACGTTCATATTATACATGGACATTAAGGTTATGGTGATGTAGTACCTTTTGAAAGAAAAAGTTGAAATAGTTAGCCAGAATCCATAGAAATAAAGCTTTTAATATAAGTTTTTTACGGTAAATAATACCAATTGACAGGTAACAAAAGAAACTTGACAACAATCACCTACAATGCGTAGGCAGCAAAACAAAGCACTTGCAAAAGTAAAGATATCCCATGCAAACTAAAATTTTTAGAAGCTCATCCATCAACGCGGCGGGACTTAAGCGTTTTCCTAGTATAGATAACTAATAACTATTGACAGTCGAAGAAGTCGCCCAAAAATCACACCCACAAAAAAGCTATCCGCTCCCTCATGAGTCAAGGCTAGATCGGACCATTGAGTAAGAGAGTACTCAATCAATTCCTCACATTCACGTTAACGACTGAAGACCACACCGTGGAAAAACTTTCAGTCAGGGTTTCCAGCGGTTGGTATCGACCTCCCAAATAAGCTTCGCGATATACGTTTTTCCTACATCTGTGGGTTCTAAACTATCTCTAAAGACAGAGATGCTACGTACGTTTCAAATATGCATTAAAAAAATTGATCCAATTTTAATTTGTTTTTGTCGTCCCGGATGCTAATAAAGTATTTTCACACTTTCATGGATGGCTATACTCAGTACGATGGGAATAGTCGGCCAGGGTCCACAACGCTCTCACTGACGATATTATTTTTCTACAGTCATGGATCAGTGAATAAAACCATTTCCAGTAACACTGATCAAAAACTGATTAAAAAACAGATGGTAGTGAAGGAAGTGAAATAATAATGCAACGCACTGATTTTCGTTTGTGTCAGGCATATATTTTTTTTATAAAATAGTGCAGTCAACGCAGTGAGTGTTGTTTATGCAACATCCCCCTCCTGTATACATCCACCACTGGTCAAAAGCGATCATCGTTACAATATTAATTTGTATATTGTATGGGCCTCAAGTGTATATGCCGTCTTCGACAATTTTTTAACGTTGGGAAGATTACGCTAAATTTGCACACGGAGGCACGATTATCTGAATTAATGGGGGGGGGGGGGGGGGGGGGCGGGGGAACCAAGGCCCCCCTGTCGCTGCTCATGCCTGTGAGTGACTGTCGTGGACTTTCACTCTGATCATTTGAATCAGTCTTGTGACTTGTGGGTCACACACGAGGAGTCTATCTATTGTGACAATACAATTACCAGAATTGTGTTTATTACACTGAACTATTAGACCATTAGGTGCTCAGGAAGCGACCCTCCCCCCCCCCCTCGAACTAATTTTCACTGTGGCAGTTTTGTTCAGAAAAAAATCTCGATTAATAATCCACCTGTTTGCCACTTGGCAGCTGGGGCGTTTGACCTCCAGGGGTGTCCAAAGTCTTTTCGATTTTAAATAGTGATTCATTTTCATTCAGAATGGTTAAGTATTGTACCGTGTGTAAGTTGCAGAAGAAATATAAAAATAAAAGCCTAAAGTGTTACGTATGTAAAGTTTTTTTTCATCGAATGTGTATAAATATGAGCAATGAGACATTCGATTCATTGCTTGGACGATGGGAATGCAATAAGTGTATAGTCAATTGGAATACCAGCAAGTGTCTTCAATGTGGTGTTCAAGATGTCTATGAACTGAAGATTAGAACAAGAAGAGTTTCGCCGAGATGGTACTGTATGAATTGTTTATTTCCCCCTCTAAGTGTACACGATCTTTTTAATCATGATGTCGACGAAAAGTCTCAAAGTAATGATGATGTTGCTAAAGGTTTACCAGTATTGCAAAAAGGAATGAAGCTTGGACATCTTAATATACGTAAGTTGGATAAGTATATAGATCAGTTGAGGGTTATTCTTGACACGTACAATTTTGATATATTTGCTTGCTGTGAAACATATTTAGATGAATCTGTTCCAGATGGTTTTATTACTGTTGACAATTATAAAATGCTTAGATTTGATCGTGAAAGGGTAGGGGGAGGGTTAGTTATTTATATTGCTGAGAAGTTCATGTCAAGTGTAGTTGAGTGTAAAGTTAAATTTCCGATGGATGTAGAGTTGCAGTCAGTTAAATTCTGGCTTCCAAATGTAAAACCAATGATTTTTACAGCAGTTTATAAAGCTCCACACGTAAAGTTAGAAGAATTTTCAGATTGTTTTGATAGTTTAGTAATAATTTAAAGTTGGAAGCTAATGAATTATTTTTTCTAGGTGATTTCAACATTGATTTGAGTAAGAAGACATTACCAGTAAATCATTTCAAAATTCTCACTAGATCACATGGATTGGTGCAATTGATAAAATCTGTTACTAGGGAATAGGTCAGCTACTTTAATTGATCATGTTTATGTAAATCACAATGAAAATATTATTCAGTCAGGTCTTATAAGTGTAGGATTAAGTGATCATGAATTAATTTATTGTGTTCGTAAGATTAATAAGCAAAAGTTTCTTCCTCAATTTGTAATACTAGAAATTATAAGAATGTTGATTGGAAGCAGGTAATGAGATATATCAAGTGGTCCCATTGACCAAATTGGTATGGCGGTAAGTTCCGATGATAAATTAGAAATGTTTGTTAAAGTAACCGTGGAAACTCTAAATGAGCAAGCACCCCCTTGAAATTAAGAGTTTAAGGAAAACCAGCCCCATGGTTAACAGCAGATATTAGGAAATCCATGCATAGGAGAGACCACTTGCGCAAAGAATTCAGAATTTTTAGAAGGCCATCAACGTGGGAGGAATACAAGAAAGTTAGAAATAAGGTAAATAATCAGATTCGTTTTTCTAAGCGTGAGCATTTTAAGTCTTCTTTGATAATGATATTTTCTTCAAAATCTTTATGGTCAGTTTATAATAAGTTGACAGGTAACAAAGTGAAAAATGAGTGTAGCATAGCCTCATTGACAGAGAATGGGGTATCCTACACGTCCTAATCCTGACATTTGCTGTTTGTTACAGAAAAGTTTTGTTGTGAACGATGTAAAAATTTTTTCCAGTGAAATTGGTAAGTTTAAAGATTTAAATAGAAAAGAGCAGATGATCTCCCGCATGTAAAGGTAACTAATGAAGAAGTCATTTCAGCAATTAAACGCCTAAATTAAAAGCTCGACAACACTTCAAGAGATTCCATGCATAGTATTCAAGAAATGCGCATCAATAGTCGGATTATTAGCGTATCTAATTTCCCATTTCTTTCTTGTAGGTGATTTCCCAACACAGCTGAAATTGGCAAGGGTAACACCTATTTATAAGGGTAAAGGTAAAAAGAGTGATAGGAATTCTTATCGACCTATATCAACTCTTCCAATTGTAGGGAAAATTATTGAAAATATTTTGCACATGAGGTTATTACATGAGTGGATGCATCTGAAGGTTTAGTGAAAACCAACATGGTTTTAGGAAAGGTAGATCAACGCAAAGTGCCCTTCTAGCATTTACAGATTTTATCTATAAAGGGATTGACAAGCGGAATGGTAAGGTTGGAGCTGTTTTTGTTGATCTTAGGAAAGCATTTGATTCAGTACCTTTTTTACCTCTTTTAATAAAACTAAAAACCAGGTATAACATAAGTCCTTATTTGTTATCAATATTAGCGGATTACTTTTTAAAAAGAAAAATGTTTATGCATCTTGCAAAATATAGTTCAAAAGTATTCAATATATTTTGTGGAGTACCACAAGGATCAATATTAGGACCCCTTTTATTTATTCTTTACATAGATGATATATCTACTATAATGGGAGGAATCAATTATATTTTATATGCTGATGACTTGGTCTTTTATTTAGAAGGTGTGGATGTTGAAGAGATCGTAAGACGTCTTCAAGAATTTTTAAAGAGGATGGATGATTGGTTTAAAACTCAGGAACTTGATATTAATTATAGCAAAACAAATTTTATGATTTTTCATAAGGCTAATGATAGAGTAGCATGAATGCTATTCATTTGACGTTGAATTGTAATGGTAAGCTAATTTTCTAGAGTATATGAATTTAATATCTTGGAGTTTTCTTAGATTGTAATTTAAATTTTAAGAAACATTATGAATATGTATGTAATAAGTATCATCAGCAATGGGAATTATAAGTAGAATGAAGAGGTTTGTAACAGAGAGAATGTTAAAGTTACTTGTAGATTCTTATATTCACTCTATTATTGATTATTGTTTAGTGGTTTGGGCAGTAAGACCTTCTACCGAATATGTTTGTACTTCAGAAGAGAATTGACCATCTGTTTGATTCAATTCCTATAAGCCAAGATTTACAATCTGATTGCTTCACGATTGAGGAAAGAATGAAATATAGCGTACTGGTAAATACATACAAAGTATTGAAAGGTATGTATTCAGGTATTTTACCCAATATTTTTCAATTTGTTGATCGTGATAGAAATTCTATTCTAATGAACTCTTTGAAAGTTCCTAAATTAAATTCTGAATCATTAAGAAAGTCATTCTTGTACAGAGGAGTATCCTTTTGGAATTCAATTTCTTATGATATTAGAAGCCAGTTTACTGAGCTAGGAATAGTACAATTTAAAAGTAAAATTGAAGCAATGATAATGAATCGAAGAACAAAGAAGAATTGATTTTACTATTTATTTGTGGGCATTGTCACTGTGTTTATGTAATGTTAATTTATATTCATATGTTCTTATTTATGATTTTGCTGTTCTCTTTGTTTGTTTATTATTGCTTTGATTTTGATGTATTCAATGTATTTTCAATTGATATTTTTCTGCCTAGATTGTCTGGTTGCCGCCCACTGGTGGAACTTGCAACTTGAGTTAGGTGTCCTGTATCATTGCTGTGATCAGTTTTTGACTTGAACAATTTTAAATAATTATATATCTGATATAATTATATATTAAAGTCAAGATCTTTTGTACTAAATTGTTATCAAGATTTGAACACAAGAATGATGGTTGAACACAAGAATGAAGATTCGAGTTCGGTGGTATCTTCCGAGAAACTTTGATTTTTCCCTGATTTGTTGTTCCGGATTTTTGGCAAACTTCATATTCGTCTGAGTGGGATCGTCTAATAAATCAGTTTTTTTTCTTTTCGTTTTTCTTTTTTAATGTTTTTTTTTCTTTTTCTTTCTTTCTTTTTTTTTTTTTCTTTCTTTTTTTTCCTTTCTCTTTTTCTTTTTTCTTTTATTTTCTTTTTCTTTTATTTTTTCTTTTCTTTTCATTCCCCACCCCCTTTTTATATATTCGATTCATTCATAAATTGCATTTAATATCCTTTTTATTTGTTATCAAATTTGTTGAATATTTAATGCATTGTTGTAATATTACTATTTCAAATATTTACTAATGTAGTTCATTGTTGTGTCTGCATCTATGTAATTAGATTTATTTATTTGTCCTCCTTTGTAAATCAGTTTTTTATAATGAATAGGATAGACGTTAAATAATAAATAAATAATAAATAAATAAATAAATAAAAGTTGCGAAACTTTGACCTGCTATAATGGTCAAAGTTTTTGATAAAATTCCAAAATTCTTTTTAATTATCATTTAACACATTATTTTTGATTTAAAAAAAAAGCGATTTCACTTTTTGTAAAGGGGTGTCCAAAATTAATAATAATAGATTTTACTGTTTTATACACTTTAACATTAAAGATTGGACATATAATCCGCATTAAAGCTTTATTTTATACATAAAATGAAAGAACCACTGAATTTAAAAAAATAAATTATACAAAAACAATTCAAGGGCTGTCCAAAATGCTGGGTTTTATATTATTGCTAATATATACAACATTTTTTTAAAGTGCTAAAAATGTGTTCATGTTACTAAAATCAGTTAACCTGTCTAAGAATACGTATTGTATGTAGGCCTAGCAAAGAATTATAATTTTTATCAGGGTTGTCCAAAATTTTGAATTCAAATTACAGCAATTTGAGAGAAATAACAATAAAAATAGGGCAAAATCAATGTATTAGTTGGCCCAGTCATCACCGAATTTATATTCTAACCTAAACAATATAATGATGTGCTGTTTTAATACAGGGTTGTCCAAAAGTGTGTTGTGTTCTTGTAAAGAATTGTTTGAATAAGGTCAAACTCGATCATAATATACCGTCAGGTGCAAAGGAAGCGACCCTCCGGGGCCCCCCGAACTTATTTTCACCTTAGCAGTTTTGTTCAGAAAAAAATCACGATTAATAATCCACCTATTTGCCATTGGTAGCTGGGGCGTTTGACCTGCAGGGGTATTCAAAGTCGCTTAATGTTGTTTTTAATATTGCCGTAGTTCTCTTCGCTCTTGTAAAATTTTCAGATATCTTTCAAAATACAATCACTAATATTATTCCCACATTTCTTCCCTGCCCCGAACCTGTATCTACAAAAATTTGTTTTCTCATATGTTAGAAAACACACAGCCAAAATATGTATGTTTCCTGTGTATTTGTTATTTTAACGAGGCACTCTACATCGAGATTATTTAGAGACAGCGCTATAAGTCTCATCGTATTTGACGGCCAGAACTACGATGGACCTATTCTCCTCAGAGATGGAAATCATTTTTGAATAATTGAGCCAACAACGTGAAATCATGTTAACGACATTTCAAAATGCCAATTATTGTGTGTTGATGTTTTCATTCAAGGTAAACACGTCCCCTAAACAGAATACACGACATTACATGTTACACGGCATTGAAGCAGTGTCACAAACAACACACTATCCTTTAAGGCTGTTGGGCAATTACCAGACTTTAATGCTGAATGCACGGGTTTATTCTATATCACTATCAAGCTATACCGATTGTCCTATGACGGGGTTGTATTTTGCACCAGTATAGCATTGTCAAGATAAAATGTGAATATGTATTTATCTGAGTACAATTTAATAACATTGCTTAGTGTTTTTAATTACTAACAGTTCATACCATAAAAATAATCTTTGTAATTTTTCATCATGTAGCCAAAAGGTTACATTTCTATCAACTCGTCTCCTCCACCAAGGCGACTTTTATGTTGGAGGAAATTTAATTCATTCTTCATCGATAATCTGTTGGTTACTTTGCTCAGTTTTTCGTGTATCTAGGTGCCCGTTAGGGCGCCGCAGCCAAGCCGCGGTGCGCTACACACTCAGGCACCTTATACAGCAAGCAGAGTTGGGGTGATTTCGAGGTGTCACCCAGCCGTCATGAAACATAATGTAAACTTGAAAACTATCAAAATCGAGGGGATTTAGGTACCTGACAACACATGCCAAATTTGGTTGGGATACGAGCATTCCTTCTTGGTGAAAAAATGGCTTGAAACATGCTCAAAATCACTTTAAGGATGTTAGCTACAGCCACTGCTACTACGGTCTAATTCGTCAGTTTCAATCGGCCAGCGATTCTGACCAAATGGGTGGGGCTATAACGTTCATATTTTACATTAACATTAAGTTTATAGTGATATAGTGCCTTTTGAAAGAAAAAGTTGAAAAAGTTTGTTGGTAGGCTTCCAAAAAAAGGTTTTAATATAAGCCTTTTACAAGAATATAATCAACAAGTAACTATAGTTACTTGACAATGATCGCCTACATTGTTTACAAAAAGCAAGTCTTTGGACCACTAGATATTTATCATTCTAATGCTAATTGGTAATACCATAGAAATTAATCGATTTTGATAAAATGATTATATTTTTACAAATAATTTTGCAATGGAACTTGAAAAAGTAATGAGATCCCACACATAACAAAAACTTGTAAAAATACAGCCAAACCTTACACACTCAAAAGAAATGAGATCTAAAAAATGGGCCAAGCTCATCTACGCTTCCACATTTGCGCATTCTTAATTCATAAATGTACAGTGTCCCGTAACAACATCCTTGAAAAGCTTGGCAAAATAGAATTTTTATGACCATTACGTTTAAAATAATTAGAAAAAAAGAATTTGGATGAACTATTAGTATTACGATTAAATTATTACTTGCAAATTCTATTTTGCCCAGCTTTTCAAGGATGTTGTTACGGGTCACTGTACGTTTATGAATTACGAATGCGCAAATGTGGAAGGGTAGATATAAGCTTGGCCCATTTTTTAGATTTCATTTCTTTTGAGTGTGGAAGGTTTGGCTGTATTTTTACAAGTTTTTGTTATGTGTGGGATTTTTGGTATACACCAATGGCTATATCAAAATTTAAGCAAATATTATTCTCCCATAAAGTAATGAAATGAACACGAAAACAAATTCCACATTTGTGCAGGTTATTTTGAAATAAATAAATGTGTGTGTAATCCCTACGATCAATTTTTTTCTTTTTTCTTCTATATCCAAAGCTATTCTTGGTGGTCTAGGTTGTTACGTATTGTCTTCTGTACTACCAGTATCTTTGTTGTTATTATACATAACTACTCAAATGGACTGATATGAATAATTTATTTTGGCCTTTTATCTCCTTTCATTTTTATACACTAATCTTGTTTCTTGCAATGGCAGCCGACGAATGAATGTGTGCCTCTCTGCTCGCTGTTTTTGACGTCACAAGCCTTGAGGGGGGGGGGGGGGGGACCCCTCGACTGGAACCGCGGCTGTTGCGTGGTGATACGGGATGTCCCAAGCGGCATGCAGACTAATTAGACGATTTTGATCACACATCGAAATGTTTCAATGCCACCAAGTCTATAAAATTATTTTCTTCTCTAAATACTTTTTTTCTATATTATACAATTCAATAAATTTTGGAGAGATATTTCTGTTAAGCGATGAACACTGTCAAATCAGTAGGCCTAATATTTGAGACGTTGGTAGAACCATTGAGTATTTCTATAGTCAATGGTAGAGCTTACATATTTTAGTAATAGTTAAAGTTCACGCTAAGCAAGTATGTATATTATACGGCTGTGTATAGGGCAGTATAGCAAAATGGTAGATTGATAGGTACAGTGGTTGTGCAGAATGGCAAAATAAAATTAGGTCATATTGTGCAGTTTAGGTGTAACTTTAAAAGTTCAAAGTATGTACCGCCATGCTGCGCTGCCACAATTATTGATTGCAGTGGCGTAGCTAGCCTTGTTTTTTTTTTTTTTTTTTTTTTTGGGGGGGGGGGGCAAACATTTTTGAAACATCAAAAAGTTTTAAAAAAAGTAGGGCTATTTTCAGAACTTCCGTGACTATTGAGAGCGAAGGTCCGTTTCTCATTAGATTTGTGTTCTATGAAGGTTAAATTAAGCAAGCCCCCATGCATCTCGCAAAAGTGTGGGCATACTCCGCCAGAGCCTCAAATCCAAAATGGCTGCCATCAGCCATGTTTAAGATTATCTTTGCAATGGTTTGGATGACAATACTGCTTAGTATATGATTATTATGGTATTTTGGGTCAAGGATTTCATTTTTAAAGTCGTTTTGGTGATTCAACATTGTACCTTTAAATCCAAAATGGACGTCGATTTACAGCTTGGAGCAGTAGTGCGGAATCAATTGTAATTCCGTGGCAGTTTTAGTAATAGAGCGTTGTATGGTGTCAATCTATTCGTATTGAACCACAGATCAATAATTTTGATGGTGCTTATCTTTGTTTTGTGTCCAAGGCCTGCCATAGCCAAAACAAAATGGCCGACATTATGCAAATTAGTATCTCTAATATCTTTGTATCTAACCGATTTCTATTTTAAAGTTACCAATCGATAGGTATTGAGAAGAGCTACAAATTATTAGGGATGGGATTTGACCGGTCAAATTCAAATTTGGTCAATTGACGGTCAAATGTAAAAAATCATAAATTAAATTTTGTTAGATAATTACTAAATTTATTTTTAAATGTTGTGGTAACAAAACCTTTTTTTCATTTAAATGTGTTATTAAGTGGCATATCATCATCGTCATCATCATCGTCGATGCTGTCATCAGTCCCTTCCTCCTATTCAGCTTCAGCTTCCCCAGAAGCTATTATATTTTATTTGTCTATTATAATTCATATTACAAGTACATAATAAATGGTAATTAAAATAAAACCATACTTAATTAAAACATTTTTAATGAGAAAGAAAGAAAGAAATGTTATCGTATACTTAACAATTAAAATTAAAATATAAAAATAAAATTAATTTAAAGTTTTAAAGCAATATACACATGTTTTTTTTTAAAAGTCAATTGACTGAAATTATTTGACCAGTCATTTGACCGGTCAATTGACATTGTGAAACACTACAAATTATACACTTACGATTTTCACGAAAATCCATTTTTCTTTAGGTTATGTTATGTGCCACCGATTTTCAAATTTGTATCTCTATTACTTACTACTAAGTATGTAACATAATTTCAATTTTAAAGTTACAAAATGATAGGTACTGAGAAGAGCTACAAATCATAAATTTACCATTTTCACTAGAACTGATAATTTTTTAGGTTATGTTTAAAAAACTACAACTTTTTACCACACTCGTTACACGTATAGGACGTGCTTTTAACGTAAATATCTACTAGGCCAAAAAGGTTTTACAATTAATTAATTAAGTTGTATTGTTCAAAGCACATTTATTTATGTTTTAAATGCTTTTAATATTCCGACAAGTATAACCGACTATAATTTATGTGAAGTGACAGCATGTTTAGATGAACATATGCAACAGGTATGTGGTCTTGATGCCTAATCATGCCTGTCTAACAATTTAGAGAATCGGTTTTCTGGAAATAGTTTCAAAACACCTTTAGCTTCCACCTAAGTATAAGGAAAAGTAAATGTATGAAATAGTAGTTGGTGTATGATTGTTTGTTTTTTTCAAACGGCACAAAACTAAAAAAACGGGCTTCCGTGCTTGCCCCCGGTGTCAAATGCCTGCCGCAGGCGTAATATTCCTAATTGGATGAGCGTAGCGAGCGAAGCGAAGATTCCATTTCACTACACTGGAGAAAAAAATCCGGAATGTTTTTCTTTCTTTTTTTTTCTGTTTGTATTATTGTGTGTTTGTTAACACGATTCCGGCTAAACCGATACTCCAATTACGATGAAATTTTATGGAGGCCTTCGAAATCTCTGAACTTAGAACTGTCACGTTCGGAAAATCGGAAAATTATTTCTCATTAAAATCGCAACTTTACGATTTTTTTCGATTTTTTAAAAATTTCTTCAGCTTATAACACCTATACATACTTTATCCGATTTTAATGATTTTTTGACAGAACCTTAATTTTATGAATCTAGGTATTCGTGTGAAATTTGAGCGCAATCGAAAAACTATTTCTCATGAAAATCGAAATTTAACGTTTTTTAATTTTTTAAAACAATTCTTTGACTTATAACACCTACATGCTTTATCCTATTGTAATGATTTTTCCACAGAACCTTAATTTTATGAATTAATATATTCGTGTAAAATTAGTGCGCAATCGAATAATTATTTCTTATGAAAATTTCAATATTACGATTTTTTCCTTTTTTTAAATTATGATTAATTAAAAAAAATTAAAATTTAAGTTCATTTTTTATTTAATTTAATTTAAATTAAAAAAAACTTCAACTTAGTAATGATTTTTGCACAGAATAACAGAAAATCCGCATAACACATGGCAGCTCAATGCACCAATTACGCTCATCCAACAACGCGGCGGGACTAAAGCGTTTTCCTAGTTTTAAGAACTTACGCGTTGACTATATTTTAGCAAGATGTATTGATGTTGAAAGCAGGCTAGTCCCATAACGGGACAGGCCGGGTTATGGCAATGCCCACCAATTACATAAAAAGTAGAGAACGACAAGTAAACTTGTACTTGTATACAAACAGAACATAAAACCATGCGTTCTTTTATATTAGGGAGCGAAGCATGCATCACGTTCCTGTCTGTCCATCCGTCCGTCTGTGCGTGTGTCATGTCTCGCGAGATAAACAGAACACGACCGTCGGTTAACGTAAGTTTTATAGAATGATCAGAATGTTTTTGGTGATGCCGGGGTTCAATATGTGTTGCTTGGTCGACCAAAATGAGAGATATCTTACAACCCGGCGCCTCTACCACGTCATTTCTAGGCTGGATACAAGTTCTATAATAACGGTAAGCTTCGCTCACTACTTTGGGTACCGGTGCTTGTTGCAATGTAACATCAATTGCAATAAATATGTATGTGGCATCAAGTTCCATGATCTGGCGCTTTGTAATCATAGCTTGCGAACAATGGTGAGCGACGCCTTGATACAAATACGGCTCTCTGTAGCACGCGGCTCTCTATACAGAATGCCGACACGATTAATACCATGCACTCATGCAGACACCAGCCTGGCTGTACGTTCACGTTATTTCCAAAGAAGGCCTCAGTCCTCACCGACGAGTGACCGAGTCATGTGTTGAGTACCCGGTAATATTCCATTTCCTCCCCCTACACAAAGCTGGATCCAGCATGGGTCTTCCCTCTCTAGTCTATCATAGGCTAGTTGAGGGGCATCTTGTTGCTTTATACTAAAAATTTGGGCTGCGCAAATATATCAATATTTCGATACGATGTCGATATGTGGGGTTTGTTTCGATATCGGTGTTTGAACTCCATATCAAGATATCGACGTAAAAAAAAAAAAAAACTCCTTGTTCTGCAAATACATTAGGAAAAATAGTTTTATTTCTTCAAATTATAATTAAAATTAGTGCTGGTGGAAGTGTCAGGTAGGTAGGCTATAGTAGATTCGTCCCGACTTTTACAAATGGTGGAGGTGCCGGGTCTTCAAATTCGTGTGAGAGAACATAAAACTCGTTATGCAGTTTTGGCGATACCCCAATAAACCCTTTTAGCATCACATTATTATAAAAGTAGGCCTACGCTAACTCGTTTGGTACAAATTTTTAAATTTGTATCCTTTAGGGGATTTTTTTCCTTGCACAAATGATAATATTTCGATACATATCGATATCGAAATTTTTGAGTGATATCATGATATGTTATAGCGCAGCCCTATAACTAAAAATGTGTTATTTTTCGGATCTATTCGCTCGCCACATTCGCCTAAGTTGAGAATTAGGCTTTAATCAATTGTTGTTAACAAAGAATTCACAAAAACCTGTTTAGCATATTGAAATAACCGGGAACCAAACAATTTGATTTATTCAACATCTGCAATGGACAGAAGAATTGTCTTGTTTTCTTTGACAAGTCTCATACTGTTCAGTCTGTTCTCTCACTGGAACCTATTCTTCCAGGGACGTAAAGCAAAAAGGCAAATAAAAAGTAAATTAAATATATCACCTTAGCAACCTTGGATAAGTATACCTAGCATCTAGTTGTGATAACCGGCGCATACACATCTTGGTCGTTCTGACAGGTGAAGTTTCTACAGCCATGCATTCACTGTCCGCTCAAGATAAACATCAACACAACACAACGCTAAAGCTTTTTTTCGCGAAGCTAGATTTAATTTGTCATCGTTTTTTTTTTTAAGATTAACTTGTCCTTTACAGTTTTTCAAATATAGTTGCCCATGCTGATGTGATAAACCGTCCGTTCTATTTTAACATTTTATCAGCAGCAAACGTCAGCCATCGTTGAGCATGACCTCAAAGCGCGCGCGGATTCGTCGCACTAAAGCACAGCTGTCGGGATTGTCTTCCGCAGTATTATTACAGTCGATTGTGTTTAATAATTCCCTGCTTTAATAAAGCGTATACCTATCGCTATCAGGCCTGTCCAAAGGCATGCACGAATCTGTGCGCTGCTATTCCACCGCGCGTCATCCAATTTCCGCCGGGTCCCATGAGGATTGAATCCTTTGAAGCGCGAGGCGAGGCTTTCAACTGCTGGAGCGTCGCTTCGTAAACCCCGTCTAATATCCACCCCCACCCCTCCAACGACTCGACAACTTATAATCTCTCTTAAATTAACTGGTTCGTTCAAGAAAGAGCGATGAGCTATTGAGAACGGAAACTCGTGAGCTCTCAGACCACAAGACGTCGTTCTATCGTTTACTGTAAAACTAGGTGAGTACAATATTCGGCTCCTGTTCCACCTCTTTACGTGTTCGTCTAGCTGAGCAAAGACCGGCGCTTCTTCTCTATCTTTCCCAAAAAGTCGAGATCCCTCACTACCGTTATCTTGGCTTTAAGAGTGAGATCTAGTGATCCGTCTTTGAAGTCGCTGGTCGATTACTTTCTTAGTCACACTATACCGAGCGGGGCTTACGAAGTTCTCCACGTCTCCCACGCTGTCGCCATCTTATACTATGGTGGTGCGTCGGGGAGATAAGACATATCGGAGACGAAGTTTAATTGTGGGCCAATGGAAGCGACTAACGGTGGATTACACAGAGCTAGGCGGATTTCAACCTCAAACCTAAGGCGACAAAATGGATCACGAATTATCAACACTATCGCAAACATCACCCTGGCTTTAGTTTATCACTTAATTCACTTTGGAATTATCTTGTAATTCCTTACTAGGTAATAGGGTGCATAGAAATGTTTCGTCGAACAAAATCCAAGCAAGAAACATGCAGCAACAACAACAACTGGAATGTGGGAGACCCGGGTTCGAACCCCGGTCGGGATGGATTTCGGAATTTCTGAATTGTATTTGATATTAAAAATTCTGCTAACGGGATTGTTTCCCCAATAACCAAATAGAGAAACATTAATAGTTGGATGAGCGTATAGCGAGCGAAGCGAAGATTCCATCTCACTACACTGGAGAAAAAAATCCGGAATGTTTTTTTTCTTTCTTTCTTTCTTTCTTTCTTTCTTTCTTTCTTTCTTTCATTCTATCTTTCTTTCTTTCTTTCTTTTTGTATTTTTGTGTGTTTGTTAACACGATTCCGGCTAAAACGATATTCCAATTGCGATGAAATTTTCTGGAGACCTTCGAAATCTCTAAACTTAGAACTGCCACGTTTTTGAGCGCAACCGAAAAATAATTTCTCATGAAAATCGCAATTTTACGATTTTTTCGATTTTTTAAAACTATCTTTGACTTATAACACCTACATGCTTTATCCGATTGTAATGATTTTTTCACAGAACCTTAATTTTATGAATTAATACATTCGTGTGAAATTTAAGCGCAATTGATTGTTTTAAATTTTTGTTATAAAAATCGCACTTTTACGATTTTTTCATTTTATTAAATTACGATATTTATCGTTTAAAAAAAATCTTCGACGAAGTAATGATGTTTTCACAGAACAACAGAAAATCTGCATAACACATGGCAGCTCATTGCACTAATTACGCTCATCCAACAACGCGCCTGAAAAAGCGTTTGCGAAGCTTCCTAGTATTATATGTTGGTAAAATTTTGTTTCCCTTGTGGCCCTATATCAACTGACAACATCATTCGCTGTCACAAGAATGCTCGTTATTTGTTATACATATTGTAATTATACAATACAGTTATTTGTATATTTTTCAAAATGGATCACAAAAGCTGAAGACAAAACATAAATTATAACACATTATTACATGTAAGTTTATTCGTGTTTTTTGTAAACTTGATTCGTTTATTTAACTTATATCCTATTTAGTTTAAAAAAACTTATTTCCCCCAAAAAAGAACAAAATAATTTTAAAAATGTCGTCGCTCATTATTGTGTTGCATTTGGATGAGCGTAGCGAGCGAAGCGAAGATTCCATTTCACTACACTGGAGAAAAAAATCCGGAATGTTTTTTTCTTTTTCTTTCCTTTTTGTTTTTGTATTTTTGTGTGTTTGTGAACACGATTCCGGCTAAACCGATACTCCAATTGCGATGAAATTTTATGGAGGCCTTCGAAATCTCTGAACTTAGAACTGACACGTTTTTGAGCACAATCGGAAAATTATTTCTCATGAAAATCGCAATTTTACGATTTTTTTCGATTTTTAAAACATTTCTTCGACTTATAACACCTACATGCTTAATCCGATTTTAATGATATTTTCACAGAACCTTAATTTCATGAATTAAGATATTCGTGTGAAATTTGAGCGTAATCGAAAAATTATTTCTCATGAAAATCGAAATTTTACAGTTTTTCTCTTTTTTAAAACAATTCTTTGACTTATAACACCTACATGCTTTATCATATTGTAATGATTTTTTCAGAGAACCTTAATTTTATGAATTAATATATTCGTGTACTATTTGAGCGCACTCGAATAATTATTTCTTATGAAAATCGTAATTTTACGATTTTTTTTTAAAAATTACGATTAATAAAAAAAATAAAAAAATAAAGTTATTTTTTTATTTAATTTAATTTAATTTAAAAAAAATCTTCGACTTAATAATAATTTTTTCACAAACAACAGAAAATCCGCATAACACATGGCAGCTCAATGCATCAATTACGCTCATCCAACAACGCGGTGACTCACATTCATAGTCACATCACACATGAAAAGGACAAAATTCGTGCGCAACAGTACAAGACAAAACTTTCTCAGAATAATTCTATATACATTAATTATATAATATTTAATAAACATCTATCAGATTTTACTGCAATTAAGAAGACGGACACGGAAACTTTCCGCATTATATTGAAACAAATGTTCGTAAAAAAGGCATATTACTCAATACAAGAATTCTTTGAAGGACAAATTTGATTAAATTTTAATTTTAAATTAATTCTTTTTTTTAAAATCCTCTACCTTGCACACAGTGGCTAATTTTGTTTATGTTTATAAAAATATTTGGGTATTTTTATATATTATTATTATTATTATTATTATTATTATTATTATTATTATTATTATTATTATTATATTGATTCATACTGGGGCCCCAGTCTGGGCAAACTTTTTCGACAACTGCTATGAATCAATAACTATGTCCTTAAAGCGGGCTTATGCTTAAAAACCATATATTTATTATTATTATTATTATTATTATTATTATTATTATTATATTATTATTATTATTATTATTATTATTATTATAATTATTATTCTTTTTTATGTTTTCCTGTGTGGAGAGGATTTTCTTCAACCATCTTCTTTCATATAATTGGATGAGCGAATCGAAGATTCCATTTCACTACACTGGAGAAAAAAATCCGGAATGTTTTTTTTCCTTTCTTTCTTTTTTTTCTGTATTTTTGTGTGTTTGCTAACACGATTCCGGCTAAACCGATACTCCAATTGCAATAAAATTTTCTGGAGGCCTTTGAAATCTCTGAACTTAGAACTGCCACGTTTTTGAGCGCAATCGAAAAACAATTTCTCATAAAAATCGCAATTTTACGATTTTCGATTTTTTTTAAATTTCTTCGACTTATAACATCTACATGCTTTGTTCGATTGTAATGATTTTTTCGCAGAAGCTTTATTATATGAATTAATATATACTTGTGAAATTTGAGCGTAATCGAAAAATTATTTCTTATGAAAATCGCAGATTTACGATTTTTGAAATTTCTTTGACTTATAACACCTACCTGCTTTATCCGATTGTTATTATATTTTTACAGAACCTTAATTTTATGAATTGATATATTCGTGTGAAATTTGAGCGGAATCGAAAAATTATTTCTCATGATAATCGCAATTTTACAATTTTTTTCAATTTTTAAAACTTTTTCAACAAATTACACCGACAAGCTTTATCGGATTGTAATTCGTTTTTCACAGAACATTAATTTTATGAATTAATATATTCGTGTGAATTTTGAGCGTAATCGAAAAATTATTTCTTATGAAAATCGCAATTTTACGCTTTTTTTCTTTTTTAAACAACTACGCTCATCCAACAACGCGCCTGAAAAAGCGTTTGCGAAGCTTCCTAGTCTAGTATAAAACGGCTTCTTCTTCTGACCTGCTCATATCGGGTAAGTCGTTGCAACTCTGGAGTGTGTATTTATGAATATAGTTATTATTGTTTAATTTTGAATATTGTATTATTTTGTTGTATTAACTAGGAAGCTTCGCAAACGCTTTTTCTGGTTCGTTGTTGGATGAGCGGTATTGTTTAAAAATGAAAAAAGTGTAAAATTGCGATTTTCATAAAAAAAATTATTCTATTACGCTCAAATTTCACACAAATATATTAATTCATAATATTAAGGTTCTGTGAAAAAATTATTACAATCAGATAAAGCATGTAGGTATTATAAGTCGAAGAATTAAAAAAAAAACGTAAAATTGCAACTATCATGAGAAATATTGTTTTGATTCCGCTCAAATTTTACACGAAAAATCAATTCATAAAATTAAGGTTCTGTAAAAAAATCATTACAATCGAATATAGCATGTAGGTGTTATAAGTCGAAGAATTTTAAAAAATCGAAACAAAATCGTAAAATTGCGATTTTTATGAGAAATAATTTTTCGATTACGTTAAAAAACGTGGCAGTTCTAAGCTCAGAGATTTCGAAGGCCTCCAGAAAATTTCATCTCAATTTGAGTATCTATTTAGCCGGAATCGTGTTAACAAAAACACAAAATTACAAAAATCCACCCAAAAAAAACATCCCGGATTTTTTTCTACAGTGTAGTGAAATGGAATCTTCGCTTAGCTCGCTACGCTCACTACGCTCATCCAAAAAATTTCCATATACCCGTGCATGACAAGGGTCAATGTGATTTATTATGTATTTAAGATATGGAAATAAAACTTATTGTATTGTTACTTACTGTACAATAATTATAAATATTACAACTACATGGAAATAATATATTAATTTGCGATATCTTTGGTAATATTATAGCCTGTACGACGGGGCAATAATAATTGTCTAATAAGTGTTAAATTCACACGACTAAAACCATGTGTCTTTGTGTGTTAAGGTCATTGCGTTTATGGAAGAAAGAAAGAGATATAATGACAACTTTAAACTTTGTACCAATTTATATTTTTAATTTGTCTATACTTTTGAGGAAAAATATAAATCTGTGCAAACATTGAAAATAATGCTGGAATTGAAATAATTGTTACTTTATGTCAGAATGAGGAATCAAGTTAATAAAATTGTGTCCAATTATGATAATAAACTCTCTTAGAGCTTGGTGGAGGTGCCAGGTCTAGTGTAGCAGTCTGAGCTAATGTCAGTAGACCCCTGGTTATATGTTGCAATTCATTAACTTTCATAGAGCTTGGTGGATTTGCCAGGTCTAGTGTAGCAGTCTGAGCTAATGTCAGTAGACCCCTGGTTGTATGTTGCAATTCATTAACTTTCATAGAGCTTGGTGGAGGTGCCAGGTCTAGTGTAGCAGTCTGAGCTAATGTCAGTAGACCCCTGGTTGTATGTTGCAATTCATTAACTTTCATAGAGCTTGGTGGAGGTGCCAGGTCTAGTATAGCAGTCTGAGCTAATGTGAGTAAAAGGGGTTCAGTGAACCCAAATTGTCTCGATTTATTTTGACCCTCATACCCATAAATTATTAAAACATTTTTTAGGAATCTGACACAGAGACAGGGTTCATGTTAATGTTCAGGTAAGAAGGTAAATGGATTTTAGGATAGTTCTATGAAGTAAATGTCCAAGAGCTTCTTAAAAGAGGTCACTCGCATTAGACTGAGGAAACCTTGGAAAAAAATTCGGTATGGATGCCGATATCGGATATTGAAATAATATGCATATTACACTTTGGAATATTTAAAACAATTCAGAAGTGAAAAAATGTATTAAATTGTCACTACTTATGTCGAGGTGTTTTATACATTATACCAGGTATAGCACACTTGTGAACCACATAATTTGCATCCTAGTCTGCGGAAATATGTGAAATATGTTCTACTTTTCAATCCGAAATGTGTAATCTGATACAGTGGCCAATACCGTGACAATCCAGTAGATTGGATTGCAACCACCTTATCATCCATCTGTCGGGCCGTCGGCCAATGGACCCGTCTCTAACCTCCCGGTTGCAGCCTAAGCATGGGAGATCCTACTGCGCACGCGCTATAACCAACGATCGCAACGATAGAATGAGGGCAGCGCGTAATACATGATGCACATATTAGCACACACATAAATTAGCTCGACTACGTCACGATTAAAAAAGTCCCCACTGAAAATCAGTTATGTGGGTAGACTCTTAAGAATGTATTTATTTTTGATGTTATGTGTGTTAGTATACATTTCATACTACGTCTACATTTTTCAATCGATCAAGAATAATTTTGCATGCATACTCAGAAAGGCGATAACTTCGTAAACGATTTAAAAAAAAATTAGGTCTCTTTTGGTCACAAGAAATAAGTAATCATCGAATAAAAATTAACTTCTCTTTTAGACTTAGTTACAAGACTATTGGAAAAAGCGTTAAAGGGAAAAAGAAGGACAATACATACGAAAAATAAGCATAAAGTTATCTATTGGAGGGTGAAAAAAATAACGAAAATATATTGATTATAACAATGATATTTTTTCATCACCTAGTGTTCAATGCATTCAGCTAACTGGGTATATTGGTGTAAGGACAATAATTATTGTATAGAGATGTCCGAGTGCTCAACCCTTTGCATTCGTATTAACGACTGAGGAAAGCCTTGGAAAAACTTTCAGTCGGATTGCTGGTCTCAACTGGATTTGAGCCCGGGATCTCCTGAATTAGAGTCGTGTGCTTAATCTCGAGTCAACACTGCTGGTCAAAATAGTTGATTTTCCGGCATGTTTTTCGAAATGTACAACAATCCTCCATTCGAGGGGATGATTGTCGGCACCAAGCATCTTAAACGCTAATTGTCCGAGAATCAGAGTTTTTACATTTTACAAAACGCCTACAGAATTTACTATCCTGAAACAATGATTGTCAACAAAATAATAATGCATTTGATGGAATTATATTTCTGATACTATATTCTATAAGCAGCAGAATCCTACTGACATAATGGTGGGTGCTATATTTTGCTGACTCAAATTATGGTGTATTCTGTAGTGTATTATACTACTAGGTCTGCTTGGAAAACATAACCGTTGCACAAGATGATGACTGATAAAATATTCATAGGGCTTCTCGTACGGAATTGTAGTTCTTTTTCGTCGTGACACTATATAATGTTTATTTCATTCGGGTATAATGACAGTAGATATCCAAAACTACATTTTGTACGAGTAGGGAACGAGGTTATCGTTCACTCGTCGATTGCGTCGGGGCCTGCAGGTTTGGCTTGGTGACTTTGGTTTACTGTCCCCCACTGAAAATCAGTTGTGTGACTGAGTGGGTAGATTCTAAATACGGATTTATTTATTTATTTATTTATTTATAGGGCAAAACCTGGGACCCAAAATTTTGCTTTCTATTTTAAAATTTTAATTTGTGATTTTTTAAAACAAATTTTAGATGTTTTTAACATTTTTTCCTTGATCTTTTAGGAAAAAAATAAAAAAATTGATATGAAAGTTGAAGAAAAAATCAAAAATTGATTTTGTTTAAAAAGACATTCAATAAATTGTGCCACGTTTGGATCTGGTGTCGTAAATTGGTGGTGGTGCCGGGTCTTGGGGCATGCGCCCTGCTGGTTGCAGTTATACTCTTTAATAATTTTTTTAATTTCTGTCTAAAATACTAACATATATATATATATATATTGTTTAACCTTGGCATATAGGAGGCGACTATGACGCTGTTTTGTTAGTACTTTTTTTTGTTAGATTTAAAGAATTAAAGTTAAATACGGGGTATATATATATATATATATATATATATATATATATATATATATATATATATATATTGTAATTGTCTTCCGGGACATTCCGCCGCTTGTTTGAGTTTGCTGCTACAGACCTTTGTCTGTCGCCTGGCAACAGACGACAGGCGACAGGCAGCTTAGATTTAGATTTGAAATAGAAAACAAACATAGAAATATAATGAAGTTTATTTTTTAAAGAAATTAAGTATAATTATTAATAGTAAAAATCAAAATACAAACAAAATTATTATAAAATAATAACAATAAGAAAATCTAAAAATCTAACTTAACAATCCAAAATAAAAATTTTTTTAAAAATAAAAAATTATTAAAAAAATAAAACTTCAAAAGGAATAATTTTCAATAATAATAATTGTCAAAAACATAATATTTTATTAACGTAATAATATTATAAATATTTTGGAGACCCCTCCCAATTCACGTCACTGCCTCGTGAAGAAGAGGGAGATATTATATAAGAGGAGGATGGAGCAAGTCAGAGCCTCAAGGTGATGTTCTGATCATGACTTTTGTAATTATGATTGTTTTTTTTGCTCTGCGCTGAAACTCACGTATACCGCTGGATAGAACAGATGGAGGGTTCGAGAGCTAGTATAACTGCTTCGTTCTCCTCGACGTCTGCTCGGCAGTCCGGTTAGTGGAGGAACCTACATGACTGTCAAAGTTACACCGTCCTTTCGGATGGGACGTTAAGCCGTTGGTCCCCTTGGTACTTTTCGAAAGGAGTAGGCTACGTGCCGGTACCGGGTTTCCCCTCCTCCCTTCTATTCACCCTTCATCCTCATCTATCACCACTCATCGTCTCGAATAGCCTTAGTGCATTAATATGAGACGTTAAGCAATCCAATCAATCAATCATCAATGAATTTGTTTTGAAAATATTTTAATAAAAATGTAATAATTGATCTCGACAGTCCCAGCTCCAACTTTCCAATCGTTTGTATATGAACACCATAGTGTTTCCACATACCTTCATATCTACTTCCATAACTAAAGATAAGTTCAATGCAAAGGAAGTAGTGATGTGAATAAAGTAAAAATATTTTGTAATCATTGAAGTT
This sequence comes from Sweltsa coloradensis, assembly GCA_024449915.1. Taxonomy (NCBI): domain Eukaryota; kingdom Metazoa; phylum Arthropoda; class Insecta; order Plecoptera; family Chloroperlidae; genus Sweltsa; species Sweltsa coloradensis. The sequence continues at coordinate 578,805 of JAMZAV010000911.1, read as the reverse complement.
CGTACAAATAATTGTAACAGTTAATGCCATTTAATTGTTGCTATTTTTAGTCCGAACTTCAAAGATTGTTCAACACGTTAATTTTTTACCACACATTATTCTATAACATTTAATAAAATAATAACAATAAAAAAGAACTTGCTGTTAACATTATTCTCCGCAAGTGGTAAAAACAGGATTGTTTCCTAAAGGGGCACACTATGGGCGATCCTACATAATACAAAAGTAGCCTATAACTACACATTGAAATAGGTACTATATAGTTTGTGAAAAATCGCATTTTGGTGAATTTCTTAGATCGCCTTTAACTTTTTGTATTTCGTTTCACACACATAAACCATATCAACGTATACCTATCTAAAATGTCTATTGTATATTTTCTGCCTTGTACCATTGAGTATAGAACCTCTCACTCAAAAAACTTGTACTGTGCACAAATATGCACTTGAACACGCAAATACATATGCGTCACAAAATTACACCCCATCTTGGAATAATCACTAATCAGTATAATTATTTTGACTGAAACTTTTAATCACCACGTATGATTGAAAGAGGGACATTTCTTTGTTAAAACTTTCCGCAACGCAACTTGTCTCTTTGTTGGCCTCGTAGCTCGGGTGAGCGTGAGTGTCGAGTCAGCGGAGCCGATCGCCTGGTCACTCCTGATTTCTTATCCCTGCCCGCCACGCCATCCCCCGGGACGCGACGCGCAAGGGAGGCCATTGTCAGGGATAACAACGGCAACGAGACGATAATACGGAGCTTTCAATGATGGACATACACACACATACGCGCTACTAATTGAATATTGCATCGGAGCAGCTTTGACGTGATGAAACCATTACATTCTGCAACGTGCCTTTTAGACCGTGTTAAAATTACATCGGAAATTGTTTGACATGTGACGTAAAGTAATCAAAACTCTACATGAAATGTGTAACTGAGGTTTTCTGAAACTTTTTTATCATGTGAAATGAAAAAAAGTAATTCCAGCCCTTTATATCACTTTCCTTATTATTTTATAATTTTTCGCCTATACCTCGACACGAGCATTATACTTATCGTTATTCCGTGATATATTATATCAAAAAATTTCCTAGATACATGAATAGTGTATATAATAAGAAAATGTAATACTGTGAATTATGTATGTTTAACCTTGGTTTTATAGTAGGTGACTATGACGCTAATATCCCAACTCTAGGGTTACAGAGATGGTTTGTATTTCTCCAGTTAATTTCGTATGAAGACTAATTGGATGAGCGAAGCGAAGACTTCAATTTCACTTTGTGTTTTTTTTCACTTACGTTATCCCAAGAAAAATAGCTCGGGTATTTTGTTTTTGGTAGTTTTTTGTCTGTTTGTTCGCTCTCTACCGAGCAAACGGCATTATATGCGATCTTGATGAAAATTGGAGGGGACCTTCGAAATCCTCTGAACTTAGACCTGCCACGTTTTTGGGTATAATCGATAAAATATTTCTCATGAATATCGTACTTTTACGATTTTTTTCGATTTTAAGTGCGATATTTTCGTGACATTTGGGCCGATTCTGACCAAAAGGGTGAGGCAACAACGTTCATATTTTTCATGGACATTAAAGTAACGGTGATGTATTGCTTTCTGAAAGAAAAAGTTGAAAAAGGTAGCAAGAATCCATAGAATCAAGGTTTTAATATGAGTTTTTTTAGGTTTATATTAACAATTAACAAGTATAACTATAGAAACTTGACAACAATCACCTACAATCCTTTCAAAAAGCACTTGCAAAGGAAAAGTGGTCCTACGCAAACTAAAAACTTACAAAAAAGCTCATCCATCAACGCAGCGGGACTTAAGCGTTTTCCTAGAAATTAAAAAATTAAGGTTCTATGAAAAAATCATTACAATCGGATAAAGCATAAGTCGAAAAAATGTTTTTAAAATCGAAAAAAATCGAAAAATTGCGATTTTCATGAAATAATTTTTCGATTGCGCTCAAAAACGTGGCAGTTCTAAGTTTAGAAATTTCGAAGGCCTCCAGAAAATTTCATCGCATTTGGAGTATCGGTTTAGCTGAAATCGACAAACATATATAAAAAAAGTTTTTTTTCTCCAGTGTAGTAAAATGGAATCTTCGCTTCGCTCGCTACGCTCATCCAAGCTATGATTTTCCAGTCCTCTTTCATTTTATTTTACATAGTTGGATGAGCGTAGCGAGCGAAGCGAAGTTTCCATTTCACTACAATGAAGAACACGATTCCGGCTAAACCGATACTCCAATTGCGATGAAATTTTCTGGAGGTCTTCGAAATCTCTGAAATTAGAACTGCCACGATTTTGAGCGCAATCGAAAAATTATTTCTCATTAAAATTGCAATTTTACGATTTTTTCGATTTAAAAAAAAAGTTCTTCGACTTATATAACACCTACATGCTTTATCTGATTGTAATGATTTTTTCACAGAACCTTAATTTTATGAATTTATATATTTGTGTGAAATTTGAGCGCAATCGAAAAATAATTTCGCATGAAAAACGTAATTTTACCTTTTTTCAGTTTAAAAAAACATACGCTCGATCAGCAACGCGCCTGAAAAAGCGTTTGCGAAGCTTCCTTGTACCTATTATTTGTGAATAAACATTTTTATTCAGATGATATTAATTCAACCTTGACGACATTATTTTAAGTCTACAATACCAGTGATTTTTTCTTTAGCTTTTCCTGAAGCCAGTTTTTATCAGATTGTTACCACACTTTGCACACATATTATTATCATGTATATACAGTCTTCGATAGAAGCACATTTATTTTAACCACCACAAAAAGTCGAAATAAATAAATATGGATTTTTAGGAATTAGGATTTTTGTAAAATCATCAAAATAGGTAATTTTCGGAAAATTATTTGTGCGTATTGCGCAATAATGTTTAGTAATCTTTCACTTAAGAAGAGTGACCATCTCCTTGCTTGACAGTGACGCAAAATTGCATATTTATCAGATTTTTTTTGACTGGAGCAGATAAAGTTCCATAAAAGTTTCAAATAGGTATAGTTGACTCTGAATTTTGATAGTGTCCAAAAATAGATGCTACAAAACGCTATAAAATGACACTTGAAAATTCTATGGTCACGTATCTCTTCATATCATAACTAGGAAGCTTCTCAAACGCTTTTTCAGGCGCGTTGTTGGATGAGCGTAATTTTTTTAAAACGATTTAAAGCGTAAAATTGCAATTTTCACAAGAAATATTTTTTCGATTACGCTCAAATTTCACACGAGTATATTAATTCATAAAACTAAGGTTCTGTGAAAAAATCATTAAAATCGGATAAAGCATGTAGTTGTTATTCGTAAAATAAATTTTCAAAAAATCGAAAAAAATCGTAAAATTGCGATTTTTTCATGAGAAATAATTTTTCGATTGCGCTCCCAAAAACGTGGCAGTTCTAAGTTCAGAGATTTCGAAGGCCTCCATAAAATTTCATCGCATTGGGGATCGGTTTAGCCGGAATCGTGTTAAAAGACAGACAAAAATACAGAAAAAAAGAAAGGAAAAGAAAAGAAAAAAGAAAGAAAAGAAAGGGAAAGAAAAAAACATTCCGGATTTTTTTTCCAGTTTATAAAGGAATCTTCGCTTCGCCGCTTCGCTCGCTCGATCATCCAAAATAGTCCTTAAAGCGGGCTTAAGCCTTTAAAAAATTTTATTCATACATTTATATATATAAGTACTTTAGGCAAAAATTAAAAAAAGTCACTTCACTGGGGATACTCAGTAAAAATTACCATACTAGGAAAACGCTTAAGTCCTGCCGCGTTGTTGGATGAGCGTAATTGGTGCATTGAGCTGCCATATGTTACGCGGATTTTCTGTTGTTCTGTGGAAAAAAATCATTTTAGTCAAGATTTTTTTAATTAATTAAATAATTAAAAACTAACTTAATTTTTTTTAATTCATCGTAATTTTAAAAAGAAAAAAAATCGTAAAATTGCAATTTCCATAAGAAATAATTATTTGATTGCCTCAAATTTAACACGATATATTAATCATAAAATTAAGGTTCTGTGAAAAAATCATACAATAGGACAAAGCATGAGGTGTTATAAGTCAAAGAAGTTTAAAAAAGAAAAAAAAACCGTAAAATTACGAATTTCAAGAGAAATAATTTTTGATTACGCTAAAATTTCGCACGTTCTTAATTCATAAAATTAAGGTTTCCCTGTTGAAAAATCATTACAATCGGATAAGATGTAGGTGTTATAAATCGAAGAAATTTTTTTAAAAACCGAAAAAAAATCGTAAAATTGCCTTTTTTTAAAAAAAAATTTTCCCGATTGCGTTAAAAAAAACGTGGCAGTTCCAAGTTCAGATATTTCGAAGGCCTCCCATAAAATTTCAGCGCATTCGGAGTATCGGTTTAACCGGAATCGTGTTAACGGACACACAAAAATACAAAAAAAAAGAAAAAAAAAGAAAAAAAAAACATTCCGGATTTTTTTCTCCAGTGTAGTGAAATGGAATCTTCGCTTCGCTCGCTACGCTCATCCAATCAGAAAACTCTTATTTATTTGTTTCGCCCAAATAAGTAAGTGAAGTCACTTTTTTCTGTCTCTATAAAACCAAGGTTAAACAATATATAAAACCAACAGTGGTGAACGCACAAATATTTTAAACTTTGCGAAGCTTATGCCATTGCTTCACCCGCGCACTAAGAAAAGAAGATTCAATAAACACTAAAATGTTTATGCAAAATAAAAACGTGTTTGTCGAAAGAAAAATTATCTAGTGCACATTAACTTTGTTGACGACTTTGTGATCTTCTCAAGGTTATTATTAGTGTGAATGTGAACCTGTTCCCAAAATCACGTTTGGCATCACTTTACGTGCAGATCAGACGCTTTGGTGTAGTAGGAAACAGCGTGATAATCGACCTACTGCAACCCGCCATCTAACCACTCAACTTGACACTCTCACCTAGTACCCTGCGTCTAACCACTCAACTTGACACTTCCCTCCAGGTCTAACCACTCAACTTGACACCTCACCTAGTACCCTCCTCTAACCACTCAACTTGACACTCTCACCTAGTACCCTCCGTCAAACCAAACTCAATTTTGGACCCCCTCAACCAAAGTACCCTCCGTCAAAACCACTAAAACTTGAACTCCCCACCTAGTACCCTCCGTCAAACCCCAAAACTCCAACTTGACACCCTAAACCTAGTACCCTCCCGTCTAACCCTCAACTTCCCAACCCCCCACCTAAAACCCTCCGCCCAAACCCAAACCCCAATTAAAACATTTCTCACCTAGTACCCTCCGTCAAACCCCTCAACTTGACACTCTCACCTAGTCCCCTCCGCCTAACCACTCAACTTGACACTCTCACCCTAGTACCCTCCGCCCTAACCACTCAACTTGACACTTCCACCTAGTCCCCCTCCGTCTAACCTTTAAATTTGAACCTCAAACCCATTACCCTCCGCTAACCACTCAACTTGCCACTCTCAACCTAGTACCCTCCTTTCTAACCACTCAATTTTCCCAAAACTCCTCACCTAGAAAACCCCTCCGTCTAACCATAAAACTTTGACACCTCCAACCTAGAAACCCTCCGTCAAAACCCTCAACTTGACACTCTCACCTATACCCTCCGTCTACCATTTTCAATTTTGAACACTCTCACCTAGTACCCTCCGTCTAACCACTCCCCTTGCCCACTCTCACCTAGTACCCTCCGTCAACCCAAACTCAATTTTACCCCTCTCCCCTATTTCCCTCCGTCAACCACCCCATTTTGCCCCCTCTAAACCTATACCCCTCCTTCAAACCACTCAACTTACACTCCTTACCTATACCCTCCGTCAAACCACTCAACTTGAAACTCTCACCTAAGCCCTCCGCCCTAACCATCAATTTTGAAAAACTCTCACCTAGAAACCCCTCCGTCTAACCCCTAAAACTTGAAAACTCTAAACCTAGTCCCTTCCTTTCTTACCACTCAACTTGACCTCTCAACCTAGTACCCTCCGTAAAAAACCACTCAATTTGACACTCTCACCTTACCCTCCTTCTAACCCCCCCCAAATTTGACAATTAAAAAAAAAAGACATTTCCCTTCTAACCATTTCAACTTGACCCTCTCACCTAGTACCCTCCGCCCTAACCATAAAACTTGACACCTCACCTAGTACCCTCCGTCTAAACCACCCCAATTTTGACACTCTCCCCTAGTACCCTCCGTCTAACCACTCAACTTGACACTCTCACACCTAGTCCCCCCCCCCGTCTAACCACTAAACTTGAAAACCTCTCCCTAGTCCCCTTCCGTCAAACCCAAATCCGTCGAAGGGCTCACCCGCACAACCCCGGTCCCTGGCTGCCCCGGTGAGAGTCTGGGTTAGTGTGTCTATAGATCCATGACCGCCGATTCGCTTTCTTGTACCCTGTCCTCCCTTTGGGGGCCTCTCAACCTTAGTCCAAACTACGGGAAACGGGAATTTTTTTTGATCTCGGCGGGGCAACTATTTTTAAAATTCCCGTGTATAAAAATTTTGCTACATTATTCATTACATAACTTTCACGTTATTGACTGATTACCAATAGTTTCTGTAATGAAGTATCCTTTTTTTTACATCGAGAATTGTTGGTTAAAATCCTACCCGCCCATTGCAAGCAATTTATTGCTATTCTTCAGAATATAAGAATTATAGCGTGTGATAAGATAATGTCCATGTATATTATTAAATAAAACCCAATTCCACAATTTCGCTACTTTTGACTTCTATTAGTTCGTTGAAATAAACTGTCAATCATTATTACTTTCTTGGCTTGCAGTATAGCATCCAGTGGCTTTTGGGTCGTTAAGTGCCAAAAGGCTTTTTAGCTTCCCTTTCCAGTGAAATTCCCCTTTGGGGCTTTTAAATAAATTTTTCCCATTTATTTCAGTGGTTTACAATGTTATCCAGTAGCATTCATTGGCTTCCAGTTGCTTCCGAATTAGTTTGTTGCGAAGAATGTCCGGGCTAGCCCAAACGATAATGATGATTTTGTGACATTTCGTAATTAAATACATACAGCTTTGTGTTCTACAGAGAACGAAGGAACTAATATTCGCGTGCTCAAATCTACAGAACATACATTCAGGGGTATCGGCAGAGGGGTAGTCGGTAAGAATAAATAATAATGTGTGTGTAGTTAGATATTGAAAAATTGGACGTATAGTTTATTATAATGTAGGTTTATGTTATGAATGCCAATAGGAAAGGCTCACTGGTTCAAAAGATTGCCGATGGTGTACAAAATCAATAAAACAAATTTTTTCTACAGTAATAAGTCATTCTGTAAAACCTGACTGTAATTTTATGTCAAATCCTGTCAACAGCAAATTGTTTATGAATGCTATTGATCACGGTCTTCAATAACAAGCAGTAAAACTAAAATTCATAAAACCACTGGCCAAACCGTTATATTATATTCATTATGTTTAGACAACAGCCGGGGCAAACCCTACGAGTGCAATACAATAGATATCCATGATGCAAAGTTGAATAACACAATGTTACATTAGGTAAAACAATAATACCATAGAAATAAACAAGTAGTAGGATCAAGGATGTGTATAGTTTGGATGTGTGGGTGTGTGCGTTTGTTACAAATATTGCAACACTGTCATATTAAAAGTTAAAAAAATACGAATTTTTCTATCAAGCATTTTACATAGGACAAGAGTGTTCACTGTTCAGCCCAGATATTCTGCCCTGATGACTAAAAATAAATATTTCTATATTTTGGCCTATACTATGAAGCCCTCCTTTTAGATCTCAATGCTTTTGAGTCTGAGTGTGTAAGACTTGGACTTTTTTTATAAGTTTTTTGTATGTGTGGGATAGACCTAATCTATTCACACTTAACGCAGAAGCGGATGATTATGTAGCTTTCAACATACAATATTCATAATATTCTGACAACCCTGTAGTCATTTCCGTCACCTTATGTAATTCAGGTCACCGTTTTCTCATTAAAGCGTCATTTGGGTTAAACTACTACAAATTAGTGTTATTATTAACAGAAGCTTCAAATTGGTATCAAATACAATCTCTTTTGAAATTGTGACAATTAATCAACCTATCTATTACTGATTGACGTCGGTAATTTACATAATTCGCGGTGACTTTGCTTACCTATAATTTAATTTGCATATGGTATTCTAAGTGGTATATTCAGGTCTAGTTGGTCTTGGTCATGAAACAGAGGCCGCAATACTCTGTAGTTATAACGGCACGAGTTAATAGAGAACAAAAAACCTGCTGCATTGATTTTTTCTGATGATAAACATTGAGACTATTAATTTCAGTCAGGCTTGCGGATTCGATACTGCTTGTTATAATTTGATTTGGATAACAAAAAGTTGTCTGCGGTCAACTAAATATAGTATTTCCCGTCGGGGATAGGATTTAAGGCCTAGACAAGAAGAGTAAAATATCGCTCTCGTTTTTATATTGGTTGGAGACGAAGAATATGTTGTTTGACCAAATGTATCTGCCAGCTGCCAATCTGGAAATAAAACCGAAAGAAAACGTCATACAACTCACTCTGTCAACACGGCAAAACGCGCTTTTCTCCACTGGTAATCAAATCACCCAACATTTGAGGGTTTCAAACACGGTATTGTATATGGAAGCAAGAACATAATTGTTCGTTCACTGCATTATTCTAAACTAAGTTAAGCAAGAAAACTTCATTTTTACTAAACTGGTAACTGCAATAGGAAATGGCCTAGGCGGAAATTCGAGATTAAAACAAAACATACTTTTTGTTTTGGATTAATATTAATTTCCGTGAATTTCGATTCAGAGCATTGCAATTGAAGAGCGATTATTACAAAAACAGTCAATGTCCAGAATTACCGATTTCGAACCCATGCCATAAAAAAATTCGTATTTTCACTGGGAATAATCCTATCATAAAAGTTTTGGCAAAAACAACCTATGTCACACGTTTAAGATTGAAAAACAACAGATTTTTCACAAAAACAACCAATGTCCATTGATTCTCTGGAACACTACCTTAAAAAAAAATCATACTTTTTCAAAATATTTTACAAAAACAACCAATGCCTGAAGCTTTTTTGACTTTTTTTTCTTTCTGGGAAATACTATGACAAAAAGTCATAGCAGAAATAAAAACTATCATCAAGATACACAATTAAAACAAAAAATTATAATTTTAATACATTAATTGCGGATGGTATGAAGTTTATTTGATCTCCTGCAAAATGCGTTTTTTGGACATTGGCAGTTTTTGTAATAAACGCCTCAATTGTAACATAAAGACTGAAAGTCTGTCTAAAGGCACATTTGCAACGGATTGCTTTTAATCTGGCAGCAAGATCGTAATTACCCGCGCTGTCACAATAACTAGGTATATTGGAGTTAGGGCAATTATTGTAAAGGGATGCCTGAGAGCTGTTTAGGAGGACTCAACCCCTTGAATTCGTATTAACGACTGAGGAAACAACCTCGGAAAAAATTTCATTCAGGATTGCCGGTCTCGATAGGATTGAACCCGGTTTCTTCCGAATCAGAAGCCAACACTGTCGGTCAAGATTTCAGTTTAAATTTGCAAACAATTCAAATACGATTGCAGGTGTGTGATAATAAAACGAATTAATAACTAACATTTAAATGAAAATAACTGTTAAAATAAATGTTAATATAACATTAATAATTAATGCTAAAGTTTTTACTTTAAAGCTTCTTTAGCCGACGCCGAAACGAGATTAAAATTGGTACCAAGTAAAAGTAATTTCCTATAACAAAAAACCGACCCGAAATAAACATAATAATATCGGTTCGATTCCCTGCAAGGTGATGATCTTCCAGTCCGAGCTCCGTACGATTGATTGATTTAATGTCAATTATGTGCCATTGTTTTAATGCATTATAACTCAATATCGCTACAACTGAATAGATCTCTTTAGAACATAAACATGCAGTTTATAGAAAAAATGCTCTGATATGTCCAACGTTTGTAGAAAATGCTCTGATATTTCCAAGTCTCTAGAGCTGTATTTGTTCACAGGTAATGGAGGGAAATAAGCTAAAGATTACCGATAAAGGTAGCTCAGCGCTACCAAGACAAAGATTCGTACAATACATTACAAATAATAATTTAAATATCATATACATAACTAGGAAGCTAAGCAAACGCTATTTTTAGTCGCGTTGATGGATGAGCTTTTTATTAAGTTTTTAGTTTGCGTGGGATATCTTTACTTTTGCAAGTGCTTTGCTATGCTGCCTACGCATTGAAGGTGATTTTTGTCAAGTTTCTATTGTTACTTGTTAATTGTTAATATTTTCCGTAAAAAACATATATTAAAACCTTATTTCGATGGATTCTGGCTAACTTTTCCAACTTTTTCTTTCAAAAGGTACTACATTACCATAACCTTAATGTCCAAGTATAATATGAACGTTGTAGCACCACCATTGGTCAGAATCGGCCCAAATGGCACGAAAATATCGCACTAAAAATCGAAAAAAATCGTAAAGTACGATATTCATGAGAAATATTTCTTCGATTGTACCCAAAAACAATACAGGTCTAAGTTCAGAGATTTCGAAGGTCCCCTCCAATTTTCATCAAGATCGCATATGCCGTTTGCCCGGTAGAGAGCGAACAAACATACGAAAAAACACAAAAACAAACAAACAAAACAAAAACACCCGAGCTAAATTTTTTTGGGGGTCAGTGAAATTGAAGTCTTCTCTTCGCTCATCCAACTAGGCCGCTTCGCGAACGCTTTTTCCAGTCGCGTTGATGGATGAGCTTTTTTTGGAATATTTCTGTCCACTGATAACGTTTTTATGTGGAATCTCCTTACTTTTTTATAGTTACTTGATATTACTTGCTCATTATACACCTGCAAAAGGCTTATATTAAAACCTTTATTTCTATGAATTTTGACCAAATTTTTCTTTCAAAGGGCACTACATCACCATAATCTTTATGTCAATGTAAAATATGAACGTTGTAGCCCCACCCGTTTGGTCAAAATCGGCCCAAATATTACGAAAATATCGTATTAAAAACAGGAGAAAAAATCGTGAAAGTACGATTTCTATAAGAAATATTTTTTCAAATGTCTCTAAAATCATTACATGTATGATTTCAGTGATTTTAAACGCTCCTATAAAGTTTCATCAATATCGGAGTAGCCGTTTGCCAAATATCACGAAAATATCGCACTAAAAATCGAAAAAAATCGTAAAAGTACGATATTTATGAGAAATATTTCTTTGATTGTACCCAAAAACAATACAGCTCTAAGTTCAGAGATTTCAAAGGTCCCCTCCAATTTTCATCAAGATCGCATATGCCGTTTGCCCGGTAGAGAGCGAACAAACAGACAAAAAAACTAACAAAAACAAAACACCCGAGCTATTTTTCTAGGGGTAACGTAAGTAAAAAACAAACAAAAAACACAAAGTCAAATTGAAGTCTTCGCTTCGATCATCCAAATATTTTAAGGGTCTTTTGTGTTTGATTAATTTGTACTAGGATGCTTCGCCAACGCTTTTTTTAGTCGCGTTGATGGATGAGCTTTTTATTAAGTTTTTAGTTTGCGTGGGATATCTTTACTTTTGCAAGTGCTTTGCTTTGCTGCCTACGCATTGTAGGTAATTGTTGTCAAGTTTCTATTGTTAAATGAGCGTAGCGAGTGCAGCAAGCGAAGCGAAGATTCCATTTCACTACACTGGAGAAAACAATCCGGAATGTTTTTTTTTTCTTTTTTTTTGTATTTTTGTCTCTGTTTGTTAACACGATTCTGACTAAACCGACACTTCAATTGCGATGAAATTTTCTGGAGGCCTTCGAAATCTCTGAACTTAGAACTGCATGGTACAAAAAATCGATCGAAAAATTATTTCTCATGAAAATCGCAATTTTCCGATTTTTTCCGATTTTTAAATAAATTCTTTGACTTATAACACCAACATGCTTTATCCGATTGTAATGATTTTTTCACAGAACCATAATTTTATAAATTAATATATTCGTGTGAAATTTGAGCGCAATCAAACAATTATTTCTCATAATAATTGCAGTTTTACGATTTTGCTATGATGCTGCGATAATGCAAAGGCTTTTACAATTTTCCTTTTTTTTTTAAAAAAAAGTGAAAGGTGTTTAAGATTAAAAAAACTTCATCTAAACATTCACCGGACGGATTTTATAATTTTTGTTTTGTTTGATAAATATGATTTTTTCCTTTGCATTGTTGGAAAATGTATGTTTTTGTATCTATATTTTCCATATTTTAATTAAAGACTATAAATCTTATTAAAAACGTGTCTGGTGAATTTGTCAGAATAAGACTTGTGAGCATATTAAAAAAGAAATTATCCTTTTATCTTAAAAACTGTAGAAGAAGTAGGAAAAAATGTTATGCTAGAATAAAAGTTTTGAGATAATAGCATTTAAAGTATATTTATGTTGTTTTTTGGTAAATTTGAGTGAAACATAGCCTAAAGATTAAGTTTATTTATTTTACATGAATTCACTGAGCCTTTTATAACCTGTTAATCTAGGCATCTTTAAAATAGACTAAAATTGTTATGAATACCACTCTATACAGCCCTAGATTAGGCCGGTAAGCCATTTTCCCATGCAAAATAGCATGCAGCGCTCAAGAAAAAAATCATTTAATGCTTTTAGTATTATATCATCATAAAATAAATGTATGTAGTCAATAAATAAAAAAGTAAACTTAAAAAAAACAATTAAAAACAATAATAATGCAAAATTGCTGGTTTTTCATACATTTTCAGTGAAATAACCCATTAAACAATTACGCTCATCCAACAACGCGCCTGAAAAAGCGTTTGCGAAGCTTCCTAGTTACTTGTTAATTGTTAATATTTTCCGTAAAAAACTTATATTAAAACCTTATTTCTTTGGATTCTGGCTAATTTTTTCAACTTTTTAATATGAACGTTGTAGCCCCACCCTATTGGTCAGAATCGGCCCAAATGGCACGAAAATATCGCACTAAAAATCGGGAAAAAAATCGTAAAAGTACGATATTCATGAGAAATATTTCTTCGATTGTACCCAAAAACAATGCAGGTCTAAGTTCAGAGATTTCGAAGGTCCCTTCCAATTTTCATCAAGATCGCATATGCCGTTAAAAAACAAACAAACAAAACAAAAACAAAAACACCCGAGCTAAATTTTTTTGGGGGTCAGTGAAATTGAAGTCTTCGCTTCGCTTATCTAAAAATCCTGGCGTTACACTCCATGTATCATCGGAGGCTGAGTGGTATGTTGTCTCGGAGACAATCGCCAGTCGGGAGACCCAGGTTTGATAACCGGTTGTGATGGATTTTGGGATTTTCTGGATTGATTTACATGTAATCCATAAAATATTTGTATGATTGTGGTTGATTGATCATCTATCGTACTTTGCCTTTGTGACTGTGAGTGGATTGGAGTTGGAATGAGACCGGATAATCACACAAAATGTGCAGACTAGAGACTATAGTAGTGATTTTTTGTATATTTGTTTTAGGTACCCTATTCTGCAAAACATATTAAGTTTGAGGGAAATTGTGTTATAGTGCCCTTCTTATTCGTAAATAACGTTCTTTGCATCACACGCCTATTTACATTTGTTCAAAATGGTTCTTAGTGTACCCACAAATAAAACGTTTACTGAACAGAACTAAATGCAAAATACAAAATTCGGGTTTTGGATTGAAGTTTATCATTTGACCCAGCGTACCTGCAGGATAGAATCAATGTTTTCAGTATAATTACTAAGTAATTACAAATAGAGCAAGCATGCTTTGCTCCCCCCATTCTTGACCGCAGCTGTAGAAGTACACGACAGAACTCCTTCATAAAGGAAATGCGGCGCCACACTAAAGTTGCAGCTACTATACACTCATTTCATTCACTGCGTTTATCACATGAGTTAAAACGGTTCAACTATAATTCGAATTAAGAGTTAGTTTGAACTAGTGTTATTGATAAAACACTGCGATACAGTTAAAACGGTTTAACTTTAGCCCACAGTCATAAATAGTTCGGATTAAATTTCCGTGGTAAACGTATCGTATTATGGAATCGTTTTAGTTAAACCGAACTAAATGTCTGTGATAAACGCACTGAATATCTATAAGAATATTGAATGTGATTTGGAAGTTTTAATATTTTTGGTTTTGTAACATTGTGAAGCAATTTAATTTTGCCCATACTCATCATATTTTATAAAGCAATAATTAGTATTTATTATTTTGTAATTTAACTTAATCTTAAAATGTACCGACATGCAAATTTCAAAAGGTTCAAAAGTTGTGAGAGCAAAAACCTAGGTAAATTTATACTTATTATTTATAGGGTCTAAGTATATAAATAAATAAAATAACTGAATGAGAATCAAGAGTTAATTAAAGCAAATGCTTGTAGTTTGTCTATATTCGGATGCAGAGTTTCGATAGAGGCATCAAAGATTATTTTAAGTATAGAACTGTTTTGTTATTTTTTTGTGATTTTGTTAAGTTTAGGTTAAGTATTAATTTCATAATATTTTATTGATGTTGTATCTGATACTGTATTTAAGTTGGACGTTATATTGTATTAGAGGACAGGTACCCAGTATAGTAAGGTGCAGATGCTTTTCTGTCAATCTCGCATGCATTCATTTATAACGTAACACGTTCAAATGTTGAATTTTCTTAAATAAAAATAAATAATAAAACAAAATAATAATAAATAAATTGAACAAAATGATAAATATCATAACTGAAATGATGAAATGTCTTCATCTAGAGACGGTCAACACGGACAAAAAATTGAGAAGAGAGGTCGCTCTTGCCGGTGTACTCATGCGCAGTGCAAGGCATATTAAGAGTTTTTCATCACCTCACGTCTTTAGAAAATCTTCTTGTTTTGTTTTGAAGCAAAAAATGTTAGACCATTTTCTCCTTGCACATGCGCAGAAGCAAAATAGCCAGGCTAGTTAAAAGTATAATTAAACTAATTTATTAAATTGGGTGTATTTTACGTTCACGTATTCGCCTGCGTTAAAAGCCGCTTACCAAAGCGAATGTGCGTGTGAGAGAGGATAGGCCTACGTGTGGGTCCTCTCATCTTCGCCGCCCTGGCCTCCATCTCACATTCTAATTTCGATGCTTTACGCCAAAACATTTTTCTGAGTATAATTATTCAAGACTAAGAATTATTTTCCACTCAGTGTCATAAAAATACGACAAACTATAGTTTTAGAATCATATTCATCTCATTACGGTTAGTTGGCCTATAGAAACAACACTGTAAAACTAAAATGAGAACAAGAATCCTTGGGATTTAATTTTTAATCAGTGCAATACGTATTATAGTCACGATGTTCAAACGAACATTCGATATCCTTTATCGATTCGAGTGTCCACTGGCCACGCAGGTATAGAGAGATTAACACGGTCGACCCTGCAGATGATGGCTGGTAATGAAGATATTAAGCCACTAACACTGAACGACCCACATATCAAATGAAATCGAGAGGCCATAAACTCTTGGCACCAGTTCAATCTCATACTATAAAAGCAATTTTGTAATAATCAAAATTTATAATGTGTAAATAATGTGGCAAGGCTCCGTTCAAAATATGATGAAATAAGAACTCACTCGATTCTCTTTTTGTTCACAGATTTTCCATCGTGTAGAGAAGAGACGACTAAGCAGTGGCGTATCCAAGTGGGGAGATTGCGTGGACCCCTACCCCCATGCCTTAAAAATAAAAGAGTGTGATAGGGAAGGATTGGAATGAAAGGAGAAGAAGAAGTAGCTAGAGCAAACCACCATATTTACATGATTACATTTACTTTGTCATGACCTCGCGATTACACAAAAATAAATTTGTTGCCACCATGATTTTTTTGCAATTTATACGTACACGGAAATTAATAAATCGATGCATTATACGAGAGGCCCGATGCGGGGTTCTGAAACGTTTTACATTCGTTTATAATAGTATTTTTGGATTCCATACTGTTTTTATTTGAATATATTGATAAAAAGATTGATAAACATTTTTCTTTTAAAAAGTAATCCGCCAAAATTGATAACAAATAAGGACTTAACGTTATACCTGGTTTATAGTTTTATTAAAATAGGTTAAAAAAGGTACTGAATCAAATGCTTTCCTAAGATCAACAAAAACAGTTCCAACCTTACCATTCCGTTTGTCAATCCTTTATAGATAACATCTGTAAATGCTAGAAGTGCACTTTGCGTTGACCTACCTTTCCTGAAACCATGCTGCTATGGTTTGCACTTAAACCTTCAGATACATCCAATTCATGTAATAACCTCATGTGCACAATCATTTCAATAGTTTTTCCTTCATTGGAAGAGTTGATATAGGACGATAAGAATTCATATCACTCTTTTTACATTTACCTTTTTAAATAGGTGCCAATTTCAACTATGTTGGGAAATCACCTACAAGAAAGAAAAGGGAAATTAGAACTGCCAATAATCCGTCTATTGATGCGCATTTCTTGAATACCACACATGGAATCTCTTTAAGAGTTACCGAGCTTTTAATTTTAAGGCGTTTAATTCCTGAAATGACTCCTTCATTAGTTACCTTTGTATGGTAGATCCTCTGCTTCCCTTCTATTTGAATCTTTAAACTAACCAATTTCACTGGAATAATCCACATCGTTTACAACAAAAATTTTCTGTAACAAACAGCAAATGTCAGGATTAGACGTATAGGATACCCTAGTCTCTATCAATGAGGCTATGCTACAATATTTTTTCACTTTGTTGCCTGTCAACTTATTACAAACTGACCATAAACTTTTTGAAGAAATAATTTTCAAGGGGTGTGCATGCTCATTGAGAGTTTTCATAATTAATTTAACAAACATTTATAATTTATCATCAGCACCTACCGCCATACCAATTTGGTCAATGGGACCACTTAAGATATCTTCATTTACCTGCTCCCAATCAACATTGTTATAATTTCTAGTATTTACAAATTTAGAAAGAAACTTATTTGCTTATTAATGTAACGAATGCAATAAATAAATTCATGATCACTTAAGCCTACACTTATAAGACCTGACTGAATAATATTTTCATTGCGATTTACATTAACATGGTCGACCCATTATTAACCCTAGTAACAGACTTTATCAATTGTACCAATCCGTGTGATCTAGTGAGAAACTTGAAACTATTTACTAGTAATGTCTTCTTACTCTAATCAATGTTAAAATCTCCTAGAAAAAGACATTCATTAGCTTCCAATTCTAAATTATTTACTAAACTATCAAACTAATCTTAAATTCTTCTATTTTTACGTGTGGAGCTTTATAAACTGCTGTAAAAATCATTGGCGTTACATTAGGAAGCCAGAATTTATCTGACTGAATCTCTACATTTATTGGAAATTTAACTTTACACTCATCAACTACACTTGATATGAACTTCTCAGCAATATAAATAACTAACCCTCCCCCAACCCTTACGATCAAATCTTAGCATTATATCAACAGAAATAAAACCGTCTTGAACAGACTCATTTAGATTTTCTAGATGTTTGTGATATGTTTGTGTGTTTGTTGCGTTTGTGTGTTTGTGAAAATGTGTTAATCTAGATGTTTCACATCAAGCAAATATATCAAAATTATACAAGTAGTCAAGTAATTGATCTATATACTTACGTATATTGAGATGTCTAAGCTAGCTTCAGTCCTTTCTGCAATGCAGGTAAATTTTGAGCAACCTCATCATCTATACTTGGAGGCTCTTCATCACCATCATGAATCATGATTCATATTGATTGAATAGATCTATTTCATGTACACTTGGAGGGGGAAACAAACATATCATACAATACCAGCCCGGCAAAACTCCTCTTGTTTGATTCTTCTTTTTGTAGACTTACCCAAAATACAAAAATTTGTAAAAAAAAAAAAAAAAACGGCAGCCAAGCTCTTCTTCAAAAGTATTCGGCTATGAATGCTGTGAGATATAGAAGTTGAGCCAAGCATTTCATTCTTTCTCCCTAGTTTCACATTGAAAAAAAGTAAGATCATTTCGCCTGTTGACGAGCGCCAAGCCAACCCTTTTCGTGGTAAAAAAGTTAAAATTTTAAACTCAAAATCATAAAAAAATTACTTGGCCATTACTTTTTAGAGTCCTCGTACCAAAATCAATAGCCAAGTAATTTTTTTATGATTTTGAGTTTAAAATTTTTCCTTTTTTACCACGAAAAGGGTTGGCTTGGCGCTCGTCAACAGGCGAAATGATCTTACTTCTTTTCAATGTGAAACTAGGGAGAAAGAATGAAATGCTTGGCTCAACTTCTATATCTCACAGCATTCACAGCCGAAGACTTTGGAAGGAGAGCTTGGCTGCCGTTTTTTTTTTTTTTTTTTACAAATTTTTGTATTTTGGGGGGATATCACATCTTTTTGTTGTTTGTTTCATATCAAGGCTTAAAATATGTGAAATACGTGTAAAGGTGGATACAGTGCCTTTAAAACAGATTGTCTAGAAACAAAAGCTACCATCTTTTTTTGTTTACAATATGTAGGCCTAGTTGACAATATTCAATGTTTTTATTAAATTTAATATGGTTAATGTCGTCTTGGGTTTTTGTGTGAATGATTTGTTGACCGGACTATAACACATTGACGCATAATTTTAATCAGCAATTAAAATATAAAATTGTAATAAATACGACCTAACGTATTTCCCAAAGTAAAGAGTGGTAGGGAACAGTGGGGGTTATTATGTTTCATATTACTAGGAAACGCTCAGTTGGACGCGTTGATAAGCGAGCACGTGCTATAGCTAGACCCACATTGCACATTTTTTTAAATTTTAAAATTTGCTACGTTCGCTGTCCACAGGGCCATGTTTCCAATATTATTTATTATTGCCAAGAAATTTGGGTAAACCCCTGGTAAAACTTTACTTTGTGGATAAAATCCACCGCCATCTAGAGGACCTTGACTCCTTGGGAAAACTATTTAAACTCTTTGGTGACAAATAATAGACTGCTTCCTCGAAAGTATTTTGATTACTTCGAGGTGGCAGTGCATTAGAAACTTCGCGCGTCTTTTCGTTGCCATGGCAACGTTACTTTTGTTATAATGTAATTTCCTTCTACACTACTTATCGGATCAAAATAAAATTAACATATTCGTGACCGGACGGACATTCTAAATGATTTGGCTATCTCAGATTTTGTCGCCGGTTAGTTTTAAAAAAAAAACTTTCGATTAACTTTAATGTAACTTTTTACTTTTTGAAACGATTTTTGCCACAAAACTAATGGCATTCAATCGAGAACGAAGCTTGCGGATGGTCAAAATTTCAACTCGATCCGAGCCTCCGTTCGAACGTTATCGCGAGACATACAAACAAACCAAAAAAAAAACAAAAAAAAAACAAAAAAAAAACAAAACCAGTGACTAATTTTTCCGGCAGAGTCAAATGGAAACGCTCGCTTCGCTCGCTTAATTATGTACCACCATGCCAAATTTCATGCTAATAACTCATTCGGTACCTTTATGGTGAATGCTGGAAATTAAGGTAAAAATAATATAAACTATTAGGGTTGGGAGTTGAAAAAGTGTTGTTTAGGAAATGAGAATAGGCTTATTGGGTTAAAAGACATTTTAACATAATTTACTAATTTGAATAAAAATACAATTTTTGGTTAGAGCTACAATTATTCCAATTTTAGGGGATGATTGAGGGGATGTTGGGGGTAAAATATCGCTTGCATCGCGACGAACTATTTTTCATATTAAAATGTAACATCATGCGAAATTTTATGCTCATAAATCATTAGGTGCCTTCATGGTGAATGCTGGAAATCAAGGTAAAAACAATATAAACTATAAGGGATGGGGGTTGAAAAAATGTGGTTTAGGAAATGAGAATAGGCCGATTGGGTTAAAACACATTAAAACACAATTATTTTAATAACCACCTAATTTGAATAAAACATCAATTTTAGATTAGAGTTGTGAATTATTCCAATTTAAGGGGTGTTGAGGGTGTAATATTGCTTGCCTCTCGGCGGATTATTTTTCATATTATTATGTACCATCATGCCAAATTTCATGCTGATAACTCATTAGGTACCTTCATGGTGAATGCTGGAAATCAAGGTTAAAAAAATATAAACTATAAGGGATGGGGTTGAAAAATGTGGTAAAGGAAATGAGAATAGGCCGATTGGGTTAAAACACATTAAAACATAATTTTAATAACTAATTTGAATAAAACATCAATTTAAGATTAGAGCTATGAATTATTCCAGTTTTAGGGGTGTTGGGGGTGGAGTATCGCTTAATTGCCTCTTGGCGGATTACTTTTTATATTATTTTGTACCATCATGTCAAATTTCATTATGATAACTCAAAAGATGCCTTCGTGATGAAAGCTGGAAATCAAGATAAAAATAATATAAACTATTAGGGATGGGGGTTGACAGAATGTGGTTTATATAATGAGAATAGGGCGATTGGATTAAAACATTTAAGAACACAATTTTAATAACTAATTTGATTAAAAATTCAATTTTGGTTAGAGCTATGAAATTTTTTTAATTTTAGGGGATGATTTAGGGGGGGTTGGGGTGGAATATTGCTTGTCTCTCGGCGGAAGTTTGTAAGTCTGAGGTACATCTAAGTGTGGTCCAAGTTTCATAGTTCTTAGATGTACCGTTTTCTCTGTAGGTTCTTATTCCTCTCTGGCAGAATCCATCTTCTCCCCCCCCCCCCCCAACCAGCCAGCCGGACAATTATCGTCGATATTTACGCACTTGTTTTTTGCACAGAACGGTTATCGGGTCGGGCTGGATTTTTTGGTATGTCATGGACCACATATCAGGTTATATACCGAGTTTCAAGATTGTAAATCTTTCGGGAAGGCGTGTGCAGATAGCTGAAAACCCCCCAACTCGGGTAGCTGTAAAAAGGGACGAGTTATCGTCGCCTACTAGCAGTCGCGTGCGCTTGGCTGCGGGCGACCGACCGTCGCCCTAGATTCTTGAACACCACATGTCTTTGTCTGCTAAAAGATTATACTGTTTTCGAAACTTTTAAGTCCAGAAAAGTTAAATTATTTCAACATTGTAAAACTGGTTGGTGGAGCGTAATCCGGAATAGTCGAAACTTCTTGTATATCAATTGTAATTTGAGTATTTGAAAATTATAAGCCAAGATCAACACAAGCGGTTATTCGATTTCTTTCTATTTTTAGCAATAAGCTTCATCTTAGCGGATCTTGTTGCTGAAGAGACTGCACCGACTTTGAAGAATGTATTAAAATATACACGAGTTGAATTGCTTGGTTGTAATGCATTGTTTTGCATAATAATTACATATTTTTTAATGTATAGTTTGTATGATAATATGCACGCACCTAATACAGAATTATTTTGGTGACCATGCAAGTAAGGGTTGAGTGGCTGGCTCCCCAGAGAGTTCATGATCCATGACCCGGCACCGCCACCACTTTGAATGTGTGAACATGTAACGAACCAAAACTCCCCCTTCTCGGTGCTCCCTACTCGTGATTGTTTTCCTCTTGCCCGCTCATTGATTGTAAACCAATGCCATAATAGAAAGGTGAACATTATAAATAATTAATTTACTATTAAATTGAAGATCACGCAGTAATATGTGCGGCCGGGCTTTGTCGGTTCCTTATAAAAACAAAAAATACTTGACTGTTTAAAATCTCTTCTAAACGATGCATATCACGGTGAAGTAAATACCATTTCAAGTCATCAAATATGAGCGTAACGTATTTCAATGGCTGTGATAGAATTACGTATAAATTATTGCTGGTGGCACAGATTGAGAAAACCTTTTAGAAGGTGTGTTTTGCCAGCAGGTAATACGAATTTATAGCCACACAATAACTTTAAAACTATATTACCATCATTTACAACTCAGTAGCTAAGCACGCAATAGCTTCTGGCAAATCAGGCCCAATTATCACTCTATACTTGTAATATGCTAGCATGCCAAAACACATTTTATATACATCCTTGATAATGTGATCTGCTTTTGAATCGTCTGTATGTTAATATTTATTGACGTTACATTGTTTGGCATAAATAATATCACTCGTTTCATACACTGGACTATCATCTATGCGTGATCATTGATGCGTATAACACATGCATTGATTGATGCCATAAGCTAGAAGTTTCACTGCACGCGCCAGTGTTGCTCGAATTATACTGAATTCAAACCAGAAATTATAAAACCCATCTCTGAATTTGTTTTTATTGTTGCTGTTTTTACAGCACGTGTTAGCTTGTTAGTAGCTGCTGTTTGGCATTTACACTTTTGCATTCAATCGCTTGTTAGCTATTCGAGGGAATGTATTACTCAAAATAGTATTAATAAGGTAATAATTTTCAGTCGTGAATGAAATGAAGAATTTGAGAGAATAATTAATTCCCGAGTCCTACTCTTAACACGAAGCTTATCTAGCGAACATGCAACTCCCGAGTAATTATTTACTATTTTACAAAGGAAATATATTGCTAATAGCTGCACCACCGACGTTTTTACTTACAAGTCGTCAAAGAGTTTAAATAAAAACTGGTTATTTGGCTATTGGTGATACCCAAATGAGGTTTTTGGCGTGGCTGCCTCCCGTGCAGAGGAAGTGGAGGGAGGGGGTTATCAATGGTTTTACTCCAGCTGCACAATCTCAAGCAACAGCTCAAGATGCAGTTTTTTGTCGCACGAACCACCTGCTTGACGCCAATAGTCGAATCACTTAGGCAGACGTGACCTTCAAAACGAAATATTAACGCCGTATACAATTATTTTTTATTTATAGTCAAAAGTTGAAAAATTAAACTGGTTTGATATGATTTTTCAAATAATGGAACGTCCACTTTGCTGATCTGTAAGGACAACTGTTAGACACAAGAAATGCAAAGTAACAACTCAAAACGAATTATCGTTTGTGGGTTATCTGACTGCACGTTTATTAAGGAGCTAAACTCTATTATTTGCATCTTTTCTGTCCGACCGTCGGTCCAGCCAACCGTCGTTTCGTCTGTCTGGCAAGTCGATCGACCCGGCACCTACACCAAACGATTAGAATGTGCAAGAAATTATCTATTTATTAATTATTAATATATATTGTTTGTACGACTTTCGACAGTCTGTTTATTTAAAAAAAGTGTTTGTTTGATTCCACATTAAATAGATAGTAAATGTATTAAAAAATAAATTTAATACAAGTAACATATTATCCTTAATCGAATAAAACAGTGATTTAATCAAAAGTGTTTCACATCTCTATTAAAAGATCATCTTCACATTTAAAATAACATGGTAATTTGTTATAAATATATATGACGGCACACATACAAAAGCACTGATGGTGGGGCTAGCCTCGTCTGGTGCACTGTAATGAAAGAAAATTAGACCCTTTGAAGATATCATATTCGACCATTCATTTATCTGGCTCGACCAATCGGCCTCCAAGGGTCAACGACGGGGGTGAAAAATATTACCGTAAAGGCCTTCATTTTTCTACTAAATGGTAGATGATTATCATTATGTAGGCCTGTATACAAAAATCGCAATAAATTTAGTGTTGATTTTACCCCCTGACGTGTGATTAATATAACCTTTGAGGATAGATATATTTTAGACTCGTATGAAGAGTATTTTAGACTTTTAAGAATTTTAGGGGACCAAATATGTTGTTAAAATTTGTATCCTTCATTTCTACAATCTGTTGACGAAGTAGCTTGGCTCCCTATTTTGGGTACTCCCGTATCAATGCCCGTTTAATTCAGTTTTAATTGCGTGTAACATGTTACACTTGCATGCGTTTTTTATCTGACTGTCCTATGATAGTTTAAAACTAGTCGGTTCCACGAAAAACAGGCGGAAACGATGGTTCGGACTATGATAAGGACTAAAGAGAGCCACTTGTAAAATACATATCACGTTCTGCAGTCTGCACGCGTTGTCTATTATTGCTGGTGCATCTGGCCATGGATGGAGTTGATGTGTGTGTTTTCGTACGATAAACTTAACCCCCAACCTCACAGTCGGGTGACATAATTATAAGCATGGTGTAAGTATGGTCGTAATCTGGCGTAACGCTTCGCGGCACTCAATTATTACCCCATGCAGTCGACGCATGTTTCTCTGGCAACATAAATCCGGTATTGTAACAGCGGTCGCGAGTGTCATCGATACAGTTGGCTTGTGACGCGCCAGTGCGTCCGCATTGTCCGCCTGTCATCTGAGTTTAACCACCGCACCGATCACGGGGTTTATCTGAGCGACTACCGCTCTGCCCATTTCACGGACGGACGAGTCGAAGAGTCGATAATCTTTTCATAATCATCCGCCGTACGACGCGTAATCATTCATAATGCACATCTATATCTCCCTCTGTACTGGCCCCATGCTGGCTGCTACATGGAGCGTTCACTGACGGGCACCTGTTATAGTATGTGTGTGTGAGCACGAGGACAGAATCTCAACACCACCGCGATCGGGGGTCGAATGCGGCCCTCCACTGACTAAGGTGACCAGACGTACCGGTTTGACCGGTACAGTACCGTATTCAGAACACTTGTACCGGTGTCCCGAGAGACTCATTAAAATGACGTATTTGTATACCGGTTTGAAATTTTTGGGAGAAAGTGTCCTGATATTTTCTTAACTATACCGTGCATGGAAGGATAATGTTTTACTTTAAAAAATACACTCCTCTGATAAATACTAATAGTAAAAACAATGAAATAGTTCTTCCACTTCCAAGAAGATAATTCATTTTCTCTAGGGGTGTGCAAGTATAATTAATGATTTTGGTGGAGGTGCCGGGTCGCGCACGTGTGTGAAAACGTAAAAATCGTTAGGCCTATATTTTTGGTGCTACCTTACCAATGCTGATAACTTAGCCATAATAGTAACCTGAGTCTTTTGATACACATTTACATTCATTTTGGAAGTTTTGAACTATTTTTGGGCACAGATAATAAAAATATGTCACTATAATGTTTGTTTCAACATTTTCGTGTAATATCACTTAGGCATACTGAATGTCAAAGCCTAGCCCTAATATTTGTGCTTGATGCTTGATCATTAAAATGATTTAGAGAGAGGTTCACATTTTTAAATCAATTAGGATTACTCTGTCTTCCCGTTTGGAGCCTACATTTAGACTAACATCAATAAATAAAATTAATATTGTTCATTTTGTAAATAATAAATATAGTCAAAGAGAAAAATAGCAAAATTTTTAAAATAAGACGAAGTACTCGTACTCGAATTGGACTCGATAATCGAGTAATTTTAAGTGCTCGTTTCGGACTCTTCGACCTCAAAAAATTTTATCAGTCATTATTTGCAATGATTTTGTTTATAGATGATGGAAAATCAAAATGAATCAATTACATAACTGAACTACGTTTTTGATTATAATTACATACCTACATTTACTATTTCGTTGTAAAGACAAAGTGTATTAAAAGTTTAACCATCCATATTTTACAAATTTAATGCATTTTCAAATTATCTTTATTCTAATTGATTATGCCTTCATTAGTATGATGCCCTCATCAATACATTATTATCTGCTGAATGTTTGCAGCCTATTTTGTTTTGTACAATCATTTTTGAACCACTCGATAAAGATTTCATGACTTCAAAAATGCACATTACAACCATATTTAAATCATATTTTCATGTCAGAAAGCTATTTTCTTATTTACCATGTTTTTTTTTTTTACTCAAATATATCTTTAAAAAATCGCCTCTGGCGGCTCGGGGCTCTGTCCCAAACCACGAAATGGTCCGTGGGGTACATATGCTTACACTTTAGTAATTGACCCGGTTTGTAACTTTCAAAATATGGTCTACTTACCACTGACTGATAAGACACACTATGCAATAGCAATCATGATAAGGTTCTCCTTAGAAAGTGTATTCTACTTTAGAAACTTTTGACAAGAACACAATGCGTACAAAAACCAATTCTTTGGGGCACGAGATATTTAACATCGTATTGTCAATTTGTATTACCATAGCAATTAATACTATTTTATTAAAATTATTTTTATTCTATTTTAACAAAAATAATTTTGCAGTAGAACTTGAAAAAGAAATGAGATCCCACGCATACAAAAACTTGTAAAAATACAGCCAAACCTTACACACCCAAAAGTAATGAGATCTAAAAAAAAGGTCATAGCTCATCTTCCCTTCCACGTTTGCGCATTCTTAAATCATAAACGTACAGTGCCCCGTAACAACATCCTTGAAAAGCTTGGCAAAATAGAATTTGAATGAACTATTACGTTTAAATTAATTGACAAAATAGAATGTTGATGAACTATTACATTTAAATTAATAGTTGCAAATTCTATTTTGCCAAGCTTTTCAAGGATGTTGCTACGGAGCACTGTACCTTTATGAATTACGAATGCGCAAATGTGGCAGGGAAGATGAGTATGGCCCTTTATTTTAGATCTCATTACTTTTTGAGTGTGTAAGGTTTGGCTGTATTTTTACAAGTTTTTTGTATGCGTGGGATCTATTTTACACGGAGTGGACGACGGTCACATGTTGTCTTTCTTTAGATAAACTTTAGAATTGTTATAACGAAGACGCAGTTTCAACGTTAAAACATTAAATGAGGTAAATATTATATAAAAATTGCATAATGTACACTTTGAATGGAGCAAATAAATAAAATACACACATCCAAGGACATATCTAAATAACCCACCACTGTTGTACATAAACTCATTTGCATTATTGTCAGTTAAAAAGAACGAGAGGAAGTTGAATAGTTGAATTGTTTGTTAATAAAAATTCCGTTGATTTTTGTTTTGTACTAACCGGGAGGAAGATATAGTTGGAATACTATTCCCAAGGCCAAGCATTCTATTGTTCCACCGACAAACAAGTAAAATAATTAACTCATTACACTATCCAAAAACCATTCTCGATTTCAAAATACAAGCATCATTTTAATTGAAATAGCTTCCAAAATGATTGATCATAAAGTTTTTGTAAAAGCCAGGTCAGCTCTGCGCATGACTAGTACAGTGCGCACTGCGCATGCCTGAAAGTGAATGCAGGTGAATCCGAGGCAGGAATCCAGACCCGTTCTCCGAGTTGTCAAATAGTTAGTTTCAAATCTCCTCCTGCAATGAGCGACACTCGTAATGAGTATGAGATTATTAGTAAACAAGTTCATTAAAATAGTTTTCAAATTGAAATGCCTTTTATTGCGCTCGTTCTGTTTGATGGCAGGCTAGACTACCTCGTTTAGTTTGATGGCAGACTACAATGTGAATGAGTACAATGTTGTTTGCCGTTTATTTTTATGGGTCTCTGTTACGACTTATACGACTTACAACGAGCGCGTGCCAAGCAAACGATGACTTAAATTTATATGGGCGGACGAGAGGGAATGGGACACATGTGACATGTCGCAAATAGCTACCTATTCGTTTAGCCACGAAGCAGCCGATGTATATGCAACTGTGCAATTGTGAAGCAAGGATATATAAATAGCTAAAAAAATTAATTCTCAAAAAATTGGATTTAAAAAAAAACGCTAATTCTGTTTTCTGTTTAAATGTTTGACAAGATCTGCTCACTCTCTCTGTTCTCATCGGAACACTTTGTCCGTGAAATGTGTTGTAAATACCAAACCGACCTCTAATAGTCATAAATTACTGTTTGCTGGGGGCGCCTGATTATGGAAACGCAGAGTCGTGGATTAAGTGGATTTAGTTTTGGGGGAAAGCGGACCAACCGCCAGGTAATTGTTCAGTGTGTTGGGTGTTGTTGATCGGCTTCCGTGGCAACATGTTTATAGTTTTGGAAAACTGTGATTTAGTTTAGCGAGCAAACAAGAATTTGCTTAAACGCGTGCCCCATGTCGAACGGGAGCACACAAAACAGGGAGCAAAGCTATTTTTCCAAACAGATCATCGAAGAAGAACTCAAACAAAACCCAAACGATCATTGCAATCTCTTGTTGGAGGTGCAAGTACACAGACATGTACCTTCATAAAGTTGGCCTGAATCCCTGACCCCAAGGCACATGAAAAAATGCTTATTCGTGTGTTTTTCTTATAATTTTCTCATGAAGTGATTTTGATTTAATTTCGAGTTGTTTTATTATCTATGAACAAATAATCGGTGATATCCTATCGAGACATCAGATCAGTTTTAAAATAGATAATGTTATCGTAGGCTAGGCGAAAAAGAATAATTTAATTCTTTAAAGATGACAACACACTTACAAATCAAAGAACTTCCATAAATAATAATAATATATTATGATTTTGTGAAAGGGAAGTAGGTAAAATCGTATATTCTGTTTTAGAGTAGGCCCTACGTCTATACAAAAGTGTGAATAAATGCTCTTTTTACCCGTTCTTATACGTCGTCGACGCGAATGGGTGCCCCCTCCCCCTCCCCCCACCCCCTTCTCAATCCCGGTCTATGGAGCAGCTGATGTGTGGTGCTGTATGCCATCCAGTAACAACAATTTAGGGTCTATGTTAAACTATGAAATGATTTGGTGTTGAGGGGTAGAAATACTTTTATTTTGCTTGACAAGTTCAATAATCGTCAGTCCCTGCAGATTCAAACAGATAGGGTGCCGAGCAGTGATGCAGTGTAGGGGTACGGGACCACGGGTGCAGGTCGCAAAATAATATGTACTATGTACCATCTCATTAATTGACAAAATTCTTCCCACGATTTTAAAGCATTCCATCATCATTTTGCATCATCATCTTACAACAATGTTCATAATCATTAATTTCATACTTTTGTTGTTATATATTTTCGGATATTTTTTCTTTCTGTAAACATGTAGGGCCTACTTTGTATTGATCAGTACACTGACTCCTCGTGGCTGTCAAATAAAGATTGAATTTACTGTAATGTTGCGATCTATAGTTAGAATTCTTTATCCTCACCCAGAATGCACTCGATATCTCGTCAAGCAAAACAAAAACGTTTCTCTCACGGTTTTGAGCTGGGCGATACTTACGTTTCTCTCACGGTTATTGATGTGAAGAGGTCCACACGTTGCTGTCGTTAGTAGTGTTGACATGGGTTGTTCGTAGGACTTTCCATCGAGTCTTAATCACACCTATTGATATAAGTCACGTAATACGTACTGTCGAAAGTGAAACGGTCAGAAAAAGTGTTTTAATTCGATAGGGTGCAGGTTTTGGCAGTCAATATGTAGATTTCAAGAATGGGTAATTACTCCAGATTGCGAGAAGAAGCGTGCACATACAGAAACGTGCACTATTAAAAAATACATTGCTACCTGAATGGAAACAGTAATCGCGTTTTTCAACATTAATATTCATAAGCATTTTTTGTCTCACACACGAAATAATTTTTTAATGAAACGATAATCGCGTAGTGTTTTTTCTTGTTTGTGTTAAGAAGTTGATGCGTTCTTAATTTAGAGGAGGGTTAGCAAAAAATGGCAGACAAATTGGATACCTGCAAAACTTGTGCTAAGTAGGAATATTTTAATCACCACTTTTTGTTTCTATTCAAGGATATCCGTCCTGTCTTTATCGGGGTGTTCAAAACTAAGTAAGGTCAATCACCCTTCTGAATCCTGGCAACAGCCCTTGGTGAATATTTTTAAAACACACACACACACACATCCTGTCTCTGTTAATCAGCCTTGTACAGCGTTATTTTAATTAGGTTGGAGCCTTTGGACTGAGGATCGAGCTTCCTATTTGAATTTAATCGACAACATTTTGTTAGTTGTTAGGTGTATTTGAGGAAAACACCACGAATGCGAGTTGTAGATCAACAATGTTGCCGTTTTCTTTACTTTGAAAATATTATGTTGTAGAAAACGAAAGTTGTGGGCATCATTTTTGTGTGCGGACTATTTAAGAAATTACATAAATCTTACAGCTTGTAGGTGACAACAGGTTCGTTCGTTCGCTTCAGTGTAACACACTCTAGCATAACACTAGCGCCAATAGCCAGTGTAAAGTGCTAATAACACCTTGAGAGTTTACACTGAGTATGGAAAAACTCACGATTAAAACAACGTCCGATTCCGTTGCCGTGTTCAACAAGGATGATACATAACATTTTTGGTTTTCTCACCTAGAGAGAGAGTGCCTAGCACCCCAGAAAGTTTGAAACTTCCTGACCCTCACTTACACTAATAATGTACGTGCGAACAGGCAACGAACTTTTTAGTGCTAAAACTACCCGGCGCCTCCACCAAAATGATGAACGAACGTTAAATTATTTTATTCTTTTAATCTTCTACGATGATCTCTTGATTCAGTAGATTCTTCCCCCTCTTCCTCTTTCTTTCGTTCCCATCCCGTGCTTCAAGACTCAAGAGATTTTATGTTCACAGAACAATAAAGTTTATACATATTATGGTTATTGGCTACAATATTTTGTTACAAACCCCTAGGCACACAATCATAGTATACCAGCCCTGTTTAAGCAAATTTTATGAAAAGTTTTTAAAAATAGTAAAATTGTACATATACAAATATTAGTCTTATGAATTTTGTGGATCGAATTATCTATTTTTAAAATGGAGATCGATCATCAAAACTTGATGACCATTGTAGCAAAATCTTAGTTTAAACTGCTTTAAAACGTAACCCGCCACAACGCCGCATCGCACATGGTCAGACACACAAAAAAATTTACATAAAAATCCACTTTGAAGATGTGATCACAACTAGTGAACGTGGCAATTTTTTCCCCTTCATTTCTGCAGGTGAGAGTTTAGCATGTGTTTTCTCACAACATGGAAGATAGACAAGAAATGATTGGTTAACTGGAATTTTCTGAACGAGTAGTTCGATTGTAGATAAATATATATTTTTTTAATCGAAGGAAGACTGCCCAGGGTGCAATTCATGCCCCTCTTCAGGTGTCTAACTAGATATGTTACTGATATGACAATAGTGAAGGGATGCCCGAGGGCTGTTGAAGAGGACTCATTCCCTGGCGAGGAAAACCTCGGAAAAACTTTCAGGCAGGATTGTCAGTCTCAACGGTATTGAAGTCGGTATCTCCCGAATCAGAGTTAATTGTCTCGAGCCAACACTGTCGGTGATTATCGATAACAATAATAATATCGCCAATTAATTCGCTAATTGATTTAAATCTATTTGTGATCGTTTTAGGAATAGGTCGAGATATCTATTATAAAACGACAACGATCCCTACGATCTGAGGCAATGTTCCATCTCTGAACTGCTATAGTGGGACACAGCACTGACTAGACGAGTTGACTTTGGAGTAGAATTCGGTCGAGTACAAAGCTATGGTCGAATTCACTTTTTATACCTTGTTTTTGTTTTCAAATGTTAATCGCCTCGCCTCAGCATGCGTGCACACGCACACGCACACGCACACGACACGCACACGCACACGCACGCACACGCAACGCACACGCACACGCACACGCAGCACGCGGTCACGCGGGGTCGAGAGTAATTCCCTGAATGCCACCAGTTTCCCGCAATCAAACGCACCTCCAAGAATTCGGTGCTCGGCTCGCAGTCTTGGAGCATTTTCAACGAGTTACACTCAAATGAAAAAAGTAAATTGATGTCAATCACATGAAACTTCTCTTATTTAATGCAGCTGTTTATGCCACTTTACCGATATGACTTTAAAATACTAATCACTCTTATCACTTTTTCACTACTGTCGTATTTTATACCTTAATTTTTTTGCTTGTTTGTTATTTTGCATTTTTAAATTTAGCTTTTAAGTAGGTTATCAATCTTGGATATAAAGTCATTTTTTTGTTATATTTACACTTTTGTTATTAAAGTTTATTCTTGTATTATTGTATTTTGAAAATTCTATAATACTTGTTCTTGTATCAAATGATTTGTACAACATATTTGTATTGATTAAAATTGTAATATTAAATGTGTATTTATAATTGTTTGGATTTAGTAACCTGACACAATACCTGTTGTTAGAGGTAACATAATTTGTAAGTGGGTGTGAGTGAATACACGGACGGACACCACATAAAAGTGTGTCGTGTGGTTGATTTTACTAGATAAGATTCGAGCTTTGAATTGGACTTAACAGTCGCTGGACATACTTTATCGGCGTTGGATTTTTCCTCGGATACTTTGATTCTCGAAATGTTATTGTCCAAAAAGTATCAGAAGTTTTAAAAAAATCTGAAATTAAAAAATTGTATCAAAGTAGAAGGCCTACAATTAATAATTAGGGTCTTTAAATTATTGATACTAGAAAGCTTAGCAAACGCTTTTTCAGGCGCGTTGTTGGATGAGCGTAATTGGTGCATTGAGCTGCCATGTTTTATGCAGATTTTCTGTTGTTATGTGAAAAAATCATTACAATTTGATAAAGCATGTATAAGTCGAAGAAATTTAAAAAAAGAATAAAAGCGTAAAATTGCGATTTTTATGAGAAATAATTTTTCGATTACGCTCAAATTTCACACGAATATATTAATTCATAAAATAAAGGTTCTGTAAAAAAATCATTACAATCGGATAAAGCATGATAGGTGTTATAAGTCGAAGAAATGTTTAAAAAATAAAAATAAAATCGTAAAATTGCGATTTTCATGAGAAATAATTTTTCATTTGCGCAACAGAAAAAAAGAAAGAAAGAAAGAAAAAACTAAAAACATTACGGATTTTTTTCTCAGTGTAGTAGAATGGAATCTGGAAATCTGGAAATCTAGAAATCCGGAATGTTTTTTTTCTTTCTTTTTTTCTGTTTGTATTTTTGTGTGTTTGTTAAAGAGATACCGGCTAAACCGATACTCCAATTGAGATGAAATTTTCTGAAGGCCTTCGAAATCTCTGAAGTTAGAACTGCCACGTTTTTTTAGCGCAATCGAAAAATTATTTCTCATAAAAATCGCAATTTTACGAGTTTTTTCATTTAAAAAAAATTCTTCGACTTATTACACCAACATGCTTCATCCGATTGTAATGATTTTTTCCCAGAACCTTATTTTATGAATTAATATTATATTCGTGTGAAATTTGAGCGCAATCGAAAAATTATTTCTCATGAAAATCGCAATTTTACGATTTAAAAAAAACTTCTTCTACCTCCATGCTTTATTCGTTGTAATGATTTTTTCGCAGAACAACAGAAAATCTGCATAACACATGGCAGCTCAATGCACCAATTACGCTCATCCAACAACGCGCCTGAAAAAGCGTTTGCGAAGCTTCCTAGTAAATTAATTATAGTTGTTTAAATCTTCACACTTGCGTTTAATGACCCTGCACCTCCACCATTTCAAAACATCAGAACGAATTTATTCTAGGCTATCCGGCACCTCCACCATTAAGCAAGTGAACCAAAATTTAAAGTAATCGATACATTTTTCTTAAGTATTTACAACATTTATATTTATAAGCCCAAGCTTGCATATTTACATTGCTAAAAATTCTTTCCATGGTTCTAGTTTTTTATATTATTTTTTTTTTTTCGAATTTTCTATATTTTGATATCGAGTCCAAATATCGACATCGAAATTATTGTCAAAATTAATGTGAAATGTCGATATTGTATCGAAATATCGATTTCGTTGCCCTGAAGCCCTAATTAGAATATAGTTAATAAAGATCAGAAAGAATGACCAATGACTTATTTCATATATTCGACTAGAAGAATACACAAAGAGAACTGCTAACGAATCATGCAGTGACCTTCTAGAATTCGTCTCGGAGTAACAGAGTTGTACCTCTTTCAGGATTAATTTAATGGAACACATTATTATTATTATTATTATTATTGTTATAATAATTATTATTATTATTATTATTATTATTGTTATTATTATTATTGTTATTATTATTATTTTTATTTTTTTATTATTATTATTATTAATATTTTATTATTATTTTTTATTATTATTATTATTATTATTATTATTATTATTATTATTATTATTATTATTATTTGTAATTCTTATTTATTACTTAAGTAAAAACAACATTTTAAAACATTGTGCAGGGTTTACTATTATTACAAGTGGTCGTTTAGTATTGTTAATATGTAATTATTTTGACTTTCACGAATAGATTTATTTCGTCTCGATAAGCCAAGTTGCATAAATATGAGACGTTAAGCAATATTCAATCAACAAGCAAAGAATTTGGTTCATATCTGTATTATTGTAGGATACGTAAGTGGCTTGTAATGGTCAGAATTCGGTTTTGTGAAGCAATCTGAAATTGAAAAGGCAAAATTGTCATGCATTTATTTTTGTCAAGATAAGATCCTTAGTAAATAACAAAGGACTATAGCCAAATTTAGATTTTTTTAAATGTTTGGCTCTTAATTCCTCGTCCTTGGAAAAAACAATTCAGCCTTGTGCTTTACATTACCTCCTTGTCGACACAGTTAACCCTTCATGGGATAAGTACAGAGTGTGAGCCGTCAACAACTCACTCAGTCACTCGTTAACAGCACTGTTGAGTGCCCTAAAACAACACTAACTAACTAGCAGTCGCCAATCTCGCGCGATCGAGCCGAATAACCAACAAATACACGTTTTAAATACTAGTTTGCGTCCGAAAATAAAGGTACTCCTTGCTAAATTATTGATCTTACTAGACAGTTTAAGTATAACACGTCGGCAAAGATCGCTTTATCAAGGGCAAGATTTGAAAACTGAAGATCATCTCAAACTCCCGCGTATAAAGTATAAACGGCTTTCGTATCACGTGAGATGAAACTAAGATTACTGACTTACCCAAGTGAAACAATATATAATCAAGAACACTCATCAAGAACAAAAGAAGGGCGTTGATATAGTCTGCAGCAATTGAGAACAAGAACAGGTTAGTTAGTTGTAATACCCGGCGTCAGAAGTAAATCAAGGGGTATCGATGTATCTACAATACCCAGCCCTTGATTTACTTCTGACGCCGGGTGTACATGTCCTGACGGGACATGTCGGCCAGCGCAGGCCGGGTGATGCAGTCTTTAGCCTATACATATTTGAACAGTGTAAGGCCTATTTAGTCAGCAATATAAAACATAATTTAAAATCGCCTCTATAATGTAATGTAATACATAGGTACTAGGCCGCTTCACGAACGCTTTTTCCAGTCGCATTGATGGATGAGGGTTTCTTTTTTGATATTTATTTATTGATTTATTTATTTATTTATGGTTTACTCAAATACAGCATTTCTGCCATTTTACATTGAGGTATAGACTAAAATAAATTTAAAAGCATATAAAAACATAAAACATATCAAATCCAAATATATGAATTCAAATATAAAAATAATAACAATTAACAAGCAACAATAGAAACTTAACAACAATCACCTACAATGCATTTAAAAAGAACTTGCAAAGGTAAAATGGTCCCACGCAAACTAAAAACTTACAAAAAAGTTCATCAACGCGACTAAAAAAAGCGTTCGCGAAGCGGCCTAGTTATTGAATTTCTGTCCAATGATTACGTTTTTAAGTAGGATCTCATTACTTTTTCTATAGTTACTTGGAACTTGATAATTGATATTACTTGTGTTAATTATACATCTGTAAACGGCTTATATTAAAAAAAAAATTCTATGAATTTTGATCAACTTTTTCAACTGTTTCTTTCAAAAGGCACTACATTACATTAATCTTTATGTCAATGTAAAATAAGAACGTTAAGCCCCACCCGTTTGGTCAGAATCGGACCAAATATCACGAAAATATCGTATTTAAAATCGGGGAAAAATCGTAAAAGTACGATTTCTAAAAAAAAAATTAAAATGTCTCTAAAATCATAACATATATAAATTCAGTGATTTTAAACGTTCCCATAAAGTTTCATCAAGATCGGAGTAGCCGTTTGCCAAATATCACGAAAATATTCATTTAAAATCGAAAAAAATCGTAAAAGTACGATAATTTTAAGAAATAATATTTGATCGATTGTACCAAAAAACGTGGCAAGTCTAAGTTCAGAGATTTCGAAGTTCCCCTCAAATTTTTCATCAAGATCGCATGTGCCGTTTGTTCGGTAGAGTGCGAACAAACAGACAAAAATACAAACACACAAAAAACAAACAATAGTAAAAAAACACCCGAGCTAATTATTTTGGGGGGGGGGGGGTCAGTGAAATTGAAGTCTTCGCTTCGCTCATCCAAAAATTGTGAAGCCGTATATATTTGGGGAACCGGACGTTCTATGCATGTTATAGTTAACAAACATGTAAGAAAAACCATCGATAAGTAGTATGGTTGTTTTCTTATATCGAAACTGGTTCAACATGCATGCGAAAAAGTTCCTAAATTTGATTTTAAGCAATCTCGACGTTTATGAAAGGAACCATGATTGGATGAGCGAAGCGAAGACTTCAATTTCACTGACTCCTCAAAAAATTTAGCTCCAATGTTTTTTTTTTTTTTTTTTTTTGTTTTTTGTCTGTTTGTTCGCTCTCTACCGGGCAAACGGCATATGCGATCTTGACGAAAATTGGAGGGGACATTCGAAATCTCTAAACTTAGACTTGCCACGTTTTTGGGTACAATCGAAGAAATATTTCTCATGAATATCGTACTTTTACGATTTTTTTCGATTTAAAGTGCGATTTTTTCGTGACATTTGGGCCGATTCTGACCAAAGGGTGTGGCTAAAACGTTCATATTTAACATGAACATTAGAAAATGGTGATAACTTGCTTTCTGAAAGAAAAAGTTGGAAAAGTTAGTGAGAATCCATAGAATAAAGGTTTTAATATGAGTTTTTTTTTTAGCTTTATAATAACAATTAACAAGTAACAATAGAAACTTGACAACAATCACCTACAATGCATTCAAAAAGCACTTGCAAAGGAAAAGTGGTCCTACGCAAACTAAAAACTTACAAAAATGCTTATCCATCAACGCGGCGGGACTTAAGCGTTTTCCTAGTGTAAAGAAGGATACTGAAACAGTTAGC
Source organism: Sweltsa coloradensis (assembly GCA_024449915.1). NCBI lineage: Eukaryota > Metazoa > Arthropoda > Insecta > Plecoptera > Chloroperlidae > Sweltsa > Sweltsa coloradensis. The sequence continues at coordinate 541,786 of JAMZAV010000911.1, read as the reverse complement.
TTCAATAGCAATGAAATAGAGTTGCATATACTAGGAAGCTTCGCAAACGCTTTTTTTAGTCGCGTTGATGGATGAGCTTTTTTAAAAGTTTTTAGTTTGCGTGGGATCTCTTTACATTTGCAAGTGCTTTTTGAACACATTGTAGGTGATTGTTGTCATGTTTCTCTTGTTACTTGGTAATTGTTATTATATACCGCAAAAAACTTATATTAAAACCTTTATTTCTATGGATTCTGGATAACTTTTCCTTCTTTTTCTTTCAAAAGTTACTACATCACCATAACCTTAATGTCCATGTAAAATATGAACGCTGTAGCCCCACCCGTTAGGCCAGAATCGGCCCAAACGTCACGAAAATATCGCACTAAAAATCGAAAAAAAATCGTAAAAGTACGATATTCGTGAGAAATATTTCTTCGATTGTACCCAAAAACGTGGCAAGTCTTAGTTCAGAGATTTCGAAGGTCCCTCAAATTTTCATCAAGAATTGGCAAACCGCAATTGAATGCCATTAGTTTTGTGGCAAAATCGTTCAAAAAGTTATTGGATGAGCGAAGCGAAGACTTCAATTTCACTGACCCCCAAAAAATTTAGCTCGGGTGTTTTTTTTTTGTTTGTTTTGTTTTTTTTGTTTGTTTGGTTTTCTGTCTGTTTGTTAACTCTCTACCAGGCAAACGGCATTTCCGATCTTGATGAAAATTTGAGGGGACCTTCGAAATCTCTGAACTTAGAGGTGTATTGTTTTTGGGTACAATCGAAGAAAAATTTCTCATGAATATCGTACTTTTACGATTTTTTTCGATTTTTAGTGCGATATTTTCGTGACATTTGGACCGATTCTGACCAAACGGGTGGGGTTACAACGTTCATATTATACATGGACATTAAAATTATGGTGATGTAGTACCTTTTGAAAGAAAAAGTTGAAAAAGTTAGCCGGAATTCATAGAAATAAAGCTTTTAATATAAGTTTTTTTGATTTGTATGCGATATTTTCGTGCCATTTGGGCCAATTCTGACCAAACGGGTGGGGCTACAACGTTCATATTATACATGGACATTAAGGTTATGGTGATAAAGTACCTTTTGAAAGAAAAAGTTGACAAAGTTACCAGAATCCATAGAAATAAAGCTTTTAATATAAGTTTTTAACGGTAAATAATAACAAATTGACAAGTAACAATAGAAACTTGACAACAATCACCTACAATGCGTGGGAAGCAAAACAAAGCAACAAAGCACTCGCAAAAGTAAAGATATCCCACGCAGACTAAAAACTTTAAAAAAAGCTCATCCATCAACGCGGCGGGACTTGAGCGTTTTCCTAGTAAGTAGTTACATTAAAGTTAATCTAAAGTTTTTTTTTAAAACTAAACGGCGACAAAATCTGAGGTAGTCAAATCATTTAGAATGTCCGTCCGGTCACGAATATGTTAATTATATTTTGATCCGATAAGTAGTGTAGATAGAAATTACATTTTAACAAAAGTAACGTTACCATGGCAACGAAAAGTCGCACAAGAATTCTGGTCACTATGTACTGCCACCTAGAAGAAATCAAGAGTAATATAGTTTTCCCAAAGAAATGATGTCAAGGTCCTCTAGATGGCGGTGGATTTTATCCATTCTCTCCTATTTTACAAATTTTCAGCTAAATCGGTCAAGACCTTAAAGACTTATTGGTATGTAACACTAGGAAAACGCTAAAGTCCCGCCGCGTTGATGGATGAGCTTTTTAAAATTTTTAGTTTGCGTGGGATATCTTTACTTTTGCAAGTGCTTTGTTTTGCTGCCTATAGGCATTGTAGGTGATTGTTGTCAAGTTAACCTGTCAATTGGTATTATTTACCGTAAAAAACTTACATTAAAAGCTTTATTTCTATGGATTCTGGCTAGTTTTTTCAACTTTTTCTTACAAAAGGTACTACATCACCATCACCTTAATGTCCATGTATAATATGAACGTTGTAGCCCCACCCGTTTGGTCAGAATTGACCCAAATGGCACGAAAATATCGCACAAAAAATCAAAAAACTTATATTAAAAGCTTTATTTCTAAGGATTCTGGCTAACTTTTTCAAATTTTTCTTTCAAAAGGTACTACATCACCATAACCTTAATGTCCATGTATAATATGAACGTTGTAGCCCCACCCGTTTGGTCAGAATTGGCCCAAATGTCACGAAAATATCGCACTAAAAATAGAAAAAAATCGTAAAAGTACGATATTCATGAGAAATATTTCTTCGATTGTACCCAAAAACAATACACCTCTAAGTTCAGAGATTTCGAAGGTCCTGTCAAATTTTCATCAAGATCGGACATGCCGTTTGCTTGGTAGAGAGTTAACAAACAGACAAAAAAACAAAAAAAAAACAAAAAAAAACAAAACAAAAAAAAAAAAAAAACACCCGAGCTAAATTTTTTGGGGGTCAGTGAAATTGAAGTCTTCGCTTCGCTCATCCAATTATGGGAATGTCGTACTCGGGTCGTGTTGCACGTACCGGTGCTCGCTCAACAACGCGTCCAACTGAGCGTTTTCCTAGTAATATTATTATGTTGAATTCTATGCGTATTGACTGATTAGATAGATGATCATTGATATGAAATAATTAAACATTTTAAAAAATATAACAAATGGAAACAATTGTAAGATGTTGGATTTTTTATAAAAAAAAAAATGTAATTTATTAAAAAAAACTAAAATTGAAGGGAAATGTGGATAAAGAGGTGTTAAAAGGCGAATTAAGAGTGACCTTTTGCTGATTGCCAATAGCCTGGAAAATACTAGATAGGAAAATGGATAGACTAGAAAATATCAACATTGAATCACCGCCAAACACCGAAATTTGCAAACTATATAAAAACCAAAATTCTTCAACTGAAACTCTGAGAATAACTTTTTTGTGTGCAGTGGGAGGGGGGAGAGGAGAGGGTGTATTGTTTAAATATTAAATTTTGGTTTTCAATTTAATCCACAAGGCAAAATTACTGATATTGTGGTTCGTAAATTTTGCCCAAAGATTGAAAACCCCTCCAAAACACAATCACTTAATAAAACCAAAGTATACAATTATAATTTATAAAAAAAACGAAATTCATTCAATAAATAAGAAAACCACCTTCACGGGACTCTGCGAAGTGTGAGTGTGAGTGTGAGTGTGAGCTGCAAGTGCGACCATCCTCGCACATGGGAAGTGCCTCAGGGCTGAACGCATTGTTCCGTGATCTCGACTACCAAACGCGTGCAGAGTTGTGTCCTAATTTGTGTTTCTGTGTATCGCAGGTGTAATGCCAAGCGGGACCCTTATTACCTACCGAGAGGAGCTGCTATCGCGCTGGTTCGTCCACGCGATGGGGTTATAGCTGTCTGTCGGGACAAAAAATTAGATTTAGCAAAACCTGCTGGGATGGATGCTTGCAATCAGTTGACGAGAATTTACAACGTTTTGAAGGCAAAACACTCGGTAATTGGTCTTTCTAATTTGTAAACTCTGTAAAAACAAGCGTGCGCCGTGCGCCGTGCGCATTCATGAGCTATACAACTCCTTTCCTCTGTAAATCAGTTTTAAAGCTGAATAGGATTGACGTTAAATAAATACATAATTAATTAGCGGACGTGCGCCTGCTTCAAGCCAGAGAACGATATAATATGAACTATTTTGGGGTTGTTCTTTGTGGACCCTTGATCGAAATATATCCTATTTATAAATTCACAGGAAATATGAAGGTAAAAAAAGGTAGAGTAATTTGTAAATGATTTCGAAAAGTTTAACTTAATGTTTAAGTGCAAATTTCAAAACTTAATCATTGCCATTCAATTACTTCTATCCACCTCCATGGTATATAACGTGATTAACTCTTTCTAAAGTGTACAGCTATTAAATTTTGTAGGATTACTCTTTAAAAGAAAAATGTTTATCAATCTTACAAATTACCGTTCAAATTAATTCAATCTTATTTGTGGAGTACCCCAAGGATCAATATTAGCACCCGTTTTATTCACGTCTCTACACTATGCTGATGACTTGGTTTTTATTTAGAATGTGCATCTGCTGAAGTAATCTTGAGACGTCTTCAAGAAGTTCTGAAGAGGATGGATGCTTGGTTTAAAACTCAGGAAGTGAACTATATAGATATTCATTTTAGTAAAACTAATTATGATTTTCCACAATGTGAAGGACAGGCTATTCCAAAGCACTCACCGATATTTTGAAAGACAAAGGAAAATGGCTAAAAGTTGGTTGAATGGAAGAGGAACTTGAATAAAAAAGAATAAAATAAATTTGGACGACATTATAATATGCAAATTTTGGTTAAATAAGAAAAGTGCAGTTCTAGGTGCAATACTTAATTTTGAGCTACAATTTTGTTTTGTTTAAACACACCTTTGATTCCGCAACGAGTATAAGGGAAAAGGATTATATAAAATAAAGTTTGATGTACGATTTTTTTCATGCACCGGTTCAAACCTCTTATTTGTAACATGTGAAAAATCGCATAACAGATATTATTTCAGAAAATTATTTACCCGGAGACAAAGGTGTGTTTAAACAATACGAAAAAAATTGTAGCTCAAAATTAAATATTGCACCTAGATGCACTTTTCTTATTGACCCAAAATTTGCATTTCGGCCTAATGGCCAAAAGGGCCTTAAGAAAAACCTAAAATAGTAAGAATAAGTTAATTAATTCAAGTGCGTATGGATTTAAATACCACGAAGTTTTCTTAGATTGAAATTTAAATCTAATAATTTTTCGTGGGAAGCCTGCCCAGAGAGCCATGTATAGTATGCCCCTCTTGAGGTGTCTAACCGTTGGTCTAACTAGGTATATTGGAGTTAGGATTGTGAAGGGATGTCCGAGGGCTGTTTAAGAGGACTCATCCCTTTAATTCGCATTAACGACTGAGAAATATCCCAATTGCTATTTATTACCATTCCTCTTACTATATTCGTTTCCACAGCAACTAACTAAAATATAAAGCGCAAGGCAAATAATAGTAACAGCAAACCGAATGAGCCACCGAGTTTTAAATCTACGTAATTATACATAACATATTGTTTACATCGCTTAACTGCACAGTGCTCACCCAATACATGTTAAATAAGTAAAATGAATAAATTCTTATTTAAAGCAGACCAAGCCAACCCTATAGGCGGCAACACCATCAACGAGCGAACAATGACCAACTAGAGACCGACATATTTAAGTAGGAAACACCAACCAATGAAGCTGGACACGATTCTAACCAACGGACAGTGCCAGAATCATCAAGGCTAATTCTGAACCATCTTAGAATTGATGTGCCTCGTTGCTAGGACGGCTCCAAAGTCACCCTTTTCACATTCCCAAGCCAAGAGCTGATGAACTTAGGTCCACATCAGAAGTTAGATCTTCTGTATTGGAAGCATGAGCCTCTTATCACAGAAGACCAACGAGCCACATAATTTTATATTAAATGTCTATTCAATAATAAAATATTCATGAACTGAAGGAGAAAGCTAGATAATACACATCATTACTTTGTTGGCGATTGGATAACAAGTTTACAAAAAGACAAGTGTTATCATGAACGCCGTAGTTTTTAAGGTTAATAATAATTTTATAGACTGATATTATGTGATGTGTAGTATGTGATTGGACTTGATTACAAAGTATAAAAATGTCCAGAAGTTTTCACAGTTAAGGTGAATAGGGGATATTGTAATCGGGAAATAATTGCTATGTTGACTCGATAACCTCGCGGGGACGATGGTAGAGACGTAATAACTATCATCCAAGGTAGTGTTTTGTTTTATATTGCTCTATCAGTTTGGAAACCACTCTTGAGAAATATGGCAACTTAACATAACATTTACTTTTAGAACAAATACAATTATAGATAATGGGTTAAAATAGGGTGTTGCCTTTTACACATTCATTGTCTGCTAATTTTTTTCGACATTTTAGTGAGGCTATTATTTACGTTTATATTATTTTATTAGGTTCTCTGGAAACAATAAATTGATTACATATTTATCGAGAGTTTAGGTTTAAAAATGGATATTTACCTCCTAATTATTTTAGCCCCGTCGACACCATAAAACTTTCTGGAGCACGAGACCGTTACTGACCAGGTACCTGCGGTTTACAACTTTATATAGTTGAACGTTGCTCGAATTTACCCAACTGACTACAGTAGACCTAATCATGAACACACCAATGCACTACGTATCACATTCCTAAACAAAATTGAATTTGAACATAATTTCAAAGTCATTAAAGTGCAGCATGCATCTTAGACAAAATGCAATTAACGAACCCTATGATTTGTCAAGCCGGGCTGCAGTCGGGTCCTATTATCATAGAGTCGCTACTGAAAATCCTGAGTTGCATCACAAGAGCCACTGACTTCTGACAATAGGGTCTTAAAAACATTTTTCAAGATTAGTTTTAATACGTCCAGTAAGAATATTAATGGCAATAATTCATTTACATTATTATTATTACCTAATTTAAGACTTCCACGGTCCTGAATAATATGAAACGTAAAAAGTAAAATTAGCATTGAGTTTTTTTTATTATAGGACTTGGCGAAATATCCCGATCAAATCATGGTAATGTCGTTATTAACCGTCGTTAATAATCTAATAAAGTAATAGTTTTTTCTTTTTAAAACGAACCCATTTACAACAATGAAGTCGGGTAGAGGATCCTACCAAACTCTTGGGCACCGAAGTCGGCTATGCCAGGCGCTTCACCCATAATGTTTCGATCTACACGTCTTTCTTATTTTATACTTTCTTTTTACTCAGATCTTTCCACCAGTTCTTGACAAATTTTTACTTCTTCGCACCACTTTTTTAGCTTTTTTTTCACAAGCTGCATGCGTTTCGTCTTTCCACACATTAACTCTTCCCATGCACCTCAGCCTGCATGTCCTTCGTATTCTCTGCGTATGATCTCATTCCGCTGCATCCTGATTGAATTTTATCTTCGGAATTATGTGTTCTTGCATAGTCTTCATGTGTCCGAACCACCGTAGCCTTTCTCTTCTTAGTTTATATAGTTTAAACTCTCCATCCTATAGGTCCATACTGATCTTTGTGCTCCATATAATATCTTGTCCAACTTTGTAACTATAGTACCATCATTGAGTATAGATTCTATACTTAATTGGTACCATGCATATAGGCTACATTTCATAAATCCTTCTAATTTCTGACGGTAAATGTGTTACGTGTATTTCTTCTTTGCCTCCAACTAGCCACGTCCACGTCCACGTCGGTCCCGGGTCCCACTGCCTAATCGCGTACTGCCTAAAAAAGGTTTTTATACCTGTTTTACCTTATTTTCTCGTACTGCCTAAGATTTTTCTCGTACTGCCTAAAAAGGGATAAGTGGGAGTGGCTGTCTCGTACTGCCTAAAGATCCCCCTGTTTTGGTAACGTACGTCTTTTTGCGTTGTCTTTATTTCTTGATACCCTGTATTCCATTTGGGCGCGTTATTTAAAATCTTCTCTCTCTCTCTCTCTCTCTCTCCACTCGATTTGCCTTGTTCATCGTCTGTATCAACACCTTCGTACCTAGCATCTAGTTTTCAATACCTTTTCTCAAACCATACCTTCAACACTAGATCTAGATCAGGTACTCAGTTAACATTTCCAGCTCATAGAACCAATCTTCTTGACCACTCTTTTACAATAAACGCTATTCGATTCTGGAATACTCTCCCAGCCAGCATCAGGGATGTTTACGGAATTAATTACGACACTTTCAAGCGTAAAGCATACCAACATTACTTGAGTAAGTATAATTAATAAGCAGCTATAAACATCAGCCGCTACAGCCTTTGTCAATGATTGAATAATGCATACAATATTCAATTCAATAATACCACAACCTGCTCCTGCTTACTTTATTGCACACAATGACTAAATCCATGCCATATTAATTGTGTACTTTTGTGTGAATGGATGAATGAATGTTTCTTTAACTATTGTAGATTTACATAACTAGATTTAAATCCATAATTTGCATAACATTACCATATACATAGAAAATTTTAACTTTGCAATAATTATGTTACTCGTCCTAATGTATTATTACACAATTTAGTTTGATTTTGTTTGTTTACATTATTTTCAGCTCTTAAATTGCACATTTAACTTGTGAGATCTTAGTGTTTAAATATATTTTAATATTTTATGTAATCCTGTAATGTCGTGATGTGTTGTTGTAATTAGGAAGTGGTTGGATAGAAGAAAAGGCTAAACAGGCCTTAATCCCGCCATCAATAAAAAAGACGACAATCAATCAATCAATCCCTCGTTAGCTGGTCTGGTAAGATGTAAAGAAAAGGCCCCATGACCTTAATCTTGCCAGCAATAATCTATCAATCAATCTCTGTATTTCTATCTCTATATTTACTTTTTAGTTTCTTATATTTTTAGATGTCTATGTTAAATTTTATTTTTAATTGAATTATTGTTTGAGCGAAGCGAAGACTTCAATTTCACTTACCCCTCAAAAAATTTAGCTCCAATGTTGTTGTTGTTGTTGTTGTTGTTTTTTGTAAAAGTCAAGTATCTTACTCTCTCATTGCGTGTAGGAAATAATGTATATTTTCTGTTCTATTTTACTATATTATTATTATGCTTACAATAATAAGTGCCCTGACTGGGGATCGAACCCAGAACCTCTGGCTTAACGCGCCATAGCTCTACCAATTGAGCTATCCAAACTCAAAACACATCTTCACTAAATTTGTTGTGACTGTTGACATCCATGATACTAGGGAAACGCCAAAGTCTTTGGTTAACGAGTGAGTGAGCCATGTGTTGATTACCCGGTAACATTACTTTTCTTCCCCCTACCTTAAACATCCCTAGCCTATAGGCTAGAGTGGCGCATTATGGCCTTACAGTTGAAGCGCCCTTATACCAACTAAACTTAAAAACCCTATTATTTATACCAATATAATTATCAAACTTAAATGCAAATGTTCCCGGGTACTCAGCACATGACTTGCTCACTCGTCTAACAGCAAATTTGGCGTTTCCCTAGTCTAGTTGGCTAAGGCGCCCTTATAGCCGAAATGTGGGAGACGTGGGTTCAATCCCCTGGTCGGGAAAGATTTTATAATTTCTGGATTGTATTTTTAAATTATTAAACATGTTTTGAAATGCATATAACGCAGTGTAGTCCATCATATTTGACAATACTATGGAAAATATAGCCAGTCCGAAATACGTGTAAATATTGCAATGTTTACTCAATCTCCGAGCGGAATTTGGGGGTACCTACCTTGAGCGTGCAAGATTCCATAAATTCCAAAATTCCAAAATTAGATGCTTGCTAGGTACGAAGGTGTTGATACAGACGATGAACAAGGCAAATCGTGTGGAGAGAGAGAGAGAGAGAGAGAGAGAGAGAGAGAGAGAGAGAGAGAGATTTTAAATAACGCGCCTAAATGGAATACAGGGTATCAAGAAATAAAGACAACGCAAAAAGACGTACGTTACCAAAACAGGGGGATCTTTAGGCAGTACGAGACAGCCACTCCCACATATCCCTTTTTAGGCAGTACGAGAAAAATCTTAGGCAGTACGAGAAAAAAAGGTCAAGCAGGTATAAAAACCTTTTTTAGGCAGTACGCGATTAGGCAGTGGGATAATACACCGTCCACGTCACAGTCCAATGAGTGCAGGAACAAAATATGATTTATGTGTAAGGAGTTGGCACTTCCTTTGTACCTGCTTTCTTTTTCCAAAGCATGGTTTCCAAACTATTTGATAAACTCCCTGCGATACAAGCACACCCTGCAATCTCCTCACAGTCGAGGTGTCTTTCTGATCTCAACTACTCTTCGCTTATGCCTCCATCAACCTTTTACTTTCATTTTCTTTTCCCAGCACTTTTTCATACAGCTTGGCACAAAAGCATAGAAGACGCAGCTTCACCACATTATAATGACCACACTGTTTGTAGCCGCCTGTTGGAAATATTGATATAATAATAATATTATGCCTTTTTCCAGTCCATATAGGAATATTCTTCTCTCTCAAGGCAGTGAGCAAGTTCTCGAAGTACTTCTCGTATGATTATGATTATAATGATTTTTAAAATATGTTTGCAAAGGAGTCATTGAAAACGACATTTTCCACCATTTACATGAAAGAAGTGTCATACTTGTAAAGGTGTGTTTGAATGGTTGTTAATAATGTATTTTTAAACATTTAAAAATTTAAGGCCATAATAATTCGTGTCGTTCGCCAATTATGTTAGGCCCTAACACCCTGGGCCAGTATGCGTACGCGTATTTCGTGATATAAACTTAAAATGACAGGAAGTGAGCAAATGAAGTGCATGCGATGCTGCAGCGCTGGGATAATTTGTTGATGCACATTTTTTGCGAGCCGTTCCCTTGTTAGCATGTAGACTTCACATGTCTCTTAAAAGCTAACTTCACATGTACACCTTTAAGGGGACAAAAAAGTCAATATTTTGTGAATGAATTTTATCTGCTTTGTGAAAGAAACTTGTTAAATTATTGTAAGTAAGTTGGGTGTTTTTGCAAACACTCGTAAATGTAATTTTGAATTTTGGTACGAACAATCCTCCTTGATAAGTAACCGGATATTGAAGAAAATTTAAAATAATGGGCCACATAATTGGTAAAAATAAATTAATAAGTATATTTGGGACTAATATTAGTGAAGTCTGGTTAGAAACCGATGCCCAAGGCTCCAGTGCTGTGGACGAGACGAGAGGACCCATCAATTGAAACTGATCAGTAACGTTGCGTGAATAATTATGTTTTTTTTTCATAAGTACGTTATTTTATTTTCTATTAAATTCAAAGTAAAGGACAATATATAATATACATATCATGACTATAACAACACCAAGTTTCCTGTTTTTAAAAAGTAATATACGAAATACCTAACAAAATACAACGTAAACACTTAAAAGTGGATAATAGGTCCTATGTAGTTTCGTTAAAACTATATCCTGCATAATTAAAATAAAATAATAACCTGTTGTGTTTTAAATAACAGAATTAATTAATTTAATCTGTTATTAAAATCACTTTGATTCCAATTTTTTTTTTAAGCGTAAGATATTACTAAAATCAGGTAATTTCGCGTGGCAGTATCATACTTTATCACTGTAATTCTGAAATGTAGAAAATTCGACTCTTTGGGGGATATCATATATTATACCCCTGTTTTTATATGGTCAATTAAACGACCCGTTATTTTTCGGGGTCGATTGATCGACCTCCAAGGGTTAACGACGTGGTTGAAAAATTTAACTTTAGGGTCTTAATTTCTTTACTGAAAGGTTGATGGTTATTATTATGTATACATAATTCGCAATATGCCGATCAAGTAAGGCAGAAAATTCGACCCTTTGAATACATTTCGTCTTGTAAGGGTTGATTTTATTCACTTGTAGGGAGATTAATAGAACTTTTAGGGTAGATATTTAGACCTCTAAGAAGACTATTTTTGTCTTGAAAGAGTCGGTTACCACTGATGTGGGATTAATAAAAACTTTATGGCAAAAATTTCGACCTGTACGAATACTATTTTAAGCGTCTTTAGGTTGACAATTTTCCTCCTGTAGTGAGATTATATATGGACCTTACAATGATATTACTAATCAATTAACCGATGAATACGATTGTTCCTGTAAGACAGACATACATCATTTAATAGCCAGTAGAAAGATCAATATTACATATAAATTTCATGATGAGAAAATCTCAGAACTCAGCTAGGCTCGAACCAAAGAAACCTGGAGAAAGAGCATACACTGTCCTATACAGTCATTAAACCCAGCACATCATCAAGACACCATGTAACTGAAACGCGTCTGTAGTGAATCAAGTTGGGAGATGTGCAAGTGTAGTTATGTTTTTAAACGTTTGAAATGAGAATTTCAAACATAAAAGTAGATTTTCAGATTCCTGGCCATAACTATATAATCTTATTTAAATATTAAAGTTCTCTTCGGAGACGAAATTTCGTCCTGTCGGAAATCCGGCCTGCAGGATGATTTTAATCTACTCTTCGGGGTCGAATAACCGTTTAACTGGTCATTAGTAAGATAAAGGTGAAGGTTGGAACCATATTGGGTGATTGTTAGAATTTTGTAGGGATTATTGTTTCAGTCTGCAAATTGAATTTTTTTCTACCTTTCGGGGTCGAATTCCCGACCTCTTAAATGCGTTACTGGCCATACAAAATGAATGCTGTTCCAATAGACGACCTTTAAAGTTGAATATTAAAACCATATTGGTCGATTGATACACTATCTGAAGGAATAATTGGTTCGGCCGGCAGAGTGACATTAATATACTCTTCGGGGTCGAATTCCCGTCCTTTTAATGACTATTCATTGGCCATAGTGGTTGAATATTTTTTCAATAAAGGTGTATTATCTCCAGAGATGCACTGAACATGAAAGATCGATAACAAGTCATTGGAAATAGTTGCAATGGGATGTTACGATTTTAAATTCAGTTCATTGTTTGATAGTGACTTTATTATTATAGGTTCCAAGACGACTTAAGTGTATTAACCTTGCATGTAAGAGGATAATGTTCAATCTTATCGGTGAATTTCCTTATGATATTCTGCCAGTTGAATTTTCTTTTTCCTTGACATTTAAGTGTTATTTGTTAAGTTGCCTTTATTATAGTTATTCCTAAGTGTTGAATATTAACCTAAATTGTTACTAGGACGAAATTTATTACCCAAAGTGTGTATTAACTTTTGACGGTTGATTAATGAATGTTCTTTTAATGGTTGAATTTATCCATAACAGGGTTGATTACTATTCCTTTGAAAAGTCAATTTTCGGCCTAAATTGGTTGATTGGCCCAATCGGTTTCCCTTAGAGGTAGATTTGGGTCAATTGTGGACGATTATTAAACCTTGTTGGGTTTCTGATAAAAAATATTCCACAATAAGTTGAATTTTCCAGCTCTTAATACCCTTTCTGAACCTTTTCTACCCTTGGGTCGAAAATTCAGCCCTTATTTACCCCTATCTACCCTCAATTCGACCCACATCGACCTTTTGGATTCACAGTGATGTCGTGTCCTTCTTCTCATGCCTTTCCAAAGGATAATTATATATATGTCACGACAAAATGAGGACGTCACAAATCCAATGTTAATCAAGTGCAATGCAATATAATTTCTAATGCAATGTTAGACAACGTAAGGTAGATATATTATTATGCTGTGGGTATAGACGATTTATAATGATTTATGATTATACTTGATTATACTTCATGCATTAACTTACATTTAATTTAGATATACAATGTTATTGATGTACTTATAAAATACTTACTTCCGTTACGTTTCCCACATTTCAGCGTTCCCCAGGCAGGAACGCTATATAAGCAGGGGCTGTGACGTTAGTTGGTATGGTTTAATTAGCAATAAATCACAACATTCGATCTGTGATTGAGGATACCGTGTGGACAAACCTTCAGTTACAGTTGCTGGTGACAGGTACCGAACTGGTGACCTCTCGAATTGGAGTCTCGCGTGACTGTATTTCTACAATATTGTTATGCATGCATTTGCCTTAAAAAGACATCAGTATATTATAATACCACTTTTTTAAAAGAAGAATCAGTCTACACTTTAATGAAGTATTTCTTTTAGAGTATTAGGCCCTTCCACTTATTCGGTCATGTGTATTAATTTTACTATAGGAATTGAGCATTCGAAAGACTATTTGGAACACCCATTTAATGAGAAGAGCTGTCTTTAAGTAGGCTACGTGGTCACTAGACATTAGTGTCTTCAATCCTGGGTACTCGGGGCTACGAGTGGACGTCGTTATAGTATAATTTCTCTGTAAACGTGATATTAAACTAACGCAAGCTGAACCATAAACCATCAGGAGCTGCGAGTGCCGTGTGGGATGCCTAGGGCCGACACGGACCCCTCACATCGCAGGCATTGCATTCCACGGCGAGGTACGTTGCAATTATGTAACTTCACAGTCGAACTATAGGCCTACATTTCCCTTTGGCCTATTCATAACACAATACATAAAAAGTACTTTTATGGAAGCGAAGCTCCTCTATGCACAGGTGCGTATATAGGAACTCTTTTTCGAATGGGGTAGTGGTGGTGATGGTGGTGGTGGGATGAGGGAATGATGAACTCTTTTTTTGCTTCTGCACCTATAACAACAATTGACACACTAGGGAAACAAAGCCCTCCCCCCTCCCCACTCTAGGTATACTGACTGGGTCACGGGAAGAAGTGAGGGGGGGGGGGATTTCCCCTTTCACCCTGCCTATGCATCACTTTTCTGTCCGTCCGTCAGTCTGTTTGTCAATCCGTCCGTGCGTGTCGGTTTGTGTGTCACGTCTCACGGTAAAAAAAAACAAAAATACTCCCGATTTACATGCTTGTATTATATTGCCCTTCAACAAGGATGGGTAAGAATGTTTTGGGTGGTCCTTGGCTTCAGCGGGGCTAAGCCAGCCTTTTTGAAAGGAGGTATTTTTGTATGATGATAGCTAAGATTTAATTTGTGTATTCTTCAAAAATCAGTTGACTAAGTAGCTTAGCTCCCTATTTTGGAGACCCGTGCTGACTCCTTCAAAACTTCCATGCCAGTGTACTTGGAGTCGGATTGATTTGGTGTTTGGCGCGTTCCTTTTCCTGCAGCCATATAGATTATTGCATCTGAAAAAAAAGAAACTTTGTTTCATTGACTATATGGATATGTGTACGCCCCTATCATATCAGATTTTTAACATTTTCATAAATCAGTCAGAAAATGCGTAATTATGTGTGTGTTTTTTGACCATTGTGACAGATTCTAAACACTAGAAAATAGAATTTATATTCTGTTATCTTTTTTTGGAAAAGTGAACCAATAGGTGTTATAAAAATTAATTTTTAAATAAAAATTTTCAAACGTATGTGACAGAAATTGTGGTAAACTGAGCTTGCCTGCAGCTCCAAGTTCGATCAATATACCTTATACGAGATTAATATTTGAATCATCACTACCATGTAACACGTATAGCATGGATACATAGCCAGGCCACGCCAGGAGAAGTTGTAAGAATGCATGGGCAAAGCAATGAGAATGTTGAAGTGTAAACCATGACGGGTACAAATCTTGAAAGCAAACGACACGAATTCGTGTGCTTTGTTACTCGTGTATATATACCAAAAACCAATAGGCAATAAAACCGTCTACTAATTCATCTGCTCAGCCATGTTCCGAAACATGTCCATCCATCATCACCATCTCAAAGAAAGAAAGAAATGATTAATATTGATCCCAAAATGATATTGCTGGTATGCTTTTTTTAAATAACATATTAACTGTGTTGTTAATGTTCCAAATCGAAATTATGTAAGCACTAATTCGAGCGTCCACAATCATACGAATAAGCTAAGCTAGTTTCTAAGAAGACGACCAACTGCTCCCAGTGGCGACCTAGGCTTTGGAGGTAACAAACAGTGGGCAAATGATAGAAGATTACACCAAGGTGCCTGGAGGCGTAATTTATGATCCTGTTCAAGTACACCTATTAATGTGTATAGTAAGCACTGCGAGTGATATTCTTGAGGTCTAGCATCTTGATAAGCCGCACATCGAGGATTATAAATGTGGCCTCCGGATGTCTGTCCAACGGCTGCAAACACCAGGTCGGGTGGGTGCCCCCAGAGTCGGCGCGTGCCATCCCCCATCCTCGCCCTCCCATTGGTCGAGATATGAGCCCTCTGATTGGACGATAGCAGAGCGGCTAGGCCGTGATTGGCGGGTATCCGGCACGCGACCGGCGGAGGGTGACTCCCTCGTGGCGAGCGCGCGAAGAGGACACTCCGTGACGGGCACGCGACGGAAGCGACGTAGCATCCCGTGACGACGCACACCACACCGCACCACAACGCAGGCATCCCCGGTAGAACCAGCACCGCTCACCCACTCACTCACTCAAGGTAAGCACTCGCTCGCGGTCTATACTTGATATAGCTTGGGATAAGTGAAAGTGCACTTTTTCGTATGCCACAAGGCCAAGGGTCGACGGATAATTGCAAGACACTAATTGTCGAACATTTGCGTAAGATTATTGATACAGAACCGCCGACGTACTCGCGAATACAGGCCCACCACGACTTCTCCGAAAATTTCTCATTTTTTCCTTTATAGTTATTGATTAACATTTGTTTCTTCAAATAGATAATAGCCCTAATTATGCAACATTATTGGCACCTATAAGTAAAATTAATAAAATGTGGAAATAATAGTGAAACGTGAAATCAATTTATTAAAAAACGCCGATTGTTTTAAGTATTGATTGCCCATGCATTTGTCTCAAGCTTAGGTCTATTATTCAACCAGTGTAACTTTCTTAAAAAGTGTTGTTCTGCATTGCCACCAAAATGATTTTGTACAAAACAATTTTGGATTCTGATTGTTGAAGTGCATTGAAATGAATAAAATAATAGGTTGCACAATCACATTGCGGCCTTTTCGTACTTGTATTCTATAAATCATCGGAAGTGAAAGCTAAGTTTGTAAAAAAAATTGTGATCCACACTGTTAATTTGTCGTTTATAATCTCTGTTAACAAATAAACTTGCAAGTAAACTTGTTTCGCCAAGTGAACTTTTATATTTTTACGAGAGGCACATAAAATAAATCTGGTTTTACACCAATTTGAATTATACACAGTAGACTATGTGTGACAAGATAGAACGATATGACAAGATAGTTTAGGTGAAACAGATAAAGGTGAAACGACCTATTTTACGTTTTGGCCCTCAGCACAAAGGCACACAAATACTTACGCATGCATATAGTGCACGATTGTAATTCATCACAATTCCTTCGCGCTGAGAGAGTTTTGAAAGTGCGCAACACGGCACGAAGTTCAAACCTATTTTAGCAATTTGCAATTTTATTTTAACATAAGTTGTTATTGTACAAAGTAAAGATTTCATTGAATCATTCGCTCTTTTATTGTTGTTAACTAGCCTACATGAGTCGCATTTTTCCGATGGGGTTTCTTGACTTGTCTATAATATAATATAGAAACAGATAGTCGAGATATTCTCTAACTTGCCTTTGTGTTAAAACTCCCCTTCGAAGATCACAACTTTCCCATCGTACAAGTTAGATATTCTATGATATGTGGATACGTGTGTTCGTAATTGAGAGTCTACTTCTATCATAATTATCAACGATTCATTACTCCTGATTTGGAGTTGGATAATAAAGATCAAATCGTTTTCACATGGTCGAATTCGCTTTGGCAAATTTGTGCTTTAATTTCACGCGTCGAATTCAATCATATACCTAATCGGCGTGCAGCAATAATCATTTCACAGTACCGTCATTACCACTTACCAGCTTAACCCGTTCCTCAACCGAGACCTCCGGAAGGCTTCAAGCAACTACCTGTTTTTACTTTTTAATAGCGATAGAAAATAGATGTCTCGGTTTCGTTTCTCTTGGATTTGAAAAAAACTTGTCCACAAATATAATGATGAGAATCCATGCACGACCTTGAAAATGCATCCATCAAGCAGGTAAATTCCTTGATTGTTTCTGTTACGATGAAGCAGTCTTCTTAGAAATGTAATAAACATAATAAAAAATACCCAGTGAATGGTTTCCACGCGACCGAAATGAATTCATTCAGTGATACGCATTTACATTGCATTACATTTGCATTACTGCCGTAATCGCAGGTTGTTTAGTGTTAAAATGTCAAAAACTTACAAAATTATTTATGTAATTAAATAACTTTCAATGTTAAGAATAACTCTGGAGAGGATTTTCACCTAATTTCACACTAAAATAAGTCTCTTGTGAACAATAAAACCATCCTTGAATAAAACAAATTTCATTATCCTAATATGTAAATAACCAATAAAATTAATAATGTTATAACACTTTTAATACGCCTAAGGTAAAAAATTTTTTTTTAACAACTAACGACAATAAATAATCAAGTACGTATAATTTGACTAAATATAAGGATAAATGTAAGTAGGCCTACCTGCTTCACTTTTAAGGTAAAATATTCATGGATTTTCAAAACCATTTCAAAATTTGCTCTGCAATTTGAGGTGTTATGAATTTTAATACATAATTGATTTTATAAATTTTATCTACAAAACGTAAAGAACGTGATATAAGTCTTAATATTGTCTCTCAAAACATTACACTAGCAATTCCTTCAAGTTCGATTCAACTCGGTATCTAGCTGTGCGTATGGGTGTGAGGCAGTGTTTCCTAATTATATTCCAAATTGAAATGTTTACTTTACCCATATGCGCCAAATCACACTCTTATTGGTGTTCTGTCACCACAGTAAGATCACACCCAACTATAATTCTAGATATTAGTTTTTATTTTTCTTTACTGATACAAAAAAGAGTTCTCTCCACAAAGACACATATCAATTCTTCCAGTGAGTGTTCAAAGAAACACGGTATGGACCTCCTGCATAGGCGAAATTGGGCTTATTGCACCACATCAAGTATCAAGTATTACCCATATGCGAAAGCTTCAATTTCTACCAAATGGTTATACCAAATTTTATGTGTACCCCACAGCTAAGTATATAATAAACCACGATCGTTCTTGTTTACTTATCGCAGATTTATGACTAGGCGGCTAACGTTGTGACAGTCCAGTCTACATTGTCGGGCCTATAATCGGTAAGGTGTTTCTTTGAGCGACTGAAATAAATGTGCTCTGATTTAGAACGTTTATGTAAATGTGGTTCCTGTGATTTTATGCCAAATGCACTGACTCAAAGTAACTAAATATAAATAATTCATTTGAATATGCTAATAATATGCTAAGAGTTTGAACGGGGCTCAAGCTAGACATCCGAGTCGAGCAGATGGAATGGGACCCTGTTTTAAAGTGAGATTTAAAATGTAAATATTTTGCAACGATTTCATTATAGGATATTTTCATTGTATAAATAGGTCATGTGATTTTGACCATAACGTAGCTTTTCTATTGTTGTGCACACTTTTCATCGGCGCTCAGGAGAACTAAAAACAGGAACAGGAAAGCTGCAGTAAACGTCCCTAAGGAGAACAGGTCTCGATGATCCTGGGGTTTCCTATAAAGTCCTCGTGATATTAAACAACAAGTCAATATACTCACCCTATTTTAGGGGATGCAACCGCCAGTGCAACACTTTACATTGAAGGCTATACTCGCGACACAAACAAGTCAATATACTCACCCTTATTTTAGGGGATGCAGCCGCCAGTGCAACACTTTACATTGTAGGATGGACTATACTCGCGACACAAACAGACGGTAGGCCCTAGTATATTATCATACAAAGCAGAAATGTTATATCGATCACAATAGGGGACTATTAACAAATGGATCATGATGCTCCATAGCGATTTGCTTCGTATCATTGCCAGCGCAAGGACGCTGTCCATCACCTAACTCATGGCTGCTCTGGCATCACACTTCAGACTTTTAGTAATAGATACTTCGCACCAGGGACTAAAGCATACAAGGGGAGAAGCTTCGAGCCCCTCGACCATTCCCCGAAACAGAAATAAAATTTACATTTTGTATCATTTGTAAACCAATACCAACAATTACACAATATTACGTTCATACATGCTAAAATAACAAGAAGACCATATGCGAAGAAAATCCTGTGTGTGGGCAGTCATTGGATGAGCGAAGCGAAGACTTCAATTTCACTGACCCCCCAAAAAATTTAGCTCCAATGTTTTTTGTTTTTTTTTTTTTTTTTTTTTTGTTTGTATTTTTGTCTGTTTGTTAGCAGGATTCCGGGCAAACGGCATAAGCGATCTTGATTAAAATTGTAGGGGACCTTCGAAATCTCTAAACTTAGAAGTGTATTGTTTTTGGGTACAATCGAAGAAATATTTCTCATGAATATCGTACTTTTACGATTTTTTTCGATTTTTAGTGCGATATTTTCGTGTCATTTGGGCCGATTCTGACCAAACGGGTGGGGCTACAACGTTCATATTATACATGGACATTAAGGTTATGGTCATGTAGTACCTTTTGAAAGAAAAAGTTGGAAAAATTAGCCAGAATCCATAGAAATAAAGCTTTTAATATAAGTTTTTTACGGTTTAGTGCGATATTTTCGTGCCATTTGGGCCGATTATAACCAAACGGGTGGGGCTACAACGTTCATATTATGCATGGACATTAAGGTTACGGTGATGTAGTACCCTTTGAAAGAAAAAGTTGAAAAAGTTTGCTAGAATCCATAGAAATATGGCTTTTTAATATAAGGTTTTTTTGCGGTAAATAATAACATTTGACAAGTAACAATAGAAACTTGACAACAATCACCTACAATTCATAGGCAGCAAAGCAAAACACTTACAAAGTAAAGATATCCCACGCAAACTAAAAACTTAAAAAGCAGCTCATCCATCAACGCGGCGGGACTTTAGCGTTTCCTAGTTTAAATTAATTTATATACTCGTAATATAATATTAATATACACTATTTACACTTAATTTGAACAGATACTTCAATGAAAACTTACACTTTATTGTAATACCTTGATCCAAAGAAAATACGTTGTAAAAGTCAATAGTCAGCACTCTGCACAGTAAAGTTAAATGGTGCGAGTGATGTGTATAGATAGTTGTTGCCGAAAGTGAAGTAAATAGACATTCACTAAATCCACTGGATTCCGACGAAAATGTGTACGAAGTGGAAGTGAATACATACAGTAGGATTTTGTTATTCCTTTAGAGATTTAGCAAAATTGCGCTATAGATAATTAATACTTACACAGCAAAATTGAATGGAGTTAAATTTCGTAAGATCTACTTAGCTAACAAATCTATCTAAACAGATTATACTCTTTTATTACACAAAAGAGACTGTTACCAAATCGTGACAAAACAAGCTAGTGATAACGAGGTCCAAAAATGAATTTACGAATAATTAAAGGGTTAATAATATATTGAAGCAGATAACTAAAGGGATTTGCTGATGAATTATGAGCTGTAATTTTTTTTTAAATGTTTAAACTCATTATATTTTTAACATCTTTATAACCGTTTTATGCAAACTTACGGCGTATAAGCGAGGCTATCGAAATTTGATTAGGATGTCTAGTTTTTTGGGGGCCAGTCGTTTGTGGACCAACTTTAATTAAAAATGTTTTTAAGCTATATGTATTAATTAATGAATTCTCGTTTTCGAAAAAAAATCTCCCTCAGATTGCCTATATAAAACTCATCGTATTATGACTTTATTATTAATCCGTAGGTTTTTTAGAACTAGGCTACGATTTCAAATCGAGTTCCGACATAACCTTGGCCGCTGTATTATAGTTAAAATAAAAACGTTTTATCGCATAACTTATACTGTACGCCCGTCGTATATTTAATTATGTGCAAGCTAAGATTGATTGGGTATATGTCCGACTGTAGTGTTAACACGTCTTCGGTGAGTGGCTATACAGTACGAGCCACTCCACCACTATCACGTAACACACACACACGGAATCTTGAAAGAATTTGGCCTGATTTCGGTTTCATTTAATCCGGTTTCAGCCCGTCTTTTTTTGTTTGTATGATTATTTTTACTCGGCACAGCATCGGGACAATCAAGGTTTCAATATTATTAATTTTATTCTGTCTTGATTCAGCGGCCGGTTGCACCTTCTAGTTTTTGTGAGCGGGTTTGAGATGACAGCTCGGCAGGGTTTTAATAGGTCGACATGAGCCGTGCACCGCTTGCTATTGCTCCTGTAGGACCTGCGTGACTCAACGTGTGTCACAACCAAAGTGCTACAGGGTGACAGATGAAGATGACTCAATTATGCAACCGCAATTGCACTTAAATTGACGCGTTGCATTTTTAAATTGTTCTAGTAATTATATGCGGTGTAATTTACTGCATGGATAATGTTTCTTATGGCGTCGTTCTCTTTCATCATAGGTTAATAGTGGGCCTTATCCAACACGTATTCAAGAGAATTTCCTTTGAATTTTGTACCGACCCGAATAATCATATCATTATCTCATCTCTTTCCATTGCGCTTTTTTTCCCATATCACCATCACAATCACATCACATCACATACCATATTATTTATTAACATCAGTTAGGATTAAATATTCACAATAATAATTTTGAACTATTGTCAGGAGATTTAATATTAAGATTATGTTATAAACCCGTAGGGCTGGTATTTAACACACTAGAATCTTGGTTGTATAAAAATGAGTTTATGCGTAAAATCAAATATAAATTTAAATGTTTTTGGAATTAGTAGTTCGCGTACTAAAAAGTCACTATTCAGAGACAAAATAGTTTATTGGCTGTTGTAATATTGTCAATTCTCGTAGATGCTCGAGTGTATACTGGTAGCTGGTAAAGTAGATATCTGGCCGAACATCCTTATAATAATATAGCAGTCGTTATACTGAGGAAAATCTGTAGTCAGGATTGCTGAACAAAATTAACACGTACGTTATTTTTAGTGGGTCAGTTAGCATGAATACGACGCTAATAAGGAATGTGTTGGAATATATACATGCCGCTTTGTTTATTTTTTTTATTCTGAACCATTATATCATTAATTTCATTAAAATAAATTGTTTTCAATTGATTATGAATTAAGTTTAGAAGTCATGGTTTCGTATTAAAACGCAAAAAAAATGCTGAAATGAAAAAAATAATTGCGAATCCGTCATACAGGTTTTCCCCCGTGAGTAAAGAGAAACAATATAGCGTTCGTAGTGGTGCGCGGTGTTAAAACGAGTCGAGCGGACACCAACCCGGCACCTCCACCAAACTCTAGACGCTTAGGAACAATATAGCGTTCGTAGTGGTGCGCCGTGTTAAAACGAGTCGAGCGGACACCAACCCGGCACCTCCACCAAACTCTAGCCGCTTAGGAACAATATAGCGTTCGTAGTGGTGCGCCGTGTTAAGAGTCGAGCGGACACCAACCCGGCACCTCCACCAAACTCTAGCCGCTTAGAAACAATATAGCGTTCGTAGTGGTGCGCGGTGTTAAGAGTCGAGCGGACACCAACCCGGCACCTCCACCAAACTCTAGACGCTTAGAAACAATATAGCGTTCGTAGTGGTGCGCCGTGTTAAGAGTCGAGCGGACACCAACCCGGCACCTCCACCAAACTCTAGCCGCTTAGGAACAATATAGCGTTCGTAGTGGTGCGCCGTGTTAAAACGAGTCGAGCGGACACCAGCCCGGCACCTCCACCAAACTCTAGACGCTTCGTAAGGATGCCCGCTGTAGTGTTCACATAGACTTTAACCGGAGTGGCCCTCGGCAGGTGACTTACTAGTTTATTAGGGTGTTAGTTAATTGTGAAAGGACTGTCCTAGGGCTTTTTAAGAGTTCTCATTCTCTTGCATTGTGAAGAAAACCTCGGGGAAAACTATGTCAGAATCGCTGGTAGCGGAATTCGAGCCCGTGACCTCCCAAATCAAAGTTCCACGCGCTATACCGATACACTGTCGATCAACAATTTTATCTGTCTCCCGTTTTTTCCCTTTGCAACGAGCTATAGGTATAGTTAGTAGAGTTGTTAGAGTTGTTCACCACAGTGATTTTAGCAGAATTGAGAAGCCATAGAAAGTATATTGGTTCCATGCTCAATGCGTCAATAATATGTTTTCAATACGTCCTAATACAAATTTACATAAACGTTTTTTTAAGGGAGTTTTTTTTATATACATTTATATATTATATTATTATATCTTGTTTATGAACTCGTTAATTTTGCAACGTGGGACGTTATACTTTTTTGAAATATTCTTGGCTAGTTACAGGCCCTACTTCTAATAAAATAAATGCGATTGATACATGTTGATAATGGCGTTATAATCATGCTCAACGAGCATGGAAGGTTTTTCTATCCTATTCGACATTTTCACATGTCATTTCGCAAGTTGCCGCCGACAGGGTTGTCTTAGTCTGCTTTCAATTTAAGTCCCCCACTGTAAAACTATTAATTTGTAGGGATGTCCGCTGTAGGGTCTGTTACGTACCCTCTTCAAGGGACAAAGTTAGGTAATCAGGGGTTAGAGTAGTTGTGAAAGGGATGTCCGAGGGCTGTTTTAAGAGTACTCAATCCCTTGCATTTGCATTAACGACTGAGGAAAACCTCGGGAAAATACTTTAGTCAGGATTATCGGTCTCGACGGGATTTGAACCAGGATCTGCAACACTGTCGATTCAGGAATATTATCACTACGAGCGACTATACGTTGTTGTATCTCTACGAGCGACTATACGTTATTGACGCATAAAAATGAGCCCATGAGAACCGAGTATTGTCGAGTACCCGAGAAGCCGTCACGGGGACCACCGCTTTCGTTTCCACACCTCCCCAACCTCTATATTATAATAGTCCACGGAATATTCATGACCATCAATCACAAGAATGAACCTTCACAAGTACATTCAGGCATATCTCTCTCTAGTGTCGATGGCAAGGTAATGGACACCCACCTGGAAACACGGGTTAATTACGCCGCGCGCGCGTGCTATCACGTGTTTGCCGCGCATTACGCGCGCTACCGACGCGTAGGTAATCTTACCCGTGTTCTTTGTGATGCAAAGCAGGGTTATCGCTTGAAACACGCGGGTTATCGGTACCCGGCCTTTTCACACTCGGCTACCAGCAATCACACCACAGAAAGAAATATTAAAACTTATTGAAATTTCAAATCTAGTCTAGGTGGGAACTTAACAGCTATTTTATGGTAAAAACTTTACTGATAAACATGAACGCCTATTATAATGAATGAGTAATTCACATTTTTATCGTGGGTGACGACTATTAATGTAACCAAGTATAATTAAATACTGGAACGAGCCAACTTTTTACACCTAACCCTTTCATTATTTACGCTTGGACACTTACCGAGTCAGTTAGACACTTAGAAGGGTGACGCGGAATTACATGTTAGTAGCACAATACACGCGCGACACATTCTACCATACACTTGCACTCATCTGTTACGTTACATAGACTGTGTGCACAAATATTATTAGAGCTAAGAACGAGGATCTTTATATTTATAAAAATACATATTGGGTGACAATGACAATTAACTCTTTAGTTGACAAGCCATTATTTGGGGAAAGGGGGCACCTACCAATGTCCTTCCATAGCGCTGCCCTGCCACTAAATATGTTAAACTTTTTGTTGTGTTATGTTATGTATTTTAAAATAAAACAAATACATATTTATAATTTCAATATTATTGGCCCACGAAACTCAAAACAATAATAATTACCATCCAGCTTTTTGTATTGTTCTTGTATAAAAATAATAATTAAAATGCTATATTCGTGTATATAATTCATGGTAAAAAATACTGTAATTTCTTTGAAACGTTACATGTTAAAGTTGATCGTTGTAAGCCTATACGTGTCGATGTGAAGATTGGCAAAACTGTGTAATGTTCAATTAGACTTATCTCGATGTATGTCCTGGTTGTCGGGCTCCGTATCACTCGCATGTGTAAGGAATATTAGTGTTGTGTTGCAGTAGTCGCCGAGGCGACGTCAGGACCGACGCCCGTGACCCCGTCCACCGCCCCCTGCACCGCCGCGACGCTATGCCGCACACAGGTGAGACCATTTAAAACACATTCATTTTGTGATGCAGGAGTGGGACGTGGAAAGGAACCTTGTGGTTAACAATTGTGTTTTAGCGTATTATACAAAAAAAGATTTTGAACGTGCAAAAATTTACAAATATCTGAAAAATTGAGAGAGATACGATTTTCGTTTATAATGTTATTTCTGTACAAAGAAATAATTCATCTAAGAATTTTATTTAAAATACTAAAAAAAAAGATTTTGTATATTGTTTTCTTTTAAATTACAAATATCGAAATAAAAAGAGAAGCCTAAAATATAAATGTTGGTAAAGTAATATGAAAATTTAACACATTGAAGTTGAGAATGTGGTAGTACGTTAAAGTAAAACTGTACTTTTTACACAATGTAAACGTGTTTGTTCTTTTTCTGGAGGATATAGTTTTTAACCCTAAGGTCCCTTTTCATATTTCGCACCACATTTATAATAGTCTATCCCGTTCAGGTATAACACTGATTTACAAAGAAAGACAATAAATAATAGCTAAGATAATAACATCAATTTTTAATTTTCAACAACAATGTACAGCACATTATTTAAAATTAACGTATAAAATGTAAAATTAAACGAAACAAATATGTATTTTCAAAAATTGAAATGGATCTAATTATATATTTTGTAAACAAGCAAAGCAAGAAAGAATTAGACCAACAATAGTTAAAAGAAAATAAACTTAGTTTTACAACCTTCCGAATGAATATCTTAGTATGATTTCTTGAATGTGAGAGAAAGTTTGGTGCATGACAAACGATGAACTTCCAAACGAAACTCATTTTATGAGCATTATTAAAATATCAATCACTGTTAACCGTTTGATGCTCAAATTGATATTACCATTGTTGTAAATTTAATTACAGTACATTACAGCATATTTTCATTTTTGAATGTCAATAATCAAACTATATCTGCTGTTGCGAATAATAGATTATACCTACGATATTACCAATTCGGTCAAAAATATTCGTGTATGACAAAAAATCAAATCAGTTGTAGGTTGTAGCATATTTTACTATATTATTAAGGTGTCAAAACAATGTTTCAAATTGCTCTAAAAAATTTGATTATATAGGTGTTTTTTTCCCACAAAATAGCAAATAAAAAATTTTAATTCAGAGAAAGGAAATTGCTTATACCATTTTCTAAACATCTTGTGATAATTGCCAGTAGAATGGTTTTTCAAACTTTTATGGGCATAGTGATGAGGCCAAAGATATTTTCCTCATGAAATATAAATTACTGTTTTGGCTATTTTACTCACAGTAAAAGTTTATCAAATTATATTAAAACGAAGGCCCTAAAAATATGTATTTTGTGTTTTAAATTTGTAAACTTTCCTAATTAAACGTAACGTATAACGTATTGAGTGAGAAACAATTAATTGTTCAATCGGATTTCCCCCAGAAAATAAAAAGTACAGGTCATTTTCTTTGTTTCAACTTTTTACGTATAAAGCTCCATCTAGTTTGTCTAGCACTCATCCATGCAACCTGCTCGAGAAGGTCTGGCAATTTGTCACATTCGTCTGGCACTAATTAGAAACCTGCCACCTCACTTCGTGACAAGATTGCAGGGGAGATGAAGACTTCTTCCTCCGACCAAAAGAAACTCCAGACAGGATGTTTATTAATGTGTAGCCGTTAGGTTATTACGATGTTTAAATTAGATTGTTAACTTTTCTAATCTTAATTGTGTTGTTACTCGCGATCGTTCGTCATTGGATAAGTTTTTCCAATGACAAGGAAGTGAGCAATGAAACAAATACACCCTCAATCATTGCTTAGGGCTTAGGCGCACGAACAAACAACCATCAAGCGTCAAGCGTATTGCTGAGACACATGGTGCAAACAATGAAAACAAACAACAAACAATCGTATTGCTAAGGCGCACGATGTAAACAACACGAACAAACAAACAACCATCAAGCGTCTGCGTATTGCCTTCACAAACAACTGAATGCACTGAAACCAGTGGCTATATTATTGGATGAGCGTAGCGAGCGAAGCGAAGATTCCATTTCACTACACTGGAGAAAAAAATCCGGAATGTTTTTTTTTTCTTCTTTTTTTGTATTTTTGTGTGTTTGTTAACACGATTCCGGCTAAACCAATACTCCAATTGCCATTAAATTTTATGGAGGCCTTCGAAATCTCTGAACTTAGAACTGCCACGTTTTTGAGCGCAATCGAAAAATTATTTCTCATGAAAATCGCAATTTTACGATTTTTTTCGATTTTTAAAAAAATTCTTCGACTTATAACACCTACATGCTTTATCCGATTTCAATTATTTTTTCACAGAACCTTAATTTTATGAATTAAGATATTCGTGTGAAATTTGAGCGCAATCGAATATTTATTTCTTATAAAAATCGCAATTTTTCAATTTTTTTCTTTTTTTAAAATTATGATTAATAAAAAAAAAAAATTATAAAATTTAAAATTTAAAAAAATTTTGAACTAAGGAATATTTTTTTTGGAACAACAGAAAATCCGCATAACACATGGCAGCTCAATGCACCAATTACGCTCATCCAACAACGCGGCGGGACTTAAGCGTTTTCCTAGTAATATTATATAGTCGCTTGCTCACAGAGCGTCATAGCCAGTCAACGCTCATTTCTAAAATAACTTAATTCTACAATGAAATAATTAAAATCGTATGCATGCACATACATGTTGCAAAACGAATGATTGTTTTTGTCGATGCTGAAGGGTGAACGATGATCTAATAGCATCCTGAAGTAGACTCGTTAAGAAGAACGTTGCACAATCTTTACGTGTGGCTGCAGTGATTTATACTCACAGCTTCGCGGTTGCTTCTCTTCTTGATCAAGATCAATAGTAGTAAATCGGTAAACTCGGTAGAGGCTCTTTTAATGGGCGCTGTGTGTGTGTTTGTAAGTCAGTGGGAAAGGCGCGTGAAATTAATAAGTAGCCGTTCGTTTTATTAACGATCGTTCAGCCTCCGGGCGGAATCTGGGTGTTAAAGTGGGCAAGAAATCACTGTCACGCTCGAAACCGCACACGGTGGAGGCGACGCGCACTATGGCATAGTAGCTGGCAAAAAGACTCGCGTATGGCATAGTAGCTGGCAAAAAGACTCGCGATATGGCATAGTAGCTGGCAAAAAGACTCGCGTATGGCATAGTAGCTGGCAAAAAGACACTCGTTATGGCATAGTAGCTGGCAAAGAGACTCGCGCTATGGCATAGTGGCTCGCAAAACGAATCCCGCCAAATCATGCTGACTGGCAGAATGACGCGCGTTTTGTCAGAGTGTCACGTACTCTACTGGCACTAACGATGGCAGGAGGCGCACTGTTTGGATACATTACGAAAACATGCATTTAAAAAAAAACTTTTTATTACAAATCCTTTAGTATATTTACAATGTACACATATCGAGTTTACAGAAAATAGAATTAGGTTTTAAGGAAAAAGAGAAAAGCACATAATTTTTTTTTAAGTTTGGGGTACATATCACACGTTACATGAGCGTGAGCTTGTCAAAATGTTGCAAAATATTTCCTTTTTTTATTAAATTAACTCGCATTTTCCTAAAATCATCTTTGATTCTGATTATTAAATTCGTTATATATCCTGCCCGGTTTGGTGAACCCAACTGCACTCTTGCCACATGTACGCACCACAATACATCAGAATATAGCCTATATGATGACATCGTGTATCTCATTTCCCGAGCCTTCTTTCCTTTATCTCAGCTTAGCAACTCGCTTCTCGGACCAAAGCAGTAGAACTTCTTAGGATGCAATTTCTTTCCTGCCATATGATATATATAAAGCAAAATACAATCATATAAGCGATGGCTAGCATCCAACGAATGGCATTGGCCGAGTAAATAATCGGAAGTAAACTCAGGCCCATTTTTTTTTTACACTTTAATTGTTTCAAGCAATGACATACTGTGCACCCTTGTAAATCTTAAAGACACGGCCTGGATTTTTAATTGCAATTTCTGCTTGAAACTAGGGGGTCTTCATATAGGTAGTATGGTGGATTATGACACTAGATTATTATTTACTCTAATATTTGTAAGAAGTTTGGGATTCTCTGTTTTTTTAAAAAACAAAATATGCGCTCAAAACTTATTGAATTCTGTAACGAATAATTAAAAAATACTGATCTACTGTCATTTTGAGATGATGCAGTGCTTGGAAGTCGTGAAAGTGCGTCACTCGAGCAGCGCATGTGTGACTATAGCGTGACTAGCTCATCAGACCGATGTCGAACAAGGTGATGGACCCCACACGACTATGACCCGATATTTAGTCTTAATTAGGCCTACCTGTACCCTCCCCCACCCCCACCCTCGCCCTCACAACACCCCTAACACGCGACCGCCGCGGAACGAATCGCCCGTCAACCACCACGACCACAACCCCAAACGAAAGGCCTCTATAATCAGGCGCTCGGTAATTATTGTGGAGCAAGATGCATAGCTCGAGTCTTATTTTAATAGGAGAGGTGATTTGTTTTAACTGTGTCCTGAAGCACAACACCTTATACTGATCATACGACGGATTAATATGCGCTCTACACCATTTAGGCAATAAAGTCCAAGGCTTCACCAATGATCGCGGTTTATGTCTAAATTGACTATACCTTTCGATCTGAATATTGGTTTTTTGTTTAATTAGGCTTTTATCTCAACTTTGTACATTTGAATCAGAGCGGGTTTTTTGTACCCGCTACCTTTTTACCTTTTGCGTGTTCGGGGACTGATGAAATTACGAAACTCGACGGGACAGGACGTTGGTAAAACATTTCGTGTTTGGTGCGTCGTGAGCTGCGCGGGGTATTGTAGATGGCACCTTATCTTCTCGAGATATTACCGGGTCTGTCATTAAATGTACGTGTCCGAGTGGTTTAATAGCCGGCCTCCGTCGATTAAGCCGGCCAACTGTCCTCGTTAGTTCACATATAACGCCGGGCGCGCGTGCCGGCCGACAGGGGACCAAGGACAGCGACTTCCGATGGTGAAAAACTTACTTATCGCCTCGGACACATCAGAGATATCGTGTATAGGTAATTGATATGCTGCGAATAGCGAATTTTGTCCGGGTTGATGGATGAAGGGTTGGCTGCAGCTGACGAGTGGCACGCTTAAAACGGGTTCTTTCAATTGGTCAATCTCAAATCTAAGAATCGTGTAACTCTGAATTTGATAGAAGGGGCACTTTAAGATAGAAGGATTTGATAAATCTCTTGTTTATAGAGAACATTCCTGCATTTTAATAGTAACGTATTCCGGCACTATTTTATGATACAATGTTATATATTGTTGCTTAGTCGACTCAACTACCATTCAGTGTTTACCCAGCTACTTATCAATTGTCAAGCCTTTGCGACAGCGAAGTTACATTTAGTGTAGTCATACTTGGGACATTTTAAAATGTGCACCTCCAAGTAGTATACGTTTATAATTATCTCTCAATATCTTAAATATTTCAATTTCTCTCTTACATAATATAAGGGGAAGTATAGTGAATTTCAATGTGATTTTAATTGTATTACATAGTAAGCCTAATCTAAAAGGTGTTTCCTGTGTGTCTTCTAATGATTTACTGACCATGTACCATGTATTAGTGTTATCACATATAAATACCTTTGCACAATAAAGAACTGAAAGGAAGCAAGTCGGAAACATCCCATTCCTTCCAGTTCGTATGTGCGTGTGTCACGTCCAACTAACGATCAAAACCGATCACCTCTGACCAAATGTGTGTTTTGGTTGTCATAGTCTTCGTCAAGGATGATGCTGAATGGTTTTGGTGGCCCGGGGGACTGGGGAGATTTCAATGTACGAACAGGACGTTTCAGTATCACTAAAGTTAATTGATTAAATTCGGCACCTCCACCACCAACGAAATTCGAACAATGGAATGGAACATATTATTAGGTTCAATATTCTTCTTCGACAGTATGTTGTTTTGCTACCTCTGTTGGATAGACTGCACCAGTTCTTGTCCAATTTAATTTCTTGAATTATCTTCAATAGCTAGGGATTGTACTGGTGTATGAATGTTACGACTTACATTCACATACCAGACCAGACATTTGTAATAGCCTGGTTAAGAACTAATGCCTCTTCTTTATTGTATTACAGCGATAAAAAGAAGCATGCATTCTAATATCATCATTCATCAACAAAATAAACAGCAAGTTTTATCCAAAGAAATAAAGTGAATCATCAGTAATAATATCAAGCGTATTTGTAGAAAAAATGCATTTGTTGCATCATCGTTACATAACGTATCACATGCCATGTTTTCATGGTTTGACACAATTAGGAATTCTTACAGGAAACCTAAAATAAAGCTCAAATAACCATTCCCGTTATGGTTATAAAAAGAGAGACAACAAGAATGTTTCTTATGGTATAAGACCCTACATTATCAAGAAACAGCTCACAAGGCGAGGTTGGTCAACTGTCCAAATAAAACAAAACATAATTGTCTGTTACGGTTTGTATTCACTTCTAACTTACGATGTGTTCTCCGTGTTCCTGGGTGTGGGACTGATCTGAAACTTCGTCAATAATTAGGCAAAATGCTATGCTATAATAACTTTCTGGCATGTTACAATAAATTATTGATCGGTAATTTAAAAAAAAAATTGTATTTCAATGTATCAACTTGAATGCAACAGGTATTCCACTTTTTATAACTTTAAAACGGCCTACGAATGTATGTTATTAACATAGATTGACGTGTTTATGCAAGCGGCTAGTTGGTCGGGACGCGCGTATAAATCAGCAAGCAAAGTGCAACACGCGCCCGGCCCGGGCTTATAGCTCCCACAAACACACGGATATTTTGGGCGTTTCTCACAATGCGTGTAATTGATGTGGCTCGAACAACAAGTTATCGGCAAAACTTTTTTCGATTGCTGGGAAACATGTCCTACCTAATAATTTTAACAAGACGGTGATAATAAATACAAATATGGTGTTTCATATTTGAACTGTATTGATTTGGCCCATTATATATTATGCATAATCGATCCCTGCTGATTTAATTTATTATTAAGCCAAACCCTCGAGCAATTATTCTCACTGATATGATATCAAATATAGAATTAGGTCTTTATAGTTTGGAATTAATCGCGTAACGAGTTTTCTTACGTGTTCATTATGTACATGCAAATTTCAGTTTGTAGTTACATTGAAGTAAAATAAAGAAACAGTAAAATACGTACGCAGCCGACTTGGGTTAAAGTAGGCCTACAGCCTATTATATTATTTTCGTTTCACTTGAAACATACTTTAAAGTTCAAACTATGTTTTATAGTCGTAGAGATGTAAGAAACATTCAGTCCATTACAAGCAATAAATTATAAAATACGACCCCACCTGCATGGATGGGGTTCGACCGTTCGAATCCAGGTCTCGTACTTGAGGTGTCGTACTTTCTGGGCGGGCCTATCACCAAGTATGTACCTCACCTGCCTTTAACTTCCCTGTCCCGGTGGTCTAAGAATCATTTAGCCGGCCCTACTAACATTATGTAGTCTACAAGAGACAATAATATCAGAACATTCACATATTCTTGCACGTCAGACACGCGCACCGTGCATTATTCATACTTATATTTTTAAATTGTAAATTGTAATATTATTTTGTAATAATATCCATCAGATTCAGTTATCATTTCAGTTAAAATAAACGTTAACACTTTGATCAATATTATTTTGCAATTAACCGTTAAATGATTACTTTCTATATCGAAAAGGACATAGCCTCATATTTTTGGATTTATTTTTATTTTTATTCTTATTAAGTTAATATTACTTTGCTCAATGTTTTAAAGTCAGCAATACTTTTGATTACAGGGCCAAACAAAACGTAACATAACAAAATGTGTGTGTGTGTGGGGGGGGGGGGTGATAACAATGACGATTGATTGATTGATGACAATACACACTCGAAAAGAAACGCTTTGCGTGCTATTTTATTTATATTCTCACGTCCTCATCCAAAAAGTAGCTGGTCAGTTTTGCAGGTCTATTGAAACATTTACGTCTCTTTTAGTGGACGATAAAAACACGTTATAAAGTTAGTTTAATGGGTCTGTTGCCGACGAGGACGACGACTAGGCTCGCTGCACTTGGTGCAGCATCGACTGCATGGCACCCTTGATTTGAGTGCACCAAGTTTATGCTCGCCATAACAATTATTTGCGTGGTCACGTATTAAGTCATTTAGAACCTGGTTCGTAATAGTTTATATGCCGTGCACGAGTTTAAGCGGTAATAAAAACTTGCATTTATAGTGAAGGACATTGCATAGGCTCATTATTATTATTATTAAAACCTGGCATATGTTTGGGATGCACTTTGATGTAGTCCTAATTTGCCAATATTGGGCGATGCAGCTGCGGCGACTGCATTGTGCAGGATGCTGCAATAGACCGGGACCGCAAAAAAGGACATTAATTCACAAGAATGTTCAAGGGCATGAATCAGAACTGCAGCTACGTGGACATGATGCACTGCACATGCGCTAGCAATTAGGTTGGTTTTTGTTGGTTGTGCGGGTTTGAGCGGTGCAAAACCTCCACGCATTGACGCTGATGGATGTCTTGATGAAGTTGATGGGGATATTTTGTTGACGAACAACTCCACGAATACACTCTCTATAGGAATAAACGGGAAAACCAACAACTATAGTTCAATCTAATTGAATTTATATATGAACTTCCCATGTCAGTAAAGTTTCCATGTTGATATGATGTACTGTTAAGTGTATAATGTTTTTGATTTTATGTGTATTGTATTATTTCACTAATGCAGATAACTTTCCAGTACAAGTGCAATGATAAAGTCTTCCATCTGAGTATATTGTGACTTACCGGGGGCAAAATAAGACCTCAATGAATTTTCAGCAACTCTCATGCTTTTTGGGGTAATGTTATTTTCGATACGCGATTTTGATTTTTACGTGTGGTATTCAACGCATAAAGGAAGAGAAGTGTGTCTCGTTGTTGTTGGTGGTTGTAAGGGCGATCGTCTTTTTAAGCCATTGCCGTAAGTCTCTGTTTGAAAACTTACACTTTTGTAATTGTGTATTTAGTTTGATGAAAACTAAAAAGTATTTCAACTAGCAATACAACCGCTTAGGTTTTGGTTGATACGCTTAGCTGCAAGCCGAAACGGGAAAACAAATTACCACCTCTCCTAACCGTCAACGTGCAACGTGGCGCTGTATATAATTAAAGAATAATATTTTATAACAATTTTTAACAAATTGAAACAATAATCCAAATTAACCAGCACAATAAAGAAATGTATATACGTAAAATTTCAGCAAAGGATCGCCCTGACAACCGCCTAAACCACTGAATTAATTTAAATGTATCATTTGTTACAACTAGGAAAACGCTAAAGTCCCGCCGCGTTGATGGATGAGCTTTTAAAAATGTTTAGTTTGCATGGGATATCTTTACTTTTGCAAGTTCTTTGTTTTGCTGCCTACAATACGCATTGTAGCTGATTGTGTCAAGTTTCTTTTGTTACTGTCAATTGGTATTATTTTCCGTAAAAAACTTATATTAAAAGCTTTATTTCTATAGATTTTGGCTAACTATTAAAACTTTTCTTTTAAAAGGTACTACATCACCATAACCTTAATGTCCATGTATAATATGAACGTTGTAGCCCCTCCAGTTTGGTCAGAATTGGCCCCAAATGGCACGAAAATATCGCACAAAAAATCCAAAAACTTATATAAAGCTTTATTTCTATGGATTCTGGCTAAACTTTTTCAACTTTTTCTTTCAAAAGGTACTACATCACCATAACCTTAATGTCTATGTATAATATGTAACGTTGTAGCTCCACCCGTTTGGTCAGAATTAACCAAATGTCACGAAAATATCGCACTAAAATCGAAAAAAATCGTAAAAGTACGATATTTATGAGAAATATTTCTTCGATTGTACCCAAAAACAATACACCCTCTAAGTTCAGAGATTTCGAAGGTCCTGTCAAATTTTCATCAAGATCGGATATGCCGTTTGCCTGGTAGAGAGTTAACAAACAGACAAAAAAACAAAAAAAACAAAAAAAAAAAAAAAAAAAACAAAAACAAAAAAAAAAACACCCGAGCTAAATTTTTTGGGGGTCAGTGAAATTGAAGTCTTCGCTTCGCTCATCCAATTAAGTAGCTCTTATTATTAAGTTTGATATTGTAAAAAACGGTTCTAAGTTAATAAATTTTTTCTTTAATTAGGTTAAAAAGCCATTTCGGGAGATTATAATTCTTATACAAAGCATTCATAGTTCTTCGTTTTGCGAAAGAGTGTTGTGTCTTTCATTTTTGCGCATTGTGACCTAACGGTTGACGCGTCCTTAGATTTAATAAACACACGATTCTTTTTAGGTAAGGGTGAATTTATATTAATTATTAACCATAAAATTACCAGAAGTCCTCGCTGAAGGAAGCAAAGTTTGATAAATAATTTATTACTAAAATTTATTGGGTGAGCGAAGCGAAGACTTCAATTTCACTGACCCCCCAAAAATTAGCTAGGGTGTTTTTTTGTCTGTTTGCTTGTTTGTTCGCGCTCTGCCGGGCAAACCTTTGAAATCTCTAGACTGCCACGTTTTTGGGTACAATCAATCAAATATTTCTTATGATTATCGTAATTTTACGTTTTTTTTAAAATTTGTTATGAGATATTTTCGTGATATTTGGCAAATGGCTACTCCGATCTTGATGAAACTTTATGGGAACGTTTAAAATCACTGAAATTATATATGTTAAGATTTTAGAGACATTTGAAGAAATATTTCTCATAAAAATCGTACTTTTCCCGGTTTTTAATGAGAAATATTCGTGACATTTGGGCCGATTATGACCGAAAGGGTGGGGCTACAACGTTCATATTTTACATTGACATAAATATTATGATGATGTAGTGACTTTTGAAATAAAAAGTTAAAAAATTGGTCAAAATTCATAGAAATAAAGGTTTTAAATATAAGTCTTTTACATGTGTATAATTAACAATGTAATATCAAGTAACGAAAGAAAAAGTAATGAGATCCCACTTAAAAACGTAATCATTAGAGAGAAATATTTTTCAAAAAAGTTCATCCATCAACGCGATTGGAAAAAGCGTTCGCGAAGAGGCCTAGTTAATATAATGTATGTAAGGACTGATTATAAATTCACGTTCAGGGCTCATTTCATATAATAATATAACTTATTTAAACTACTAAACGACTTGTTACAAATGTGCATGTGTGATGCCTGCAAACAATATCGAAGCATAGGCCAATCGCTAAATGAACCTAGTTGCTCGAGATGCGTTTGTGGGCGTGCCTGACAGATTTCACTTCGATTTCAAGCCTAACGTGGATGTGGGTATCACACTTGTGTATTCCCTGGATCTTCAATCTGGTTCCTTATCCTCACAGATATTCCTAACATTCTGAACTCGCATATTCAGGAGTCAGGACGCCCGTTTTGTCCCAGTTGAGAATGGTTGAAGATCCACTTACGGGAGTGTTTCCTTACTAACCAAATCGAGAAAGAAACTGCATAATGGTTTGAATTCTTGAACACAAAGAACATACAATACAACTATTGCCAGCTCACGTATTACAGAAGTTGCTGATCGTTAAATTAAGGCGAGTAGGCTGATTAATTCTCCTCTATTTCGGGTCGATCTGGAAATTAGGAACTGTTTGCTCAAACTATATTAAACTCGTTAGTTTTGTTTTAAAATATTAATTCGTTTTTAATTTGACACTCTTTCGCTTGCAAACCACGTCTTCTGAATAAGAATTCCATCATTGTTCATAATTATACATGTTAGTCTTGAAATCACTTTAGGCAAAAATGACAAATTGGTAGTTTTTTCTAGGAAAACATTTGTTATGGCCTCTAGGCTATACTGTGGTAAATTAACTCAATTCATTAGTTCTGTAAGAATTCTCAAATATCTTGCAGCTAGTTGTTTTTAATGTGGTTTCGGACATATGCA
The DNA here is from genome assembly GCA_024449915.1 of Sweltsa coloradensis. Lineage (NCBI taxonomy): Eukaryota > Metazoa > Arthropoda > Insecta > Plecoptera > Chloroperlidae > Sweltsa > Sweltsa coloradensis. Next base: position 504,106 of record JAMZAV010000911.1, on the reverse strand, counting down.
GCGATGTCTTTCGAGCGTTCAGTGGCGTGTATGGAGCGGGGGGAGGGCTCGGGGCAGGTAGTAGATTAATGCGAAGGAAGGAGATAAGCGTGCGCGCGTTCTGCAATCATTTTAATATTAAGAAGACATTTTGTTACAATTTGGAACAGCCGCCTTAGCACTCTATTTAGAGCTCCAGATGACCACTACTTTAAAGAAGAGGCATATTTTATGCGGTTACACATTTGCCGCTCGAAGTCTATAATAATACCCAGACCGATGCCAAATGTATTAGACATAATGAATACGAACTTTCATTGTGGTATCACTATGGACAACGAATATTTCTCTAACTTAATCATCCGACTCTGTGAACTTGTAGCCCATGGATGCGTTGGCACTTTTTCGTATTATTATAATTTCATTAGTTTGTGTTCCATGAACACAACACAAACATCGCTATTTACAATTTTCAATATTATAAAACAAGTACCAATACAAAAGTACAATTATCACTAATAAATTAATAAAAAATTTTTTTCTTTAAAATGTATAGTTTTACATCTACGTGAAACAGTCCCGGTGTAGTCCATGTGAGCCTTTCACTAAAGTCTGGAGCTTCTACATCATGGAACTTGTGATGCGCATTGCGTATTCACCATTCACCATGTTGATTTTTTCTATTCAATATCAATCGCCCACCATATCGTATCGAAAACAAGAGATCGTCGTGATCTATATACATGTTTTCCATTCGATTTGTAGATCACAAATTATATTAACCAGTCACCGCATCCATACACGAAACTGCTTCTGATGATTTACTAATCCATCGATTATTCCCAACCCTTAAGCATGAGGTTTAGACAAGAACATCATTATTAGCTTCAATTAGAATATCGCTAATTACCGTGTTTAGTCCGCTAGGCGTGCGAACTGACGCAAGCTGCAAGCAGTGATTCACCCAGACAGACAGACAGACGTGCAAGAAGCGCACCTAGTGATGCGATGTTGCACCTCTGCAGGCGGCTCTAGAAGAAGCTGGCAATCCATCACCAGAGGTGTTATTTAACAAGTACCTCGTGTTCACGGGCTGCACTTACCACGTTAGTAAATTACAGACCGCCGCACACGCGACTCAATTGCATCGACTGCACCGCGGCATGCAACTGCATCTGCATGCCCGAGTGACAGCCCATCCATTCACTTGGTGTGAAATGTGATATTAATACGGGGGTCATCAGAAAGGCCCGACGGTAAAAAGGGTATGCATTAGTACTTGTCTGCTATGTACTGCAGGTATATAAATTCTACAGTACTTTATAATTGAACAGAGGGGACCATGTGATAACATATTAAACACGTGTTGAACACGTAGAAACACGTGTTGAACACGGAGAAACACGTGTTGAACACGTAGAAACACGTGATGAACACGGAGAAACACGTGTTGAACACGTAGAAACACGTGATGAACACGGAGAAACACGTGTTAAACACGTGATGATCACGTAGAAACACGTGTTGACCGTATAATACCGAACATATTATATCAGCTATGTTAAGGTGTCCAAAGGATGCAGTAAAAATGTCTGAAAAGTTGCAGAATGAAAGAGGGACTTAATAAAATAGCAGCTTATTTTTTTCGCTGGTACAATTTCATTTTTTTTTTTTACCGTGTAACGAAAAAATCGTGCAACGAAGTAAGCATAGAAAACAATCTTCCCTTATAATTAGGTGTAAAAATAAATAAAATAAAATAACACTGCTCAAAATTTAATTTTGAACTAGATTCGGTCAATTTGAATACAAGTTAATTCTCAGCTTATGTCCCGTCCAAAATATTTCAAAAGAATAATCTGCTATTTTTAAGTCCCTCTTTCATTCCGCCAACTTTTCAGACGTCTTTACTGGAATCTTTAGAAGAAATAATATTTTGGTCTAGGGATTGCCCTTAAAATTTAAACCGTAATAAAATCGTAGTATTTGGAATTCAGTGGCAGATAATTATGGTGAAAATAAAATGGCAACTTAAATAGTTTTGTTTTGATCGAAAGTGGTGAAAATGATTCACAATTTTCGTTTTTAGCGGTATAAATTTCGTTTTAACCATAAATACCTGCGTCTGGCGATAACACTACATTGTCATGTGTATAAGATCTATGGATACAGTGCTGCTGGAGCAACGAAGCGGGCTTAACTAGAACTATACACTCTGTCGCGCTATCTAATCGTACATCGCGACTAGATGGGGCGATACTGCAAAGAATCTGCTGTCCTTGAGCGTAACAGGTCGTTAATTACCTAACGCAGGTATATGGCTATTAGAGGGAGATTAATTCTAGTTTTAATTAGTCGAGAAACATTTTAGTGGTCAGGAGTGCTCTTCGATTATGCTAAATCTTCGCATTCAGATTTGCGTCGTTTGTATTGTTATTTATAGGCCACGTGCGGCTAGGGAAATGTGAATGGTGATTCTTATAGAAGCAACTATATACATAAATATAGTTTTTACTACAAATAACAGTTACAAGCTATTGCTATCTTAATGATAAGTATCTATCTAACGCAAACTGTATAGGCTGTAATATTAGGATAGGTAACATTACGAAAGGTAAATATAATAAAAATACCAACCTGCCAAGTATATATTTACTTAACAAGAAGGGCGACGGAACTCATATAAAAGTAAATTAATGAGAGCTAGGGGATTAGGTCTGTATATCGTATATTATATCCAAACACAAAAAACGTTATGGGTCAAAACTTTATATCGACAGGAGGCAAAAAGTTACAACTTTGTTTTTATCTTAAATTGCTATAGTTTATAACTTGCTTTAATGCTTTTATATTATAAATGCTAATGCGTAATTAATAACTAACAACAGAGCAAATTCCACAAGTGTGAAGTAAAAACAAATTAAAATTGTAGATATTTGCAAAACAAAAACTTATCTCATTAAAAGAGTGCAAAGCTCCCTTAGGCATCACTTTTATATCCGTGCGTCCGTCTTTACGTGCGTCACGTTTCATGATAACAACGAACATAACCTCCGATTAGCATGCGTATTTTTGGATCAGGGGGTCATCCAAAGGGAGTATATCTATCAACCCGGCTCCTCCATCAAGGGGACTTGAATGCTGGAGGGTTGTATTTTCACTATTCTGTATCCTTCCTCGACTCTCACTCTCTGACTCTCTCGACTCTCGACTCTCTCCTCTCTCTCATGAGTATGCTGTCAACCATAACCTATCGCTCAACGTTCAAAAAACTCAACTGATGCTAGTCGGATATCGTAAACTATTAGCTAACGTAGACACAGCTGTACTTCCCCAGTCACAATAAATACACGGTCATACCTTACCAGAAAAATGTCAAAAACCTCGGTCTTATAGTAGATGAAACCTTGTCGTGGACACCCACATTAATAATACAACTAAAAAAGTCATTTCGTGCATGCATCAACTAAAACGTAACTGTCCATTCCTTCCCCAATCCATTCGGAAGATATTAATTCAAGCTCTTATATTTCCCATAATTGATTATGCCTCAATAGTTTATAACGATTTAACGGAGACACTTAACGTTAAAATACAAAGAGTGCAAAATGCTTGTGTTCGATTTATTCTAAATGTGAGACGTGATGAACATATAACCCCATCTTATATTCATTTAAAATGGCTAAAACTGAAAGAACGACGAATGCTATCCTTAATTATGCTTACAATGAAAATTATGAAGACAAAATCTCCCCCCTATATTTATAATAAGTTCACAAGAATGGATAGAATACATAACCGCACAAACAGGCACACGCGAAACATGTTACAGATACCAAAGCATCGCACAACAAAATGTAATAAATCATTCATTATCACGGCAAGTCGGCTATGGAATGAATTTGGACTTGAATTGTATACTAGCAGGTCGAATATAACTCTCCGAAATCAAATACACAATACACTGCTTTCTAGGTATACTGGGAGTATAAGTAAATAATTAATATTATGTGTACAATATATTAGTCTCGCTATTGGGAATAGAGCATCATCATTATAATTGCTTGCAGAATTTACTATAGTATACGTTTATATTATTGTCAATCAATTTTTAACATCAATTGTATGAATTTGTATCCACAGTTATTAGTATGTATCTAATATTAGTTTAGTAGAAATAGTAGTAGTAGTAGTAGTAGTAGTAGTAGTAGTAGTAGTAGTAGTAGTAGTAGTAGTAGTAGTAGCAGTTTAATAATAGTTTAATTAGCATAATTAATTAGTATGATTAGTATATTACTTACATATCTATTATAAAATACTTATGTATTACATGTTGTAGAGGTTGGCTATGGTCAAAGGGGCTTTATAGCCCTATGTAGCCCACCTTTAAGTCAATAAATATCAAATATCAAATATCAAATATATCACTCTCTTCTTCTTCGCTCTATCTTGGGTAGATCCGACTGGTTATTGAACATTGGCATGTATGATGAATAAATAAATAATATACACTATCGTTTTATCTGGCAAGAGAGGTTGGATGAAATTTGTTCTTTATTGTTGCAGGCAATGACAGATGGCGAAATAAAATCAAGGAATATGCTCCTTAGATCTGTACAAGGTTGAGGGAATAGCCTGTAGAAGGTGGTAGAATGAGTCTAATACATGTTTATGTTGCTCCATGCAGGGCAGGCCGGTGTGAACCAGCTAGGCGGAGTGTTCGTCAACGGACGACCACTGCCAGACTGCGTGAGACGCCGCATCGTGGAGATGGCGCTGATGGGCGTGCGACCCTGCGACATCTCGCGGCAGCTACTCGTATCTCACGGGTGTGTCTCGAAGATCCTCACCCGCTTCTATGAGACGGGGTCTATCCGGCCCGGGTCCATCGGAGGAAGCAAGACCAAGGTAAGGCTTCCTCAGACGTGTTCTATGAGACGGGGTCTATCCGGCCCGGGTCCATCGGAGGAAGCAAGACCGCAGAGTATTAGTATAAGAACTGAAAAAAAATAAAGTCAGTTTAGTGGGTAGACTCTAAATACGAATTTATTTATTTATAAGTGAGTTTCAAGGTACAAGATGGAATGCCCAACGCATATTTTAACTGTCGAGTTTTGATACTGGATATCTTAGGAGAAACTTCAGTCAGAATCGGGAAAAATCCACTAAACCCCGAGTAATAATCTCGCATGGAATGGCTGTGCACCTCCATCGTATAATAGGGTATTCACAAAGAGGCTTTTGAAATGATTAATTTCCAAGGTCTGCTAGTTAAAAAAATTATGCTGGCAATTTATGCATTGACAATTTCTTGTGTTTAGGTTTCTATAAGTAAAAGTAAAATTGGTTTTCATTATCAAAAATACTGTTATTTAATATCAAAATTTAAGACGTATAAAGGATAACCTATATTTACTGATTTAGCTAATGCTTTATTGCAATCAAAAGAATAATATGTAAATTTGTTACACACATACAATTTATTGTGAAATAGAATTTTGAAAGACCAATCATTTTTGTCAATGTTTATATCAGCTATAACACGACTGTAAAATAGTGAGAGCATTTTTGAAGTTATGATAAATCATGAATTACATTTTTTTTGTATTGGAAAAGGTTCCAAAACGCTTTCCATTTAACCTCTATCCTCAACGATCACCAGATTTTGGTAATGTTTTATAAAATCGTTAAAGCGACACGGTGTCACCGTTTTAAATTTTTAAAATGCACTGGACATTACAACGCAGACGTATTTAACGTAAAATTAACCCTGGATGAACGGGTTTAGCCTGTAGTCTGGGGTCTAGCCAACGGGAAATGGTAATCGACAAAATACGTGGACTTTTTCGAATAACCAGCGTAGGTTTACAGTTTAGTATGCAAGAAGAATAAATGCCTCTTCTCGTGTGCCATTTCATAATAATCAAGTCAATCCCCAATCATCTTAATCAGCAGTTAGAAGTTATTGACTATAATTAAGGCATATTTAGTGCATTTTGATACTGTTGGTGGCTACATTTATTTCAATATCACCAATAACTTTTAAGTATATGGGCTTCAATAGTATAGTTGATTGTCTGATGGATTTATCCCACAAACAAGCCGACGTGGTCTTTCAACAATTTGACCTAATTACAACGTTCCTATATTAATTTCCTACCTGGACGTTAAATGAGTACGTGCTTAATCAGATCAAAACCTGATTATTGCGTTTCGAACGGAATCTATAGGTTTTTGAGTGGGAATTAGGTTGAACCTTGATCGCCTGGCCATCAGTTGATGATTAACGAATTTGATTTTACCATCGGCATAGCTCGGTATAAAATGTATCGAGGTATTTCCAAATAATTTCCGTTAACGCCAGTATATAGCAACTCGTGGACACACACGATGACTGATTTATTATGGCATCTTTATGGTGATTTCAAAATCAGTTTAAATCACATTGAGTACATTTAAGCGTGCAGTATAAATCAACAGAGGTAGCTCACGTGGAACTGTAAAATTCTGATTTTGGGAATGCTGCTTGGTACCCGCTATACCGACTATACGGACTGAAAGTTATTTTAAAGTTTTCTTCAGACAATAAGGCGAACATTAGGGATTGAATACTCTTAAATAGACCTTGAGCATTTCCTTTACAATTAGCAGTCGACTGTCAAAGAGGGGCATGAAATTGTCTCTGGGTATAGTTCGTAGGTTTTCCACGAGAAATATGAAAACAAGTTTTTTGGTTTGTATATCGTAACACCAAAGGTAACACCAGACTAGCTTGAAGTTGAATGTTTTATTGTATATAACATATAACATAACATGAGACGTTAAGCAATTACTAATCAATCAACCCAATAAAAAATGACAATAGTCACAAACCACTCACGGTGCATGATTGTGTAACTGAGTTTACACTTGCAGTTATTCTAAGAAACCTCGCGTAGGGTACATCGTTTTTAGGTGAAGGACTCAAGGTAACATAAATAAAGATGATTGAGGAGAGATACCTCATCTGACAGCGTTTTATTGCTGAATCCCGGGTATTCACGTTATGGCTAAAGAAACTCTATAGGAGTATCCTCGGTATGAAATACCAACATTCTAAACTACTTCGTAGTTTAGAGAGCGAAACTCCCCTTTATATGTATCACGTGTCTGTATGTAAAAAACCAAACATGACCTCCACTTGACTTGCGTTTCTTTGTTGCCATTGCCCTAACAAAGATGAAACAGAATGGTTTCTATGACCCTGTGGGTCAGGAGGACGGCATAGGGCTAGACAAATTGGGGATGTCTATAAACCTGGCATCCTGGAAAGCTTGTTCAGCTTTGCTCCCTATTTTCGTATCCTTGCTTGTGTTATATCTGTACTGGGGCTTTGTCAGGTGCGGACCCGCTCGTCAAAGGTACGGAACATCAAGCTTCGGTACCGCGCGTGTAATATCTGATAAAACACAACGAATTGATCCGATTATTTATTCATCGGCACGGAAGTGTACATTAGAACGGAAAACACATGTTGACTTCACACGATGCACTGCTGGAGATAACACTCGACATCGGTGACGGACGAGCTTCAGCTAGGACACCGTCAACAAAGCGAACGAGTGTGGTGTTTAAACTTTATTAAATAACACGGGAGCTCTCTCATGACAGTCGGCAATAAAAACATAACGGAACGAGATGATGAACGACATGACTTTGTACTTCGCCATTAGGCTTTTATTTAATTATTTACTATTCAAGTTAATGGTGTAATTCTACTGAAGAACAAACAGTGATAAATGTGTCACACTTGTTATCAGGCTCCATAATAAAGTACTGGTCAACCACATAACGTGAAACGTTCTGTCACATAATGGAACAAACATACAAACAGTTAGATAAGCCGCCGAAGTTAAAAATTACGAACGAACTCATAAAAAATAGAATGTTGATTGCCTCTTGTGATAATAGTGTTATAATGTTATCTCATGGTCATTTACTCCCACCACAAACTAAAACTTGGGTGCGGACGCAGTAGTACTTTTGTACTTTTTCAGATTCCATGAAGGGACTCTCTGGAAGATAACTAAATACTTATTTGTCGTACACAGCCCGTTAAAAAAAATTATGTCCCAAATTGTTTTGTTCGAACGAAAACGCGCAACTCTGATTTGGGAGGCATCGGGTTAAAAACTTAAAATCCCGTCGAGACCGGCAACCCTGACTGAAGGTTTTTCTCGAGATTTTTCTCAGTCGTTCAGGCGAATGCAATTAAGGTATTGAGTTCTAATTGTCTTAATTCCAATATACCTATATAGTTAAGAGGGGCATGCACTGCACCCTGGGCAGGTTTCGCACGAGAAATTAATTAGAGTGCACTTCGATTGTAGTCCGTTTTATTGTACTTCCAAATAAACAAATAATAATAGAAATAGCGTGCCCTACGTTTGATTTATGTGTAGGGCAGTCGAGACAAGATAATTAAATAATCATGTGAGACTTAAACTTCTCTTCCAACTTATGGGACAAGTCAATACAATACAACTATAGTAATTCGATTGTGTCCTAGCACCATACCCATTGCACGAGCACGACCCATTACATAGTTATATGTAGAACATGAACATGGGAGTCAGATAGTGGTGCGTTTAATACAAAACAGTGCCTATTCTGTTAGTAACGAAGGTGTGCGTTTATCACGTTCACTCTGATATGGAGTCCCATATTGTTCTACTAAATTTATCTCGAGGACTTTCTGCAAGGTGTTTGGAATATGAAGCTTTCAATCAAACGGGCAGCAGACCTTCAGAAACCATGTTTACTTTAATTAACCTGACAACTGACTGTGAGCATTGTGCTCTTGGATTTGCCATGCTCGGATGTGTATTGGGTTTTTGTTCAGTGTTGTTTTTAATTTCGTCGTATCATTTCGTTCTACTTGTCACTGGCGAATAAGACGAACACTTGTCAAGGACATTGTGTGCCACCTGCCGGCATCGCATCGCACCGCGCCGCGCCGCGTCAAGACGCTCTAATCGCGCTGGTTTTTGCCCGGCCTCCCGTCCAGGTATGTAATTAGGGGTGCGAGCTCATAGCAATGCTCGCGTGACTTTGCTTAGCAAGGGTAACACGCGGGCGGCAAGGTATAATTGCGTTGCTAAAACCAATTTTTAAAAATATTTTGACAAGCCTGAAAGTAGTAGATTTTTAAGTAAATTGCTCATAAAGGTAATTATTTTACCCGCCAAATTTATTGTGCGATTACAAAGCGTTTCAGTTTCATTAAGTACGTTTGTATATAACGGTGCGTGTACTGCCGTACGAACTAGGAAAATAAATTGAACATATTACAAGGAAAAGCGGACTCGGTTGGAGCATGCTCACTTCCATTAGAAATGCATGCAATTATGAAATGGTTTATTATCTAGTTTGCCCAAGGGGCCAAACTTCTGCATTGGAGTATTTAACAGATGAGAAACTGTGCTGATAGATTTAACAGTATAGAATGCAAAACAGGCTATATTTCACCATCATGAACGGACAAGCACTGTAAATGGTAGGCCTATGGTAGTATTCAGTCCAGTGAGAATGTTTTTGAAGATCACACTTAATCCAAATAAATTAATAAAAAGTAGACCTTGACCACACAGATATATTTAACAATACCCCAAAGTTTCAAGATGTGTATTAATGGCTATATGCTATGGATATACACAAAACATAAGAATTCATTAACATAATAACTACCCGTGAGGATGCTAATCATTGGACCTGGCATTTAGAGTTGAGACGCAATTAATTACTTGCCCACATAATGACACATTAATGCTTTAAGAAGCATAACAAATGTCTGGGTGTATTGCGGATTTCTATTCCATCTTCACTTATTACACGCATCAGTGCGATTGAGTGATGATCGCGTTTAAAACAGTTTAACTTGAATGAACACAAAAAATATATCAAAAGCTCGCAAAATATAAAATAATTAAGAAAGACAATCACTTCTAACTCAAAATGCGTAGATTATAATACGCGTATAACGGTGCACAAATTAGCAGAAAAAACTTTCTACTCCAAAATAATAGGACTACGCACCTTAAAAGTTAAAAATTAAAACACAAGTAACCAATGAAAGCGGTTGAAGGTAGGAGATGCGGTGAGGCTGTCTGTGGTCTAGGCTTTGGAGGGCGCAATGTTGACTAGTCCTCTTACGCAAAGTACAGAGGCGCGCTCAGAATAACATACATGAACTTCCCAACACTGCAATCATCACGCTGTCATTACTTGTGCTTCTTGGCGAACGCTTTTTATAGTCGCGTTAAAGGATGAGCGTATTGAAATGCACACGAAATAATAAACCGCAATTGAACAAATTTCGAAACAATAAGAAACATTACAACAGTTTTTTTATTAATGGAAAATGAAATAATAATAAAAAAAATCATTTAAATTAAGATGGATTAAAAAATATATTTTTAAAAAATACACGAGAGAAAAAAAAAGTAAAAAATGGAAAGAAATGGAACACAAAAGAGAAAAAGAGAATAGAACAAAATTAATAAGAATTGGGAAAAAAACATGAAGTCGGAAAACAAAAACAAAATACTGATGAGTTAACGGACGTTCCTACTCAAACGAATATATGAAGATTTCCTAAAAAATGGAAACGGCAATGAAAAAAATTAACAGTCCTACGAATTAACAATACAATAATTTATTTACAATACAGAATAAAAAATTAATTATTATTAGATTACAAACTTTCAGCGTAAGCCTGCTGCAAGAACAAGGATGAAACTAGAGCAATGTACAAAAATATATTTTCTGACAGGGGATTGAACCCGGCCTCGGGTCCTCCGCTTTTACAACGTAGCGATGCTTTACCAAATAATCCTATCAGGCAACTGGGTACATCTTTTCTCAATTGCTGTATGGGACAAACATGATGTCTCCAGTACTAAACTGCTATACTGCAATCATGTTATGTCGAATTTAAAAACCGCAACTACAAGGTAAAGAAGTGTAGCGAACACCATGAAGTCGTGCGCTAAAGGGGCAGTTCAGCAATTTACCGGTCGTGCCCTGGTAAGTGGTAATGCTCCGTGCATGCGACGCGACGCGTCGAGTGAGTGCTGTGTGCAAGATTATGAACGGGCTCCCCGCGGATGATTAATACGCCGTTCAGACGATTAGATCAGTGGCGTATGGGGAACGGGACAACATCATTATTAATTCAAGAGAATTGATCCTAGCGAGGGTCGTGTCGTGTCATGTGCGTGGCTCACTCGGACCGCGGTTCCTTGTTCAACTCCCGGGGATAATTTATTGGTCAGTCCACATTTGTGCAAATTGAAATTCTCATTGTAACGAAATCGTGATAAATGAGTTATTTAACTATTATTTAAAACAGCAATATAAACAAGGCATATTTTCAGATGTAATTATGGTTAACGTCTTATTTACAACGAGGTTTTTAATTCTTGGCCACTTCTAAATTGATACTCACCTTGCCAGCGAAAATGTTGACGCTCTATTTGACCTGTTTAAACATTCTATTTACACCTCGGCACTCCCTAAAAAAGTATCAACCCGTTTAGCTAAACCATAGTTCGATAGTGAGTGTTACCTGCATAGGAGAAAAGTACTAAGAGCCCTCCATGATTTTAATAGAACCGGGAAAAAAGATGATATTAAACGAGTATTGTATGTCGCCCTAAGGAAGGAATACAATGAGCTCCTCCACGATAAACGATTGGAATTTCATATCGCTGAAGAGCTTAAGACTATTGAAGCCGCAGAAATATATTCTTACACCTTCCTTAACAAAGACGAGACTCAACCAATCGCACCTCCAATAGCCATCAGAGAATGGACACCCTATTTTACCAACCTTTTAAACCAGTCATCCCTATCCTCATCGGATTCTTTACAATTAGTAAATAACCTAAATTACTATGTCAGCCCTACCGAATTTTGCCCCATAACCAAACAAGAAGTACAACGCGCAATCAACTCTTTGAAAAATAAAAAAGCCGCGAGCCACGACCACATTACCAACGAACATATCAAATCCACGGCCAACACCAACTGCATACTTTTAACTAACTTGTTTAAATATCTGTATCCAACAGGGAAAGATTCCTCACGAATGGCGAACGTCCTCATTAAAAGTCCTATACAAGGGGAAAGGCGACACTCTATCACCAGAATCTTATAGGGGCATCGCGTTAAGCTCCGTCGTATACAAACTTTTTTCAAACATTATAAATACTCGGCTACAAGATCTCACTGATCAAGTAATACCAGATGAGCAGTTCGGTTTCCGCACGGGCAAATCAACTTTGCAAGCTGTCAAAATTCTTCTCGATAAAATCGACTCCACTCTGGTCAAAGTGAAGGGCAAACTATACACTGAATTTGTAGACTTTAAATCCGTTTTCGACTCAGTAGACCGGCACAGTCTCATCAATAAGCTTCGCGACCTGAACTGCATTCCTGTCGAACTATTGAACATACTAAGTGTCATTTTAAATATTAACTTCGTGCAAGTTAACGATGGTATCTTCATCTCCGATCCAATAACACAGTCAAACGGAGTCCTCCAAGGGGATCCTTCGAGCCCACTTTTGTTCAACCTATTAACTTGATAATGTATGCAGATGACATCGCACTATACACGGAAAACCTCGCTCAGCTTCAATACACTTTATTAAAACTCAAAACATGGTGTGAAAGAAACCATTTAGTAGTAAATGTCAACAAAACAAAAGTTGTTAAGTTCAGAAAAGGGGGGAAGTTAGCCAAAAGCGATGTGCTTTTCTATGGTACTGACAAAGTCGAGTTTGTATCTTCTTTCAAATATCTGGGTATCTTACTCCATTATAAAGGTACTTCTTTTTCTCCCCACATCAAAGCAAGATGTTCCTCTGCCATAAAAGCCATGCACCTTATCTCCAAATTATACTCACTCTCAATCTCTTGTGCTATGAAACTCTTCCACCTTAAAATTTCCCCTATTGCTTCCTACGGCATCGAAATCATATTGCCCTACCTCTCCCAAGCCAATCTCACACAATTAGAATCGGTTAAGACCCTATGTATGAAAAGATCCTTTCTCTGTGTAAATTTACTCGTTCCCGCTTGGTATATGAGATGGTAGATGAATCATTTTTTATTGCGGACCTACAGTTTAAATTTAACCTAAGCCAATCAGATGCCTTTCGTACTGTCGTTCATAACTGCATGTCAAAACGCCTTGAAATTAGACCTGAATTCTTTGCTATGGATCTGTTAAAAACGATGATTGGAAAAAACTTAATTCGAATACGATGTCTCGAAAAAGTAAATGGGACACGTTGAGTTTACGAAAATGGCCTACCTAGACGAGCAATCCTTGTGTCGGTATTAACACTTTCGGGACACGAATTAACTAGCCTAAAATTATTTATCACCGTTAAATATTAGGCCTACGCTAGTTTTTTAAATAAATCAATAATTTGTAAAACTCTCGCTTTTTTGTATAAGGCAAGGATTGTGATCCTTAGAACTGTGATTTCAAAAGGATGCACTAATCAAAAATGATTAAAACGTTGGCAGAAAATTAGAAAGACTAAATAAAAGAGCGGACATAACTTCAGAATTAACAATTATATTCAAATGTCCTCAATCAAGTCATCTTCTTCAAAATTAAACTTTGTACATTTTGCATGCGTTGCACGATTTTTTTTTTTTTTTACTTGCCGGGACAATGTTATAGCTTGTAGTTGTACCTGCATGCAAAACAAATCGTGCTGTTTTGTAACTTGCGTTGCACTCTTTGTTTCGCATGCTGGTACAAATTACAACATTATACCGGCAAGTGAAGAAATTGTGCAACGAAATTTTACCGAAGAAAACTATTTTCCCTCGTAATCAGTTTGTAGATAGAGGATTGTAGTGTGTCTTTTTTTACAAAAACAACTTGAGGACATAGACGACACGTCGACGGAAGTTAAGTTTCTGCCTGGTTTATAATTTTTAACAAGAGAACCTAAAATTGTGCCGCAAAAACAAAAAACCACATATTTCTTGTAAGATTCAGCCATCCACGTGTTCTAATCCAGTAATCCTACACACATGTGGGATCTAATGATAAAGTAAAATAAACTCAACAGCGGAAAGGGATGTTTGCAGTTTGCACCCTGATGTGAAGCTCACTTGCAGAACTGTAACGTTATGAAGGTAATTCTCTTACAGCAGGTGGCGACCCCGACAGTAGTGAAGAAGATTCTACGCTTCAAGCAAGAGAACCCCGGGATGTTCGCCTGGGAGATACGCGACCAGCTCCTAGCCCAGCGGATCTGCGACCCCCACAGCATCCCTAGCGTGAGCTCCGTGAACCGTATCTTGCGGAACAGTGGCGCATGGACCGAGGCCGACCTCGTGGGCTCGACGCACTCCGCGACCAGCAACCACCACCGTGAGTTCTCTTACCTCTCTTCCTCTACCTATAGTGAAGGACAGGCAGAGATTAGTCCCAGGCGTAAACAAACTTCTACCCCCAACATAGATCCAAGCCCAGACTGACCGCACTCGTTAAGCGGCACAAGCGTGCTGCCCCTTGCTGAATAATCATAACAATCACACACATCTACAATACGTAAACCAAACTAAAAACTACATTGAGTCAAAGTACAATGTTGGATGAAGATTCGCAAACGAAATGCCCCATTCAAAATTGTCACGTTGAAGTTATTGAGCGACAGATAACTATTATGGTCGACCCGTGGTGGGATTACCTGAACCCACACCTTGTCCATTGTCCGCGGGTGGTTTTGTTCGCACTTGTTCGAAGTGTAGAAGAGTGAGGGTAAACGAGGGGAAATATTTGGACTAATCTCTGCCTGTCCTCTAGTTTAGGCTAGCTAATGATAGTTACTCGAGTAAAAGGGCACACACACACACACGCACGCACGCACACACACACACACACACACACACACACACACACACACACACACACACACACACGCGCACACATCCTGGTGGTCAAAGCCCGTGGCCCCGTACTTCTCTATCTTGAAGACCCTATCTGAAGACACACTGTTGTTCAACACCTGGCTACTAACACCTTACTTTTAATTACCCATTTACTGTTTTATTTGCGTCAGTCGTAGGTACACACAAAATAGTACAGCAGCTGTGATGCTTAATCACTCTTTGTACAATGGTCGACAACAACTAATGCTTTCAAGTACATACTTTTTAATGCTTCACTTATTTCAGCCTATGCACCTTTAGCAGTGTAGGTAGTCCCTATTATTCATTATATCAAACATTGTACTTACTCTAACCATTAAAATTTAAAACAAATAAAAGCTTAAATAATATTTTAACTAATTAGTAGTAATTATTTTTTATTGAACTAGCCGTTATTGCTAACTGCAGACACAAAGAAATGATAAAAAAATGTATCAAGTTACAATGTATAACATACATAGTAATTGTGACCAGTCATTGGAGTCATGTGGATATGTTTATTGCTGTACATAGGAATAAACGAATTAAAGTCATCCTTTTTTATACTACAGTAATGCCGCAGGTTATTATTCTACGGATTTATTTTTTGCTGGTTTCGGTGTTCGTTGGTAATTCAATGTGAGAGTTTTCTTGCTCGAGAGTAGTCTAGCTCTTAGATAATGTATTGGCACACCTGTGTCATGCAGATACTCTTTTATTTGACAGTACGTGCTGTGTTCATCGGGTTGTATCCGCCACTAGTCCAAAAACATTATTTTACTTCCGGTGCCTTGTAAGAATGGTTGTAAACATTGCTCATCGACTACAAGTTTGATTGGCAAATGCATATTGCGTGGTGGCTTTCCCTGTATGCCATTAAATTTCAATACTGTAGATTTGAAGCGTTACAATGTAACTTATTGTGCATTTGTCTATAGTTAACACGTCTTTGTAGTACTTGTAGTTACATGCTCTCACAAAATATCGTCATTCAAAACCTAAACTCTACATGGCATACATCTATCCTTCATGTAAAATTGAATAGGCCTCCTATGTGTGAAACATAAAGCATTAAATTTAAATTATTTTAATTGGTCAGGAGATTTCGACTATACGACAACAACCAAATACTATATTGTAGTGTGTTTACCCGGGATATATACACATTACTAACATGGGCGATAAGTAGCACAATATTCTTTGTATACACACTCTGATATCATGTCGCCATACAGGCAGAACAGACCGATGGTAATGGTTAATGAGTAATTTCAAGATTGCACGCTGGTCCCAGGTGGGAATGTCGTTATTGTAGCAACGTTTGCTAGAAATTGAAGGGAAAACTTAAAATTATATTATGATCGTTAAATGTAAAAAACGACATTTTTTTTTATTTTTTTAAAATTTATTCTTGTCTTTTTTTTTTCTTTTACCTTTGAAAAGTTTTTTAATAATTGAACTACTTGGTAATTTGTTTTGATAAAATGTTCCCTATGTTACCCATAGTTGGTTTTACTCTGGTTTTTAATAAAAGTTTAAAAAAAATTGACAACAATTTCACAAACTATTATTTTCTTTGCTTGACAAAATTGAAGGTTGTAAAGTACTATAAGACACCACACATATTGAATCTTTCAGGCATAATAACTAAGAGCAGCTCAATCTCTTAACGATAGTTAGTTCGTAGCGCATGCACCAACAACGCGCCACTCGCTTGTACATTATCCTGCATTTGATACCCTCAAATTTAGTTGTTCATTCATACCATAAATCACTTAAAACTTTCACCGTAAAATTTATTTCCACGTGAAGCTCTCTGCGGCAAATCTCTTAGTTTCTCAGCCAATTATATGGGGTTATTGCCTTGTCTTTGAGCCAGGTAGTCCACAAATTCGAATCGATTAGTAGTGAAAATAATTGCACAATTCACTTAAAATTCGGCAAAAGAAGTGTTGCGAGTTATATTTCGTTGCACTTATGCTGTCTAGAGTGGGATAAAATAACCCTTCGAGCTATCTCGCCAGCAAGACACCATGGATTTAAATACAAGCCTGGGGAAACTAAATTGCTAATACACCAAACCCAGCCGCCGGTGGCTGGTCACTTATTTAGTTTTTTTCTGCACGAGGAATCTTTTGTTCTAATTTGCGTTACAGGAATGAATATTTTAGTGTAAAATTATTATTAATTCTGAATTTGACTGAGAAAAAAATCTTTGTTTCGGCATGATTCTTTTCAAGGCTTTCAGTTGAAACCAGAATATAATGATTTTGTTCCATCTTAGGCGTGTAGGTAAAATATATTCATATTAATTTAATGGCAGTTCCATGTAATTATACATGATGCGTATAACTTAAGTAAACCTTTCCGCAGCAAATTTTTAAATAAATGTAAATTTACAACTAAAATGCACAATATTAATACCTTCAATTCGAATACGATGTCTCGAAAAAGTAAATGGGACACGTTGAGTTTACGAAAATGGCCTACCTAGAACGACGAGGCGAGCAATCCTTGTGTCTTCCACTTCGGTTAACACTTTCGGGACACGAATTAACTAGCCTAAAATTATTTATCACCGTTAAATATTAGGCCTACGCTAGTTTTTAAAATAAATCAATAATTTGTAAAACTCTCGCTTTTTTGTATAAGGCAAGGTTTGTGATCCTTAGAACTGTGATTTCAAAAGGATGCACTAATCAAAAATGATTAAAACGTTGGCAGAAAATTAGAAAGACTAAATAAAAGAGCGGACATAACTTCAGAATCAACAATTATATTCAAATGTCCTCAATCAAGTCATCTTCTTCAAAATTAAACTTTGTACATTTTGCATGCGTTGCACGATTTTTTTTTACTTGCCGGTACAATGTTATAGAGTTGTACCTGCATGCAAAACAAATCGTGCTGTTTTGTAACTAGCGTTGCACTCTTTGTTTCGCATGCTGGTACAAATTACAACATTATACCGGCAAGTGAAGAAATTGTGCAACGCAATTTTACCGAAGAAAACTATTTTCCCTCGTTATCTGTTTGTAGATGGAGGATTGTAGTGTGTCTTTTCTTACAAAAACAACTTGAGGACATAGACGACACGTCGACAGAAATTAAGTTTCTGCCTGGTTTATAATTTCGCCCTAGTTTAACAAGAGAACCTAAAATTGTGCTTAAGACAGGCCGCAAAAACAAAAAACACATATTTCTTGTAAGATTCAGCCATCCACGTGTTCTAATCCAGTAATCCTACACACATGTGAGATCTAATGATAAAGTAAAATAAACTCAACAGCGGAAAGGGATGTTTGCAGTTTGCACCCTGATGTGAAGCTCACTTGCAGAACTGTAACGTTATGAAGGTAATTCTCTTACAGCAGGTGGCGACCCCGACAGTAGTGAAGAAGATTCTGCGCTTCAAGCAAGAGAACCCCGGGATGTTCGCCTGGGAGATACGCGACCAGCTCCTAGCCCAGCGGATCTGCGACCCCCACAGCATCCCTAGCGTGAGCTCCGTGAACCGTATCTTGCGGAACAGTGGCGCATGGACCGAGGCCGACCTCGTGGGCTCGACGCACTCCGCGACCAGCAACCACCACCGTGAGTTCTCTTACCTCTCTTCCTCTACCTATAGTGAAGGACAGGTGTAAACAAACTTCTACCCCCAACATAGATCCAAGCCCAGACTGACCGCACTCTTCAAGCGGCACAAGCGTGCTGCCCCTTGCTGAATAATCATAACAATCACACACATCTACAATACGTAAACCAAACTAAAAACTACATTGAGTCAAAGTACAATGTTGGATGAAGATTCGCAAACGAAATGCCCCATTCAAAATTGTCACGTTGAAGTTATTGAGCGACAGATAACTATTATGGTCGACCCGTGGTGGGATTACCTGAACCCACACCTTGTCCATTGTCCGCGGGTGGTTTTGTTCGCACTTGTTCGAAGTGTAGAAGAGTGAGGGTAAACGAGGGGAAATATTAGGACCAATCTCTGCCTGTCCTCTAGTTTAGGCTAGCTAATGATAGTTACTCGAGTAAAAGGGCACACACACACACACACGCGCGCACACATCCTGGTGGTCAAAGCCCGTGGCCCCGTACTTCTCTATCTTGAAGACCCTATCTGAAGACACACTGTTGTTCAACACCTGGCTACTAACACCTTACTTTTAATTACCCATTTACTGTTTTATTTGCGTCAGTCGTAGGTACACACAAAATAGTACAGCAGCTGTGATGCTTAATCACTCTTTGTACAATGGTCGACAACAACTAATGCTTTCAAGTACATACTTTTTAATGCTTCACTTATTTTAGCCTATGCACCTTTAGCAGTGTAGGTAGTCCCTATCATTCATTATATCAAACATTGTACTTACTCTTACCATTATAATTTAAAACAAATAAAAGCTTAAATAATATTTTAACTAATTAGTAGTAATTATTTTTTATTGAACTAGCCGTTATTGCTAACTGCAGACACAAAGAAATGATAAAAAAAAAAAATGTATCAAGTTACAATGTATAACATACATAGTAATTGTGACCAGTCATTGGAGTCATGTGGATATGTTTATTGCTGTACATAGGAATAAACGAATTAAAGTCATCCTTTTTTATACTACAGTAATGCCGCAGGTTATTATTATACGGATTTATTTTTTGCTGGTTTCGGTGTTCGTTGGTAATTCAATGTGAGAGTTTTCTTGCTCGAGAGTAGTCTAGCTCTTAGATGATGTATTGGCACACTTGTGTCATGCAGATACTCTTTTATTTGACAGTACGTGCTGTGTTCATCGGGTTGTATCCGCCACTAGTCCAAAAACATTATTTTACTTCCGGTGCCTTGTAAGAATGGTTGTAAACATTGCTCATCGACTACAAGTTTGATTGGCAAATGCATATTGCGTGGTGGTTTTCCCTGTATGCCATTAAATTTCAATACTGTAGATTTGAAGCGTTACAATATAACTTATTGTGCATTTGTCTATAGTTAACACGTCTTTGTAGTACTTGTAGTTACATTCTCTCACAAAATATCGTCATTCAAAACCTAAACTCTACATGGCATACATCTATCCTTCATGTAAAATTGAATAGGCCTCCTATGTGTGAAACATAAAGCATTATATTTTAATTATTTTAATTGGTCAGGAGATTTCGACTATACGACAACAACCAAATACTATATTGTAGTGTGTTTAAACGGGATATATACACATTACTAACATGGGCGATAAGTAGCACGATATTCTTTGTATACACACTCTGATATCATGTCGCCATACAAGCAGAACAGACCGATGGTAATGGTTAATGAGTAATATCAAGATTGCACGCTGGTACGAGGTGGGAATGTCGTTTTTGTAACAACGTTTGCTAGAAATTGAAGGGAAAACTTATAAATTATATTCTACTTATGTATCAAGTTTTTATAATCTGTTTAAAAAAAAACGACATCACAATACGTCTAGTCAGCATATAGAAAATGTTGGAAAACTAAGTTGACAGTGCTGACGAACAAGAATTATATCTACAGTTCTCCGTGACCATGCAGGAATGCTTATCGTTAATGGTCAAATGACGATGTCTGTGTCTAGGTCATGATCATAGGTTTACAGTTACATTGTAAGTCATTGGTCTGATGAAGAAGTAAACGTTTAACGTTTATAATAGATTTATTGCCACGCGTTCCGTCTGCGTATTATATTACACCAGGCACCACGTTATAGATCAATCCATATCAAGAATTGTTTGATTTAGTCATCAGTGGCTCAAATCATTACAGTATCACCTCGATTGCTTTATAAGAGTGGAATAATTAAGTGCTACCATTTATTGCTCTATCTAGCCTTTTTTGAATAAACGCAGAGTTTATTGACTAAGTTTTCATTTTATTCGCCTCTAACTTCCGTTTGATATAATAGAGCAATCAGAACCGAACTCACAAGTCGTTAATCAGTCCGGACCCCAGAGAACATAATAGTTATATTCTACATCTGCAGGTGATTTGATCAGGGGTCTAGTAAATCGTTAGTCGTGTTTTAAAAGTTATATTAATGCTCTTGTGACTCATCCGCTAGCCGCTATTACCATTAAACATTATAATACATTTCCTTCATTACTATCAAAGTGATCAAGTATTACTAATATTTGCGACGTTTACCGCATTTAAAAAATTTGCTTGTTTTGAAATAGCTTGTAATCACTACTTTAAGTTGATCAGTTTACTGCAGCCACCTTGTAAATAAATTAAATGGACGAACAATGAATTCTGAAACCAACATCATTTCGCGAACTCTTCAACTTGAAATTATTACGAAACTAATATAATTACATTTCAAAACGAAAATTTATTTATTTACGAGCAAAATATGGGAGCAAATGAAAGTACGAGTCAAATTAAAACGATATAGCTAAAAAAAAATCAATAAACGTTGCTTCCCGATAATATTTACATAAATTTGGCCAAAGAGCTGCTATGCTGTTTACATTTCTGTAAATATAGTGAAATATCGCGCTTTTTAGCTTGCGAACTTGGAATGTCAAACATTTGTGTTTTCTCAGACCAAATTGCGGGTGCGTAGTTGATACTCTCGTATGTTACTTACTACGAAGCTGTTATGTTGTAAACGAAATAAATATTTGTTGTTGTTAATCATTACATACTCAAAATAACATTAATTAATAGCCGCCATCTAGTCAGATAACCTGCAGTATTTCAAACCAGAGCCTTGAGGCGCAGTGCTATGCTCTCTGCACGACATGTTTGAGGACACAGTAATAAAATAATACGTGCGCCCGAACGGTCAGTTTTTATTCAACATTGTAAATGATAAACGAAACTTTGCCGCATATTATTTTAATCGGTTTGCTTTATCGTTTTTTTCAAATGTTAAAAACGATGTTGGATCTAGTTAACTCCCCGGCCAATAATTGTCATACAATTATTACCACATATACCAGGTATTGCCGGCATAAACCTATATCATGCAATCACGGATCCCCACAAATTGACCGTCTTTACCCAATTACGCCTTCTGCTCTTCTAACTGAGTAACTATAAAACGTTTCGGTTTCTTAAATGCAGTCTCCCTATGCTACAATAGTTTTTTTTGTAATTTTTTGTTTTCTTAAATATAGCTAACATTGGAGAACATTCTTGTTTTAAAATATATTAAAAAAATCAAATGACACAAAATTGGTTACCAAAACTTGGATCCACCTGTTAACTTTCTTCTCAGAAGGAATTCAAGGTCTCACGAATGGAAAAACAATCCTCAGTGGTAGAAAGTTAAACGTAAAAAATAAGCTAGATTTGAACGAGTAATCTAGCTTGGTTTCTTTGCTACACGCATGGCTCCTTATACGTTTATTGTATTTTTTACACCACTATCATTTTTGTCACCCAATTTATGAGATGCCAAGAGTTAATTATACGGTAAGCAGATATGGAACAGTAACACTTAATTTCATAACCGCTTTAATGATGAAGGTTCACAAAAACCACGTTACTCTTCGGTAATCCCAGGCTGCTGATGTTTGAGCATTACGCCGTCTATACCTTCTTTCGCTAACAAACAACTAAAATCTCGCCTATTACATAATTTAGATAACTATATTTTTACGTTCCATACACATCGATTGTTTATTGGTGCACGATCAATGTGTTGTTTTAGATAAGATTGTGTGCAGCTATAATGTTTACTATATCCCATAGAGAGTGAAAATTATATTGGACAGATGCAGAAGTGATATTAATTTGCATCTAACATTTAACAGTGTTTGCAGTATAATATAATGGACTATTCTAACGAATACGACTGTAGTCCTAAATCACAGAATTAGTCACACTATTTCCTGCTATCAAAATTATTGCGCTTTGAGGTTGTTAAAGTAGCTTCTATATCGCATAATTGCATCGAGTGATTGAAAACGTCTTCTTTATATTCATGTGTCGGCCGATGTTAATATTTCAATTTCCTATTTTTATAGATTAGGCGATCTTTGTTTGATAAATGTTCATTAAAAACGGATCTAGAATTTTTCTTTTTATCATCCATCTTTGGTATTCTTATTTCGTTATAGTCGAGCCGTACACATAAATTTCATTGCGTAACATAATTGAAATCCTCAATAATTAATGTATTTTTTACATTTCGAAATTTGCTGTATTCCGAACGTTCTGATAGTCACTGTGACGTAGCAATAAAATTTCCTTAGTAAATTAAGAGCTTAATTATGGATAATCAAATAATCATCAAATATTTTCATGTTACCATTGATGCTAAAACCAAAATTCCGGGTAAATGCTCTCACCCATATCGATGCTAAGCTTTCTTATACCATAGAAAAGCGCTAAAATAGAAAATCAGCATAAAAAAAATCATCAAAAAAGCAATCAATTTTGTGACGTCACCCAAAATATGATACTCCTTCTTGTAGGGAATTTTATGTTGAACATTTTTGCCATTGTGACATTTTGTCTATCCACACAATTTTTAGATGTACGTTAACAAAGACGTTTTGGCCGCCATTTTCCAATATGGCGTCCGAAGCTCCAGTATGTTAGTGTGTTGATAAGGAAGGTATTATAAGACGGTCTCTGAAAAGTTACGCGTATTGGCAACTTTTCTTCAAAACATTCTTATTTGACTAGAGTAAACCTAAAATTTGAAACGCTCAAATTCGGAGGTGGTCGACTAAATCCCAGCCACAGGCAACACTGACTAGTTTTTTCTGAGGTTTTCCTGTCAGAAAGCGAATACTTGGCAAAAAACTTTTAAAAATTCCTTGGGTCCTACCTTCAGTGTCCTGATTATTATTCCTTAGTCGCCAGAAGTTGGACAAGCTGGCCTTGGACAGGTTTACAAATGCGCCATGTGTTCAAGATCGTTCAAATTTGTTTTGTTAGCTTAGAACAGTAGTTATCTATAAGTCCATCTCTAGATACTAGTTTTATCTTATTGCATAGGCCTAATAATTGAGTAGTTGGATGAGCGTAGCGAGCGGAGCGAAGATTCCATTTTCACTGACACTGGGAGAAAAATCCGGAATGTTGTTGTTTTTTTTCGACAATCTCTTTCTGTATTTTTGTTCATTTGTTAACACGATTCCGGCTGAAACCGATACTCCGATTGCGATGAAATTTATGGAGACCTTCGAAATCTCTGAACTTAGAACTGCACGTTTTTTGAGCGCAATCGGAAAATTGTTTTCGGCGAAAAATCGCCATTTTACGAATTTTTCAATTTTTAAAAATTTCTTCGACTTTAAACCTACATGCTTTAATTCGATTTTAATGATTTTTTCACAAACCTATTTTAGAATTACGATATTCGTGTGAAATTTGAGCGCAGGCGAAAATTATTTCTCATGAAAAACGAAAATTTACATGTTTTTTTAATTTTTTAAACAAGTCTTTAGACATATAACACCTACATGCTTTTTAACCTATTGTAATTTAATTTTTCAGCAGTACTTAATTTAATTAAAGATTCTTGTAAATTTGAGCGCATCGAATAATTATTTCTTATAAAAATCGCAATTTTACGAATTTTTCCTTTTTTAAAATACGATTCATTAAAAAAAATTAAAAATTAAAGTCAATATTTTATTTATGTAAATTTAAAAAAATTATTCGACTTGTAATAATTTTGTCACAGAACAAACAGAAAATCTTCATAACATGCAGCTCAAGCCCCATTACGCTCATCCAATCAACGCGGCGGGACTTTAACGTTTTCCTAGTTGTATTTATTGTGTCGATTATAAATCATTTCTTTAAGGCTATTGTACCACCTCTGGCCGATAATTTGAAAGTCGAGGAAACATGTCTGAAAAGTTTGCTAAATGAAAGAAGGCCTTGATAAAATAACAGAAAAAAATTGTGAATTTTTTTGGGCGGACGATAACCTCACTTTTGGAAATTATATTTTAGATTTTGGACAAAAGTGTACACTACAAATCTAGTTCAAATTAAATTTTGAGAATCGGTTTTCTGGACAAAGTTTCTAAACACCTTATCTATAACTTGTACTATAGCTAAAATAGTTTTCTGAAAATAACAGTTGGTGTACGATTTTTTTTTTGTAAACGGTACAAACTGGAAAAAACTCGTATTTGTACCGTTTGACAAAAAATCGTTACACCACTGTATTTTCAGAACAACTATTTTAGCTATGTCAAGTATAGCTAAAGGTGTTTAGAAACTATGTCCAGAAAACGATCTCAAAATTTAATTTTGAACTAGATTTGTAGTGTACACTTTTGTCCAAAAATCTAAATCTAATTTCCAAAAGTGAGGTTATATGTCCCGCCCAAAAAAATTCACAATTTTTTTTCTGTTATTTTAAAAGCCTTCTTTCATTCAGCAAACTTTTCAGACATGTTTCTTCGACTTTCAAATTATCGGCCAGAGGTGGTACAATAGCCTTAAGTCTTATATTCAAAACCACGCATGTAATCTTGTAAAAATGTAAGGTTATAGTGTATGTGTACTACTAAAATTATGACTTGAGTTCTTCTTTCGCAATGTAAAAGATTATTGAATTTGTTACAACATGAATGATTTGGTACAAGTAAAAAAAACACTATGTCTCATCCTTCTGGTTTAACTATAAGAGGTGGCAACTGTGAAGCCCAGTGGCGATGCCTAAAATAAGAACGTGGTGATTGAAAAAAGGTGTTAAAGCAGGATGGAGAGAGAAAGGGTTGGGTTGGCATCAGGACGCATTAGCGTGAGGTACGTGTATGTCCCCTCGACCGGGCAACGTGCACGTTCATAGTCGAAAATATTGATTAGGGAGGCTGAAAAAACGAACATCTTATTACGATCTCGGGTTTCGATCCGCAGTTTTATAATGACATCTTCGTGTCTCATTCGCTGGATTCTTCGAAACGAGGCAATCTCGAGCAATTTTTTGTCCCATATCTGCGTGCAGGCAGAGCTAGGACTAACTAAATGTACGTTACGCTATTCCTTTTTTCATGCATAGATTTCTGGTCCATTTTTTTAAAGCTACAATTAAAAGATCATTCGTGATCTTATTGCTCCCCCAATCGCTTTAATAAGCACGTAGATGTGTGTAATTGCATCCCGTGTGAGGAATCTGTGCGTTGCGTGTCGCCCGTGACCTTGGCAATCTCAGCCACTGGGTTAATATGTCTGCTAAATGAACAGGTTACTCGCAAGGCAGGTGGAACCAGGTGATACTGATCCGAGACGAGCTGGTTGCATCTTATGAATTATTCATCGTGTTCAATCACTTGCGAAGAGAGAGAGAGAGGGCGACAAAGACGGTGTGATTGATTAATCATAAACATACCAGTATAATAAATTGTCAGCGATATGTAAAGATGATAGGAGATCTGGTTTATCGGCTAGATTTGCTTAAGATATAGGTTGTCTCAACAAATAATTCACTGGTTAATTTGAAGTACTTATAAATCAAAATGTCGCCAGTAATTATTATTAATTATAATAATATAATGTTGTAATATTTATTTCTACACGAGGACGTCCTCTATACATAATACTCTCTTGCCTGAATGATGGTCTCGTATGCAAATACCCAGTAGTTTAATATATTACATTTTTGGTGGTTTCAGATTCGTCCATCCGCTCAATACCAGCCTACCAGTACAAGATGGCGCTACCGAGTGGTGTTCGCATGCCCTCCTTCTACCCTCAGTTGGGCGCCCTCACCCCCGTGTATTCCCCTCACCCTTACAGTGGCGTAGCACCTAGCCGCCTCGCCTCTCTACACCCCCTCCCGTCGCCCTGGTCCAGCCTGCTACTCAGCAGACCCCAGCAGACACTCGCCCCGCCCCCTCCCCCTCAGACCGACAGCAACAGCAGCAGCACACCCAGCGAGGACTCTATGGACAAGAGCGAACCCGACGAGGACGAGAGAATGACACAACAAGTGTCGCCAACAATAAAGAAACGTAATCCATATTCCATAGAAGAGTTGCTTAAGAAACCCGTGCAGAGGCCGCTAGTGCAGCCACACATCTTCCTTCAGGCGCCTTGCGGACTCCTGGTGGACAAACCGTGTACCTGCAGTCTCGTGACGTCATCACAGCCTCGAGGGGAGGAGCTTAGAGAGTCCACAGCGGGCTGAGGGAGAGTACTAGACGAAACTTCATGTGATAGTGTTAAAACATTGTGGTAATCATTTAGTGTGTGAGATTGAGAGCTGATTCCGTTCACTGGACACGACGCGCAAGAGCGGAAGACCCAGCAAGAGAAACGGCAGCGCTAGTGGCGCTCGGCGTAAAGTTGCGTGTTGACGCAGAAGTTTGTTCGAATATTGTTGGATAGCGTTTAGTTCCAAACCCACTTCAAGACAATATACATACTCTACTTGGTAGCTGTATTATGAACGAATAAGCCAGTCTTTCAGAAAAGTGGTTCGTGGTATTAAATTTGTCATCTATACAAACACATCGAACCAATACTTATATTAGGCGTCTATATTGATGTTATCTCAGAGGTGATGTATTGGCGATGTTTACGTGGAAGTCTGGGGAAAAAGCTCAAAGACTCACTATACCCCATCCATCCAAACACGTACCAACAGAGACAGTAAAGAGAAGTGCCATAACTAAATGATCTCTGTTTGTGCGCATACTTGGAGTAATCAAAAATCCGTTGTTTCAACATCCAACCTCAGTATGATAGTAATCCCATTCCCACCTACACACATCACACAGTAGTATACGTGACATGCGACACTAAGTCACTATAATTCAAATGTTCAACCAAAGTAAAATACTAAGTCCCTTCTAATATCTTACCTCCGGCGTCAGAAGTAAAGACGATAACTCAGTCCATACATACTAATATACCATGACCCATGTCCATGTGTACACACAGCCTTTGTCGGGACTCGGGAGTGTATTCATTTGGGCATAATCCGACATATTGTATAAAGGCCTCTGGAAACACTTCACTGGTGCACAGCTGCACATATTGTTTACATTTCACCACGCCATCTCATGCTGTGGGTATAATGCCACAGGATAGATTATTTTCACTGTTTAAGCAGTGGTATTTACTTATTTACGTACAAACCTTCAACATTGCCATCTATTTCGTATGTACATAGTATTCTAAATTTGTGTATTGTAAAAACTAAACTGCGCGTATCCGTGGTTGACTTAGACACATAAGATGAAATTGTAAATCATGAATGTGAACTATAATTGTGATGTATTGTTAATTATTTAGAGGTTCCAAGTGAAACTTTTCTCAATTACAATAAACTCCCACCTGAACTTGCCGGGTGTGAAATGGAAATTGGTGTAACTGTAAATGTTATTTTGGATCCTTGATGTAGAAGATACTGTATCCTTTCCGTACCCAATAAATCTAAACAAAGGACAAAACCAACTCAATGACCCAAAGTTTACTTTAAACTTCTGCCATGACATGACTCAATGACTTCATTACGAGTGAGCACAGGAGATAATTTTCAACAGCCATGGGTTCAATGGCCACCCACCAACCACCATATACCAGTGTACGTTTACGTTTCTCAAAGGTAGACCAGCTTGATCTGGAAGGTAACCGTGAAAAGTCCCCTCAACTCAGTTGCTTTACTAAATAATCATCCAGACATTCGACACTGGGAATCTCAGCTACACGAGGAGCCATATAGGATTTCCTTCTATTCTCAATCCCAGAAATACCCTTTTAGCAGCCTCCCATCTCTCTCCAACACCGTTTCGTTCCTTCGACAGGTTTGCTACTCATAACCTCACATCCTACCACGTTCTCAATGTCACAGATGTCCAAACTCTTCCAATAACAGATCAATCCCGCCGTCTCAATGCTTATATGCAGAATAAAGAGACCCTTGCCTTTCTGGATTGGATATTAAGAAACCTTTCGTAATGGTCTGGAAGATCAATCTTATAACCAAACTGCAGTATTCAACTGTCTTATATAAACTTATTTCAATTATTTATTCGTTTCTTAATATCCCATCTCTATCGGGAATGCCTCTTTGCGTCCTTAGTCAGATTCAGAACCAATTGTTCAAACTCAGTGTACTACTACAGGTTTTAGACTTTTGTAGTATAAATGAAGTTCTCTCTGCTGAATAGGTATTGATTCCAGACTTAATTAATGGAATTAACAATTGGAATATCCATTTGGGTTAACGCTTGGCGCTATATAGAAGATTAGACTAAATTTTCAGTTGTATGTTAAGAGCTAGATACACGTGGAGATTTCTCCCCTGGAGATTTCTAGCCGGCGAATTCTTTTTATCGCTAAAACTGTGAAACACAAGAAGATTTATTTCCAACACCAAGTAATTAAACAAAAAGACAATGCTGTGAATCCGTTTTTTTAGGGGGGGGGGGGGGGGGACATTTTTAAAGCGGAAGATTTCTTATTTATCGAGAAGATTTATTTCCTCGTGAGTCACGCACCATTTAAACACATGTTGTATTCCACATAAAAAAAATCTCCATGAAGAATTTAACGGACGCGTATGTGTGGATCGTGTACGATTCGTGTATGGCATGCCACACATGTAAAGATGAGCTATGTTTCACTGACGTGTATCGTGTACAAAAATAATACAAAAACTATACACAATTCCTGTCGGTTATACTCACACAGCGCTAACCATGACATGGCTACACATTCATTTATACGCCCTTGAATTAATAAATTTACAAAGTTCACTTTTAGTTTTACGTCCAACCATTTAATTACTCATCTTATCTCTGTAGGCCTATTATTATAGTATTTGATCCACGAATAAAATACAGATTTAATTATTTTACTTGTATTTAAAACAGTTAATTTGTCATTGAGCGAGCGTAGCGAGCGTCTCCACTTGACTCTTATGGCTCGAATGTCTGTTTTTTTTTTGTTTTTTTTTCTGTTACTGCTTCGATACAGGTCGCACCGTTTCTCTGATCGACCTGAAATTTTGCACACATGTACATACCACCTAGGCGGGTTGCTGTATAGTTTTTGAACAAAATCCGATCGTTGGTTATAAAAAATAAAAAATAAAAAATAAAAAAATAAAAATGTTCCGATCGTTATGAAATTTTGCAGGGTCAATAAGTACACCATTCTCTCCTATTTTTCAAATTTTCAGCTAAATCGGTCAAGACGTTAAAGACTTATTGGTAATCATAATTCGAAAAATGATGCTAAAAAATGAAGGAGGCAGTGAAGAAACAAAGATACACTTTAGAAGGCATGACGTGAAATAGTACAATGCAAAGATGTTGGAATAGTGTATACAGTGTACAATGTCAATATCCAGTTAGGCCTACACTGTGTGGTGGGCCTTATGGGAATGTCGTACTCGGGTCATGTTGCACGTACCGGTGCTCGCTCAACAACGCGTCCAACTGAGCGTTTTCCTAGTTATTTTGAGTTCGATTCCTCGATTTGAGAAGTAAGAATGTGCATGGTTTTCAAACAATCCGTTAAATAATGTGGCATCATTAATATTGAAAATTTGTATAAAAGTTAAAACAAAAAACATACAATATCAGCAATAAATAAAAAGTGGGAACCATTTATTGAGCGAGCATAGCGAGCGTCTCCACTTGACTCTTATGGCTCGAATGTCTGTTTTTTTTGTTTTTTGTTTGTTTTTTCTGTTACTGCTTCGGTACAGGTCGCACCGTTTCTCTGATCGACCTGAAATTTTGCACACATGTACATACCACCTATGCGGGTTGCTGTATAGTTTTTGAACAAAATCCGATCGTTGGTTATAAAAAATAAAAAATAAAATAAAAAAATAAAAATGTTCCGATCGTTATGAAATTTTGCAGGGTCAATAATTATTATTATTGATTCTTTATTGACAACAGGGCGAAGCCCCACAAGTGCAATACATTAGACATACATAGGATATACAACACAAACATAAACATATAGCAACATTCTCTCCTCTTTTACAAATTTTCAGCTAAATTGGTCAAGATCTTAAGAAGTGTAGACAGAAATTACATTTTAACAAAAGTAACGTTACCATGGCAACGAAAAGTCGTACGAGAATTCTGGTCACTATGCACTCCCACCTAGAAGTAAACAAAATACTAGGAAAACGCTAAAGTCCCGTCGCGTTGTTGAGCGAGCACCGGTACGTGCAACACGACCCGAGTACGACATTCCCATAATGTTACATACCAATAAGTCTTTAAGGTCTTGACCGATTTAGCTGAAAATTTGTAAAATAGGAGAGAATGGATAAAATCCACCGCCATCTAGAGGACCTTGACATCATTTCTTTGGAAAAACTATTTTAACTCTCTGATAACAAATAATACACTGCTTCCTCGATTGTATTTTGATTACTTCTAGGTGGCAGTGCATAGTGATTCTCGTGCGGCTTTTCGTTGCCATGGTAACGTTACTTTTGTTAAAATGTAATTTCTATCTACACTACTTACGGTCTTGACCGATTTAGCTGAAAATTTGTAAAATAGGAGAAAATGTTGTACTTATTGACCCTGCAAAGTTTCATAACGATCGGAACATTTTTTTTTTTTTTATATATCCAACGATCGGATTTTGTTCAAAACTATACAGCAACCCACCTAGGTGGTATATGTGTGCAAAGTTTCAGGTCGATCAGAGAAACGGTGCGACCAGTATCGAAGCAGTAACAGAAAAAAAACAGACATTCGAGCCATAAGAGTCAAGTGGAGACGCTCGCTACGCTCGCTCAATAACTTAGGTCACACGTGAAAACTTGATATCCGTAATAGTCTGGTGGCAACACCCCATAGCCTACACGACAATTATTGGCAATATTGATTGATTGATTTTACATAAGAGTAATTCGAATAATGTATGTATAGGTTACTAGAAAAGAGCATAGATGTTACACTAGGAAAACGCTCAGTTGGACGCGTTGTTGAGCGAGCACCGGTACGTGCAACATGACCCGAGTACGACATTCCCATAAGGCCCACCACAAACTGTAGGCCTAACTGGATATTGACATTGTACACATTATACTATTCCAACATCTTTGCATTGTACTAATTCACGGTATGCCTTCTAAAGTGTATCTTTGTATCTTCACTGCCTCCTTCATTTTTTAACATCATTTTTCGAATTATGATTATCAATAAGTCTTTAAGGTCTTAACCGATTTAGCTGAAAATTTGGAAAATAGGAGAGAATGTTGTACTTATTGACACTGCAAAATTTCATAACGATCGGAACATTTTTATATTTTTATTATTTATTTATTTTTATTTTTATTTTTAACCAACGATCGGATTTTGTTAAAAAAAACTATACAGCAACCCGCATAGGTGGTATGTACATGTGTAAAAATTTCAGGTCGATCAGAGAAACGGTGCGACCTGTATCGAAGCAGTAACAGAAAAAAAAAAAAACAAAAAAAAAAAAACCAGACATTCGAGCCATAAGAGTCAAGTGGAGACGCTCGCTACGCTCGCTCAATCACGTAACATCAACACGAATAAATTTTAATTGTCAAATTAATCCTTCCCCGATGGAAGATTGAACCACCAAGGTCTCCCGTGACAGGCGGGCGTCAATTTTAATTGGGTTTTGAAATTTATAGAGTTCACACCATGAAAAACAAATAATCTGAGCTCACCTGTTCACATTGTTTCTTATAACAATCTACGACCGATATAAATAGTAAGTTTAGAAGATATTCTGTGTATATCATCTAGGATTGAAGGACATCGCGGAGGATACACTAACATAAATTTTAATTCATTCTTAAGTTTCCTTGAAACCACAAAATTACTCACATTCTTTGCTAAGTTATTAGGCATGAACATTTAAACTGTCGCCCCGACCACTCTCGCTGTAAAAGATCTCACATACCGGACGCCTACCAGAGTGTTGGTTTTTGGTGTCGTGTAGGTTACGTTCCATATGTGGCTCGAGTCGTGTTGGCCAGCACAGGCTGCATAATTTCACATCACTAATGCAAAAGAAAAGTGAATGGTAATGGTGATGTATACGTGGTGTTTTCAATCTAGGTGCCCGTTAGGGCGCCGCAGCCAAGCCGTGGCGCGCTATACACTCAGGCACCTTATACAGCAAGCAGAGTTGGGGTGATTTCGAGGTGTTACCCAGCCGTCACGAAACGTGATGTGAACTTAAAAACTATCAAAATCGAGGGGATTTAGGTACCTGACAACACATGCCAAATTTGGTTGGGGTACGAGCATTCCTTCTTGGTGAAAATATGACGAAACATGCTCAAAATCACTTACGTTAGTTATGTTAGTTACTACTGGCTACTACTGGCTACTATCTAATTCGTCAGTTTCAATCGGCCCGCGATTCTGACCAAACGGGTGGGGTTACAACATTCATATTTTACATGTACATTAAGGTTATAGTGATATAGTGTCTTTTGAAAGAAAAAGTTGAAAAAGTTTGCTGGAAGGCTTCCAAATGAAGGTTTTAATATAAGCCTTTTACAAGAATATAATCAACAAGTAACTATAGTTACTTGACAATGATCACCTACATTGTTTACAAAAAACAAGTCTTTGGACCACTAGATATTTTAAATTCTATTGTTTTTTGGTAAAACCATATTAATTAAATCGACTTTGATAAAATTATTATATTTTAACAAATAATTCGGTAATGAAACTTGAAAAAGTAATGAGATCCCACATATAACAAAAAAACAGCCAAACCTTACACAATCAAAGGCAATGAGATCTAAAAGAAATGCCAATCTTATGTACCCTCCTACATTTTCGCAATCTTAATTTATAAATTCACTTTGCCCTGTGACTGCATCCTTGCAAAGCTTGGCAAAATAAATTTGCACAATTACATTTAAAACAGTAGTTGCAAATAACATTTTGCCACGCTTTGCAAGGATGCAGTCACAGGGCAAAATGAATTTATGTATTAAGATTGCGAAAATGTAGGAGGGTAGACAACTTTTAGATCTCATTGCTTTTGATTGTGTAAGGTTTGGCTGTTTTCTTACAAGTTTTTTGTTATATGTGGTAGGAACATACTACCGATTAAATATAAACAATCAAAGCATGCAAAAACAAAGCCGAAATGCAACCATGTAGTGAAAGACTGGGAATAGAGGACTGAATAGACTTCTAAAACGCTCATCCACCAACGCGAGCTGGGTCTACTATACACAACTAACAAATACAAAACTTTTATATATTAGTCAAGTCTTACACACTCAAACGCATTGAAATATATAAAAGAAATGCCGATGGTATGTATTGTATCCATCTATACATTTGGGCACACATCATCTCGCCCTATGACTGCATCCTTGCAAAGCAATTGGCAAAATTGAATTTGCAACTATTGTGTGTTGTTTGTTAGATGAGGGAGCGCAGGGACAAAGTATTATAGTTTATATGGAGTCCTGGGAGTTTCTAATAATATCATGGCAATATTAGAAATAAAGTATCATATATGCTATAAGAAAAAAAATAAGCTACCTATTCGGTCCAAATGTAGGATATCCACTATAAATCATTGATTAAAGAAGGCTAAACATTAAGTTAATCACACTAGCATTGTTAAATAAAACCATGCACCTTGTTGAATAGTTAGGTAAATAGGGCATATACTGCTAACGGTCAACAACGCATCCTACGGTATATACAATATATGCAAACTTGTCATAAAGCACATGCTTCCAACACTCAAATGATATATCAAAATTTGACTCTGATCGCCAGACAATATCTAGAATATAGTTCATATTGACTCATTTTACAAAATTGAAATTGATTGAAATCTAATTGATTTTTTTAAAATATTGACAAACAATAGTTTTAGGAATGATTTACTATAGAAATCCTTTATTACCACTGTATCATGAGATATGTTCAAAATTCTCTAACAGTCTGTGATGGTTCACTCAGCCGAGCAAACAGTGCTAAAAAGGTGGTTGAACGCTCTTAATTATATTATATGAGCATTGTTCCTTGCTGAATACTTACCGGTCAAATGTGGCATCCACTACTCAATAATCTGGTAATTATCAGACGCCTCTTCACTTAATCCAGGCGTTTAAGTTGATTAATGAGAAACGTATGCAAAGCAGGTCTCCCTCCCAAATCACTGAAATGAGTAAATCAACAAAGTTAGGACCTCTAAATCTTTCAGAGCACTTATCTAAGATATATATAATATACACATTGTTAATTAAGTTGTTGATTAAAAAAGTCTAATTCGATTTTGTGTGGTCCCCGCACACATGTGAGCCAGCCTAGTAAGGTGCGTCTGTCAATGATGGCACATGAGATCCTGTCTACCAGGTCGGGTATGTAGTGGATCGGATCTCCAATTAGCTCGCACATTAACAGGTCCATGCGAACTGGTGGTCACCTTGCGCGCTGATTGCAGCGGCTAGTGTCGCGTCGCGCATCTGTCCCTAGCCTTCAGCTGCTCTGTACTGGCCACTGTCCGGCGTCACGTGACACGCACAACCAACACACAGTTTTCACAGTTTTATATCAGTTTCAGTTTCCAGTGATAGCCTTGCCGTGATGAAAATTATAGTGTTCAGGGCAGAATGAGTATCACAATAAGAGCATCACGAGTTTTAATAGCAGGTTTAGAATCTTGACATTGGCTCTATACTTAAGACAGTGCAAACGTGTTCTACCGCTAACACTGGTGTATGGATAAAAAGATAATTACGTCTAAAACTTTGGCTTTGTTAGAGTCGTTATCACGGGGTAATCCACGCACGGGACGAGCGACATCGCCGCGGGGCTAGTGCGCGGCTGTGGACCCCGAGGCGACGCTGCCCAAGAAACTCCAGGCTAGCCGCAGATGTGTGTGTGGGGAGGGGGTGCGTGCGGACCGCGCTCATTAACGAGCATACCTCGGCTCGCCGGACACAGTTCACGCCGAAAATGGCACACGTTTCCCTAAAAAAGACTGCGGTTTTTATGAGATGATCTCTCGGATAGGATGCGACGTCGTAAGAACAAGCGATCTAGTCAGCTGCTGGCTTTGTAGATCATCATCATCATCATTCATCATCATGCAATGATGCTTGCTTGGTATCGATGATGAGGGAAACGATGATGGGTTGGTGACTGAAAGATAAATGACCAGCGAGAACGGGGAAGAACGGTGAGAGGGGTAAATGTATAAAAAGTAGAATGTGGTAGGTGGTATAGGTGCATGGTAAGGCAAGAATAGTGATGGGAAACAAACTTAGATAAAATGCCTTCCAGAATGTAGTGCAAGGGGCGGGGAGTGAAATAATTTAAGGATACAAATATTGGCACAAAGGAGTTTAAAAAATGGTGGCAGTGTTGTACAGTCTTGTAGATTTATGAATAACGTGGCGAGGACTAAGAAAATAAAGATCGAAACATTAAATTTCTATCTTCCAGTGAGGGGAACCAAGAGTAGGCCTACTCTGTGCTCATCAACTGGACAAAAACATATATCATCTTGCATTATTGTAATGTACTCAGTAATTGAATAACGAATACCATTATAAATTCATTTCACAGAACATAACGTATTGTTGAACAAAACATTATTCAATTGATTCAGTAGTAAGAAATACTTAATAATCTGTGTTTCTGACACAAGAAGTACCCCTAGGTGGCTGAGAGAGAGATTCCAATAACTTGTATCTTGGGGTGTACAAATAATTGTTTACTACAATTCAATTCGAATTTCAAATAGTTTGTATTCGAATTTCGAATCCGACCCGGCACCTCCACCATATTAGTGGTGTCGGTTCGGCGGGCGGCCCCGAGTTTGCCAATTATTTCTTCAACCACTTTTTTGCGAGTTCAGCGGTGACCAAAACAAGTTTAGAAACACTGTTACCAATATCTATTGAAAATCTATAAAAACATAGCTTAAAAAACTTTGTATGTGATTGTAGCTCGCATCTCAGTTTTATGCCTTCCAAATGTGCGTCCTACATTCGAGAAAATACGGTAATCGTTATACTATTTAACAAAAAAATCGATATTCTAACTTTTAATCAACTATTCGATATTCAATTCGAACCTTAAACTCACTATTCGCACACCCCTACTTGTAACAAACTCGTATTTTTACTCAGAACACCGCGTGCCTTGACAAGACTATAGCATTACTTATTACATCAGCTGCCTACAAACCAACGACTAGCATGCACACGTTTCGAAAAGTTAGCAACATTGACATTCTCACCGACAGATACGTAGCACATGCGCATCGCACGAAACTCTGATGCGGGGATCACGGGTTCGATACCAGCCACTAGTAGTAATTTATTTCTTAAACTTAAATGTTTTGTCCAAGGTTTTCTTCACTCGTTATTGCAAATTCTACGGATTGAGTCAAGGCCGTCTAGATATATCACGAGGGCCTCGATTGAGTCCCCGGAAACAGCCCTTTGGTATTTCCTCCACAACTACCTTATACAATTGAAGGTAGTTGTCTAATTTTGGCACGTTATTGCAGTATGGGTTAAGATAAGACAGGGATACGTGTATATACGTGACCCCAGATTATTGCAGCGCCAAAAATTAATAACTGTTTTTTACGTTTCACTCTCGTGTTTAATGAACCGGCACCCCCACCAAATTTTAAAGTTTGTGCGAATTTACTATAACTTATATCATGCCACCTGTCACCACAACTATAATAATAATCACGTGATTTGAAGAATAACATCAAACTTTTCTTATATATTTACAGCATTGGGATTACATATTTAAATTCCCAAAAATTCTGATCTTTTTAATTTTTTCATACATTTTTAACAAACTTTAGGTTTTTGGTTGATTATTGCTATAAATCACTTTTTCTATATTTAGATATGGAGTCAAAAAATCGATATCGAAAATATTCCCACGGATCAATATTGTATCGGAATGTCGATTTCTTTGCCCAGACCTAGCTTAAATTCAAATAATATTCAAGGTTTGAATTTTTTATTGTGTACGCCCACGAACAGATAACGGCGGTTCCACAAAAAAGCCATCTCTACATTTTTTATAACAATTATCTAGTACTTATTAGCTTGAATGACAATTTTGAATGAAAATCAAATTCATAAAAAATAATCAATAGCTGTCACATATTTCGTAGACGAGTAAAAACAACAATTCGTAATACAGTCTGTGTAGAAGATTTTTTCCCGCATTGAATATCTGTAATTTGTTTCTGTCCGCGAGTGTAGGCCAACAAACAAAAATATTTGTGTTTGTTTTACTTGATAATCAGATCTTTAGATGTTCCAAAAAGTTTTTGAAAGGTAAAAATAACGTCCAGCTAGGGGCGCCGAGTTTTCTAAATTTCAAGGGGTGCTGAGAAATTCCATTAAATATTTCGAAAACTGCTTGTCAACGATTTTTAAACGTTTTTTTCTGCTTTGAAATGAAGTTAGCCTTGTAAAATAACACCTTTTTTTATGATTTGGGTGTGTTTTAAGTCTGTTTGGCAATTGGACACAAAAAGTGGAATCGCAGCAAGCACTTGCACAGGAAAGGTTACCATTATATTTTATGATCGTTGATTTGTAATTATTTATATGTATTGAGTTATTATTATTCGGAAAACAGGAAATAGTCCACAGAACAATTTGCACAATTGCATCACAATGCTATTTACCCGACTTGAGTTCTTGGAATTTTGGGTTGTATCTATAAGAAAAATTATTTTCCCATGCAATCAGACAACATTTATGCGTACGTTTCTCTTCGAGTGTGTCTTGTATAACTACTGTCATACTTGAAATTTTAAGATGGAAATAAATTGTTTTATTCACAGTAATCTTCGAACTTTTTTGTAAATGTAGGCCTAAAACGCTCAAAACTTTGCTATATGTAGGCCTGGTTTGATTTGTCAGAATATTTGAAGGGGTGCTTCAGCCTTTGAGCACCCACGGAGTCGCCACCCCTGTGGTCCAGCTTATTGGCCAAAGCACTTATATTGAAGTGAAAGTGACCCAGAACAACTAAAAATTCGTATTTTACTTCAGTCTTTGCGTAAGTGCAAAATCACGTCAGGTGAGAAGTTATGTTCATTAAAACACAAATAAAAACACCGGGATTCTGTATTCTGCATAGCAAGGACGTGAGGTTAAATTTTCATCAATAACGGAGTAGCCGTTTGACTTTGTGGCAGAATCACCATTTGGAATAGATTTTAATCGGTTCACTCCGCTCCTCCTATGTTTACCAGAAAACTTAAAAATCTTAAAATCTTAAATACCTATATGAATAAAAAGCTTGATAAAAATTTAAGTAGAAACCTTACCTTACGATATCATTTTTTTAAATGGTGGCAAGTTGAGAGAATATTTTGGTGCGGCATGGAGTGAATTCATTGACAAGCACGGTACCCCTTTTTGTTTGGGAGTACACCATAAATAAGAAGCGAAAGCTATTTAATCAACACATCGAGGCCACAAAAATTAAATGGGCGTTCCTATGGAGGTGGCGAGGGAAACGTGAGATACAGAATTGTTTAAAAATGTTCAGACAACCGTAGGACGAGTAGGCCTACGGACGATAAGTTATGTTTAATATTATAATATAGGGAAATGATTCAGAGTCGCACTTACACATCAGTAAAGAAAGTGTTTTCATTAAAAACCACGATTTAAATTATTGATATAGAAGAGAAGAGAATATAAGAATATAAAGCACGATGCATTAAATTGTACGAAGTATTTTGGGCAATATTCAATCCTATATTGGGAAGCATCATTGACGGTAACACGATGGAATGTAACTATCGACCATAAGGTTAGATTACATGCAATGCAAGAGTTAAGATGGTATAATATTGTGCTAAAGGAAGTAATATTAGATGTCTAGATCAGATTCTATTTAATTTTTATTGCGATTTGAAAGTTAACTCAATTGAATTTAAAGCATTTTCATCCTATTTTACAACATATATATTTTTCTCGATTTGGATACTCGGGAAACACTCCCAGGGTGAATTATGTTATTATTTAAAAATTTCAATTTCCAGGAATATATCTCGTGGAAACCTGACGTGGTCACGTTCTATTAGGTGTTTAACTAGAACTTTAGTCAGGATTGCCAGTCTCGACGGGAATGGGATTCGAGCCCGGGACCTCCCGAATTAGAGTCTCGCGCTTAACGTTTGAGTTAACACTGTCGGTTACCATATTATAATTTAACAATAAACCTATGTAAATGCCTTTTGTTAATGCGGACTACAATGTAGCTACTACCTTACTGTGCTTTGTAGCTTACACATGACGTAACTTCAGTAGTTTACATATAAACATCACTATAAAGGTTTATTCTAGCAAGATAGTGTTAAACTATTTTAGCATATTAATAATATCTACGCGTCATTCTATTCGATTGCATGGTGGACACACGCAGGAGCAGTAAAACCATCCTTACAGTAATAAAACCACAAGAATCCCCTCTAGCTCTACCATCCATCCAAAGCGACCATGCTTGGGTAGGCGTTTATACATCCAGGATTTTATAGAAAATAGGAAGCAGGGGCAATTTGATGAAATTTTAAATGAAAAAATGTGGTGGTCCGAGCACCTTCCACACAGCGAAAAATGTTTTGTGAAATATGCGAAGGAATTAACAGAACATTTGTTCGTTCGTTCTCGTTGTTGTTGTAATGGGTTTAACAGTTCCTACAACCTCTCATTGTGTTCACTTCAATGTTGCATTGATTGTTGACACCTTTCACAGCCTGTTTCCCCGAGCTCGTGTCAATTTCCACAGGTGCCCGTCAGGACGAGCCGCGAGCTTACTTTTTACTCGTAATGAATGTTCATTTCCCCACCAAATTTGGCATGTGTTGTGCATACAGTGGCACTAGCCGCTTGTCTGTGTCACAGTTCATTGAAATTTTAAGCAGTGTGTGAAATAATTTAAATGGCATATTTGTCGTCAGTAATACTTCCCTTGCCAACTATTCAAGGTATTTAAAGTGTCTTATATAGCTTATACATTTTCTCACTCTTCCAATTTTCATTCAACTAATTTAATGCAAATTTTGTTTGGCAGCGTTTTTTTTTTTTTTTTACTTCAAACATAATAAATAAATTCGTGTCTATCAAGACATCCTCTTATATTTTAACAATCTACACCGGATGCAAAAATACTACCACACCTCTTTTTTAAATGTCCTCGGTCGTTTTTACTGTCTGTCTGTGTGTGTGTTTCATTCATAAGGTTTTAGTTTAGCATGCCCGTGTCTCAGGCCAGCGTCCAACACGACTAGGCTACTGTTCGAAGCACGCCAGACGATTTTTTTACTCCACAAGTAACAATTATAATATTGGTAGGATGCTCTGCAAATGTTTAAGTAGTTAACATTAATTTAGAGGTAGCTTTTTCAGAAGTGACACTAGCATAAAACATAAAAGTCCCCTCGGGCCCAGAGTTTAAAATAAACAAACAGACACGTTCAAGCAGATGTTTATTAAAGTTATGTTATGTTCGTTTGTTCTGACTATATACTGCACTTGTTTATTCATTTGAAGTATTTAAACTTATCCTAGTCAGGTGTCGTGGACAAATACGCCCGACGTCTCGTGACTATTTTAGTGATTAGTTTAGTTTGTATTTTATTTATTTGTGTCTATTGTGGCAGACACCCCTACAAGTGAGATAAGTTGTTGACATCTATTTCTATTGACTTCTGTTACCGATAATCGAAATAGCGAATGCACACGTAAAAAATAAAAAAAATAAAAATTGTTTATTGGTAACACTCAATTCTCAAATACAGCATTGCTCACATAATAAATAAGGAAAACAAAACAAAAAACAGTACAACAAAATACAAATCTAAGTAAACATACAATGTAGGTTAACAACAACTTAACAACAATAACTATAAAGACTTGTTCGAAAAATACCTTTGAAGAAAGGTCTAAACATTCTGAGTTAAATATTCTACAAGAACAGTGTTGCCAAAAACACTATTTTTTAATAAATTATACATAGTTAAACTTAAATGTGAAGTTAAAACTCAGAATTATTTGCAAACAGAAGCAATAACAATCGTCGTCCTCTTATTATTGTCTTCGTGCATATCCACGTCGGCATCTTAGCGAATAGTCCTCTCCTCTCCTCTCGGTGACGTCTACTTACATCCCCGCCAGTTTATAGTTTATAATGTACTCGTCGGAGGGGTTGAGGTTAGTTGTGGCTAATATTTTGATCTCAGCTAAAACTCGCCCGGCAAAAACCACTTGAAAACAATTTCAAACTTATTTATCTAAGTGACCAACGTGTATGGAAATTGACTGTTGATAGTTTGTTTGGTAACATGACTTTCAAGTAAAATTATAATTTTATTTGTTATTTTTAAAGTAGTCAAATAAGGTTTTTGGGTCGGTTTGGAAAGAATAACGGATATTTTTATTCAATATCGCCATTGGCTTCTCGAAAAAATGTTTAAAAAGTTAA
Source organism: Sweltsa coloradensis (assembly GCA_024449915.1). Taxonomy (NCBI): domain Eukaryota; kingdom Metazoa; phylum Arthropoda; class Insecta; order Plecoptera; family Chloroperlidae; genus Sweltsa; species Sweltsa coloradensis. Next base: position 461,722 of record JAMZAV010000911.1, on the reverse strand, counting down.
AAATAATGTTATTTCCCCCAGAATAAAAATAAATTGTATTGCTAATGTTAAACTGTTATGGCATTTCAATCCTAATTTGATGGAGTTGTGATTTGGACCGCTTCCCTCCAACAAGCAGTCATGTGATCTTGTATCAGAGCACACGAGTAATGTTAAGTCTGGACCGGCACCTCCACCAAGAAAGTAATGTCCCCTCCAAACACAAGAATGATGGTTGAACACAAGAATGAAGATTCGCGTTCGGTGGTTTCTTCCGCGAAAGATTGATTACTCCCTGATTTGCTGTTCCTGATTTTTGGCAAACCTCATATTCGTTTGAGTGGGATCGTCTAATAATCAGTTTTTCTTTTCTTTTTTCTTTTTTAATGTTTTTTCTTCTTCTTTTCTTGTTTTTCTTACTTTTTTTCCTTTCCATTTTTCTTTTTTCTTCTTTTTTCTTCTTTTTTTCTTTTTCTTTTCTTTACATTCCCCACCCTTTTTTATATTTAATTCATTCATAAATTGCATTTAATATCCTTTTTATTTGTTATCAAATTTGTTGAGTTTTTAATGCATTGTTGTAATATTACTATTTCCAAGTTCATTGTTGTGTCTGCATCTATGTAATTAGATTTATTTAGTTGTCCTCCTTTGTAAATCAGTTTTTATAACTGAATAGGATAGACGTTAAATAAATAAATAATTAAATAAATAAATAAAACAAGCAGTCATGTGATCTTGTATCAGAGTACACGTGTAATGTTAAGTCTGGACCGGCACCTCCACCAAGAAAGTAATGCCCCCTCCAACAAGCAGTCATGTGACCTTGTATCAGAGCACACGAGTACGATGTTAATGTCTAAGTCTGGACGCCTCCACCAAGAAAGTAATGTCCCCTCCAACAAGCAGTCATGTAATCTTGTATCAGAGTACACGAGTAATGTTAAGTCTGGACCGGCACCTCCACCAAGAAAGTAATGTCCCCTCCAACAAGCAGTCATGTGATCTTGTATCAGAGCACACGAGTAATGTTAAGTCTGGACCGGCACCTCCACCAAGAAAGTAATGTCCCCTCCAACAAGCAGTCATGTGATCTTGTATCAGAGCACACGAGTAATGTTAAGTCTGGACCGGCACCTCCACCAAGAAAGTAATGTCCCCTCCAACAAGCAGTCATGTGACCTTGTATCAGAGCACACGAGTAATGTTAAGTCTGGACCGGCACCTCCACCAAGAAAGTAATGTCCCCTCCAACAAGCAGTCATGTGACCTTGTATCAGAGCACACGAGTAATGTTAAGTCTGGACCGGCACCTCCACCAAGAAAGTATGTAAGTCGTGACCGCAACCAAATTGTTTTCCTTTTATTTTTACACAAACATCGGGGAACCTATTTAGTCAATAGGAACGGCTTCAAAATACTCGACCAGGCCTCAAATTCAGGTACACGCACACATTTGTATTAATTTGGAATCTTTTTTCAAATATGAATTTGGTTCGAACTTTTCTTTTAAGGCTATTCGACCGCGTTTTTCTATTTTCCAAAATATGCTACCAAGTCAAAATATAGTGAATGGCTTTGAAACCTGGCTATTTTAGAAAATCAAAACTGTTTTTTTCAAATTTTTCTTATCCGGTACACGGCCAATATCGCCACCTCAAAATAATTTCAAACTTCAATTCGCCAGGGCACACCATTCAACGTACGGTGTTGTGCTTTTGTGACATTTATTTTTAATTGGTTTTCTATAGGCTAACTGAGAGAAAAAAGATTTTTTTAAAACAATTGTCGTTCCAGTAAATTTTTTCGTTTGGCGGTACAAATCGGTACAAAATATTGCCAAACGAAAAAATTCACAGGAAAGACAATTGTTTAAAAAAATCTTTTTTCTCTCAGTCAGCCTATAGAAAACCAGTTGAAAATGAATGTCACAAAAGCACAACACCGTACGTTGAATGGTGTGCCCTGGCGAATTGAAGTTTGAAATTATTTTGAGGTGGCGATATTGGCCGTGTACCGGATCAGAAAAATTTGAAAAAAATAGTTTTGATTTTCTAAAATATCCAGGTTTCAAAGCAATTCACTATATTTTGACTTGGTAGCATATTTTGGAAAATAGAAAAACGCGGTCGAATAGCCTTAAGTTCAAGTTCTTATTTGAATGTTGGCAACCCCAGTATTTGGTTGAGTATTATTGCATAATTAATGTGTTTGTTTAATTTCTTTCTTGTTAACACATGCAAGTTTGTTGTTCTTTTTGATTGTTATGGTTTATAACTAGGAAAACGCTTAAGTCCCGCCGCGTTGTTGGATGAGCGTAATTGGTGCATTGAGCTGCCATGTGTTACGCGGATTTTCTGTTGTTCTGTGCAAAAATCATTACTTAGTCGAAGATTTTTTTTTAAATTAAATAAAATTAAATAAAAATTAATTTAATTTTTTTAATTCATCGTAATTTTAAAAAATAAAAAAATCGTAAAATTGCAATTTTCATAAGAAATAATTATTTGATTGCGCTCAAATTTAACACGAGTACATTAATTCATGAAATTAAGGTTCTGTGAAAAAATCATTACAATAGGATAAAGCATGTAGGTGTTATAAGTCAAAGAATTGTTTTAAAAAAGAAAAAAAAAAAGTAAAATTTCGATTTTCATGAGAATAAATTTTTCGATTACGCTCAAATTTAACACGAATATCTTAATTCATAAAATTAAGGTTCTGTGAAAAAATCATTACAATCGAATAAAGCATGTAGGTGTTAGAGGTCGAAGAAATTTTTTAAAAATCGAAAAAAATCGTAAAATTGCGTTTTTTATAAGAAAAAATTTCCCGATTGCGCTCAAAAACGTGGCAGTTCTAAGTTCAGAGATTTCGAAGACCTCCATAAAATTTCATCGCAATCGGAGTATCGGTTTAGCCGGAATCGTGTTAACAGACACACAAAAATACAAAAAAAAGAAAGAAAAAAAAAAAAAAAAAAACATTCCGGATTTTTTTCTCCAGTGTAGTGAAATGGAATCTTCGCTTCGCTCGCTACGCTCGCTACGCTCATCCAATAATTCTTTTTGAAGTTTTTTATTTTTAATATCAGCTTCATAATGGCAAATGTTATTAATTTGTCGAAACTTTGTGAGTCGTTTGGCTATCAAACAAATACCCTGGATAATTTCAAGATTAATTGTATCAATCACATATCGGTCCGCGAAAACATACAATACAACATTGTATAGAAGAATACTGTCGGAAACGTTGGTGCTATAAAAAAAAGTACACGCACCAAACCCTAAAAATGACTATGTCCCATATTGTGTACATAATAGAGCGACAATCCAAGTGAACATCACTTTATGTAATCAATCCTTAAGTCCGTCTGTGCGCGTGTCACGTCTCACAATAACAACCGATCACATCGTACGACCACATATGTTTTTTTTATGGAGTTGCCCTTCAACAAAAATGACACATTATGTTTTTGGTAACCCCGAAGTAATGGGGAAGTGTCAATCCCCTTAAAAAGAATGAAAAAATCGTTAACCGGCACCTCCACTGTTACTGAATGCGAGAAAAAGCGACAAATATTTCTTTAATAATTAACTAGCCCGGTGCCACCACCAAATAGATCAACGCACGGCGAATCATTTTGGTTGAATATTCTTCTTGAACGATATGTTGATTGTAGCTTTGCCCCCTATGAGCTCTCCCGTGTACCCGCGTGCCTGTTTGCACTATGTTAATAACTCTAGCAAATTACGAACATGTTTGTTGCCATTCACTTATCACTTCTTCAATAGATAACATTTAACGATGATTATGATAATATTTTTATTAAACGGAGCATGAGAGTTAAGTTCCCTCTTAATTAGCCTTGCCACAAGACTCAGAAAACCCTACGGCTTGCGGGATAAGTGTGCGCCGGCCCAACACGCTTCTACAGAACATTGACCCGTCCAACACTAGGCCTAACAGCGGCATTGGATTACACAATTAACAACATTGACATTAACATAATGTTACCGACAGATGTAGCTCAAGTGTGAAGCGCGAGACTCTGGTTTGGAGGTCCTGGGTTCGAATCCCGACGAGACCAGTAATCCTGCCTTATGAGTTTTTCTAATGTTTTCCGCAGTCGTTAATGAGGATGGAAGGGATTGAGTCCTCTTAAACAGAAACAGCCCTTGGACATTCCCTCACAATTGCTTCACCTCCATTATACCTAGATAGAGGGGCATGCATTGCACCCTGGTCCGCAGTCTATATAACATTCAACCCTAGTCTCTGCAGAAACTTCTCTCTTATCGTTATCTCTCTCTCAATTTTCTTTAGGTCGTACACCCACACAGGCATTGCGCCACTGACTGGAATTGGAAGCAAATATACCAGGAAAAACATTTAGGTGTTTATGTTGGAAACCTGGAAAACCTCTTTGTCAAACAATAACGGCATTGAGTTTTGAATGAGTTGTGTCGATGAAAGACACTGTTCTATGTTTCGCCACACATGTTGGACTGATTCAGTCTTCAAGGAGTCATGGGTGGCGAAACGTCGAGCAGTGCCTCATCATCGACGCGGCGCAACAGCCCAAGATTCATTCAAAACCCAACTACGAGTAACCGTACAATATCACAAATAAATATAATTGAAACAAACAATAGATTTTTAGCATACAAATCCAAAACAGCTGCCAAATAAACTGACTTGTCCCAAATTTGAAATTTCTGTTTTTTAACGTGGTGCTTTTTGAAATAAATAATAATTTCCTGTTGTATGCCCAACCCTAAAAATACAGAAGCCATCACTGCAAAAAGATCGTATCTCATCCGAGCCATGCATTATTCAATCGCATACAAGTTCTTCGCTATATAATTACTGAGCTCGAAATCCAGACGGTCCAACGCAATTACAAATGCATTTGCGGAGTGCATCCACTGCACTGTAATCATTCAAAATCTTTCAATTTCATTTTTATAACTTTAATTGAACTCTTAAATTGAATGTTGGTGCAGGTAGATGCATTGTCTCAAGGCTAGTAAGGCAATTACTCTTGAAATAATCACATGGACGAATGCATAAGATAATACGCTAATTAGAGGACAATATAATATAGTTAATTGAAAGTTTTAAGTGGTTTACGATATTGAATTCTCATGTATGGAATAATCATTTCTTTCTTATACGGTTTCTCCTATTGTCTTACAGCATACTGTTTTACGTTAATTTTTCCATGAAATGTTTGTTTCGTTTTGTTTGATGCATCTCACAAAAATGCACAAAGAATAAGACAGTGACCAAACACAGTCAACACACTAACCCGATTCTTCACATTTCATTTCGATTTACCCTTTATTGATACTCTTCATCCATTTAACAAACAAAAAAACTATGGATCTGTTTATTTGACTTAAAATAATAGAATGAATGGGCCCATATACATGAAAACAAATGGACTCAAACAACGGCTTATTTATTTATTTATTTAACAAATAATCATATTTTACAAAGGAGGGCAACTAAATAAAACTAATGACAAACAAACAAACAAAGTTTGAAATAGTAATTGGATGAGCGAAGCGAAGATTTCATTTCACTACACTAAAGAAAAAAATCCGGAATGTTTTTTTTTGTTTGTAGTTTTGGCTGTTTGTTAACACGATTCCGGCTAAATCGATACTCCAATTGCAATGAAATTTTGTGGAGGCCTTCGAAATCTCTGAACTTAAAACTGACACGTTTTTGAGCGTAATCGAAAAATTATTTCTCATGAAAATCGCAATTTTACGATTTTTTTCGATTTTTAAAATTACTTCGTCTTATGACACCAACATGCTTTATTCGATTGTAATGATTTTTTTCACAGAACCTTAATTTTATGAATATACATATTCATGTGAAATTTGAGAGCAATCGAAAAATTTTTCATGACAATCGCAATTTTACGTTTTTTTTTTACATTTCTTCGACTTATAACACCTACATGCTTTATCTGATTGTAATAATTTTTTCACAGAACCTTCGTTTTATGAATTAATATATTCGTGTAAAATTTGAGCGTAATCGAATAATTATTTCTTATGAAAATCGCAATTTTACGCTTTTTTTGTTTTTAAACAATTACGCTCATCCAACAACGCGTCTGAAAAAGCGTTTGCGAAGCTTCCTAGTATTACAACAACAATGCAAAGTAATTAAGACAACAATTTTGATAACATATTTAAATTAACAATAAATTTAAAAAATATAATAATAAAAAATTAAAATTAAATTCACAATATTAAAGTGAATTTAATTAAAATTAAACAAACACAAAAAGGGGGGGGGGGGTACTAAAAATCACAAAAAACGTAAAACAAGAAAAACGAAAAGAAAAACTGATTTATTAGACGAATCGCACTCCAACGAATATGAGATTTGCCAAAAATCAGGAATCAAAAATCAGGAAATAATCAAACTTTCGCGGAAGAAACCACCGGACGCGAATCTTCATTCTTATTACATTACAAAATATAGCCTACGTTACAATTATAAAAAAAATTGTTTTCCATGACTTAGTGAACCAAGGGTGAGACAAACAAAATGTTAAAGTTAACGCAAGATTGATTGGATTTTTATACTCATACTTTACCCAATCGTGTAGTTCTTAGAATATCTTACAGGTTAGTACATGTCGAGGACTGAAAAGCTTTAATATCATCACATAAAAACCTTGTTATGGGTGTTTTTACTACCCATGTTTCGAACACAATTAATTTCCTATACCGTCGAACCAAAATAACAATAAAACTTAAAACCAATATCTTCGGAGAAATTTTATATTCGTTAACACGTATATTATGAGATGAAGCTTAGCATTTTACGACCGCCCTTGTAATTGAAAAGTAATGAAGAGATTTTATGCCTAAAATATGGCCACGAGAGAAGAATATATTTTGTAATTGACATATTAATATTCCTACGACACGACCAGAAAAAGTTTATTTATTTGGAGCACGTGCTCGAATAGAAAGATAACATCCATGCAGTGGCGGCTTTTCTACTCTTTATCAGGAGTGCAATTGATTGGTCGATTATTAATATGTATTGATATTGGGGTCAACTACAGGTATATGGGGGTTCAGGGGGAAAAGCCCTCTAGAAAATGTTGTTCAAGGTCTTTCGTTTTATCTCAATTCAAGAGCATAAGTAATGTGATGTTTTTCTCACAAAAGTGCATTTATTTTTTGAGCAGTTATTTCGGAGACACTCGAGCTAAAGATACTGAGAGTGACTGAAGTTTTATCATTTGTGCTAGTTAACCAATAAACGGCCAAGGATGCATGTCGACAGTGTAGTTCTCAATTTCACGCTTAATGATACATATACATTTTCTAAAAATAAGTCACACGCGTACCATTTATATTTTGGTATTTCCTTAGTGTAACTGCCACACCTTGCTGAATCAATATTGTGGAATGTTTCACTCAAAAATGAGTTACGACATAACTTCTTGGGATAACTCTTTACTCTGGGGCACTGTTTAAAATTGCAGAAAAGAGCTATTAGAAATATGCTACATCTCAATTATTCAGAATCTTGTAAAAGTCACTTAAAAATCTAAAAATATTAACTTATAAATTCTATCAATTCTAAAGGCTTATTTTACAAAGCCATTTATATAAATAAATAATAAATAAATTGTATTTAATCTAGCCACTCAGTTAATAACTTATTTTCAGTGGGGGACATATATAACATCTGTAAGTAAGTAAAGATAAGATAAAAATTGTGTTTATTGCCTCAAATTAGCTTTCAGTTGCACATACATATTTTGTACTTAAATTAACAAGTATCATTCCATAACTAACTAACCAAATTAACATAATCGATTTCTTAAAAAATACGTTTATAAATTTACATTGGTACATATTACTTACAATCCACTGAAACATTTCAATTATTGCATAGATGAGATTTTTACTTTTGCATACAAAGAAACAAATGTAACAATCAACAACAAATGTACAAATAATAATCCAAGTAACTATACAATAAGGTTATTCTATAGACGATAAGTTTACACTCTTGAATTCTTAATAAATTTACCAAGTTTGTTGGTCCACTTCACTTCCAACGATTTGATTTCTCTCGTCTCTGTTGGCAATTAGTTAATATAGGCTTTGATCCCTGAAAAAAAAACAGACTTCATTAGTTTGTTTTAGGTAATTAATATTAAGGAAATTTATCATCGTTTAAAATAAAATTTCTCGTATTTATATCTTTTTAATATAATTTTTAGGTAATTTATATTAAGGTAATTTATCATCGTTTAAAATTAAATTCCTTGTATTTATAATTTGATGTGTAATAATTTAAATGCTGTCCAGTGTCCACACAATCCATTAAATAATGTGGCATCAATCCACTTTTGATTTTGAAAATGATTATCAAAAGTAGATACATATAGGATATTTGTCGTCACCCAACAATGAATGGTTGATCAGCTGCCAATAAATTGGTTTTCTCATAATTTCTTAGTGTCTAGCACTCAGTTAGATTGCTAATAATCATTGTTCTATATTTTACTGCATATTTTGGATATTGCTTTTTACTCGTTTGTGTCATTTCACTTGTTTGTGTATTATTTATTCTACTTACCATACACTCTACTGCAGGTCTTCTTGCCTATTTTGCATGTACCTACGATATACATAACACATCTCTTTAGAGATTATACCAATTTTGCATTCATGGTAAAAAGGCCACATCAAATAATCTTTAAGTGACATCGGAACTCTTTATCATACACGTACACGAGTTGGGCCTATACTTCGCCCCGTGACTAGTGATCATTGCAAATATTATCAAAATTGTATTTGCAATAATTTGCAACAATTATTGTTTTAAATATTGTAATAAAGGGTACGTGCAAACTCTATTTTGTTTAGCCAAGGTTAGCAAGGATGCAGTCACGGGGCAAAGTACTGCGAGTGTCCAAATGTAGGTGGTAGGTTGCGTAAGCTTTTTAAATGGGGGGGGGGGGGAGGATTAAAAAAATCAATTCTTTTCAGTGTGTAAAGCTTGGCTGTATTTTTACAAGTTTTTTGTATGCTTTGGAACACATTACATTTTTAAGTTTACAAAATGTACCAGAATTATTAAAATCGAAAACTTTTATACTATTTTGACTATACAAATTTATAAATGTGTATTATATGTTATCGGTTCGGCTTTCTAATGAACTGCATTTCAATTGAACATAGTTCAGCGCTAAGTATCTATCTGGAAATCCAACCGGCTACTTGCTTTTATTTTACTTTAAACTATTCTACAGCCATATTTTACTAGTTATTTATATATCAACGACGGACGACCATTAGACCCACTTATTAAACAAATATACTTCCACGTGTCTTATTTCACTGTTATCGTAATGCAAAATCAGGTTTACTATTAATTATCAGTTTTCTAGTTGGCCTTTGATGTCCGTGGACTTCTCTAGTTGATACATTTCTAATATATGCTAATGAAGTAGACGTTCCTGCATGAATTATATTACTTGCTTTATTTTTAGGGGTTCGGTGGTCCTTATGATCTTAACCTCCGACAAAGGACGAGATAATTAACTATCTTAAAACATGAATTATATAAGGAAAAAGGTTTATCAATCGGAAGTTTTGCCATTGCATTTATTTTTGCTACTGCAGCAGATGAATGTTTTCAGTGAATGCAAGGTGGCGCCTGCAGTTAGCCTGCTACCGTAGAACACCGTCCAGCAGCAGAGGGATTGGAATGTCCAAGGGCTATATCTCAGCATTCGCCTCTTGACTAAGAAACCCTTAGAATAAACTTCAGTCGGGATTTCCGATGACAGACATCAAACCCCACATGTATCTTTGTTGGCGACTCCCACTGGGAAATATTGTGTTCATTTCTCGAAAATAAATATTCCCTTCAAAACGAATGCACTTATATTTTTATTAACATCTTACAGGCATACTGTTAGCCTTCGTACAATAAGGTGATAGGGTTGATTGTAAAAATAAAATAAAAACTTAAGTACATAATTTTTAATTGTTGAGCCTATTCTCTTTAACCGTTGGAATAACAACTTATTTTCTAAATGCTAATGGAGGTTATGCGACGACGGCAAATTATCTTCAATATACTGGCATATAAGAACATAATATATTGGTAAAATCCTGATAGCCTATAATACTATTGGGATCTATCATCTAAAACTCACAAGGTATAGACCTGTTTTTAAACAACATTAATTTATAAGAGATTACTTCTGAAATATCCACCAATTTGGCTACTAGTAGGCCTACTGTGTCATTATGAAGGCAGAACAGTGCAGGTAAATTAGCACTAATTATCCATAGGGCCAAGTCATCGCTATTCTTCCCCTCGCCTAGAGCGCACGCAACGCTTTCTAAGAATTGTTTTTTGCTGAAACAAAGCGCGGTCAGAGCTGCGTAAGCTAAATACACCAATTAATGCATTATGGTCAGCTTGAAATTGACTCACGACAAGGTATCATATATAATATACGTGCTTTCGTGCGCATCTCTGCGCTCCAGAAGACAACGAAACAACGCGACACAGGCGTAATGTAGATTCAACATCATGTTTCGTAGTGTTACCACAACAAGCTGCGTGAATTACAAAATAAATTACAACAAGATGCGTGAATTTATAGATCTTCGCGGTTAACATTAAGTCACTGTACAATAATGCAATGATTTGATCTCCATAAAAACACTCAGTGACTAATTATCAAATCAAATCGTCAGCACAAAAGGCCGATATTTCTTTTTTATTTTTAAGAAAAAACGAAACAAAAACGAAACAAGGTTCTGTGTTGGTACGATTGTTGCCAACATGGAGAAATTTTTATTGATTTTACATACTGCTCCATTACATCTTTGTAAAAAGTTAAAGGCATTTCAAAACTAAAACGAAACAAATGTGCCATGCAAGAGTCGCGACGCTCCCGACGCCCTCTACAGCGCAGCAAGACCTGCAAGGATTGGTAATAAACTTCATATACTATAACCACAGATTAGAGATTGAGAGTAGCTCTGATATTACTGTATGGAATACAGCTCAACACTACACTCTTTCGCGAAAGGTGCCCAACGTTGTGCGTCGCGACGCTCCCGACGCCATACAAAAAAGGAAACAATTACTTCTAAGATTACAGCTTACCTTAACACTTATCACGAAAGGCGAACGAGATCAAAAATTGAACGAACCTATCCTCCTCTACAAAAGAGTGGACATGTGGGGTTTATCCCAAAAGGCACACCTCTCGCATAGAGTATACATGGAGAGTTACCCAAAAGGTAAACCTCTATTAAGATGTGAATTTATTTTTTCTTCAAGTTGGTAAAGGTTTGTTGCACATAGCTCATTCGCTTGGAGCGAAGACAGAAGAATGCCCTTCGCAAGCAGAATATTAAGAATCACAATTGAGTCGCATTCAAACGTGGTCTATCCCACTCGCTGAAAAACGTGACCGCCTGCGCCGTGAATGTCAGGACTGTAGTTGTAATTGTCATAATGATGTTGGGTGGTCCACATGTAACCAATCATGACAGTTTTTCAACAATGTGAGGTATGTGACAGATATGTGACCAAAATGATTTTAATTTTAATGAAAATTAGGGGAAATGACTGACTTATGACTAAACACGGCAAGCTAGTAATTTATAAGCATAATTATTATTCATTATAATAAACTTATTAATGTGTTTCTTAGCACACGTGCCCAGGGAAAAGTGGGGGTAACAAATTAACGAGAAAAAATAATGACCGGTGAATAATTTACAACATCTCTGAACTATAGCCTTGAATAGAGGAAAATATAGATAAACAATTTTGTTCAAGATTGCTGCAGGCTGAATTAAATGGTTTACGAATTAGAACTTTGTAGGTTAGCTCTATAAAGTATCTCTATCAGAGATTTACCTTTCCCCTGTAGAGTGTTACAGGCCCTACATAGTGCTTTTGGCTATCGGGACAATGTGGTTTAGGGTTAAGTCTTTTAATAAAAATAATATATTGCATTTTCTGGAGTTGTTTTTCGTCGTCTTTGCAGCGTATATGAACAAAAACAGTGAAAAATTACATGTAATTATTTCTAGAGGCACAAATTATTGTTAATTCTACATTTACCATCTTACAGCGTTTTGAACTATTTTTATAATATATTTTCACATATTGGCATATTAAGGGCGTTTGAAAATATTGTACCTGTGTGTCAGAACCTGCACAACCGCCCACCGGCACCCATTCAACCCCCTTAGGTCGACTAATCTTTAGAATTTTGGCCTCGCACAGTAATTCAGAACCGTCGGCGCCCATGCATGTACACACACACTGCATCCGCTTGATTCAGGTTGTAGGTTAGTAGTGACGATTAATGGACGAAAAAAGATTGTGGTTGACAGTCTTTACAACCTTAATATTTATTGCCAGCTGCGAATTTCGACTTTACTACTTGAAAACATATTTGTACTTGTGAGCCAAAACAAGTTTTAAAATTTCGCTATATTTATTCACATTTGTCTCCTTTTATGATTGCCTACAATAAAACCAGGTCACTTATCATCACCTCTTTGTGCACTGCCTTGACCTGTCCATGTGCAAGGTCAAGAGCTAATAACTCAGCCTCGTTAACATAGGCTATCAGCGGTGTAGTGCCAAATTTAACATGCAGTATGTGTATACGCTTCCATAGTTAAAAAACGTTTATAGCGTAAAAAACTAACCCCCAAATACAAAAAATTGTAAAAGTGGCACCCAAGCTCAGCTCTCCATCAAAAGTCTTCGGCTGTGAATGCTGTGAGATATAGAAGTTGAGCCAAACATTTCTTTCTTTCTCCCTAGTTTCGCATTGAAAAGAAGTAAGATCAAAGCCTGTTGACGAGCGCCAAGCCAACCATTTTGGTGGTAAAAAAAGTAAACTTTGTAAACTTTTTTTTGTAAACTAAAAAATGAAGTTAAATCAATTTCAAATGATTTTACAGAAAATAAAATTCAATGTCGTAAATAAACTTAAAAAATAATGCATTGCAAATAGATTTTTTCTGGTTTATGTTTGGTAGTATTAGAAAAGTGTCATCATGTTAATTTTTTTTTGAATTATTAATATTGAAAAATAACTGTTCTGTTTATATAATCATTTTGCCAAGCATGATTTTTCAAGTTTATTTACAACATTGAATTGTATTTTTCTGTAAATTTGAAATTATTTATTATTTATTATTTATTATTTATTTATTATTGATTTTTTGATTTTTTTTATTGATTACTTTGAAATACTTGTAAAATACATTCATGTTTTGTTGGAAAAACAATGTAAATATCTACAATAATTTAAGAAATAAAATAAAATATATAGAAACATTATATTTAAAAGATTTAACTTAAACAAATTAGTGAAATCCCACAAACAAACAAAACTTGTAAATAAACAGCCAAACCTTTCTCAACTAAAATAAATGAAATATTAAAAAATGCCAAGAAAATAATTCAATAGAAATGCACAATAAATAAAAATTATGCAACATACATAAAAGGCTTAATATAATTATTCAAATATCAAATTTTTCTAGTTAAAAAACAATTTAACTTTGTTTTTAGGGTACCCGCATTACTGCAGTACTACATGAAACTAGGACTGGCGGACAAGCCACAAGTTGTCGGGGAAATCACAAAACAGCAAACTAAAACATTGCAACATTGAAAATTTACTAGGAAAACGCTCAGTTGGACGCGTTGTTGAGCGAGCACCGGTACGTGCAACACAACCCGAGTACGACATTCCCATAATGTTACATACCAATAAGTCTTTAAGGTCTTGACCGATTTAGCTGAAAATTTGTAAAATAGGAGAGAATGGATAAAATCCACCGCCATCTAGAGGACCTTGACATCATTTCTTTGGGAAAACTATTTTAACTCTTGATTACATAGATTGATGTACATAGTGACCAGAATTCTTGTGCGACTTTTCGTTGCCATGGTAACGTTACTTTTGTTAAAATGTAATTTCTATCTACACTAGTACTTATCGGATCAAAATAAAATTAACATATTCGTGACCGGACGGACATTCTAAATGATTTGACTACCTCAGATTTTGTCGCCGTTTAGTTTTAAAAAAAAACTTTCGATTTTGCCACAAAACTAGTGGCATTCAATCGGGAACGAAGCTTGCGGATGGTCAAAATTTCAACTCGATCCGAGCCTCCGTTCGACCGCTATCATGAGCCAAAAAAGCTGAGCGACTTTCGGTTGCCATGGTAACGGGACTTTGTTATGATGTAATTTTTGTTTTGATGTAATATCGGATCAAAATAAAAATAACATATTCGTGATTGGACGGACATTCTAAATGATTTGGCCACCTCAGATTTTGTCGCCGTTTAGTTTAAAAAAAACTTTCGATTAACTTTAATGTAACTTTTTAACTTTTTGAACGATTTTGCCACAAAACTATACAGCAACCCGCCTAGGTGGTATGTACATGTGTGCAAAATTTCAGGTCGATCAGAGAAACGGTGCGACCTGTACCGAAGCAGTAACAGAAAAAAAACAGACATTCGAGCCATAAGAGTCAAGTGGAGACGCTCGCTACGCTCGCTCAAAAATAATGGAAAAATCGTGACCATGGAAACTACCCAACAGAGCAAATTTGTGGGTTTTATTGTCGTGCAGGTTTACCAGTAGCTGTATTCGAAAATATGCATGGCGTTTTTAAACCGTGTCGCCCGTCCCGCGAGACGCAATGATTAAACCCAGTAATCTAACCAGTACTTCGTCACTTTTTGTTCTGTCGAGACAATAGAAGAGAACCGTCGTACAAACGACAAACCTTTCTTATATATTTCATTTCCATATTCTAGACTCGAGATAAATTTAGGTATCCAATCATAGGGTGCAACCTATAAAATTTGGGGTTACGACGAATCAATTATCCTACACTTCAGTCTTGTTAATAAATGCCAACTACACATTTATCCACACGATCGAAGACAGATCAACATACAAAATAAGTCTGACGATTTAATAACTACAATTTTATAGTTATTGTGGAAATCGATAATAATAGGACGAATCAATTTTCCGCGACCCAGATTTAGGGTGCGGAGTGGCCACGGGAGCGCTCCAGTTAATAATGACTTCCCGTCAGGTAGAGGTTGCGTAAAATGTTATAACGGTGGGATCTAGCAACACGTTATTAAAAAGCATTCAGAAATACGAAAGCAACAGACCTGTAATTTTCTGAAATTATTATTCGAAAACTAACAAATCGTAAAAGAATTAAACAATAAAAAACGCGTGACTACATATTTTTATTACGGGTTACAAGGAAAAAACAACTTTATTGATCTAAGTCTGCACCTGAATCAAAATTTATCAGTGATTAATAATTAAATTGTTTACTTTGTGATTATTATTAGCTGGCTGAATAATAATTACGCTTTCGTTCTAGTATAGATGTTAGTAAACGTCTAGCACGTAGTCTTCGTGGGACCTGTCCACAGCCATAAAATGGTTTGCTAACCAAGTTTAGTGTTTGCTCAACATAATTTGAAGTGACTTAATATTCAAATAATTCTAACAAGCTCCCTCCCTATTTGTGGCCATATAACTTGATGCCCATAACAGTTCATTAAAGCGCCATAAAGAGCTCCTGGATTAAGCGATTCATACGAAGAGATGGATAGATGCGTGAGCGCATCGCCCATTCCTCTACATATTGAACAATTATTACGGGAGCCTAGCTTACACGAGGCCACTCGAGAGACAAATAGTAGCTGGCGGCAGATTATTTGCCCGTTGCCACCAGATTTTTTATTATTTATTTATTATTTATTTAACGTCTATCCTATTCAGTTATAAAAACTGATTTACAAAGGAGGACAACTAAATAAATCTAATTACATAGATGCAGAAACAACAATAAATTACATTTTCGTAAATATTTGAAATAGTAGCATTACAACAACAATGCATTTAACACAAGAATTTTGGTAACAAATTGAATGATATTATATGCATTTCCGCTCGTCCGTTTACAATACGTCCGTTGGGAGGCAAGTATAACCGACCTGACACTGCTACTTGCCTCCTCCCTACTGGCCTCGTGTAAACTGACCGTTGAAGACGGTGTTATGGTGCTTTAGCGTTTATTGTCGCCTGGTGACTTTAGAGTTAGACTAAGCAATATTAGATTGACTGGGGAGGTAGTAGTGCAACAATTAAAAGAATAATATAAACCTAATAATATAAAACCACAAAATATACTCAAAAGAAGAGGTTGCCATTTCTAAATATAACACTGTTATTTCTGTGATTAAATATTCATTAATATGAATATAAATTTATGTGAAAGGACTATATAATTATGGAGCTTGAGAAAAAGTATCAAACAGGAAAAGAGGTGGAAAAAATGATGGAAAGATTTGGTGGAGAGAACTGAGAAAAATGAAATAGAAGAAGGGATGAATGGGAAGGAGACAATATAATATAAGAAGCTTCCAGCATGCATGGCTAGATCCGAGATCCACTAATCTCCTAGCGGACTTTCGGGGAACCTCCGGCGAGCGAGTAGTACCGTGGGCGCAATGAGATTCAGTGGGCCTTTGGCTTCCACCCTTTGTTACCTGACGACCTCGACTCGACCTGACTTGATTGTTGGAGATAGGGATGTTATTTTGATTAATTGATCATTGTTTTCATTTGTCATTGGCGTTGTTCTCGTTTTCATAATTGATATTTAAATTAATATTAACTATAATATCATATCGGTGGACTCGATACACAACCAACATTGATGGGAAGTATCTCTTTACCTATACCTAGTGCTCCACCGGTTACAACAACACCAGACCCCCCCCCTCTTTGGATACCCATGATATGTTAAGAGATTAGTGGGCGCTATACATATTTTGCCGTCTTCCTAAAACGATTGGGCAAATTTTACGAAAAGAATTATAATCTTTCATGCACAATGGAACAAAAGTATTAAGTAAATATAATGCTATAATACAGTCATTACAGGTGGGAATGAGAAGCGCATTATCATATTCAGTCACAGTCATCTGAATTGCTCAAGTTTGAATTGAAATTGCTATATAATAATTCAAATCAAATTTGATACTAAACGCGTTTATCATTGTCAAAACGCTTTCGAATCCTTTTTTAGCCTTTCAGTATATACGGTAATGCCCCGCTGTGTATTTATGTATCGTATATCTCATTCGATTACGAAATTAACTAGAAAGATTAACAAAAATGAAATTCAATTAACAATTGCAGCATTCATATACTCCATTATGTGTGCATACAAAGCATCAATATGCCGCAATGTATATCAAGCATAAAACCGATATCCCCACACCACTGGTAATCCTGACTCAAGAGTTTTTCCAAGGTTTTCTTCAGTCGTTAATGAGCTCCGTAACTCCAAAATACCTAGTTGGACACAAGAGGGACACATTGTAACGTCCCTGGAACAACTTTTCCTCGAGGAATGTAACTGTAGCATGTGCCTCATCAGAAATAGTTTATTCATATTATTATAAATTACCATTAAAAATTAACGAACTTCATTTAAAAAAATCAATATTTTAAAGCTAGTCCAGCATCTTCCTCAGGTTTCTGAATCTTCTTATGACCGCAACACTTGCCAACCTGAAAACACGAAGAAGATGATGAATTTTTGAATTACCTTAGAAATGTTGATCTGCTTTAGAAAATAATGCCCACGATCAATGTGTCTTTAATTTATATTTACAATTTAACGCGGGTTAATCATAAAAAGCATCAAATAAATTATTGTGTCAATTAGATTGCCAAGAAAAGGAAATACATTATTCACTGAAAATCATAGCTTAACCTGTTAAGTGTTAACAGTAACACCCTTAATACTTACGTCCTTTTACCATACAAATCAATATCAATATTATTCATTGATTCATAGCAATTGTCGTAAAAGTTTGCCCCAACTTTTACGACAATTGCTATGAATCAATAACTATGTCCTTGCTTAAAAACCTATATTAATATTATTCATTTTTTAATTTTTTAAAAAAAATTCTTGCCATTAAAATAAAAGTGAGAAAGGTTTTGACACAACAATCACTATGAAGTAAATAGGTCCTTGTCAAAATTTGAAATGTGCATTTTTACTAATTTCTATGGATACCTCTCAAAAGATTTCAAATGAAAGAAGCTTAGTGTTTTCGTTATCTTATTGATTTAAGTCGTGATTGTGTTACATTTATTGGCGTACGAAATGGTAGGAACCTGTGAGTGAGTATATTCTAACAAAAGTTCCAATGTGTGATGTTAAAATGGAATTAATATCGCGATTAATGGGGTTAAACTTTATAATGTCGCATTCATCCAAGCTGTAAAATATTATCAACTCTATGCTACGCCTAATTGAGTTAATTTTAACTAAATTTTAGAAGTTCTTCATGGCAGTTGATGTAGAAGGATCTCTAACATCATGAAGTTGTACCGCTATTAAAAATAAAACAAATCTTTCAAAATACTCGATATTTATCTACATTGGACGTTCACCGAAAATCTGCAAGTGATTTACAAAATGTCTAGCAATTGTTACAAGGTCCGTGAGTCACCTAACGGAGTTTCAACGAACTGCCAATGGTCTATGAGTACTATGAGTACAAGACTCATGGAACTTGGATATTTACATTATCTATTAGGAAGCTTTTCAAACGCTTTTTCAGGCGCGTTGTTGGATGAGCGTAATTGGTGCATTGAGCTGCCATGTGTTATGCAGATGGTATTCAAATTGATTTCGTTTTCCCATTGCTATAGCCTGCGAGACACGCTTGGTAATATTGTTTTAATTTTTACGACGACGAAATGAAGATTAGGGGCGCACATAACATTACACAATACATTACAATCGAATAAAGCATGTAGGTGTTATAAGTCGAAGAAATTTTGTAAAAAACGAAAAACAAAAACACGTAAAATTGCGATTTACATGAGAAATAATTTTTTGATCCTCAAATTTCACACGAATATATTAATTTTTTGGATGAGCGAAGCAAGGCTTCAATTTCACTGACCCCCAAAAATTTTGCTCGGGGTTTTTTTTTTTTTTTGTCTGTTTGTTTGTTCGCTCTCTTACCGGGCAAACGGCATATGCGATCTTGATGAAAATTTGACGGGACCTTCGAAATCTCTGAACTTAGAGCTGTATTGTTTTTGGGTACAATCGAAGAATATTTCTCATGAATATCGTACTTTTACGATTTTTTTCGATTTTTGTGCGATATTTTCGTGTCATTTGGGCCGATTCTGACCAAAACGGGTGGGGCTACAACGTTCATATTATACATGGACATTAAGGTTATGGTGATGTACCTTTGAAAGATAAAGTTGAAAAAAGTTGGCCAGAATCTATAGAAATAAAGCTTTTAATATAAGTTTTTGATTTTTGTGCGATATTTTCGTGCCATTTGGGCCAATTCTGACCAAACGGGTGCGGCTACAACGTTCATATTATACAAAGACATTAAGGTTTTGGTGATGAAGTACCTTTTGAAAGAAAAAGTTGAAAAAGTTAGCCAGAATCCATAGAAATAAAGCTTTTAATATAAGTTTTTTACAGTAAATAACACCAATTGACAAGAAATAATAGAAACTTGACAACAATCACCTACAATGCGAAGGCATAGCAAAACAAAGCACTTGCAAAAGTAAAGATATCCCACGCAAACTAAACTTTAAAAAGCTCATCCATCAACGCGGCGGGCCTTTAGCGTTTTCCTAGTATTATTAAGGTTCTGTGAAAAAAATCATTACAATCGGATAAAGCATGTAGGTGTTATGAGTCGAAGAAATATTTTAAAAATAAAAAAAAAATCATAAAATTGCGATTTTCATGGAATATAATTTTTCGATTGCACTCAAATTTCACACGAATATATTAATTCATAAAATTAAGGTTCTGTGAAAACATCATTACAATCGGATACAGCATGTAGGTGTTATAAGTCAAAGAATTTTTTTTAAATAAAAAAAAATCGTAAAACTGCGATTTTCATGTGAAATAATTTTTCGATTGTGCTAAAAAACGTGTCAGTTCTAAGTTCAGAGATTTTGAAGGCCCCCAGAAAATTTCATCGCAATTGGAGTATCGGTTTAGCCGGAATCGTGTTGACAAACACACAAAATACAAACAGAAAAAAAAGAAAAAAAGAAAAACATTCCGGATTTATTTTTTCTCTAGTGTAGTTGGATGGAATCTTCGCTTTACTCGTTACGCTCATCCAAAAAGGCTAATGCCAAATGAATATTGACTTGTGTGAAACCTCATTACAATGTTAACATTTTAAGTCTATATTTTAATTTCCGACAACAAATAATATGTGGTGGTTCAGGAATTGAGTTAGTAAAGACTAAAGAAAAATCGTTTAGCATTAGAGCATAGAGAGCATAGCATAGCAGAAATGTATTTAGGCCTACGAAACAAACTCAAGACGGTCTCGGCCTTCGGAAAACATTGCCTGCACCCGACACCTCAGGTCAAAAAGCTTGCGCCTGAAAATACAAGTTCATATCATGACATTATAGATTTGTTGTTTACTTCCTCTTGCATGTCTTTGTCCCAGTGTAACTACACTACACTCTGTTTCATTGTCCGGTGTAACTGCACCCGTGCAGGATATGCAGCACCATGCACCTGAATGCATGCTGCAGAAAAGAAAACGGGAACCAAATTTAAAGGGTGATGTCAGCATTGCTGCCTGTGTGTGGCAGTCTGGCTATCTATAGCTAGATGCTCAAATCAGTTCATCTTTGGACACAGGTAAAGAAGTGTACCCCCGGTACTTTGTACACGGCATATGTACTATCTTGAGAGACACTACATCAAGTAGTTGAGGAAAGAAATGATATCGTTATGTGGGAATATGTTTTATTTCGATATGTGGACTCGATCCATATTGGAATTTTGAAAGTTTAATCAAATCTACAAAACAAATATATTTTTAAACGTGAAAAATTAAAGCTGACAGGAATTTTAGCAAATGAAGATAAGTATGGTCTTTATGCTGTTATTACCCAAGATAAAATTAACCTATTTATTTCCTAAAATATCGGTTCGCATGCTCAGTTATGGTGGAGGAGTCGGGTATTCTATATGTAGGTACTGACCTCTAGATACGTTACGAGGTGCCGTGTAATTTTTTGCGATTATGAGAACGTAAAAATAGTTACGATTTTTTTCGATATCCTATTAAGTATTAACCCTTCTTGGTCGTACATTTTTAATTGGAGGCCTAGGCATACTGTTTTAAACATTTTTTTTGTAATTGTGCATTTGATTTTTTTTAACAATTTGTTTAGCACAAATAATCAAATTTCGGGTGATATCGACATTGATAGGCCTAGTTGAACTATATTTTGAAAATTTTAATTATTTATTATTTTATTTACTGTGTCATAACCATGCCCTACTTTTATGTGATCAAATTAGACAAAAAAAAAACGAATGAACGACATAAAGAGACTAATAACCTTGAGACACTTTTCATGTGATTTAGGTACGTAAAAACACAAAATACGAATGATACCAACATCTTAATATGATTCTTGTAATTGACAATTATCATGCAGTCTATTTTGACCTGAGGTTGGGGGTGCGAACTAGTGGTAAAGAAAGAGACTCTTTTGCAAATCAGATGGGTGAAGGGGATGAGGTAAAGAATTTTTGGCCTTAAAAGCTATTTATTGGGGAAAATAGTAGATTTGTAAATCGTTTTTTTTAAACACCAAACAACATGATGATTTTAGGTGAAATTGTCCCTTTTAAAATTTATGTTTAAGAAAAGAGTTTATCTTGGATTCCAAATTCGTAAAAAAGAAACAAAAACAATAGTTTTGTTCCAGAAATTACATTTGTTGCTATTTCTAAGCGATTCTCCACATATGCCTTTTCAAAACCCCGCATACTTTAGCGCACACAATTTGATTTTTAATCTCATTAAAAACTCCCTTAATAATTAAAGGTGTATTTAACCGCTAAACTCAAAAAATATATTTCATTTGGGCTAACTAGTTAAGCGAGCGTTTCCATTTGACTCTGCCGGAAAAAAATAGTCGCTAGTATTGTTTTTTTTTTTTTTGTTTGTTTGTTTGTATGTCTCGCCATAACGTTCGAACGGAGGTTCGGATCGAGTTGAAATTTGGACCATCCGCAAGCTTCGTTCTGGATTGAATGCCAATAGTTTTGTGGCAAAATCGTTCAAAAATCGAAAGTTTTTTTTTTTAACTAAACGGCGACAAAATCTGAGGTGGCCAAATCATTTAGAATGTCCGTCCGGTCACGAATATGTTAATTTTATTTTGATCCGATAAGTAGTGTAGATGGAAATTACATTTTAACAAAAGTAACGTTACCATGGCAACGAAAAGTCGCACGAGTATTCTGGCCACTATCCACTGCCACCTAGAAGTAATCAAAATACTGTCGAGGAAGCAGTGTATTATTTGTTACCAAAGAGTTAAAATAGTTTTCCCAAGGAAATGATGTCAAGGTCCTCTAGATGGCGGTGGATTTTATCCACAAAGTAAAGGTTTACCCACGGGTTTACCCAAATACCTTGGCAATAATAAATAATATTGGAAACATGGCCCCGTGGACAGCGAACGTCGAAAATTTAAAAAAATGTGCAATGTGGGTCTAGCTATAGCACGTGCTCGCTTATCAACGCGTCCAACTGAGCGTTCCCTAGTAATGAATTTAGCAATGAACAGAAAAGTTATTGGGACCACCATGACCTTTCAAAAAATTGTCAAACATGACTTTTTCGAGCTAGGTCCCATTGGCAAAAATCTCCCATAAGAAATAACATGGGGACGATCTTTATGCCCCGTGACCTTGGAGGATTTTTATCCAAAAAATATTTGGCATTATTGACGTACTCTACAGCCTTTTCTGTAAATTCTCTATATTTTGTTTTTTAATTTGGATAAGTAGTTTGGTCAAAATATGCTGATTACCAAGATTGGGTGTGATTTTGGAATGCATATTTTTGCGTGTTTGAGGGTATGTTTGGGCACAGTTTCAAGACACGATGTAAAACATGGGCATTTTAGATTTGTACTATGCTCTAGTATCTATGTGGACCAAAAAAGAAGCAGTTTAAAGCCGATTTAAGAAATTTTCCCAAAAGACCAATTTTCGTAAATTTCTGGATTAAAAAAATTGAAAAATTTGTGTTAAATCACAGTTATAAGATATAATTTTTAAAACTGTCATTTTAGTGTAGTATTGTGCTATAGATCATGTGGTAAAAAATAATTTTTTGACTTAATAGCCCCTTTAAGTTTGTTTTAAAAGTAGACGGACTACTATTAATATGAGTCTCGAAAGGTAAATGGTTGATAAGGTATCGGCAAAAATGAATACCGATGTTTTCGTTCTCACACTCGCGTTGAATGACCCGGCACCTCCACCACTTGTAAAAGTCAGAACGAATTTACTATAAGCTGGCTGCCAGACACCTAATTTATTCTTAAGCATGAACCGTAATTTAAAAAAAATAGATTAAATATAGTTATTGACCTTTTTTTTAAATCATAATGTTGATTTTTTTCTATATTTTGATATGGAGTCAAAATATCGTATGCTCGATAATATTCCTACATATCGATATCGTATCGAAATATCGATTCCATTGCCCAGTCCTAAATTTTACACATTTCCCGTAAACACATTTATTTGATGCTGTAGCCATAAACATATTGGTGTCTTTTTCTATCACAAGACAATTTCGTTTGTATTATTATTCCTATGTCTTACATTTGGGTAGGTAGCCAAACACTTCAATATTATTTGACTACATCTTTTAAATTAAAGTCAAAGCTAGTAACGGTGTGTTTTCTGTGTTCTTTTGCTCTCTACCAGACAAATGACGATAACGATTTTAATAAAAACTAGGAAAACGCTTAAGTCCCGCCGCGTTGATGGATGAGCGTATTTTTTTTTAAACGAAAAAAGCGTAAACTTGTGATTTTTTTAATAGATCATTTTTCGATTACGCTCAAATTTCACACGAATATATTAACTCATAAAATTAAAGTTCTGTGAAAAAATCATTACAATCGGATAAAGCATGTAGGTTTTATTCGTCGAAGAAGTGTTAAAAATTGAAAAAAATCGTAAAATTGCGATTATTATGAGAAATGATTTTTCGATTGCGCTCAAATTTCACACGAATATATTAATTCATGAAATTAGGGTTCTGTGAAAAAATCATTACAATGGGATAAAGCATGTAGGTGTTATAAGACGAAGAATGTTTTAAAAATTTAAAAAATCGTAAAATTGCGATTTTCATAAGAAATAAATTTTTGATTGCGCTCAAATTTCTCACGAATATATTAATTCATAAAATTAAGGTTCTGTGAAAAAATCATTACAATCGGATAAAGCATGTAGATGTTTAAGTCGAAGAATTTTTTTAAAAATCGAAAAAAATCGTAAAATTGCGATTTTTATGAGAAATAATTTTTTGATCAATTTTTCCCCCCGTGCAGTTCTTCGTTCAGCGATTTCACAGACCTCCATAAAATTTCATCGCAATTAGAGTATTGGTTTAGCCGGAATCGTGTTCACAGACACAAAAATACAAAAAAAAAAGAAAAAAAAACATTCCGGATTTTTTTCTCCAGTGTAGTGAAATGGAATCTTCGCTTCGCTCGCTACGCTCATCCAATTATATTGGACATTTTACATCTTTACACCTGGGTTTAAGGAATAAGGAGATATCTCTATTAACTGTCAAGTACAAAAAAGTAGAGAGCAACAAAACATTATGCTCCAGACCTTCAATCTGACTTTAAATTGAATGATTGACATCCAAAGAAAAGCAGACGTACAAAATAATATCTTTATTAATAATTTATCATGTATTACAATTTTCTAAATATAATATTTTCAAATATATTAAATATAGTCTATTTCATAAATGCCAACTATGGGGACAGGACAACTGATTACTACTAATGATTCACGGAATTTAAATGAAAAGTATCGGTCAAACCCAGTTCAATTCGCAATATCAGCAACAAGGTTTCCATGAACACAACAAACCTTCTTTGAAAGTTTGGCAATTGGTACTTATTTTGCTTTTGTGACACATGGTCAAGAAGATACAACAGATTGAATCTCAGTTAACAAGATCAATGAGTAATGGATGAAGGAGTAAAACAGGTGGTCGTACAGTTCTGTAGACTAACCGTAACTGATAGCAGTGATTGGTAACAAGGAAAACTTGTAGGTTTGGTCCACAATTCTTGAATCATGGTGATCAGTAGTTTTGAACACCTTGTAAGTCTAAAACTTGTGTCACTGACACACGTGTTTTGACTATTATGAAATCACCATGATGTGTTTGCAATTCTGACGAATGGACTTGTTCTATTAGCGTTGTTCATATTTGCAAAATATATGCTGTATCAACTACGAAGTAATAAATCATATTGAAACGACAGCTAAATATTGGTGACAGTAAATAAATTATTTTGACACTTTGCATGAAGACACAATGATTTCAAACTGGAGCCACAAATAGCTTTCTTCAAACGGCTTATTTTACAAAACAATGTGGTATGAAATATACGAAATGTAGTTCCTAATGACTAAAATAGTTTTGAGTAGGAATGATCCTGGCACGTAGGTTACTTGCAATGTTGTTTATTTTACCCAAAACAAATATTTTAATGTTACACTACAGCTAATGATGTATGCAATTATTCCAGTATATTATTAAATATAAAATTAATTTACAATAATGCTTCCTCCGACAATCGTTACTTTGCAAGATCCAGTATTCTTGAAGCACATTTTAGTCAAAACAGTAAATAGGTACCCGAACTTTAGTACATTATTAGACGTACTATACCGGAAAGGTGAACGGTAATATGCAAATAAATGCCTGCAGACGAGCTAAAACAAATCGTCATAACTAACTATAGTGTTACACAATTCTACACTGCTTAAAACAGTGCAACCACAGATAATAGACTACATTGCATGGTGTAACTATCTAATCGTCTCTATATCATCTAGAGCTACCTGTTAAAATGTCGACAAAGAAACAAATAACGAGCTAGTAAACTTAAATACATTAAGAAATAAATGAAATTGTTTCGTTGATAAATATTGTCTACTTAATACTTATTTCTGCAGTCGTTGCAAGTAGTTGCAACACCAACATCGACTTGTAGTCAGGTGAACTGTAATTGTATTGGAACGAACCAGAATTTCAACTGTATTTACAAAAGAAAGACACATTGTGTACAGATAGAAAACTGAGACGAAAAAACATGGTTGCAGGGTGTTCTGGTGTCAGATCCAGTGTCACCGACTAGGTTAGGTTA
Source organism: Sweltsa coloradensis (assembly GCA_024449915.1). Classification (NCBI taxonomy): domain Eukaryota; kingdom Metazoa; phylum Arthropoda; class Insecta; order Plecoptera; family Chloroperlidae; genus Sweltsa; species Sweltsa coloradensis. The sequence continues at coordinate 435,325 of JAMZAV010000911.1, read as the reverse complement.
TAGGTAAGTTAGAGCTGGAAGTTCTGCATGCTGGACGCGTACTCAGCCCGGTAAGCTGAAGACTTGGACCGGCCGGTTCGGTTAGAGAACTCGGAGAAACGGTCAGTATCACCACCAGGCTGCATCAACATCACAGGGTGGATGTTGAGGGACTTGCGTGAGCCGGCGAGAGACTGGGCGTCGTTCACGAACCCGTTATTCACCTCGCCTGTAACAGAAGAAGACAGGTTGTATTATCAGTGAGTGAACCAGGGGCAGACAGGTTGTATTATCAGTGAGAGCCAGGGGCAGACAGGTTGTATTATCAGTGAGAACCAGGGGCAGACAGGTTGTATTATCAGTGAGTGAGCCAGGGGCAGACAGGTTGTATTATCAGTGAGTGAGCCAGGGGCAGACAGGTTGTATTATCAGTGAGTGAGCCAGGGCAGACAGGTTGTATTACCAGTGAGAACCAGGGGAAGACAGGTTGTATTATCAGTGAGAACCAGGGGCAGACAGGTTGTATTATCAGTGAGAACCAGGGGCAGACAGGTTGTATTATCAGTGAGAACCAGGGGCAGACAGGTTGTATTATCAGTGAGAACCAGGGGCAGACAGGTTGTATTATCAGTGAGGAACCAGGGGCAGACAGGTTGTATTATCAGTTAGTGAAACAGGGTCAGACAGGTTGTATTACCAGTGAGTGAACCAGGGGCAGACAGGAATTGTATGTGTGTGATTTAGTGGTAGTTACTATTGAAGCATATTACTATCTGTAAAAGAAAGGTAAATTTTTGTACCGAAACAAAAATTAAAAAAATCGAAATTACTTTTTTAATGCCCAAAAATTACAAAATCCACTCACTCCACTTATGCGGGGGAAGTTTTGTTTTTTATATAGGGTACGTGACATATATTTATGTGTATTACATAATTTAAGTAGTACATAAATTTATATAGACATTTTCGTTGCTGCAATGCAATGTTAAAGTAATGTGTTTACTCACTTATGTAGAAACTTATTTCTCAAACCATGACGAAAATTGTCTAGAATAGCGTAGTTAATAATAGATAATAATTCCCGTACCTATAGGGAAGCACATTGCCAGCAACTATTTTATTGAATTAGAAAATAGGGATGTATTTTGTTGTTTTTTTAACTCTGGCATAATCCTAATGCAAGGCTTTATTATTAATGTTGTGCCTAAACCCATTATACACTTCCACATTCATATCATAGTTTCATAGTTTCACATCATCATTTACATCATAGTTTTAGACAAGATTTGAGTCGAACGTGGCCGAATTCACCAGCGCAGTGGGCGGGACCCAGTGTTAAGCAATTGCAATTGCTTGTTGTTGCGCCAACAATGTTCTAACCAGCCGAAGAAAACAAAGCAACACATCCTGGCTGAGCATGCAAGAGTGACGGCAAGAATCTCACGACTCGGGAGACGGGAGTGGGTCAGGCCAGAGCCTCAAATGCCCGCCCAAACCCATTATCTGTCACAGTTCTCTTGGAAGAGCGCGCAGACTGACTTGCTCATTGATCACTTTCTGAAGCCACTACATATCAGATTTATACTAAATTTTGCACAGATTTAAATGATCATGTGTATATATGTACCTTAACTATAGAGGCACATTAAAAAAAAAAAAAAAAAACAGTCACAAAAACCCGGGCCCGATAAGTGAATGAAATGATTTTAAGGATTTTAGATTTTGGAAAAATTATCAAAATTGGTAAATTTTGGAATTCATTTGTGGCTAATCCTCAATCATGTTTAGTAATCTTTGACTATAGAAGATTTAATATATTCTTGCTTGACAACCAAGCAAAATTGCATACCAATCAGATAACAACTGGATGTAGGAAAAGTTCCCAAAAATGTCATTTGTATAGTTGAAGCCACTGTAGAAGTTAGCGCGTGAAACAACATACTTCTACCACACCACCTCCAATCTGTCATCTGTGCTTCGACTTACCAAGGTGGGTCCAGTACAAGTTGCTGCAACGCAAATACATTGACACTGTAGATTAATATGTTGTTTTTTTAAAATTTGAATTCAAATTAATCTTTTGTCTCTATCGCAGTCTAATAAGTAGGCAACGAAGGAAGAATAAAACGAGATCGTTATGAAGAGCAGCATTTGTGGTCAGACAATATTAGAAGGATATTAAACAGAACAAAAGGGTAAATTACTTATCAGATAGATCAGCATGTAAAGCAGCTATTACACACCCGACGAACACATTGTCAGTAAGTAGATCGTGTCCGCGATAGAAAGAACCTTTGTGGGGACGAAACCTACTATAATAAAAAGTCTTCAATTCTGTCTCTTATGCAGCAATGAAATGAATAACATTTAGTCAGAACTGTGCTAGTCGATCTTCTTTACGGGCTCTTGATAAATAGCCTTCAAAACAGCTAATTGGGCTATACCCAACAATTAACACTCATCAATTTTTAATTTAGCTGGATACACAAACGTTGAAACCTACTTTGTAGTGCGAATTAAGGATTCACCTGCTCTTCCTTAATTACCAAAAGCAATGGTCATTGGCCACGATACCGAGGCTACACATAAAACAAAGAAGTTAGCAGCAACTTTTTCAGTAAAGTACAGAAGATACGGAAATCTTACGAGTAGTTTAATAACTACCTACCTATTATATAGAGTGATGAATACTAAATTATAACAAAGGATTGATAAGGTGTAACAAAAACGTAAAACGAATTTTACGTTCTCATACTCATGTTCAATGACCTTCACCTTCGCCATCTTTATAAGCACGCCGACCAAAATTCGAAAAGAGAAATCGAATTTTCTGGATTTTTGCAGCATAAAGATCCCAATAAACATTTCCATTCCATAAAATTTGCTCTAATTTTTCACGTTTTCAAAAGTGTTGAGTTTGTAATTTTATTTCGATATTTGCATGTATATTATTATGGAGGTCAAATATCGATATAAAAAATATTCCCATAATATATTCTGTCTGTTTTGGGGAATGGTCGAAGCACCTATTACTAAAAACCTGAAGTGTTCCCATTCATCGAGATCCTATCGAAATATCGATTTCTTTGTCCAGCCCTAGTGTGTGTGTATATGTTACGTGGCAAGTAAGGCTTGAACGCAGGTCGTACGCTGTGTTTCAATAAAGGTTTGTAATTGTGCCTTTCATCAATAATAGTCTATCATCAACATTGCCTCAAATAACTCCAATCACTAGAGTAGTACACACAGGAAACAAGTCCCCTCTCCCCACGCACGCTGGCACAGTACCTTCCCCCAATCATCTATAGGCCTACTAACACAAATCTGACTAGCTCTTCTATAGGATTTGACTTTTCTACTAATTATTGTTTCGATCAAGGCGAGGTTTCCATAATATATAAAGTAATGTGGATATATTTGTTATTATGGGTACGCATGGCATTGTTAATTATATGTAAACTATTATATAACTTGTGTTTTATTTATAATATAATATGAACATATTTGTATTAGTATTTCTAAATGTTATTTAGCAAAAGCAAAATAAACAAATCACTACGAACTACGAATGCACGCAGAAACGTTTAGCTTGTTTTGTAAGTCTTATCAAGACGGAAACTGGCAAAGTTTAATGGGTGCTTCTTGCATATTGGCATTCACCATGTCTCTGACAGGCGGAACCTAAACATCTTTGCTCTTTCCAATAATTCACTGTCGACTTTCACAGACTGGCATTTCCACGCTAATCCTACTTCTGCAGTGGCACGTGGTGTAGGTCTACCTTCGCTCATTCTGGGTCGCAGTATACGCTGTGAGTGACTCGAATGGCGAAATAGCAATGACGAAATGAAAGTGACGGCGAGAGGCGCAAAGGGTATAGGCTAACACAACACCCCATAAGACATGAGTGAAACTTTGAAAGTGCACGAAGCATTTCGGGCCATACATTATTGTACAATTCATATTAACAGGGTAAACGCTACATAGACTATAAAAATGTAATTTATCGTCCAGTAGACCGAATACAAGCCAAGGACGATGGAATTGGCACAATTTTTCATTTCCCTGAAAACCGACCACTTCCTAAAGCGCTCCTCACAACACAAACATCGATGTCACACAGTGTGACATTGATCTCACACATTTCCATAATAAGAGCAAAAATTAGGGACGATGTTACTATATTAGGCCTATTTATAAATAAATAAATTCGTATTTAGATTTTAGACTTTAGATTCTATACCTGTTACCCGGTGAAGAGCCAAAAATCACAGCAAAATCGTGCAAGCAATTGAAAACAGTCGTAAAATGGATTAAATGGAGGTTTAATAAAATTAACTCTTCGCTTGTATCCAAAAACGTCTTCTGAAAATGTCATCAAGAACGGATTAGCCGTTTACCTGGTACAGAGCGAACAAACAGTAAAAAAAAATTGCAAACAAACAAACAAACAACAAACAAACAAACAAAACACACTGTATTTTTTCTCGGGGTAGTCAAATTTAAGTCTTGGGTCATTCCATTGAAAGTCATCGAGGATGGGTTGCTGACCCATCCCAGACATTTAAAAAAAAATACCATTTACTTTAACATGTATGCAAACTCTAAAAATGAAAATTTCAGATTTTTATCTTTCTTCATTTTCTCTACTATCAACCAATTAGTAATGCAAATATGTAAAGTTCATTAAAATACACACCGTATGCTCCCTTGTACAAGGATCCGTTGGCCGCGTAGGCGGGCTCGGCTTGAAGGCGCACGTGTCTCGTGGCGAGGATGAAGGCTAGTGTGGCGAGGATGACGGCGTCGAGGCAGCCGATGACGGCGAGGACATAAGCCCAGCGGATCCCGCACTCCCCCAGCTCGTACCGGTTGGCGTAGGGGCCGCACGTGCGACGCACCTCCACGGCGTCCCACCCCGCGGGGTACACGACGACGCCCACTATCAGGCACAGGGCTGTGGACCAACACACAAGGTCACTCACTATACACTGCGACGCATTTAGAAAAATAAGGTTTAATTGTTTATTATTAAAATATAATTTAAATAAACTTATGACTACCCTCATTTTGACCCAGCCGGCCAGTCCGTGGAGTGCACGAATCACTATCACACTATCTGCACTGTAAGGACGAATTCACAAAACTATCTTCCGAGTTTTATATTGTCATTAGCATGTGGCTAAGAAAGATCAAGTGGTCGTTTTTCGTGTGTTGGTTAGTTAGTTAGTTAGTTAATGTTGTTTTAGGGCACTCAACAGTAGAGTTATCAGTGCCCATTTCAAGTGTATTGGAATCTTCCAAATTTTCTTTTTCCATAATTGTGGATTACGTGTTGTCTGTATGTATGTATCCCACACATACAAAAAAAAACTTGTAAAAATACAGCCAAACCGCCTTACACAAAAGCAATGAGATCTGAAAGAAGGGCCAAGCTCATACCCTTCTACATTTGTGCATTCTTTATTCATAAACATATACTGAGCACTGCCCCGTAACTACATCCTTGAAAAGCTTGACAAAATAGAATTTGCATGAACTATTACGTGCAAATTCTATTTTAGGATAGGTGAGAGTGAGCTGATTGGTTGTGTAGCGATCGAGTGAGATTGTGTGACAGAGTAGGTGAGTGGTAGCATTATCTGGTTGAGTGATTGGGTGAGTAGGTGAGTGTTTAATTTAGTGATTTGAGTGATTATGTGGTTTTGTGAATGACTGATTGGTTCAGGAGTTGTACCTTGCACGGGATTTGATTAGTGTTTGGGTGTTTGGAAGGGTGGGTGAGCGATCGAGTTATAGTGATTGGGTGGGTGGGTGAGTCATTGAGTGATTAGTGAGTCTAGTGAGTGATTGGATGAGTAAGTGAGAGGTGGACGGTAAGAGACTGGATATCGCACAGGCATCAGTACTCTCCGGGTTCCGTTCCATGACTGGTCATGTGCAGTTACTTGCACTGAATTAAATGAAAGTGGTCAGCGAGTTCGAGCGACCGAGCGCTGGATGGGTCCTCGAGACTTTCTACCGGGCACCGTGTTCCGTTAGCAGCTACACACAACGCGATGACCGCACTTCCTATCATCGTAACAACCCAATCACAAATATGCAAGAAGCTTAGCTCGCAGTTTATGAAGTCTCAATTAAAGAAGAAGCAATGCGGAAATTTGTTTCGTAATAAAAATTACTACCACATATAAAAATAAACACGTTCCATAAAGCTATACTTTCACATTTAAACTTTGACTTTCATTAAAGGTTAACCGAGATCGGTTTCTAACCAAAAAATTAAAGATGTGCGAGTGAAATTAATAATGCAAATACAAATCGTAATAATTAGACGATCATACCTTTTCTCTCCATATTGAATACATGAATTATTTTCCGAACAAAATGTGACCTTAATTCATCAAGGCAACTATGAGGAATTTTGAGAACACTTAAGACTATGTTCACGTTAAATAAACAATCAATAAGTGGGTCCCATAATAAATGTGAAATTAAATTGCACGAGAACTTTTAGACCTGCATAACAATAAACATAGACTACAATAGAGGCTCGCGATTCTGTGCACGTGACCTTGATCCATATTGGCACTCGGCATGACGTAGTTGAAAGTCCTCAACCGAAACTGTCACAAATATTGATTGATATCAGGCATAACAACGAAAGGATGATATTGATAACGAATGCATTAATATAACCAAAGCAATATAGTATAACATATTTCATACAAAAATGCAAAAACTTTCAAAAAAGGGGCCAAGCCGAAAACGAGGAAGATACAAGTGGCTCAACTGCATAAAGTGGTGAGATCTAGCCAAGCCCATTATTTTGTTTAAAATAATAAATATATTTATTAATTATATAATAAATTAATAATTTATCAATATCCATACTGTTATCTACCTAACTATAATTATGAAATAATTAATATAGTAACAAAAATAACATAAACATTAAATAAATGTATTGAAACATTTACACGTGGAAATATCAAAATTAACAGACGCCATTCAAAATTAAAAGCTTGGTCGATGGATTTGAATTGGTTATGTTTTGGTTAGTCAGTAACGACAACCAAGTTAAAAATCCATCGACCAAGCTTTTAATTTTGAATGGCGTCTGTTAATTTTGATATTTCCACGTGTAAATGTTTCAATACATTTATTTAATGTTTATGTTATTTTTGTTACTATATTTATTTCATAATTATAGTTAGATAACAATATGGATATTGATAAATTATTAATTTATTATATAATTAATAAATATATTTATTATTTTAAACAAAATAATGGGCTTGGCCACACTTCTAGATCTCACCACTTTATGCAGTTGAGCCACTTGTATCTTCCTCGTTTTCGGCTTGGCCCCTTTTTTGCAAGTTTTTGCATTTTTGTATGATATATCAATAATCTTTTAAGAACGTACACGGTATGGATGATAGCATCCAAGTAGAGAAAATTACTATATTTACAATGATTCAAAATAAAATCTCACTCATTGATAATTAAAAGGTTTGAGCATTGCAGTTATAAATAAAAAATTTTTTTTTGCATTATCTAAGCTTCCGGTCATCTAATACAATTACCGTTTGTATAGCACATGGACACTGAGATGACTGACATCGGTGCAAATTTTGGCTCTGTAACATTCATGAGGGCCACATGATACATAATTCGTCAGCCATGCAGCACCCCACCACCAGCACCAAGAAGAAAAATTTACGATTGAGTCTGAATACTTGACGCAAACGATCGGGACGAAACTTGAAATGGGCATTCATAGTAAAAGCCATCGATTGAAGCAGTTGCGGTTTATCTCACATGGTTTCGCTCAGCGACACCGTGTAAGGCTAAGTAGGGATGCGGTAAAGGAGTTAGTTTGAACGGAGCTGCGGTGCTGGCCCGGTGCTTCGCGCACTTAAAATTATAACAATGAAATATATTCAAATTAAACTATGAGAAGCGTTCGCAAACGTTTTTCAGGCGCGTTGTTGCGACGGCGATAATGTTTTTTTTACACGTGTAAAAAAGGCGTGGGTAATGGCGATTCAGTGGAAAGTGAGTTCTCGCAGGTGTGCTGGCCGGTGCGTTCGCGCACATATATTTTCATAAAATTAAGGTTCTGTAAAAATATCATTACAATCGAATAAAGCATGTAGGTGTTATAAGTCGAAGATTTTTTTTTAAACGAAAAAAAAGCGTAAAATTGCGATTTCCATGAGAAATTATTTTTCGATTACGCTCAAATTTCACATCAATATATTTCTTCATAAAATTAAGGTTCTGTGAAAAAATGATTACAATCGGATAAAGCATAGGTGTTATAAGTCGAAGAAATGTTTTAAAAATCGAAAAAAAATCGTAAAATTGCGATTTTCATAAGAAATAGTTTTTCGATTCGCTCAAATTTCACACGAATATATTAATTCATAAAATTCGGGTTCTGTGAAAAAATCATTACAATCGGATAAAGCATGTAGGCCTAGGTGTTAAAAGTCGAAGAAATTTTTAAAAAATCGAAAAATTGCGATTTTAACGAGAAATAATTTTTAGATTGCGCTCAAAAACGTGGCAGTTCTAAGTTCAGAGATTTCGAAGGCCTTCAGAAAATTTCATCGCAATTGGAGTATCGGTTTAGCCGGAATCGTGGTAACAAACAGACAAAAATACAAAAAGAAAAAAAACATTCCGGATTTTTTTTTCTTGTGAAAAAGGGGAATTTCCCCCTTCGCCCCCAAATAACCAAGTCAGTTCTCTTTAATAGATATTTTAATTGTTTAAGTCGAGGGATTTTGAACCGCCTTTGAATACCTCCCGTGTCCCCATAATCCCCGGCAACTTGTACTTTCACAAAACCAGAGTACAATAATTGTTTCTTTAGCAAAGGGGTAAATTTTTTAAACTCTTTCCGTTCAGCAGGATTCCTTTCTTTTTCCAATTCGCAACTTATATAACAAGGAAATGAACGCAACACGAATTGATTTTTGTAGACCTCAGTAAAAGTATAGTTAAATCATTTTTGCGCCCACTCAATCCTGTATAGTAATTATTAGAGCGTTACTTTGAGCGTACTTTCAGTCACTATAGTTCCTATAGGACCGAGACTACTGCCGCAACAAGACGCGGACATACTTTCTATCTCATCCGCTGAAAGAATTCGCAATACTTCTGAACGAGGGCGACTAATACAAAAACTCAATGAAGAAACAACCCGAAAAAGTATCTCTACCCTTTGCTTTTTTCTCAGTTGATTGTCTACGTCGAAATTGAAGGTTGCTTTTCATGAGGTTTTTTAAAAGCCCCAGGAAGAAATAAACCCATGCTCAGAGTCCGTCACGTATCAGTCGGTATGCTATTATTTTGTACGTCGACTTGGCAATGATATGATACACTTCGTAACAAGCTGGCAAACTTTTCCCTCCTGATATAGGTGTTAACTCTGATACTTCCATTCGCAAGAACAACGTATCTGCAAAGTTTATTTCTGCAGATCTTTTGGGTTAAAATGCCTTCTATGAGGTTCAACAGAATTTTTTTTTTTTAGGAAAACGTTAAGCCGCCGCTTGTTTGGGATGGTTTTTTTAAGTTTAAATTTTGCGTAGGACCCTTTTCCTTTTCAAGTGCTTTTTGAATGCATTGTAGGGATTGTTGTCAAATTTTTATTTTTATTTTTAAAATTGTTTTTATAAACCTAAAAAAAAACTCATATTAAAAAATTTATTCTATGGATTTTTGGGTAACTTTTTTAACTTTTCTTTCAAAAAAAAAAACATCCCATTACCCTTTAATGGGTTCCCCATGTAAAAAATATGAAAAACGTTATGCCCACCCGTTTTGGTAGAATCGGGCCCAAACATCACGAAATTCGGGAAAAATATGGAAAAATTTAAAAAAATACGATTTCTATGAAAATATTTTTTCAAAAGTCCTAAAAAAAACATACCTTTTAAATTTTAATGATTTCAAACGTTCCCACAAAGTTTTATCAAAATCGAGAACGTTGCCCGGGCGCGAATCAAAAACCCGAAAATTTGCTTAAAAAACGAAAAAAAAAAAGAGGAATATTTCTTCGATTGTACCCAAAAACGTAGCAAAATCTAAGTTTGGGGGATTTGCAAAAGGGCCCCTATAATTTTCTCAAATGATATGCGTTTCCCGGTAGAGAGCGAAAAAAAAAGACAAAAATAAAAAAAAAAAATCCCAAAAAAAAAAAAAAAAAAAAAACGAGCTAAATTTTTTTGGGGGTCAGTGAAATTGAAGTCTTCGCTTCGCTCATCCAATTAAATTTTCTGGAAATACCTCAGAATTACTTTACTAAATAAACAGTGAAGTTGGGAGTTTTTTTACCGCTACGCCATGGTCCCACCCCTTCACTTCAAAGACAAAACTGTCTAGCTTGAAGCCATCTCTGCCTGAAATTTTTACCTCTACGCCATAGCAGAGTGTTTTTATCCCTACACCATGATGGTTGATGGGCCCCCTTTATCCTGTCTATAATCATTTATTATGGCTGAGTATTTTTACCCTTACTTTCTTACGCCATAGGATGGGCCCCCAACTGTAACCCCGCGAGGTATATATGGTGAGTATTTTTACTTTACTTTCTTACGCCATAGGATGGGCCCCCCAAACTGAAAACCCCCCCGAGGTTCATGTAGGGCGAGTTTTTTTACCCTTATTTTTCTTACGCCTAGGAGGGTCCCCAAACTGTAAACCCGCGAGGTATGTAGGGTGAGTATTTTCCCCTAGCACCGTGGGCCCCAGTCTAAGCCGGGGGTCAACTCTGGTCGAGTGTTTTCAGTTTTCACCCATTTTTTTATTTCGCCCGCGTTTTTCCCAAGCTTCAGCTTCCCCCAGGGCGGGTACTTGTACCGTGAGAATGTCGGTTTTCTCTTCCCCCGCCCGCAAGTAGTACCCAGAAAGATATCTTACATCTTTTGCAGGTATTGTTCACGACGTTACCCCCCGAAACTAAAGCTGGCTGGGTGGGATCACTACCTTAACAATTGATTTCCACTAAAATATTAATATATTAGTATTAACTAGGAAAAAAAGCTAAAGTCCCGCCCCCGTTTATGGATGAGCTTTTTTTTAAGTTTTAGTTTGCGTGGGAATCTTTTCTTTTGCAAGTGCTTTGTTTTTTTGCCGCGCTTTTAGGGATTTTTGTCAAGTTTATGTTTCTTGTAATTTGTTATTATTTTAACGTAAAATCTTTCATTAAAAGCTATATTTCTATGGATTTGGTAACTTTTTCAAAACTTTTCTTTCAAAAAAATACACACACTATAAACCCTTTAAAGTCCCTGTTAATAGGGCTTGTAGCCCCACCCTTTGGTCAGAATTGGCCCCAAATGCACGAAAATTCGCACAAAAAAATCAAAAAAAATATATTAAAAAATTTTTTTCCTCATTTTTTGGTAACTTTTTTAACTTTTTCTTTCAGAAAGCAATACATTTTCCATTACCTTAAGTCCATGTGAAATTGAACGTTGTAGCCCCACCCCCTTTGGTCAGAATTTGGCACGAAAATATCCCTAAAAATCAAAAAAAAATCGTAAAAGTACGATATTTATGAGAAATATTTCTTCGATTGTCCCCAAAAACGTGGAAGTCAAATTTCAGGGAAAAAACGAAGGTCTTGTCAAATTTTTATCAAGATGCATATCCCTTTTTCCCCCGGTGAGAGCGAACAAACAGACGGAAAAACAAAAAAAAACAAAAAACAAAAAAAAAACCCCCTGAGCAAATTTTTTTTGGGGGGGGGGGCGGTTGGTGAAATTTTAAAGTCTTCGCTTCGCTCATCCAATTGAACCTACAAATGAGATGTCAAAAATTCAAAACCCATCCCAAGCGTACTAGAAAGCAGAAAAGGAAAAGGAAAAATATTATCCAAAAACAATTTTTTATAAGGTCTAACGTAACAGTAACCGCAGATGACTTAATTTATAAAAAAATTTCTCGAAACAATTGTCTCTGATCTGAATAATAAATTTCACCCCCGACTCCCTAGGGTCCTACAAAAGGGCGCTTGGACTGGACGCTCTCGCCTTTAAAAACAATGGTGCATAGTTGCCATTGTGATATTTAAAATATTGCCTACAATAATAAAGATGCCCCACGGCAAATTTTTAAATATGATGGTAAAAATGGAAAATTTTTTTGATTGTATTTTTCTTTAGATCCCCTTTGGGGGTCCGGGAAAATTTTTGGTCCAACCAGGCTCTGATAATCGACAAGGGGGGAAAGGGGTTAAAGTCAAATCTCGCAAACATCAGTATAGAAATTAAGGGAGTGCTCCCTAAAACTAAGGCGAGTTCTGGCGGTCGTCGTTGGGACCTCCCCCCCTTCCCCTTGACGACCTCCCCGACGACGACGACCATGAGACACGGAATGAAAAGACGATGACCACACGAAGAACCCCCCCTTTTTTTCCCCCTACGTGGCGGTTCGACCAGCGTGAGACTTTTTTCCCCCTACCCCCCTAGGCTAGATATAGTATTAGGTTAGTAGTTTTGGGGCGCTTTAACAGCTAAGATTATTCAGCCTCCAAGTTTAAAACAATTTTTAAAAATGTGAGTTACCACCTTTTAACAACTTTACGGGGGAGGAAGAAATGGGTGACGCGGGGGACAAGGGGGGGAATAGTTGCGCATTATGACCTAACGGTTGACGCACCCCATCCAAGTGAACTTGCTCGTTACAGAAGTGCTATGAGAGATGACGTCATGACCTGGTTTTTTCCCCCCCCAAAATTTTGGTAAACTTTCAGCTTACCCATAATAAGGCCCTATAAAAATATAAAAAAAAAAATATGGTTTTAAATTTTCGGTTAAAAAATTTTGTATAGAAGGGTTTTAAAAGGGGGGTGGAAAAAAAATAAGTTCATGGGGTTCCTATTTCCCATAGGCCTACATTTTTGTTTCTTAAAAAACTAATTATCGTAAAAGGGGGTGGAAAGAGATAAAGTCCCCTCTCACAAAATCCTGCAGTAGTAGCAGGGGAATATATCACTCCTGAATAGAAGAGAGCTCAGGCGTCTGTCAGGACCCTCCCCCCTCCCTCGACGACCTCCCCCCGACGGGCAAAACAAACGATCTTGACAAAGACAATGACACCCCCGAGTGAGACCCCCTTTCCCCCCTAACCCTTCAGATCGCAGGGGGCTTTCCCCCCACATTCCCTAGGCAAGAGTGGCGCATCAGACCCAACGGTTGACACGCCCTTAATCCAAAAAAAATCAGAAACCCCCCGTACCTGATGTGTAAGTATTTTAGTGTAAAAAGGGTTTTATTGGCTCTTTCTCTGGGGAAGCGACCATCTCCCCCCCATGAGACTCAAGTTTACATTTTATCCAAAACAATTAGGCACTTTTAAAAATAAACTATTTTTCAAATTTGAAAGTGTATTTTCCCCCCATGAGACTAAAGTTTAATTGCATCCAAATACAATTAGGTCACTTTTAAAATAATCTTATTTTTCATTTTTAAAGGTATTTTTTTCTTAATTTTTTCCGTCCTTTTGCCCAAAAAGAGCTTTACAAGATGGGAACTTTTCCCCCGACCCCTTTGTTTTGCAATACCCACCCCCTTCCAGCCCATTGCAAATTTCCAAAGGAATTTTACGTTTGAAAATTTTGGTTTTAAAAAGGAATAAAAAGTATTGAAGCCAATCACTATCACCTGTTGACTGTGAAAAGTTGAAATTACAAAAAATATTTTCGCTTATAGAAACTTAGCAGAGAAGCTGAATTTTACTCCAGCCATCCCCTACCCTTTGGGACAAAGGGATATTTCTACACTATGCCAGTAGCCTACTAGTTTTGCAAAGGGATCCTCCACCAATTTTGGGGCTTTTGGATAGGCCTACGCTACTGATACAATGTTGTTTTCATAAATTGACCATATCCTACAAAGAGCTAGCCCCCCCCCCTCCCCCATGTCAGGGCTAGGTTCACCCCCCCCCCTGCACATTGAATATTATTCCCCATAGGATAGGACAGTTTGCGTAGGAGTCCGATTAATTTTGTATTTATGGAACGATGTCACCGTGACTAGTGTGTTTACATGTCATGCCAACCTAAGCAACGTGAACCCCCACCACCTGAAGAACCAGTCGTATATGTACGTTGACAACCACAACACCGTGAAGATGCAACAAGAGTAACGCGAGTAACCTACTCGTTGCAGTTTTAATTGTGAGGTAATCAGAACATCAAATTATGAGAGCTTCGCAAAATATTTTGTAACACCTAGTACTTAATTAATTACAATGTTAATAATTTCTTAATTATGTAGGCCTACGATTAACGTAAGATTTTGAAAGTCGATGTATACGTTAAAAGCAATTTTAAATAATTATAAACTAATAAGTTAATTGGCAGCTTTCGATATTCATATCAAGTAAACGCTCCGGAAATGGAATAAGTACCCGTAATGAAATGTGCTTACGGTATGTATTAAGATAAGTAGTCCACAGTCGCACAACCCCATAATCCGTTTTAGGATTAATATAATCAAGGTAGATAAATTGTTACTTTAAGTTTTACGATTTAACGTCTCAGTTTCTTGTTTCTGGAAACAAACTACATGTATGTTTTCAGTTCCAGGTTAGCCGAAACTCCGCCAAGAAGAGAACAGTGGCTTAGGAACGGGGGGGAGGGGGGCAAAACTAACGTCAATTTCCATACTAAATAAGCACATACACTTAAACAATTCGACAGGCACGAGGCACCTTGGTTGTACGAATATGTTTGCCTGTATGCTTCATTTTTACATACAAAATTAGGTTGAAATTTACTAAAATGTGCCACTTCACGTTAATTTTTTTTAATTTTTAGAACGCAGATAGTTGTAAAATATCATTTACAGAGTCCGAGTGCAGTTTAAACATGACGAAATTGTGGTACAAAGAAAAAATTGCCCTCGGTGAAAGGGCTTCCGGCGGCTGGGGCTTCGCCCTATACCCCAGCTTCCGCACACAAAATCTGCTAAATTTGCCCCCCCCCCCCCCAACTTTCAAAACGTTCCTACGCGCCTGGACTTAGTATTCTGCTGGCAGCCAGACTATCGCAAATCGTGACCGTGGCTTGTTCAACATAGTTTGGCCACAAAGTATGAAGAACGTGGCTAATTGGACTAGGCATGGAATAAATAAAAAAGAGTTTCAGGTCATTCGTACCTAGGTACCTACAACCCCAAACTGCCCAAACGTGGGTATAGAATACTGTCGATGAGCGATAAGGTGGCGAACGCTGAGAGTATAGTAACCCCTTCCCCTACCATGCAAACTGTTGTTGCGACTCAGCCAAGTGGTCTCTAGCCTACTCAACTGTTCCAGATTCAACACCGATGGGTAAGAGGAATACCTGTAGCCAATCTGCTATCGCGTCCTGGCGCCTACGACTTTACTAAGTTGCCATTACTTTACTTCACTTTTTTTTTACGAACTATTGCGAACTGCGACTGCACGAGATATTTGTACGGTATTTATGAAGTAAGATATGGTTGGTTCCTTTCCTACGCCTTTTCCAGTCGCTTTGATGGATGAACGTTTTTGGTTGACTATTTTATCCTTTTATTACGGGTTATGTTTATTTTGTGTACGTGAACCATATCTGCCTTACATAATAACGACCGACAAGCATGCGGAGAACCGACACTGTCTCGTCGTGCCATCAGCCGCGGAAAGGCGGAAAGGGTGCGGGACGGCGAGGTCATATCGACCTCTCGTTCACTAAAAGTACGATTTTTATTTATGAGCGAAGCGAAGATTCCATTTTACTACACTGGAAAAAAAATCCGGAATGTTTTTCTTTTTTCTTTTTTTTCTGTTTGTATTTTTGTGTGTTTGTTAACACGATTCCGGCTAAACCGCTACTCCAATTGCGATGAAATTTTCTGGAGGCCTTCGAAATCTCTGAACTTAGAACTGCCACGTTTTTGAGCGCAATCGAAAAATTATTTCTCATGAAAATCGCAATTTTACGATTTTTTTCGATTTTTTTTTTAAATTCTTCGCTCTTAAACACCTACATGCATAATCCGATCGTAATGAAATTTGTATTGGACCTTTCTTATATGAAACTATAAACATGTGTCAAATTTAAGCACAATCCAAGATTATTTCTCATAAAAATTGCAATTTTTCGATGTTTTTTATTAATTTTAGACGTTCTTCACTTTCTACCACCTACATCGTTAATCCGATCGTAATTAAATTTTTAAAGAACCTTCATTTTATTAATCAATAGATTCATGCCGAAATTGAGGTTAATCGAAGAATTATTTCTGACAAAAAATTACAATTTTCCGTTTTTTAAAAAATTCGTTTAATTAACATAAGACAAGGCGGCTCAATGCACCAATTACGCTCATCCAACAACGACTTTCGGCGTTTTCCTAGTTAGAAACATTTCTTCGATTGTAACAGCTCAAAATCGTAACATGTATCTAAGTTGAGGGATTTCGAAGGTGGTCATCAAGATCGCATCAGCCGTTTGCCCGGAAGAGTGCATACAATATACAAACACATAAAAAAAAAAAAACATGGGAACTATTTTTCAGGGTATTGCGAAATTGAAGTCTTCGCTGCGCTCATCTAATAACGTGAATATAGATTATAATATGAAATAAAATTCATGTAACTAAGTTCGGTGAGGGCTAAGGAGCCTCACCCCTCCTACACCGCTGGGGGTGCGGTCCCCGCCCCCAAGAGTTCTAACGACATGAAAGCAACATTTTCTTGCATACACAATATCTTTTTAGTCTACCCTCGGGCTACCCCTATGTGAAATCGAGATATTCAACACTAGGCCTACGTTTTTGAAACGGTTATTAGGCCAGTATAGCCGCACCTGTTGTTTTACGTTGTGGGGAAAGAATGTGATGAGCTGTCTGTTCGTAACTAGTTATTATCATGGCATGACATAGGATAGGATGTAGTAATACTTGTACTTAATAGCTCTAATTCTGATTGTGACTGTACTAGAGAACGCGACGATAAAACGAGTACCGGTAGTCATCTCATCACAACTATTAGAATTTAGGAGGTGCCACTCACTCGCACGTACCAGTACTGACAAAATTTGCGAATTGTGAAGAGTGCTGTTTTAACCCGTGGGAATTTACGTAGAGAGAAAAAGAGCATGCTTTCCCGGACTCAAAAGGCAGGACTAGCGATATTCCAATCATGATTTTTGAGCCAATAACAGCGCAGGCGAGCTATATGATTCACAGTCAACCCGAGATACGTGTTACGCTGTGCACTCGCTGACTAACTGAGCGGGTCCCACTGCGCATAAAACCCCGCACGAAGTTACATGAGTGAATTGTAGCTTGTTAGTTGTTTCAAACACAATCACTTCGCGATTGTCTACGGTATTTTTATTATATTGCACCCCTTTAATCTCTCATTCCCCAATAGAATATGATTATTTTATTACACATATTATTAGGACACTATTATTCGTTATTCTGAAAATACGAGTAGGCAATTAATAAAACAACGAATAAAAACAAAACAAAAATGAAACCTGGTACTGCGTTTGTCTTGAGCGACTTATTGTTGAATTACGACTGAAGGAAACGTGGAGACACAAGTGGAATGGTGGCATCCATGTCAAGGTGAAGATAAGCAGTGTTAGGAACTATCAAATTCAATTCATTTTGCAATCATAAGATATGTTTTGTTTCCCGCTTCTTACATTGTGGTTAATAATTTTATTATTAGTAGTATTTTCTTGTTTTTTTTTTGCAGAAAATGGGGGAAACAATTAACGTTCTGTTCAAAACGTTGCAAACATTATAAAATTTAAATCTAACTTCTCCCAAAAATGGCATAATTTTACCTTACCTTACCAAACTCAAAACAGTAGGTGAAGATAATAAACAAGTGCACATTCATTTAATCGTATCAGTCAGTAAACGTAGCTGATATGCCAAAGAGACCAAGTACTCGATCATAGATATAGAATAATATATGGGGCCACCGGTCGGGGGCAGAATCACATTTTGCAACCGCTTGCAGACCTTAAAGTGTTTCCCATGATAACATCGAAATGACTGGCCCGAAAACTATGCAATTTTGGGAGAAGTTAGATAATTGTATAATGTTTGCAACATATTGAACAGAATGCTAATTTTTTTTTACAGTTTTCGACCCAAAAAATCAAGAAATACGACAAATTTTATAAATTTTAGGTATTTTTACGTATTTTCTTTCTTCTTTTTTTGGCAGAAAAGGGGGGAAAAAATTTAAAACGTTCTGTTCAAAACGTTGCAAACATTATACATTATCTAACTTCTCCCAAAATTGCATAATTTCACACCTTACCTTACCAAACTCAAAACAGTAGGTGAAGATAATAAACAAGTGCACAGTCATTTAATCGTACAGTCAGTAAACGTAGCTGATATGCCAAAGAGACCAAGTACTCGATCATAGATATAGAATAATATATGCGCCACCGGTCGGAGGCAGAATCACTTTTTGCAAACCGCTTGCCAGAACCTCAGTGTCCCATGATAACATCGAAATAAACTGGCCCGAAAATTATGCAATTTTGGGAGAGTTAGATAATTTGGTATAATGTTTGCAACATATTGAACAAATGCTAATTTTTTTTTTACAGTTTTCGACCCAAAAAATCAAGAAATAGGGACAAATTTTTAAAATTTTAGGTATTTTTACGTTTTTTTCTTCTCTTTTTTTTGGCAGAAAATGGGGGAAACAATTAACGTTCTGTTCAAAACGTTGCAAAACATTATACAATTATCTAACTTCTCCCAAAATTCCCATAATTTCCACCTTACCTTAAACCAAACTCAAAAACAGTAGGTGAAAGAAAATTTAAACAAGTGCACAGTCATTTTAATCGTTTTCAGTCAATAAACGTAGCTGAATGCCAAATGAGGACCCAAGTACCGATCATAGATAAAGAATAATTGGATGAGCGTAGCGAGCTTTAAGGCGAGCGAAGCGAAGATTCCATTTCACTACACTGTGGAGAAAAAAATCCGGAATGTTTTTTTTTTTTCTTTCTTTCTGTATTTGTGTGTCTTTTAAACACGATTCCGGCAAAAAACCGATACTCGATTGCGATGAAATTTCATGGAGGCCTTCGAAATCTCTGAACTTAAAACTGCCACGTTTTTGAGCGAATCGGGAAATTTTTTCCTCATAAAAAACGCAATTTTTTACGATTTTTTTTCGATTTTTAAAAACTTTCTTCGACTCATAACACCTACATGCTTTATCCGATTGTAATGATTTTTTCACAGAACCTTAATTTCATTCGTGCGAAATTTGAACGTAATCGAAAAATTATTTCTTATGAAAATCGAAATTTTACGGGTTTTTTCTTTTTTAAAACAATTCTTTGACTTATTACACCTACATGCTTTATCCTATTGTAATAATTTTTTCACAGAACCTTAATTTCATGAATTAATATATTCGTGTTAAATTTGGCGCAATCTAATATTTATTTTTTAGGGAAAATTGCAATTTACGATTTTTTTCTTTTTTTAAAATTACGATTAATTAAAAAATTAAAGTTATTTTTTATTAAATTTTTAATTTAATTAAAAAAAAATCTTCGACTAAGGGGATGATTTTTTCACAGAACAACAGAAAATCCGCGTAACACATGGCAGCTCAATGCACCAATAACGCTCATCCAACAACGCGGCGGGACTTAAGCGTTTTCCTAGTATATGCGCCACCGGTCGGAGGCAGAATCGCATTTTTCAACCGCTTGCAGACCTTCAGTGCTCCCATGATAACATCGAAATGACTGGCCCGAAAATTATGCAATTTTGGAAGAAGTTAGATAATTGTATAATGTTTGCAACATATTGAACAGAATGCTATTTTTTTACAGTTTTCCATCAAAAAAATCAAGAAATACGACAAATTTTATAAATTTTAGGTATTTTTACGTATTTTCTTCTTTTTTTTGCAGAAAATGGGGGAAACAATTAACGTTCTGTTCAAAACGTTGCAAACATTATACAATTATCTAACTTCTCCCAAAATTGCATAATTTCACCTTACCTTCCCAAAACTCAAAACAGTAGGTGAAGATAATAAACAAGTGCACAGTCATTTAATCGTATCAGTCAATAAACGTAGCTGATATGCCAAAGAGACCAAGTGCAAAATCGCATTTTTCAACCGCTTGCAGACCTTCAGTGCTCCCATGATAACATCGAATGACTGGTCCCCCGAAAATTATGCAATTTTGGTAGAAGTTAGATAATTGTATAGTTTTTGGGCAACATTTGAACAGAATGCTAATTTCTTCAAATTTTCCACCAAAAAAATCAAGAATACGACAACTTTTTAAAATGTTACGTATTTTCACGTATTTTCTTGTTTTTTTTTTTTTTGGCAGAAAAGGGGGGAAACAATAACGTTCTGTTCAAGACGTTGCAAACATTATGGATGAGCGTAGCGAGTGAAGCGAAGACTTCAATTTCACTGACCCCTCAAAAAATTTAGCCCCAATATTTTTTTTTGTGTTTGTTTTTTTTGTCTGTTTGTTCGCTTTCTACCGGGAAAACGGCATATGCGATCTTGATGAAAATTTTGGGACGGGAAACCTTTGAAATCTCTGAACTTAGACTTGCCCGTTTTTGGGTACAATCGAAGAAATATTTCTCATGAATATCGTACTTTTAAAACGTTTTTTTTTTTTTTTTCGATTTTTTGTGAGATATTTTCGTGCTATTTGGGACAATTTTGACCAAACGGGTGGGCTACAACGTTAATATTATACTGGACATTAAGCTTATGGTGATGTAGTACATTTTGAAAGAAAAAGTTAAAAAAGTTGGCTAGAATCTACAGAAATAAAGCTTTTAATATAAGTTTTTGATTTTTTGTGCGATATTTTCGTTCCATTTGGGCCAATTCTGACCAAACGGGTAGGGCTACAATGTTCTTGGATGAGCGAAGCGAAGACTTCAATTTCACCGACCCCCCAAAAAAAATTTAGCTCGATGGTTTTTTTGTTTTTTTTTTTTTTTTTTTTTTTGTTTGTTTTTTTCCCAGTCTGTTTTTTTCGCTCCTCCTACCGGGCAAACGGCATTTTGCGATCTTGATGAAAATTTGGAAAACGACCTTCGTTTTCTCTGAACTTTAGACTTGCCACGTTTTTGGGTACAATCGAAGAAATATTTCTCATGAATATCGTACTTTTACGATTTTTTTTTTCGATTTTTTAGTGCGATATTTTCGTGCCATTTGGGCCGATTCTGCCCAAAACGGGTGGGCTACAACGTTCATATTTCACATACACATTAAGGTTATGGTGATGTATTGCTTTCTGAAAGAAAAAGTTGAAAAAGTCGCCAGAATCGAGAGAAAAAAAGCTTTTAATTACGTTTTTTGACTTTTTGTGCGATTTTCGTGCCATTTGGGCCAATTCTGACCAAACGGGTGGGGCTAAAACGTTCATATTATACATGGACATTAAGGTTTAGGTTATGTAGTACCTTTTGAAAGAAAAAGTGGAAAAATTTAGCCAGATCCATAGAAATAAAGCTTTTAATACAAGTTTTTTACGGTAAATAATACCAATTGACAAGAAACAAAAGAAACTTGACAACATTCCCTAGAATGCGTAGGCAGCAAAACAAAGCACTTGCAAAAGTAAAGATATCCCACGCAAACTAAAACCTTTTAAGAAGCTCATCCATCAACGCGGCGGGACTTTAGCGTTTTCCTAGTATTATACATGGACATTAAGAGTATGGTGATGTAGTACCTTTTGAAGGGAAAGAGTTGAAAAGTTAGCCAGAATCCATAGAAAAAAAGCTTTTAATATAGTTTTTACGATAAATAATCCCAAATTGACAAGAAACAAAAAAAAACTTGACAACAATCCCCTACAATGCGTAGGCTACAAAACAAAGCACATGAAAAAGTAAAGATATCCCACGAAAACTAAAACTTTCAAAGCTCATCCATAAACGCGGCGGGACTTTAGCGTTTTCCTAGATAATTGGATGAGCGAAGCGAAGACTTCAATTTCACCGACCCCCAAAAAATTTAGCTTCGGGTTTTTTTTTTGTGTTTTTTTTTTTTTTCTGTCTGTTTGTTCGCTCTCTACGGGCAAACGGCATATCCGATCTTGATGAAATTTGAGGGGACCTTCGAAATCTTCTGAACTTAGACTTGCTACGTTTTTGGGTTCAATCGAAGAAATATTTCTCATAAATATAGTACTTTTAAACGATTTTTTTCGATTTTTAGTGCGATATTTTCGTGACATTTGGCCGATTCTGACCAAAGGGTGGGGCTACAACGTTAATATTTCACATGGACATTAAGGTAATGGTGATGTATTGCTTTCTGAAAGAAAAAGTTGAAAAAGTTAGCTAGAATATATAGAAATAAAGCTTTTAATATAAGTTTTTTGTTTTTTTGTACGATATTTCTTGCCATTTGGGCCAAGTCTGACCAAACGGGTGGGGCTACAACGTTATATTATACATGGACTTTAAAGGGTTTTAGGTGATGTAGTACCTTTTGAAAGAAAAAGTTGAAAAAGCTAGTCAGAATTCATAGAAATAAAGCTTTTAATATAAGTTTTTTAGGGTAAATAATACCAATTAACAAGAAAAAAAAGAAACTTGACAACAATCACCTACAATGCGTGGGCCAGCAAACAAAGCACTTGAAAAAGTAAAGATTTTCCCACGCACACTAAAAACTTTAAAAAGCTCATCCATCAACGCGGCGGGACTTTTAGCGTTTTCCTAGTTATTTTACATCGTGAAAATTCCACAACAGTCGTTTGTCCGGTAGAGAGCAAACGAAACATAAACACACATACTATTATTCAAAATATAAACATAACACGAGCTATTTTCTCAAGATTGTTCCATATTGAATTGCTTGATGATGGCTTGTTGGCCGCTCGATTTAATTACATTTGTATCATACTATATCCGATATTGGAATCAAGATTGCACTTTTATGGAAATCAATCCAAAAATAAAAAAATAAAAAAATCCACACATTTTCTACATCTGCGTCATCGTAGAAGCGTAAATGATGGATTAGGAGAGGAACAAATGACGAAATAATTAAGCAATATGACAATATTTTGACTTATGTGACTGATTGAAGGAAGGTTATCAAAAAAATCGTAACATATGCAATTACTAATAAACTTAAAAAATTTAAATTTAAAAATCATATCATGGCCAAGGTTGAAAACGGAAAAATGGAAATAACCCAATTTGAACAGCAACAAGGCAAGTTATCTCAAGAATGTATGTTTGGACGGGCAGTGCGACGCTGGGGACTGGGGTGATTCACTTATGGTGGGACCCAAAGTATTACATTACAACGCGGGAAACGGTTATCTGTGTTGGCCCTCGCACAACACTCATTCAAGGTCAAATGCAAGTGCGTGTATTGAGCTCGACTCCCACCCTACCCAAAAAACATCACTCCGACGTCGTCATTGTAATAATATTCGGAGTTCGGACATAAAATTGAATAATTAGAATGAAAATGTCAATATCCTCATTCACCTTCCGTCAAAAAGTTCACATACTTGGTGATAGCCTGAGGTAGGAAGGAAAACTGAACACTGCACTTAGTGACCTCGAATTTTTGGTATGAGAGGGTTTTTCATGTATGCATGTATTGGGTTTCTACGGGCTTATAACAATACTATGAATATTATAATAATCAATAGATAATACGCACTATAGACCATGCACGATTATAAGATGCATGTTATTGTTAATAAAAAAATACTTCGAATTTCGTTTACATAATATCACACTCCCATTAATCGAGATAAAATACAAAATTTAAAACCTGAAATTAAAGTTTGCCACAGTTACAAGATAACTTATAACTGTCTTGATCGAGACCATATTATCATTGAATGCTATTACGTCTCACAATGTATCTCAAGTGAGTGGCTCGTATCTACTGGAGAATAGATGGTTGTTGATGTTTGCGAGAGTGATACGCGGAGTGTGAGGGGAACTGGTTGCTTGACGATAAACACATTTTCTTCAAATTTATTTATTCTCAATATTCTTGTTTAGCGTCAAAGGCGCCAAAGGGTTTCCCCACATATTTTATTTCACCTTCACCACCACCACCACCACTCGTCGTCAACATAGTCTCCCACCGAACGGGATAATAAAACAACAAAATTTATAAGCAAAGCAAGCGCTAGGTGAAGAAAAAAATCAATATTTTCTAATCAGTTAATGAACTCAGTTAATATACCAAAAAATATCCAGTTCGTACACCGTCTTATGAGGTAGATGTTGTGGTTCTAAATAGATGATCCAATGCAAAAATCAAGACGATGAGTGGAATACGGTGGAATGGAGAGTAGGCCTACGTTTTGATTATTACTTATAATGTCATCGAACCCGCGTCCCTTTGGTGGGCCCTAAAATGCTTATCATACTTGCGCACTATGTGTGAACCACCATGAATGGCATCTTATATTATAAATGAAATTAAAATGCATGCGGATAAATAAAATTACTTCCTTAAGATCAAGGCTGTCCGCGGCTGCGATACAGATCCGAAGCGCACGACTCCTATAAATAATACCGGTAATTAGAAACGAATCCTAGGTAAGATATGGAAATTTTTTAATTGTTATGATCTTGATAAATCTGATCATTCCAATACATTCAAAGAGACAGTAAGCATCAAGATCAACTCCAAAAGTACCAAGAAATCATAAAATATAATAGTATTAAAATTACTCGTTTAATCCTTTACAATATGACACTGAGTGTACAATAAAGGCCTCTCGGCATGGGGATTGTTTAAACCACGCCCTAGACCCGACTTGAAACATAAAACTGCAAAAGAGCGCCACCGGTCGGAGGCGGAATCACATTTTTCAACCGCTTGCAGACCTTCGTGCTCCCATGATAACATCGAAATGGCTGGACCGAAAATTATGCGATTTGGGAGAAGTAGATAATTGCATAATGTTTGCAACGTATTGATCAGAATGTACTTTTTTCCCCCCATTTTTCACCAAAAAAATCAAGAAATACGTCAAATTTTCCAATTTTCACGTATTTTCTTGATTTTTTTGGCAGAAATCGGGTGAAAAAAAAGTAAAATTCTGATCAAACGTTGCAAACATTATTCAATTATCTAACTTCTCCAAAATTTCATAATTTTCGGTCGAAGCCATTTCGATGTTATCACGGGAGCACGAAAAACCCTTACATTTTTTTCAAATTTTAGCTTGAAAGAGACACCCTTAAGATGATTTTGAAATTAACAAAATTTAAAAGAATTATTGTTATTTGTTACATCAAAAACAAACACATCTGATGTCACAAAACCCAATAATTCATTCTCAGGTCAAACTTATTTATAGTTTGGTGCCCGTCCGTGCCGTACCAAGAAGTGTTTGTTTTCTATACCAAAAACCATTTGATTATTTGAAATTCGAAATTATTGCTGGACCCCTCCTTGTGTGCCCCCCCCCCCCCCCCTCGAGCGATGATCGATTATAAAACTCTTGGGATTTCAGAAAATATTACAGCAAGGGTTTTATTTTGCAATAGTTGTTGAGGGAAGGGCAAGGGGTGGGAATCTACCCGAGAATGTTTGAATCCAGCCGCAAATGTGGAATACGGTAGTAGACTGGAAGAAGAAGAAAAGTAGCATGGCGCAGATTGCGAGTAGCGCGAAGATGACGGAGATGGCGACGAAGACGGCCGCCGCCCTGAAGGCAGTGCTCGGGATCGTCGCTAGGTCGTCGAGACGCCCCCGGCAGTCCTCGGCGCCGCCGCTCACCTCACTAGCGCTGCGGTAGTAGCAGGTCGACCATAGGCCGAAGCGACCCGGGCTCTCAGACTGCAAGGTGTCACCAATCCATTGCGGGGTCACGAAGGCCACTATGCTAATTATTGCGTAACATATGGTGAAGATTCCCCAAAGTACTCCGATAGCTTTAGAATTACGCACGTAATTACTAGCGTACATGTGCGAAGACTCGACGTACTCAACTTTTGACCCCATGACTGACCCGTCTTATAGGCCTACGCCACTGGTTCGCCAACCCAACCCCAAAACCCCCAACACAGACACGACGGAATGTTACGCTACCGTTATTTCAACTGTTTTTGAACGCATTTACATACGGTTTCATTAAAACACGCTGTACATCCACTACCGATCACGGATCAACACGGCCACACTATCACTGTCACTTTGAATATGTGCACTTCCTGATGACCAAGAAAATTTCACTCCTTTGTAGCTCGGCTGGCAAATAAAATGGCTGTCTCGACTTCGGTTGGGCGAGTTGAATGCAATACCTGCTGGCCTGGCTGTCAGACAGGTAGATGGTGTTCACATTCTACTCACTAGATGGCGGCATCTGTGACTAACTTACTGCTGGCCCCTCATAGTTAGGCAACCCATCTGACCCACATACAAGCAATGGACAAGGCCATCGAACCACGAACCATCAGGCCCGCGAGTTCAAGCCTGTCACCGGTAATTCACATTTACCAACCATATCGTCCCTGATTATTGGGTTTTGGAACGCATAGTCTCGAAAATATAAATTGAAGTAAACAAGTATCCCACACATAACAAAAACTTGTAAAAATACAGCCAAACCTTACACCCCTCAAAAGAAATGAAATCTAAAAAGGGCCAAGCTCATCTACCCTTTTCCCCATTTTCGCATTCTTAATTCATAACGTAACAGTGTCCCGTAACAACACCCTTGAAAAGCTTGGCAAAATAGAATTTGCAACTATTAATTTAAAAGTAATAGTTTCATCCAAATTCTTTTTTCTATTTAATTTTGACGTAGTAATTGTCATGCAAATTCTATTTTGCCAAGCTTTTCAAGGGTGTTGTTACGGGACACTGTACGTTTTTTGAAATTTAAAAATGCGCAATTTTTGGAAGGGTAGATGAGCTTGGCCACAGATAATAGAGTACACTACGTGTGTACTCTATTATCGTGGCTTGGCCCTTTTTTTAGATCTCATTTCTTTTGAGTGTGTAAGGTTTGGCTGTAATTTTTAAAAAGTTTTTGTTATGAGTGGGATCTCCATTACTTTTTCAAGTTCCATTGCAAAATTATTTGTTAAAATATAATAAATTATTATTATCACAGTCGATTTAATTGTTATGGTATTACCAATTAACAATAGAATGAAAAAATAATATAGTGGTACAAAGACTTGCTTTTTGTAAACAATGTAGGCGATTATTGTCACGTAACTATAGTTACTTGTTGATAGTATGGCTGTATAAGCCTTATTGGATGAGCGTAGCGAGCGAAGCGAGTGAAACGAAGACTTCAATTTCACTGACCCCCCAAAAAAATTTAGCTCAGGTGTTTTTTTGTTTGTTTGTTTGTTTGTTTGTTTGTTTTTTTGTCTGTTTGTTCGCACGATTCCGGGCAAACGGCATAAGCGATCTTGATGAAAATTTGACAGGACCTTTGAAATCTCTGAACTTAGACTTGCCACGTTTTTGGGTACAATCGAAGAAATATTTCTCATGAATATCGTACTTTTACGATTTTTTGTGAGATATTTTCGTGCTATTTGGGCCAATTCTGACCAAACGGGTGGGGCTACAACGTTCATATTATACATGGAAATTTAGGTAATGGTGATGTAGTACCTTTTTTGAAAGAAAAAGTTAAAAAAGTTAGCCAGAATCTCTATAAATAAAGCTTTTAATATGATTTTTTTTTGATTTTTTGTGCG
Source organism: Sweltsa coloradensis (assembly GCA_024449915.1). Taxonomy (NCBI): domain Eukaryota; kingdom Metazoa; phylum Arthropoda; class Insecta; order Plecoptera; family Chloroperlidae; genus Sweltsa; species Sweltsa coloradensis. The sequence continues at coordinate 407,597 of JAMZAV010000911.1, read as the reverse complement.
ATATTTTCGTGCCATTTGGGCCAATTCTGACCAAACGGGTGGGGCTACAACGTTCATATTATAACATGGAATTAAGGGGTTATGGTGTGTAGTCCCTTTTGAAAGAAAAAGTTGAAAAAGTTAGCCAAAATCCATAGAAATAAAGCTTTTAATATAAGTTTTTACGGTAAATAATACGAATTGAAAAGAAACAATAGAAAACTTGACAACAATCACCTACAATGCGTAGGCAACAAAACAAAGCACTTGCAAAAGTAAAGATATCCCAAGCAAACTAAAAACTTTAAAAAGCTCATCCATCAACGCGGCGGGACTTCAGCGTTTTCCTAGTTTTAAAACCTTTATTTGGAAGCCTTCCAGCAATTTTTAAAACTTTTTCTTTCAAAGGGAATTACAATATGAACATTGTGGCACCACCCGATACTCAAACCGTGTCTTACTTGGCCCAGTACCTGAGCGACCCTTCTTTTGATTACATCCGCTCCGGCTTGCGGTCAATGGATAAACCCTAGGAAATGAAAGGGTCTCGTTCAGGTACTGGGCTAAGTAAAAACACGGTTTGAGATAGTAGTAGTAGGAGTAGTAGTAGCCAGTAGTAACTTACGTCCTTAAGGCTTAAAGTGATTTTTTAGCATGTTTCAAGTCATATTTTCACCAAGAAGGAATGCTCGTACCCCAACCAAATTTGGCATGTGTTGTCGGGGACCTGAACCCCCCGATTTGATAGTTTTCAAGTTCCACATCACGTTTCATGACGGCTGGGTAACACCTCGAAATTACCCCAACTCTGCTTGCTGTATAAGGTGCCTGAGTGTGTAGCGCACCGCGGCTTGGCTGCGGCGCCCTAACGGGCACCTAGATTTAAAAAAAAATGTTTTCACAAAACTAATTCAGTTCCATTTTATAATGGATGGCCCAAAATGTGGGTAAAATCGTTGGCAAAACATATCTTCCGTTAGCGGCTTGGGGTAAATTCATGTCAACTTTTGAAAGTGAAAACTGTATTTTTCTGTCTGAATCTAGCCCTAACTTAATGGCACAGATATTGATAACACATCTGTTATACAGATAACTAAGCGTGCTTATGGAAAGTTTAAATTCTTAATTGCTTAAAGCTTATGGAAAGGAAATATTTTATTTTCTGTACCAACATTCGAATGTCGTTATTAGTGGAGGTGCCAAGTATATGTCAAGTTTGAGTGAGTGAAGCTCTGCCCTCTTGAACCCCAGGATCACCAAAAACACTCTCTTTGAAAGGCAATGCCAACAAAAACACAGCATGCCAATCGGAAGTTCGTTTTTTATCGCGAGACGTGACACGTACGCACAGACGGACAGACAGAAAAGTGATACATATAGTTTAACGGAGCTTCACTCACGAATATTTAGTATTTTTATGTCCGAGCAAATTTATCATTTTCTAGAATATTATATATTTTACTCAAATGTAATATGGGGAATTTCTTGCAATTATATGCCATTTTAATTCATTAAATTAAGTATCAAAAACAATAGAGTCTATGGATACCTACTAAACCCACACACAATAACAGAGTACTTACATCGGGGTAGTGTACCTCTAATATCTGTGCCCACACTATTCAACTTCATGCAAAAATTTAAATGTTGTATACTCGAAAAATCGGAGCAATCAGAGAGATCTAATATTTTTATATAAGCTTCTGCATAATTATTTGACTCAGCTCCTTGATTAGACGAGTGAGCACAGCAAAAAATCGGGCCTTGTCGTGATTAATTCTGTATGTCTGTTTGTCCGGTCCCATACGGCCGAACGGCCAAATAGATTGAGCTGAAACTTTAAACAGACATCCGGGACCAGGTAACTTAGAGTTGCTAACAAAATGAGCACAATCCATTTCGATTTAAACCTACAAGAAATAATAAACTGAAAAAATAGGCCTAACATGTGTAGGAATTCTTTTAACGACAATGGTTTCACTTTTGAAAAAAATCTCTGCTTCTTAGATGTTACTCGGTTGCGATAGAGGCAGTGAAAAAAATATTTGTAATGCAGTTATGCAGTGACCAAGGAGTACAGAAATTTGCACGCTCAAGTCAAGGTATCCCAAAATTCCGCCGGGAGATTGAGTAAACCTTGCAATCTTTACTCGTATTTTGTGCTAGCTTATACTGGGCTAGATTCAGTCTTAGGTATAGGGGAGGAAAAGGGATGTTCCCGGGTACTCAACACAAGGCTCATTCACTCGTCTATCAACGACTTTGGCGTTTCCCTAGTCTAGTACATTTTCACGTTCCTGCAAGACCAACACGAAACCTACAGACTTTCCATCTGCCAAGAAGCAGACAAGACATTTTTAGTAATTCGCCAATTATCCGGATCCAACATACGTCGGTATAACCAATTAGTTGTCATCCATCCAGATCGATCTTGACATAAATCTCCTAAATTTTCAATGTTTTGAAAAGTTTGTCTTCGAATGTTCTTGACGTTGTACAACATTGTAATCGTCATAGTTTTCTATTTGCATTTCGTTTAGTATAATGTTCTTTTGTGCACCTGAGTAAAACCTATTTAGATGTTTAATTTTTTGATATAATTTTTATTTTTGTACTTTAGCATTTAATTAATTTGATGTAAAAGCCTATAGCGCACTTGTGGAGGTAACTCTGTTGTTGGTGGTAACTCTGTTGTTGGTGGCAAAAAAAAAACTCTTTTTTTTACTGTTCTGAAAAATTAATGTATAATATGCTCTCCGATTATAAGCATCTATAAAACCAAATAAAGTAAGTGTCTTTGGCGTTTAGAGTTTTAAAGTACTTTGCTAAAACTCTAAACGCCAATTTTTCATACATTTAATTGGATGAGCATGAGCGTAGCGAGGATTCCATTTCCTACACTGGAGAATAAAATCCGGAATGTTTTTTTTTTTTTTTGGTATTTTTGTCTGTTTGTTAACACGATTCCGGCTAAACCGATACTCCAGTTGTGATGAAATTTTCTTTATGCCTTCGAAATCTCTGAACTTAGAACTGCCACGTTTATGAGCGCAATCGAAAAATTATTTCTCATTAAAATCGCAATTTTACGATTTTTTTTCGATTTTTTAAAACATTTCTTCACCTTATAACACCTACATGCTTTATCCGATTGTAATGATTTTTTCACAGAGCCTTAGTTTTATGAATTAATATATTCGTGTGAAATTGGAGCGCAATCGAAAAACTATTTCTTATGAAAATCGCAATTTTACGTTTTTATTTTATTTTTAAAACATTCTTCGACTTACCTACAAGTTTTATCCGATTGTAATGATTTTTTCACAGAACCTTAATTTTATGATTAATTTATACATTGGGGTGAAATTTGAGCGCGTATCGAAAAATATTTTCTCATGAAAGTCGCAATTTTACGCTTTTATCGTTTAAAAAAAAAAATCTTCGACTTATAGCACTTACATGCTTTATCCGATTGTAATTAAATTTTCGCAGAACCTTAATTTTATGAATTTATATATTTGTGTGAAATTTGAGCGCAATCAAAAATAATTTCTTATGAAAATCGCAGTTTTACGCTTTTTTTCGTTTAAAAAAACATATGCTCATCCAACAACGCGACTGAAAAAGCGTTTGCCAATTTTCCTAAGTCATAACCACGGCACGTGGTCAATACGATTTTTAAAACAAATTCCATCCATTCAGATGTATAATGCAACTACAATTCAGAGATCAAAATTTACCCGTCCTGATGGTATAGTGACTAGTCATCTAGTGGTTAAGACGCCTGTCTGGAGATCGGGAGGTCGGGAGATCCGTAGTTTGATTCCCGGTTGGAGCGGATATTTTTAATTTCTGAATTGTAGTAAAAAAATAAATTGTATATGCATACTAAAATAATTATAATATGCACCTAAATCAGTGGTCGAATTCGGGGGGTTGGGGCGGGGGGGTCGCATCTTCCAACATAAAACAATGAGCTTGGCCAAAAGCAATATTAGGATACCCCCCCCCCCCCCTCCCCGAAGACAGAAAACTGCCATTACCATTTATCCATCGACAGTCACGCACCGTAAACTCCTCAGTCCTTATCATGGGTACTTTGCACATTTATTTCATACGGTTTCTGACCGGAAAATGTGGTGTTGAAAGTTGAAACTCAATTTTGATGACGCCCGTCGGGTGACAAGTGGCATCGTTTTAACGGGTATAGTAGTATCTATGGTTTTAACTAACCGATCGATAGCGTTGTTATCATTTCGATGATCAATATTATATCGCCGTTTCAGTGTGAAATTGATTTTGACTGATACTTAGTACGATAAATACGATCTACTAAATGGAAATATTAGTAAAAACAAGCAAACTATTCCGAGGTGGTGAAATGGCAGCCCAGCCCATAGCAGCGTACGTAGAAAGGGACAACTAAGAGTAGTATAGTCACCCAACGGTAGTATAGCAGTCAGTCAGTATAGGTACGGTAACTAGTGCTTTGTTGCTGTACACTTCAGTAGACATACTTACAATTTACAAAATCATTTCAAGTTTTAACACAAATTTCAAGGGTATATCTTGTCGAACAGGAAGTGGTGGCAATTCGCTGATTAAAGTAAGCGGAATTGATTGCTCCTATTGTTGGATGATTAACAGACAGAGAATTACCAAATGATGTGGGATTTTTTTTCTTAACGTCAAAATGTATTCTTTATTTTAATTATTATATGTATGTGGTCTATACCCAAGAACTTTTTAAATACATCATTCGACCATGAAAGCCTTCACAAATACGTACATATATACATAATTATACGAATATTGCTACACTTTACTTTATCTCAAAATCATTTAGGGGGGGGGGGGGGGGATATTAAAATTACGTATTTAGAGTCTACCCAATTAGTCACACAGTTGAATTTAATTGGGGGACTTAATTAAAAGAAGACAAAGCCAACTATATCAGCACCGATGCCATCGACGAGCGAACAAGGCCAATAGAGACCAGTATTTTAAATGGAAAACACTGACCGAACAAGTTGGACTTGGACACGCACGATTCAACCGGCGGGTGGCGCCAGAATCATGTTTGGTGACAGGCAGTCAAGGATTAGAAATAGATCCGTTTTTATCATGTTTGGTGACAGGCAGTTTGAAATAAATATAATGTTACTACATACAAGCACTAGACCAAGAGTTTTTTTGTTTTTTGTCCGGTCCCATACGGGCCAAAAGGGCCAAAAAAGATTAAAGCTAAAATTAATAAACCCACCCCGGGCCCCCAGGTAACAAAATTTTCCAACAAAAGGGCCCCACCTTTTTCGTTTTAAACCCTACAAAAAATAAAACGGGGAAAAATAGGCCTAACATTTTTGGGAATTTTTTTTTAACGACAAGGTTTTTCATTTTTAAAAAAAAATTCCTGCTTCTTGATGTTCTGGGTTGCGATAGAGGCAGTGATAAAATTTTTTGTATGAAAGTTACCCGTGCCCAAAGGAGTACAAAAATTTTGCACCTCCGTAAATTTTTCCCCAAAAATTTTTCCGCGGGGAAAATTTTTTTTAAACCTTGCAATCTTTACCCCGTACTTTGGGGCTAGCTCATACTGGCTAGATTCAGTTTAGGTTTTGGGGAGGAAAGGGATTTTTCCCGGGGTACTCAACACAAGGCTCACTCACTCGTCTATCAACGATTTTGGGCTTTTCCCCTAGTCCTAGTACATTTTCACGTTCCTGCAAAAACCAAACCAAAACCTACAGACTTTCCTCTCCCAAAGAAGTAGACTAGACTTTTTTTAGTAATTCGCCAATTTCCGGACCCCAAACTACGTCGGTATAACCCAATTATTGTCTCCATCCAGTCGATTTGACAAAAATCCCCAAAATTTTTCAATTTTTTTAAAAAGTTTGTTTTTCGAATGTTCTTGACGTTTACAACATTGAAATCGTCATAGTTTTCTTTTTTGCATTTCGTTTGGTTAATTTTCCCTTTTGTGCCCTGGAAAACCTATTTAGAGGGTTTAATTTTTTTTTAAAATTTTTTTTATTTTTGTACTTTGGGCTTTTAAATTTAAATTTTTGATTTAAAACCCTAAGCGCCTTGTGGGGGTAACTCTGTTGTTGGTGAAAATTTAAAAAAATAAAACTAATAATTTCAATTGATATAAGGAAAACCTTTTTTTTTTACTGTCGAAATTTAAATGTAAATATGCTCCCCCGTTTATAAGAAATCAAAAACCCAAAATAAAGTAAGTGCCCTTAACTTTTTTCAAAAGTTTTTTGCTAAACTCTAAACCCCAAATTTTGGGCATACATTTTTTGGATGAGCAGACCCTAGCGAGGTTTTCCTTTTCCTCCACGGGAGAATAAAACCCGGGAATGTTTTTTTTTTTGTTTTTTTGTCTTTTTTGTAAAAAACTTTCCGGCTAAACCGGTTCTCCATTTGTGATGAAATTTTTTTTTAATCCTTCAAAATTCCTAAACTTAGAACTGCCCTTTTTGAGCGCAATCAAAAAATTATTTCTCTTTAAAAATCGAATTTTTAAAGGGTTTTTTTTTTCGTTTTTTTTTAAAATTTTTTCCCTTCACCTTTATAACCCCTCCCGGGCTTTTCCGATTGAAATGATTTTTTCACGGGCCCCTTATTTTTATGATTAAATATTTTCCCGTTTTGAAATTGGGGGCGCAATCAAAAAACCTATTTCTTATGAAAATCGAAATTTTTCCCGTTTTTATTTTATTTTTAAAAAAATTCCCTTTCGCTTACCTAAAAGGGTTTTTATCCGTTGTAATGATTTTTTCCAAAACCCTTTAAATTTTTTTATGTTAAATTTTTTACAGGGGGGGTGAAATTTGGGGCGCGTTCGAAAAATATTTTCTCAAAAAAGTCCCCAATTTTAAAACGCTTTTTATCTTTTTAAAAAAAAAAAAAATCTTCGCTTATAACCCCTAAAAAAGGGGTTTTTTATCCGTTGAAATTTAAAAATTTTCCCACGGGAACCTTAATTTTATAATTTATATATTTGGGGTGAAATTTGACGAAAATAAAAAATTTTTTCTTATAAAATGGGGGATTTTTAAACGTTTTTTTTTGGGGGGAAAAAAAAACATACGCTCCCCCAACAACGCGACTAAAAAAGCGTTTGCAAACCCTTCCTAAGTCTAACCACGGCACGGGGTCAATACGTTTTTTAAAAAAATTTCCCCTCCATTCAGATGTATAATGCAACTACAATTCAGAATAAAAATTTCCCGTCCTGATGGCCCTAGTTTTAAAGTCATCTAGTGGTTGAAAACCCCTTTCCCTGGAATCGGGGGTCGGGAGACCGAAAGTTTTTTCCCCCTTTTGGAGGGGACTTTTTAATTTCGAATTGTAAAAAAAAATAAATTGTATTGCAACTAAAATAATTAAAATTATGCCCCAAACAGTGGTCAATTTCCCGGGGGTTTGGGGGGCGGGGGGGTCGCTCTTCCAACATAAAAAAATAAATTTGGGGGCCAAAAAGGGCAATTTTTAGGAGACCCCCCCCCCCCCGAAGACAGAAAACTGCCATTCCCATTTACCCACCGCAGTCCTGCACCGAAACCCTTCCCAGTCCTTATCGGGGGTTTAACTTCGCCAATTTTTTTCATAATTTTTTCCTGACCGGAAAATTTGGTTTTTGGGGGGTTGAAACTAAATTTTTGAAGGCGCCCTTTGGGGTAAAACAAGTGGAAATCGTTTTAAGGGTATAGATAATCTAGGGTTTTAACTAACCGATCGATAGCGTTTTTATCATTTCGATGTCATATTTATCGCTGTTTCATTTGAAATTGTTTTTTGGGGGGGGATCCCTTTTAGTACGAAAAATACGATCTACTAAAGGGAAATATTGTAAAAAAAACCCAAACTTTTTCCCGGGGTGGTGAAATGGCACCCCAAACCCCATAGCCCGTACGTAAAAAAGGGACAATATAGTAAGTAGTAAGCAGTCATTCGTATGGTAAAACGGAAACTTTTCTTTGTTGCGAAAACTCTACAGTAGACATATTTTAAAATTTAAAAAATCATTTCAAGTTTTAACACAAATTTAAAGGGGGTAAAACTTTTTTCAAAACGGGAAAGTGGTGGCAATTCGCTGTTTAAAAAGTAAGGGGAATTGATTGCTCCTTTTTTTGGATGATTAACAACAGAAAATTAAACCAAAATGATGGGGGAAATTTTTTTTCAAAACGTAAAAATGTGGCCCCTTTTCCCTTTTTTTTTAAAATTATTATTTTTTATGTGGTCTATACCCAAGAACTTTTTAAATCATTGCTTCGACCGGGGAAAGCCTTCCCAAATACGTACATATAATATACAAAATTTAATTCGAATATTGCTACACTTTTACTTTATCTCATATCATTTGGGGGGGGGGGGGGGGGGGGATATTAAAATCTTTTAAAGAGTCTCCCCAAATTAGTCAACAGTTAAATTTTAATTGGGGGGATTTAAATTTTAAAAAAAGACAAACCCCAACTTTTCCAGCACCGACCCATCGACGAGCGAAAAAGGGGCCAACTAGGACCAGTATTTTAAATGGAAAACACTGACCAAAAAAGTTGGTTGGGACCGCACGATTAACCCGGGGGGTGGCGCCAGATCATGTTTGGTGACAGGCATTAAAAGGATTAGAAAAAAATCCTTTTTTTGCAACACATTTTAAAAAAAATAATTTACTACATAAAAAGACTAGCCCCAAGGATTTCAAATTTATTTTTTTTTTTTTATACTTTTTAAAAATTACTACTCAAAAGGGCAATGCATTAAGAGTAGGTATCACTTTAAAAGCTGGTAGTTCCTTTGCCATAACGACACCGACAGAGGGCACTTTCTGGTTTTGAGTTCGAAGAAATTTGCCTCCCTTTAGTGGTAAAGCCGAAATTTTTTCCAAAATCTAAAGAAGAACACAAAATTAAATATGGACCCCTTTGTCTTCATGCACGTAAGTTTTTCACGAGACGACTGTACACGGCACGCTCGTAAGAAACTAAATTTCCCAAGATGTAAAAGCCCTGGAAAAAAATAAAATTGTACATTTAAAATTTGAGTGCTTTAGGGGCGTCCCAAATTGGGTCATATCTGTCCGTGAAGACTTTTAAAATGCAAACAAAATCATCCCGGGGAAGCTAAAGCACAGAAGCACAGTGGGAAACCCCCAGTCCATGGGGGGGGGACACATTGATTTTTTTTTTGTCATTTGCTTCCACGAAATGTTTGGGGTCGTTTGCTGAAAAAAACCCGAGAAAAATCTCAACGGGGCAAAGATAGACTTTGTTGGCCGGGTTTGGGGCGCCCAATGGGAGGGGTGAAAGGAAGGGGGGGGCTGACCACAATTTTTTAAAAAGGAAAGAAATAAAACTACATAGTGAACGGTAGCTAGTAGGCCCTATCCCGTCAGTAGTTTTTTTCATAAAAAAATTTATAAGTACAAGTAAAAAAGGAAAAAAATGGATTTAGTACAGCTTCACATCAGTAGGGTAGGGGAAATTTGTCAAAAAAAGCACAAAAACGCGCCCTGACGTTTATTTCTTTTTAAAAATTATTTTTTAAGACATCAAAATTAATCTTTCTAGTTAATTTTTAAAAAAAAATATAAAAAACCACTAACACATATATTTTAAACCTATTTAAAAAAATTAAAAATTGAATTCATCACAAAACATTTACCTACTCCCACACATTTAAACTTTGGGGCAAATATAATCCCAAAAACATTTTCCACACCCATGCTTCTACTACTGTTTGCAAAAAAACCACCTCCTTTTTAATTTTTTAATGGAAACACAAAACGACCCCAATCAACCAAAATAACTATCAGGGGGGTTGAAGGGGGGGCTCGGGTTTTAACAAAAAAAACCTTTGGGGATTCACAGGGAAGGCAACCTTTTTTCCCAATATCAAAAACCACCTTAATTACTTTTTTAATAATGTGGAAACAAAATAAAAAACAAATAAATAAAAAAATTTTACCCAAAAACCATGCATCCCTCAGAAAAGCGATTAAAAAAAAAAGTTAAGTTAATTAAAAAGTAAGTTAGCAAACCCCAAAACAAATATTTTTTTTCGACCACCATGCCTGCCCAACTGTCACGATCACCAGAGCTAAACCATTTTATAGAAAATGAATTTTAGAAACAAAATCTTTTTGGGTGCCCTTTACCTCCCGACTTTTTATTGTTTAAGTATGTAAGTACCACGTTTTGGGAATATTTCCTTTTTTTCCCTTTTTTTTCAAACTAAATTAAAAAAATTCGAATCCATCAAATCTGACCAATATTTAAAGTCAATGGAGGATACTGAAAGAGATTTTGAATTAACATTGAAATATTCTCCTATTTTCCCCGCCCTGTAAACCCCTTCCCCCAACTAACTAATTGAAAATATATTAGAAATTTTTAGGGGTGGGACGTTCCGTAACGTCCCCGGGTCGTCATTTGGGTTTTATTATATACCCAAATTTTTAAAAACAATATGTCCCTGAGCAGGAAAAATTTAATTTTTGGGGGGAAACGTTTAAATTTATAAAATAAAATTAACTATTGCTTTCAAAACACCCATTTGCCTTCCACTGTAAAATTAAAGAACGTTTTCTGAAATAATGTTTATCCCTAAAAAAAAAATTTTGTCCGCTAAAAATTGCACAACATTTTTGTTTAAAAAATTGATTTTTTTTATGTGGAAGACATGGGATTTAAAAAACAATTTTTTAAAAAAGCCCTTTGCTCAAAATTTAAATAATTGGCCCCCGGGGGAGATCATTTTAAAAATGGGAAAACGCTTGGGCCCTCGCCGCTTTTGTTGGATGAGCGTAATTGGGGGCATTGAGATGCCAGGGGTTTACGATTTTCTGTTTTTTCGGGGAAAAAATCATTAATAAGTTAAATTTTTAAAAATTTTATAAAAAATTTTTCAAAAAAATTAATTTTAAATTTTTTTTAAAAGAAATTGTAATTGTTAAAAAAAGAAAAAAATCGTAAATTGCGATTTTTTTAAGAAAAAATTTCTCGATTGCGCTAAAATTTAAACACTTTCTAAAAACTCAAAAAATTAAAGGTTCTGTGAAAAAATCATTAAAAATCGTAAAGCATGTGGGTGTTTTTTTCCCAAAGAATTGGGTTTTAAAAAAAAAAAAAACGTAAATTTCGATTTTCATGAGAAAAAATTTTTTTCGTTGCGCTAAATTTTTCAAAACGCTTTCCTTAATTATAAAATAAAGGTTTTTGAAAAAAAACCCTAAAAATTTGGGATAAAGCATGTGGTGTTATAAGTAGAAGTTTTTTTTCAAAAAAAAAAAAAAAAAAATCGAAAAATTTGGGGCGATTTTAAGGGAGAAAAAATTTTTTCCGTTTTGCGCTCAAAAACTTTCAGTTCTAAGTTCAGAGTTTTCAAGGCCCTCCAAAAAATTTCATCGAAATTGGGAGTATCGGTTTAGCCGGAAATCGTCCCGACAAACGAAAAAAATTTACAAAAAAAGAAAAAGAAAAAAAAAGGGGTTTTTAAGGGTTTTTTTTTCCCCAAATTGAAAGTGAAATGGAATTTTCCCGCTTCGCTCGCTACGCTCATCCAAAAATTCAAATTTAAAAAAAAATCCATCCTGACGGGGTTCAAACCCGGGGCCCTACCACTTTCCGGGTGGGCCGCCTTAACCAAAACAACCCCCGAGAGGGACTTTTTAAACTTCTGAATTGTAGTTGCATTATAGATCTAATTGATGGAACAGTACTGCAATAAATACTGTTCCCTTTGAACTGACCAAACAAACTTTATTTAATTTTTTAAAATGGAAATTACCAAAACGCGGAAAATGAGCGAGGGTTTATTTCTTGTTTTGGTTAGTGGGGAAACACTCCCGTGGGGGAAATTTGTAAATATTTATTTAATAAAATTCACAAGATTAAACTTTAGAAGTCTAGGGGGGCTAAGGTCCCCCCCCAAACCTGGAATGGGGGAGACTCGAAAAATTTTTAGGTTATGATGCCCTTATAAATAATCTTTATTTGGTCATTCAAAAGGCAAAGATTTTTTGTTGCAGAAAACTTTTCCCCTCCTTTCAGATCTATAATGAAACTAAAATTTCAGAAATTAATATTTTAGTTGTTTTATTAGTATCCAAGAGATCTTACATGATAACAAGTTTATAGGATTTGTCAATTTGGTCCCTATGGGCCCCTACATACATACATACATACATAATTATTAGGTAAAATAAAAAAATTCATATCAAAAAATTAAATTATAACCTAGATAAAAACCTATTTGTAGATGGGCCCTTTATTAAAATTAAAAACATACTCCTTCTGTAAGGAAGTACATATAAAATATTTTAAAAAATACATAAAATCCAGCATTAAGGGACAATAAAACGTAACAATACTTAACATTTATTTAAAAGTCTCTCCCCTTTATAAAATAAAAACCCCCAAAAAATTTTGAAATAAATTCCCAATTGTATTATAGCATTTTTCCTTATTTGCAGTGATAGCCCTTTTAATTTTAATATCAGGTTAAAAAAATTTTTTCAGAAGGCCCAATGAGTCATGCCTAAGCCGGGGGAAAAGCCCAAAATACGAGCATGGTGAAAATTTTTAAAAGTTATATGGAAAAAATAAACTTTTCAAAAAAGGGCAAAGACTTAGGGGATGCAGTTGAAATTTAGGAGGGATTTTTTAGCAGTTAAATTCTTCAAATTTTATAAAAAACACCCCTTATCAGAAAATCATTTCATGGGGTTACTTTGGAAATCCCTTTTTTAAATTTTTAAATTTTTTTGGTTTGCCTATTTTAAAAAATTTTAAGCTATCATTTTTATACCTTTATTTCATTTTAAAAGTGCGTTTATTGGAAAATTGAGTCCCCCTTTTTTGGGGGGTATTTTTAGTTTTTTAAATGGCGGAGGTTTTTTTGGAATTTTCCCTTTTTTTCTTCCCAAAGTAAAACCAAAGCTTCATAAAAAAATAAACTTGGAAAAGTTCCCTATGTGGGAAGTTTTACAAAGAAGGTTTTCAAGAAATTTCCCCCCGTCCCCCAAAAAAAATTTTTAATGTCCCCAATTGCCCTTTTCTAATTTTAAATATGTGTTTTTGGGTTGCGTTAAATATCCCCTAAAGGGAAAAACCAAAAATCTAAGGGTATGAATCAAAGTATCCTTTGGGTTTCTAATTTAGGGCCCCTTTTCGCCTATTGCTTCTTTTTTAACGCGTATTGTGGGAGCAGGCCGAGCTCAAATTTTGGGGTAAGAAATTTTCTATAAAAGGGTGGGACCAGCTTAGGGATTGATTAATTTCAAAACCTTTGACATATCCTTCTGTCGTTCGAGCATTGTATTAGAATTTATTATTTTTTGGGTGGGTAGTAACACGGTTTTTTTAGATGTTTGAAAATGGATGTAATTTGGGTTTTAAAACTTTGTTTTTGTTGAGTACATTTACATTTTAAACCCGTTGTTTAAAGGATCCCAATTAGTTTTTTTCGTATTCCCCTTTTAAAAAATTGGAGGTTTTTCCCTGTTATAATACAGGGAAGGGTCGTCCCGCCATGGGGTGATTTTTTACAATGAGTTTTTGATAATAAATTATTTTCTATTGTTTTAAGGTCAATTTATATATAAATAAAAATTAATTGGGGCCAAGGGTAGATCCCTGCGGATCCCCCTTCCCCTCTACCCTTCTGAAAAAAAATAATTACTTCTTTCCCGCACTGTTTTCAATTTGGGGTTTTAGGAACGATAAAAAAAAACTTTTAAATAAGGGGGTTCCCTTTTTACCATAAAGCTCAAATTTTTTTTATTAATAATGGGGTTAAAGCAAAACAAAAACCTTTACTAAGGGTCCAAAATAAAACCCAATGCACTTTGTTGCCATCTAGAGCAATTTTAAAAAATGATTTTCTATTCGCCAAAACTTTAATGTTGTTTTTTAAAAAAAATCATGCTGAGCTTTATTAGTATTTTTTTTCAAAACAAGGTATGTAACAGTCTTTGGGTTTGCGTTGTTTTTTTTAAAAACTTGGACATAACCGGTAATAGGATATGGCCCATAGTTTTTCAAAGTTTTTTGTGTTTCCTTTCTTGAATACAGGTGTAATTTCCTTTATCCCTTTTAATTTATTGGAAAAAAACCCGTTTCATATGAAAGAATTAAAAAAATTTTTTATGGGTTTTTTAAAACGTTAGCACATTTTTTAATTTTTAAAAATTTTTTGGGATGCGTCCCATCCACAGGTAAAGGGATTTGGGAGGGTCTCTTTTTGTTTTACAAATTTTCCCGTTCTGTTACCGTAAAAAATGAAAAAAAAACTTTAAGATCTCGAGTATTCTCGGCGACTATGGGTAAATTTGGGTCCCAAATTTTCTACAACCCCCCTTCCTTTTTTTGCCTTAAGGGGGTCTTTACACAGAAAATTTAAAATTTCTGCTACCGCTATGGGTCTTTTTACACTAGGGCAAGGCATTACCATCTGTAATTTTTTGTAAAAATTTTTTAGGGGTTTTTGGGGTTTTGTTTCTTATTTGGGATGTTTCCCCTTTTTTTACAATCTGGCCTATTGATTTTGATTTTTTTTAGATCTTTTTTTTTTTAGATTCCAAATTTTTATTAAATTTTTTTTTTGCTATTTTGGGAAAATCATTTTTCATATTTTTTTTTTGGTGTTGATAACTTTTTTTTAAAACAGTACTGTTACTAAACCCCACCCGTGAAAATAAAGGTCTTTATGTAGCTACTTCGGTTTTTTTTTTTATCCTGTGTTAACCCCAAATGTTTTTGGTTTTTTTTTTTAGGGTTTAAATTTGTTTTTTTGGGAAAAAATCTGTTTTAAAAAATTAAAATTTAATTTTTCCCCAAAAAACCGTTATATTTGGGGGGGGGGGGTTTTTTTTATTTTTTTTAGGACCCTATCCCCAAATTTCCTCGGGAATGTTTCAAAAGAATGTGGTTATACTGCTTGGGGTCCAAAAGATTTTTATAGTAAAATTTTGGGTAATTGTTGGGTTTTTTGGAAACCATCTTCCTTTTTTAAAATATTTTTGGGCATGTGAAACTAAAAACCAAAAATCATAATTTTAACCCCCCCTCCCCTCGCGGGGGTTCTAAACCCCCGGGGCTCATTTCCTTTCCCTTTTTTCTGATTTGGACTGTTTTTACCGACTCTAGATTCTCTGTAACCCTTCCAATCACTTTTATCCTTAGCAAAATTTTTTAACCCCCTAAACATTAGGGTTTTTTTGTGTCCCTTATATTGCCGGGCTGAAATTGGCTGGGGTTTTCTGAAACCACACGCGAGTGTCATGTTACAGTAACTGCATAGGGAAACTCAATGCTATTTTTTTTTAAATTTTTTAAATTTTTGGAAAAAATTTTTCTTTTAAAATTTACTAACTGGTTCTTTTTTTATTGCTAAAAAATGAAACAAACTTAAAAAATTTTCATTATTTTGACGCCTTTTTTAATATTTTTTAAAAAGTTCATTTTTTTTAAAACGAAAAATTTCAAAAAAAAATTTTTTTCAAAAAAAAAGGTTCATTGGAAATTTTTTTTCACTGTCCTCCCAGTAAAAGCCACCTACATAGTATTTCCACAAATCATAAAAGAGGGACCGAAAAAAATACCCAAAAAATCCCCAATTTCACTAAAATTTCAGCCCCAAATAAAAATTTGGGGTTTTTAGAAACCACACGCGAGGGATGGTTTTAAGAAATTCCCCCGCGGGGTGACGGAGGGGTTTTAAAAATTTCGTATAATTTGGATTTATATTATGATTTAAAGTTTTTCTAAGGCAATATTTTCTAAATGGCCTAAATGATTTTAATTTATTGTTGTATTAGGATAAAAGAGGGCCCCGGATCTTTGAAAAATTTTTAATATTTAAAATTATGTCTAGTATCATTTAAAATTAAAATTTTCCGTCTCAGTGGGCTAGTTTTGGGGGCCGAAATGGAATGTGGGGACCCCAGGGTCGAACCCCAGTCGGGAAAGGTTTTTTTTAAATTCTGAATTGTATTAAATATTAAATTCCCCCCACGGGGGGGAGGGTTTCCTGAAATAAAACCCAAAACAAGAAAAACCTAGTCAATGTTTAAAAAACCCCTTTCCCCAAAAAATAATAATCGATTTCATAACCGTTACAAAAAATTAAAAAATTTTTTTTCCCGTTTTAGGGCTACTTTTAAATACCCTTTAAGTGAAAGGGTTTAAATTTTGTTCCTATAATTTTATCTGAATTCCCTTTAAAAATTTTCTTAGGGGGGCCCAAAATATATTACCCCCATTGAAATAACCATTTGTGTAAAAATTACACAATTTGTAAGTATTAAATTGAAATTTTTAAATTTTAAACATGATCGTCGCCGACCGGCAAGTTTAAAAGGGGTGTGAGAAAAATCCAAATGGCAAATACAGTTTTTTTGGGGCCCCGACCACACCCTTTATGAAAAATGAAAAATCTCACTTACAAAACGCCCTGAACCCACAAGCAAGAACGGGCTTCACTTTTGAAACAATGCAACCCGAAATTTTTTATCACCCAATGTTACTTTTAGTTTGGCCACAACACAAAATTCCCGGGGCAAAAAATTTGTTAAAACAAAATAAAAAACAAACCCCAAAAACAAATCAACCACCAATGCATAAATTATGATCGCTTTACCCTTTAGGGTTTTTTCCCGCACTTTTGGGGGGGGGGGCAGCTGCCCCAAAAATAATCAACTATTTGCCGAGTCTGTAAAAAACCCAGACCTATTTGCCATTGGCCTTAACTATGGGCCCAAATTTTGGGAAATAGGGGGATGAAACAGGGCCTCAAAAATGAAAATTTTTTTTTAAATTTTAAATTTTTTTGTGACTTTATACACACCAAAACCCACACTTTTATTTTTCCCCAGACAGATCTTCACTTTCCCAAAAATTTATTTATCATTTTTCAAATTTTTTACTTCTTCATTGCCAGTTCCACTTCCTCCTGAAATTGGCAAATCAAATTTTTTTGTACTGTTTTTCTGGGGGGGGTTATTATGAATACCTAGATAGAAAATTAGAAATGCACTGGTTATTCTTCGGTTGCATGTTCAATGTCGAGGGTTATGCTTGCCTATTTGTGTGCTCTGATGTTAATCAAAATTGATGTAAATACTAAATAGTAAATCAATGTAAACCAGTAAATCCCAAAAATAAGGTTTTGGGCCCGGGGGGGTAATTTTCTCATCCCCCACAAATACCCAAAAATTTGGGAAAAAAAAAAGGCATTTAAGCCCTCCTTCGAAGTCTTCGGGTTTTGAAAAGCTGTGAGATATAGAAGTTGAGCCAAACTTTTCATTCTTTCTTTTCCCAATTTCGGGATTGAAAGAAGTAAACCCTCTGTCCCCCTGTTACGAGCGCCAAGCCAACCATTTTCGTGGGAAAAATAAAATTTTTTTTCTCAAAAGTCAAAAACATAACAAAATTGCTTGGCCCATTGACTTTTTTTGAGTTTCTCGTAAAGAACCAAAATTTAATACCAAACAATTTTTTTTTGATTGAGTTTTTAAAGTTTACTTTTTTTCCCGAAAATGGTTCCAAAAAAAATTTTAGAGATTTCGAAGGGCCCCCACAAAATTTTTATCGCAATTGAGTATTGGTTTAAACCCGGGAAACGTGTTTAAAAAACACATAAAAACACAAAAAGAAAGAAAAAACCTTCCCGGAATTTTTTTCCCCCCAATTTTAGTTTAAAAGGAATTTTTCGCTTTGGGTCGCTACGCTCACCAATTCCTTAACCCAATTGGCCATTTTTATTTTTACAACCCACCTTTCCCCAAAAAATGTTTAAACACTGGGAAAACAAAAGTAGCCCCCTTTTTACCCCCCCCTAAATGAAATGAAAAAATTTAAAGGGAGTATTGGGTTTTTTGGGTTGTAAATCAAAATGAAAATTTGAGCTCTCTCTTTTATTTTAAATGCATAGTAAATTTTTAAAAAAAAAAACTTGGCTCTTTTATTAATAGTAGGGTTGGGCCCTTCAAAAAATTTCGTATAGATTCAGACCAGTTAAATTGATCGATAATCGTAATCAAATCAAAAAATTTTGGGGGAAAACTTGGGTCGCAAAACCGACGCGGACCGTGGAAAACCTTTTTGCGAGTGCACCTTTTTTTTTCTATTTTCTCAAAACAGGGTTTTTCCACGCTAGCAACGTCTTTTACGAGCTCCCCCCCACCACAAAAAACGCGTCTTCCCGGGCCCCACGAAGCGCGCTATGTGGAATAGAAGAAAGCTACCCGGCTTGAGTGTTGTCTTTTTGAAGGGCGTTCTTCTTTGGGAAAACGTGGGTTTCCCGTGAAATTTTATTTTTGGCTTTTGTTGTTATTGGTTTGTTCATTCATTTACGAGATTTTATCAGTTTAATATTCCAATTTCTCCCCATATTTATTACTCGACGAGATGAAAAATGTAGGGCATTATTTTTGGGAAAACGACGTAATATTTGGGGTTTTAGAGAACTGATTAAAATAATTTTAAATTTTAGCAACGGAAAGAAATAAAAAAAAAACCGGGGGGTTTGGGGTAGATTGGGGGGGGAATGCACTCGTAAAAAACTTGTTTACCCTTTACGTTTACTACGATATCGGCTGTGCCGTTGGGAAAAGGGTTTTTCAATCGGCGCCCGAGCCGCCCTTAAAACACGTGGCCTTTAAGGGTTTGTTGCCTGGGATGCTGGGGCTTCGTTTCTTCACGCCTTATGGGGTGTTGTAGACCTTTGCGTGGGGACGAAATTTTTTTACGGAAAAAGCTATTAAAGTCTTGGGCTGGGACTATTTTATAAAGTTTTTGCAGACCGTGTGGGAAATTCAAAATTTCGGGCCCGGGGGAGCTATTTTTAAATTTTGATATATCAAAAAACAATAAACGTTCAGGAAGACTGAATCGGTTACTGATTGTTTTTTGGGAAATAAACCTATTGACTATTGATTGATATATATCGATTATCAAAAAGGGAACCCTGGTTTTAAACGAGGGTATTATTGCAACAGTTTTTCTGTATTAGCCTCTATTTTAAATGGTTGGTACTTGATATAAATACTTTCTGGAAAATTTTTTTTTTTTTCTTTTAAAAGTTATACTAAAATTAAAAAGGTCAGTATAGCTTGAAAAATTAAAATAAAAAAACCTATTGTGAAAATACACAAAATTTTTTTTTAGAATGTCTAACTCCCAAAAAAAAATATTAAAACATTTTTCTCACAAACTCCTGGTCCCAGATGTATCTATTGCATGCTAGCAAGCTTAAAGGTCCAGTTGTCAGACTTTTAGCATGTGTATTTAGGGGTAATTTGATAATCAATAATTTAAAAACGGGAGCACAGTTGGCAAACAATAGGGAAAAGAATCCGAAACACAGACGAAATGGGGATTTACAGTCTTGGGGCAGGAAAGTTAATAAAGAAAAGGGCAACGGTTGGGGAAAGGTTTTTGGCAAAGAAACGAATGGGGGAAGTAGAAAATTTCCAAAAGAATGTAAAAAGAAGGGGTTACTAAAGGGGAAAAAAAGATTTGGGGAACCCAAGGAAGAGATGGAAAACACACCATAGAAAGACTTTGAGGCAAGAACTGGAAAGATTGAAAAAAGGAAAAATTGTGGGGGGGAAAGAAAAAAAGTGGAAAAAATTTGGATGCAAAACCCCAAATGGACCCCCTTCGAGCGGGAAACGTTGGCAGAAAAATGATTAAGATGACGATTTAAAAGTAAAAATCTTTTTGTTCGATCTCTTAAAAACGGTTTTCTTTTTTTAGTTTTTATTTAAAAAGGCCCTTGTTTTTAAGCTTTGAACAACGACCCGTGCATTAAATGGTAAAAATAAATTTAACCCTTTTAATAATGCGCAAGAGCACCATGGTCTTTTTCCAAATACCCCCTTTTAAAAAAAATAAGAAAAAAACTCCTTCCCAAAGAAAAGTTTTTCATCACATGGGCGATAGTTAATCTAACACTAGCTTTACACAATATTTTTGATCACCTCCTCGACTTCGTCCTTCGTGAAGAGATGAAACAAATTATCCGGCGTCATCGTCATCACTTCCACGTTTGTGGAGCTTAGCTTCTCCTCCATCACCTGTTTTAGGATAGTCAGCACGGCGTTCACTGCCTCCTTCAGTGTCATCGACTACAAAACAACAATAAGAAAATACAGTGGTTAGATGTGAAATGAAATGTCATTAGTGTAGATCTATCTAAGTTGGAATACACTATGAATGGGAGTGACCCAGTGTAAATAATTGTATTGTTGGTTAAGTCAAATTACCCCAAGCTGGATGGCTGTCTGTGAATTAAAAAAATGTTACTTAACGTGTGGTATGTATGTCAAGGATATGTTTGCAGGATATAACTCCAGGGTTGTGCAAACAATAATTACTGTATTTACTCAATTGTAGGTTGCACATAGGCCTAGAATTGAAAATTAATAGGCATAAAAGTGGGGTAAGACCTACAATTATTAATAGTTGCCGGATTGTCAGGCAACTAACGCAAACAATTATTTCTGATCAATAATGGACCCTAGGTGGTTTTCTATTCCACATTTGCAACAAGTTGATTGATTGATTGTTATTGATGATTGTTTGATTAAGTATAAGAAAGTAGAAAGGGAGGGCCAAATGTGAAAAATCGGCACATCGACACTGTGCAAGTTCGGTGCTAAGTAGCCCTCAACATAAACGTTCTAGATCAATCAAGGTCAAGGACACGGAGGCATAATATAATCTATTTAATCAACATTGTTGGGCATGACTACAAAATTCACAAATAAAATAACTTAATATACCTAATAACTAATAAGTATTTTGACAAAATTTAATTTTTAGGGATTCAAGAAAAGACAGTTGCTACAGATAACCTTCAAATAACAAAGGCAAAAGGGCACCTGAGCCTACTATTTAAAATTACCAGGAATACCATTGTTGTTATAGATTTTTGCAATCTTTACTGTGTAGGTACTGTTAAATCCTGATCCGATCATCTTGGCTTCGAATTGACTAAAATTTAATTTACTTGAGTAGGATGATACACGATGATGATTGATAATGATTAATGATTAATGAATGATATTATTATTTATTCCAAACAACAGAGTAATGCTTTATAATAAAAAATGGCCTCAGAGCCGACCACTTACTTTATGGTAGATTTCTTGCAAACTCTGCTGTGCGCCTTCACTTCCTGATCCAATGGCCTTTGCTTCGAATTGAACGAAGGTTCCCGAAGGATCCATATGGAACAACTGTGGACCTTTTTCATCACAGCCAGCAAATAATATTGCAACTCCAAATGGTCGGCTCTAATGAAAGAAACATATTTAATTTTTATTAGACATTAGTACTAGTAGGGAGGGATAGGCCTACACTGGTATGTAGCTAACGGTAAATAAATTAAAACGCAACAAAACAGAATTTTCTACAAAAAGAATCCTACTGGGCTATGGCTCCTAGACATTAGTGATTGTTACATCCACACTTAATTAATAAGCCACAGCTCAGTTCAGTTCAGTTTTATTAGCTTCCATGTAGATTACATTGTAACATTGGGTTTGTCAATACATTATTAATATATATATATATTATATAGTATATAGTATATAGTATATAGTATATTATTTTCAGAAGCTATTTGACCCGGATATATATTACGTCTATTATTATTACTTATTATCTATATTATATTATATATAGACCCTTCAAAGAAGAGAATGCCGACATTAGGACGAGAAAAGAAGCTGCAGTCATGTCATGCATTGAAAATGTAATTAGCCAGGCCACAAAAGAATTCAGCCCCATATGGCGCAATCTAGTCAGGGAAGAAGTCACTAGGGCACAACAACATGGGTGGAAGCCTCCGGAAACACAGTGAGATTGCCAGTGTGTCAGTGTCTGACGATGGAGACGGACGTCTCCGAAAATTCACACAAGTAAGTGTTAAAAAAATATAGACCTCGGTTAGTAGTTTAATACACTCGTCAAATAATAGTACAGTAAGAACTCTCTTATCCGAGTTGGATGAGACCGGGGGCACCTCGGATTTGCGAAAAACTCGGATGGCGCGGTTCATTGGTTTATTTGCTCTCGTAGCATAGCCTGATATGGTAAAATGATATATGACACATGTAATGGATAAAGGAACATAAAATACACACGATACACTTCATACAGGGTATTCTAAATGATTTAATAGCTTGTAAATCAAGCTCACAAACACACGTACACAATTAGGCCTACATGTCGTAATAAAAACGTATGTCTAGGCCTAAACTCGACGCAGTAGGCCTAGGCCTAGAATGCAAACATAGGCCTAGGCCTAGGCCTAGCTCTCTTTCTCATGTGGGAAAACCTCTCACTACTATGCCCGCGCTGAAGCTCTCGACGCAAGATAAGTCTGGGAAAGAAATAAGATAAGCCCAGGAATAACAATTCAATGCGTCGTGATTACGAATTTCGTGAATCGGTTGAAACATGATTGCATCTAGTTCCACAACGACCATCTTTGAACAGCTGTGTGTGAGATGAGATGGTTGGATCGTATGCGCACGCGCAGGCGCGCGACGCACACTGATCTCTATATGCTCAGTAACACTGACGCTTACCGGCGATGCGCCCGACGCACACTGACCACTGAACTCTATATGCTCAGTGAACTGATGCAGACTGCTCGCGAAAGTCGAGATATATCGCCGATCTATCTTCTTCTATCTTCTTTGCACTCACTCGTAAGGCATGCCTTCAAATGTATGCGAGTACATTTAAAAAAGTGCGGCGCGGCGTCTGTAATTATTTTTATGTTTTATTTACGTATTTAAAACTTTAATTTTTTTTTTTTTTTTTTTTTGGCGGCTCGGTTAACACGGTACATCGGATAAGCGGAGATCGGATAAGAGGGTTCTTACTGTATATAGTATATAGTAGTACTTTAGATAACAGATAACAGCATAACAGCAACAGCAACAAGATAACAGCGTCATAGTCGCCTACTATAAAGCCAAGGTAAAACATCATATATATATATATACTTAAACTGGGAACATGAATAAACATGTTTCAGTGGGGGAAAGGTACAGAAGGACGACAGCTTACCTTGAAAACACACTAGGTAGGTCGCACAGACACAAATAGATGAGTAAACAAGTTGCCGATACGTTTCGACCAACTAGTGGTCTTTATATATATATATATGAAGTATCGGGTTTTGGGGTTTTCGTCCACGTGTAGTGTTTGTTAGGTGGTGGTACATACCTACCTAGTTTTAAAAGGTATGTACCACCACCTAACAAACACTACACGTGGACGAAAACCCCAAAACCCGATACTACATCAGAATCGGTCTACGAAAACCTTCGTCATAACATATATATATATATATAAAGACCACTAGTTGGTCGAAACGTATCAAATAATAAATAATAAAATAAAACAACAATACAATACAATTTGGTTTACTATAAACTAACTAAAATAGGTCTTGTTACTAGTAAAAGTAGTTTTCAATGTGTTGTGTAGGCCTAATAACGGTTCATGAAATAAGGTAGGGCCTACGGACTAATTATTGTAACCAATAATCCAAGGACATTATAGTACACATAATTTCTAGTTCTACTTTTACCTTAAGATTGATTAGGCGGTGAAGAGCCTTCATCTTTGTGACATGGTCTGAGGGACAATCTGTAGGGCCTACTGTAAGGGTCATAGTGATGAACTGATGATGAAGTGTAACTTGCAGTTACAGCGGAAGCTACACTTCATCATAACTATGACAACAAGGTGAAGCATCACTTACCATTGCTCCCTCCATCATCACTATGTCAACAACATGAGGTGTGGACTTACCATTGCTCCCCCATCATCATCAGAGTCACCAAACTGAATAGCCAGATTTGACACAGCTTGAGCACATGATTCCACTGTCATTTTCTCATTATAGATGAACCAATGATTTTGACATTCGACTCGAGCCCGGTCTATCATTGTCCTAGAGTCTGCCATCAATCCACTTACAGCACAACCTGCAGAAAGTATAAACCGGCACTGATTAATAGAGAGCTCGGTGATAACATTATTAAGGCAAAATGAGCTCTGCCTATAAGCTTACAAAGGCAAGGTCTGCATCAATGGCATGAAGTACACTTAGATCTAGGTGATATATTAGAAATTGACATAAGTGTAAGTAACAGTGGGGAATATTAGGAGCTACAGCATGAATTCATTCAAGCATCAGTGCAGCAATGGAAAACTAGAACTAGTTAGAAGAAACTAATTTGTGTTTGTCAGGGCACCTTATGAGGAGTTGCTGAGGCTAGCACATGGGCAAGTTTAAGACATCAAGACATACCGGTAGTGCAAGTGCAACCCGAACTTACCTTATTAGGCTATGCTAGAGTAATCCTGTAAAATGAGTATTTTATTTTTAGAGTAAAAAATTTTGAAGGTGAAATTTTATGAAATACATTCCAGGCTTAGTGGTGTAATGGGGGATAGGTATACGCGGGTATACAGCATATACCCAAAAATAAATATTAACCCCTCCGAATGTTATTACTAAAAAAAGGGGGTATACACTGAAACAGTGTATGTACAGTACAGTGTATATCTTTTAGAATAAATGAGGAAATCCAATGTCAAGTCGCAGAACACAGGGGTAAGTGGGGCAAATAGGAACACTTTTGCAAAGTTTTCACTTTAAAAAAATCACTGTCCCTCCTAAAAAGTTTGGACTTCACAAGTTGCATCATATTTTTCTTTGAAATGCAGACTTTTAAACCATACCTATGTATGACTTTGACAACCCATATCAAAATACATAAAAAAAAAATGGAGGTAAATGTGCACTTGTTCCTACTTACTCAACGATATGGGGTAGGGTAAGTAGGAACAAAGATCATCACTCTGAAATATCTGGGGTAGAACAAAGAGCTTATCTCAGTGAACATGTGGGGTATTTTCATTATTAAACGAGGGAGCATAGCGACTGAATGTCTTCATTCAACTCAAACGGCGCTCATTATGTTCTTCTGTACGTGTATGTGTGTGTTTGTGTACGCGTATATCAAAAATCAGCCGAATCGGAACAGATTGCGCTGAAATTTTAAACGGACATCCGGTATGAGTTTACTGAAAACTGCTAACAAAATCAGCTAGTTTCGTTGTGATTTAAACCTACAAGAAATAATAAATTGAAAAATAGGCTGCCAATGTTTAGAAATTATTTTAACGACTATGGTTTTGATTTTGAAAAAATATTTTTTGTTTGTTATTTGCCTGGCTGTGAAATGCCGTGCCCAAGGTTTATCGAATCTGGCACACTCAAGGTACTGGTACCCTCAAATTTCGCTCGGAGATTGAGTAAACCTTGCAATCTTTATACACGTATTTCGTACTGGCTATGTTTACCATAGTATTGTCACAGATGATGGACTACACTCACTGCGTTATATGCATTTCAAAACATGTTTAATAATTTTAAAAATACAATCGTCAAAAAAAATTACAAAATCTTTCCCGACCAGGGGATTGAACCCACGTCTCCCACATTTCGGCTATAAGGGCGCCTTAGCCAACTAGACTAGGAAAACGCCAAAGTCGTTGTAAGACAAGTGAGCGAGTCATGTGTTGAGTAACCGGGAACATTTGCATTTAAGTTTGATAACTATATGGGTATAAATAATAGGGTTTTAAAAGTTTGTTGGTCAATAATTTTTCTGTTAATTGCTAAATTCATTACTAGTTAGCCTGAATGAAATATATTTTTTGACTTTAGCGGTTAACTACCCCTTTAAACCAAACTCAAACCCTTGGTAAACGTACTGTAGTGATAATCAAATTTCTAAATCTTCATTACATTCTTCTTCTTTTCTTGGCCGGTTCACCAACATAAATGAGTGTGTAAAGTAAAATTTCCCTAAATTTTTCATTTGTTAGGTATCCATTACCGCATGAAATTAGCCAGTATTTTTAAGGCTTGTTCCTACTTACCCCCAAAAATGTGCTTGCCGGAGTAAATGGGAACAACCAATGAAAATGTGGTAGGGCCTAATTATGACCATATGGGGCCGGTACTAGTCAAACATTGATCTTGGAAGATAAAGGTCAAGCCCACAAAATGCCAAAATGCAAATTTGCTCAGTAAATACTAAATTCCACAATTGGCTACTTACAAAACAATAAAATTAGGGAAAAATTGTAACTTTACAAACAGGTTTTTTACGAGGTGTCATTGACACAAAAATACCTAGGCCTACGTCCCTACCTACCCTGCCAGTTACAATTTTTTTTTTGATTTCTTACTATGTCACCAATTAGGCTAGTTCAAGTCAATACTTGAACTTTGAACGATGTGCAGAAGATCGATTTTAATCAACATAGGTACTCCACTTATGGTACCGTACCCTAACATTATTCTGAAATCATAATAATCACCATTCACCACTAACAAATCAATTCATCATTCATCATTATCCATCGCCGTTTCCTGCTTCTGGCAGGGTTAGCTTCGGTTTAGCAACAAAATTTTTCCACTTCTTTCTATCCCCCCACAATCGTATCTCTTCCACATCTTCCCAGCTTTCTCCTCTTGCCTCCAAGTCTCCTGCTATGATGTCCTTCCATCTCTTCCTTGGTCTACCCCGTCTTCTTCTTCCTTCTTAAATCCTTCTTTCTTACATTTTCATTTTCTTCATTCAAATTAATGCTGTACGAAAAACATGCCTAGGCGTAAAACTCGTAAAAATATGCAAATCACACTAAAATTCGGGGCCGTGCTCCCCAGACACACAATGGATGCCCCCCCACCTGTACAAACTCATACTTTACCCAGGAAAGAGCGTACCAGCCCATAAATATTTGTTTAATTACACCACTGCCTACTAAGCATACTAAAACTCCTCTACCATTGGACTAGGCCCAAGCTTCAGCTGCCATAGGAAAATGGTGGCAAAAAGAGTTTGAGCCTAAGAAACAGAAATCTTCATTGTCATTTATAGGCTAGGCCTATTACCTTCAGTCTATTTGCATTAATATGATTATCTAATAAAACTGGTGTGATAACGATATTAAATATTTTTATTGACATCGGCAGGTAGGCCCTACCGGTAAGCTAAAATATAAGCTTAGACTGGGCTCGTCAAGGGTAGGTCCTACCGTAGCAAACTACTCACTCACCGATGTGTTTATCCACTTCAACTATCTTCTCAACACTTGTAAGTTCCATTAGGGGCGACGTAATACGCTTTTCAACAGCCAGCACTACACCTTCCGAAGTACAGATTCCAATCGCGGTGGATCCCAACTTAATAGCTTCAATGGCATATTCAACCTATAAATAATAGTATTGTACATGTATTGCAGTATTGCCAAGGATTGCATAAATAGACACTATTAGTGGTGACGTCACGCAACTGGTTGCCCTGAGCAACGAAGAAAATCAGCTCCAACAAACTTTGACGTCTGCAGCACAGTGTACCTACTCTATTCTATTATCTGTGCCTGCAGTAACCAAATACAGCAATACT
This sequence comes from Sweltsa coloradensis, assembly GCA_024449915.1. NCBI lineage: Eukaryota > Metazoa > Arthropoda > Insecta > Plecoptera > Chloroperlidae > Sweltsa > Sweltsa coloradensis. Next base: position 380,089 of record JAMZAV010000911.1, on the reverse strand, counting down.
TCATAGACTCATAACTTGAACATAATAACTCAAAATATTATAGGCCTATGTATAATATTGAATTCAGTAATAGTAAACCTATGATTGGCTTATCAAATTACTAAGTCTTCCAAGATAACTAAGAAATGTAAGCTTTAAGGCTATTCGACCGCGTTTTTCTATTTTCCCAAATATGCTATCAAGTCAATATAATAGTGAACGGCTTTGAAACCTGGCTCTATTAGAAAATCAAACTATTTTTTTCAAATTTTTTCTGATCAGGCACACGGCAAATGCATCGCCTCTTCAAAATAATTTCAAACTTCAATTCGTTTAAGCACACCATTCAACGTAGGTAGGCCTAGTTGTGTTTTTGTGACATTAATTTTCATCTGGTTTTCTATGTAGGCTGACTGAAAGAAAAAAGATTTTTAAACATTGTCTTTCCTGCAAATTTTGTAAAAAAAAAAAAAAAAAAAAACTCCCAGTCAGCCTCTAGAAAACCAGTTGAAAATTAATGTCACACAAACACAAGTATGCCTACCTACGTTGATTGGTGTGCTTGGGCAAATTGAAGTTTGAAATTATTTTGAAGTGGTGATATTAGCCCTGTGCCCGATCAGAAAAATTTGAAAAGAAATAGTTTGATTTTCTAAATGAGCAGGTTTTAAAGCCATTCACTATATTTTGACTTGGTAGCATACTTGGGAAAATAGAAAAATGCGGTTGAATAGCCTTATGCCTAAACATAATATAGCCAATTCTAAAATATGCAAACATAACCTCCAAACTAGGCCTACATTTTAATGGAAATAAAGCATGCAGACATTTATGGAGAACGGATTATATTTTTCCCTCGTTGTAATGGTAGTGTCGAACTTATCGGGAAAAATACGCCATCGATAAAAGTGAAATTATACCTCCGTTAAAAGACTTCGTCGAAAATACCTCCCTTTGGTTTCTAATGGGAACAAAACTGTGTTTGGAGTTGAAACTGGCCTTGCCATGGACGCCGATGATGGAATGACAAATGACGTCACACTAAAAGTGTCTATACCCAGTCCCCAGTCATCCTGATATATAATTACTGGTACTAATTAGCAATGTAGGCCTAATCAGTAGGTCTAATCACTATTCCTCCCTTTGCAAAGGGATCACTCTGCAAACATAAGAACTAGGGATGGGTGGGATGGAAACATTAAGCGGTAGAGTCTCTTAAAATGTTTTCAATGCCAGCGTCTGTTGTTGATAGACGTATTTTCCTTGATGCATGTATGCCAAGGCTGAAGTGATCAACAATAATATTACATGAAACTTTTTTTTTTTTTAAACAACGCTTATATTTAAATGTACTAAAAAGTAAAAAATAAATTTTCGCGCAACAAATTGTAGCCTTACTCGGAAATTAAAAGCGTTGGGCGCTTTCCTTCCATGAACAACAAAATTCTGTAATCTTTGTCAATACCGTAAGCGCCCAACGCTTTTAATTTCCGAGTAAGGCAAAAATTTGTTGGGCAAAAATTTATTTTTTACTTTTTAGTACATTTAAATATAAGCGTTGTTTTAAAAAAAAAATTCATGTAATATTATTTTTTACTTTTTAGTCTTAACGATAATCTATTTATTTTTTATATTTTTTATATTATATTGTACTTCGGGAAGAGGGTGAAATATCAATTCCCATATAAAACTTTAATTATTAATTAAGATGAATTAATTGATTAATTAGTGAATCTGTTAATTGATTCATCTATTGTCATCAAGAATACGTATGTGTGAAAAATTTCAGCTCGATTGGACATTGAGAAGTGGGTGAAATATCGATTATAAGATTCCGTCCAGACAGACAAACACATGAAGCTAATATAAGCGTTGTAAAAATGTAGGGCTATGAACCAATACTTCAGGCCTAGACCTACTAGCCTACCTACTAGACCTACAATTTTTATGCATAATTTTACTTTTAAATACAGTAGGGCTAGGTAGGCTAGATATTTAAAAAAAAAAATTAAAAAAAAAATAAGTCCTAGTCCTAGGAGTATGAAGTAGGCCTAATTAGGCCTAATGCAGCCAAACTAATTTGACTGTAAGTTTTTGGAGGTAATTTTTTATATAGGCCTATTTTGATTTCCATTAAATATTTAAATTAATAACATGAGAAGAATGCAGAAGAATAGGATCCCAAGACAAGTATTTCAGGGGTAGTGAATGAGAGAAGATGAGTGGGAAGACCAAGAGATAGATGGCAGGACCAGGTACAGTCGTCCTCACCATTTTGTGTGCAGTGCTAATCCCTCAAAGAAACTAAATTTACAAACAGGCCGACTCATGTACCAATTATACCTTCGTCACAACTTTGGACCCACCACCAAGATACATGTATCTCGACGTTGCCAAATAGAAATCAAAACTAACAATGTGGTCCCGCGACACATTTAAATTGCTTTTCTATTATATTGAACGGAGTGGAGCCATTGTATCGGCATCGCTGTCCGAAGTCTGAGGCGCTCGCCTAGCGAAATTAGGGGATGACAGGTTGACAAGACCACTTATTCCGCTCGAATGAAGAGCGGCGAAATAGGCACTGCACTCAAAATGGTGAGGACGACTCTACAAGCAGATGTGGAGGAGAGAGGAGAAGATTGGTCAGTGGTGGGGGCGATAGAGAGAAACAGTGAGAAGACAGGAAAAAGTGGAGAGTTGGTGTCGCGACATGAGAAATAAATACACAAAGATCATGTAGTTTGACTCCACTAGGTCTATACTATAAGAACTAAGAAGTACTGCAGCATTTATTGCCGCAGCTAGCATGTTACTGCTACAGCTAATGGTTAGCTGCTATTAAAGTAACCATGCTATGTCTCAGGACTGCTTTATCAGCTCCAAATAAGTACTTAATAACGTTTGCAAGCTTACCTGAAACAATCTTCCTTCTGGTGAGAAAGTGTTAACTCCTCGATCATATTCAGAACGTGTGAGGAACATCTTGAGCTGAAATAGAAGTGAAAAAATTACCCACCAAGCCATTTTCTGAAGTAAAGAGGGCATTAGGCCTACACTAAGTGAAAAACGTGAGAAGTAAACAGAAGAGCACCGGGTACCCTAGGCCAGTGGTTCTCAAACTTGTTTGGTCAAGTCAAGTAGGCCCTACCCCCAAAAGCAAGTAGGGTGACCAGACGTCCCGAAAAATGCGGGACAGTCCCGAATTTGACGCAATTGTCCCGCGTCCCGAAATATTTCGTTTCGGGACGCCTTTTGTCCCGAAATCGGTAAATTCACAATTTTATTTTATTTGCTTTTCAAAAACTTAGAAAATTAGAACTAGAAAATAAAAACAAAAAAGCAATTTATAGAACTTATATCAAGTAAAGAAAGTCCGGACAAGAAATGGCTGAAGATATTTCAATCAGCGTCAAGTAGTAGCTGCAGCGGATGGTCCCCCAAAGCAGCTAGTTTCATTTTGTACTTAGCATTCCCGTTTCTAATGCTTATTTAGTAAGGGCATTTTCGCTAATGAAGAACAAATGGACTGATTCTCGAAATCGAGGCTTGCCAGAGTTAATTGGCAATGAAATAAAACTTGAGCTTAAACTTATAATTCACGTGCCAAGAGTTTTATAACTTTACTCTTTCCCGAGAAGATGTGCTGAAAAAAGTAAAAAGCTCTAAAAATATGTTTAATTGTGATATGATGTGATGAATGAATGAATAATTGAAGTTGTACGAAATTGTATTTCAAAATATTTGAAGAGTTTCTTTACTTCGATGTTACCTTTATTATTATAATGATCATGATTATTTAACTATTAATTATATTTAGTTTATTTTGTAATAAACTGTTATTGAATTTATATCTTGTAAAAAAAATCCCTTACTTACTCCCAACTTTCCAAGCCCCAAAACTCAATACCTAATAATTTTCGCCAGCGTTCGATTTCATTTAGGTTTTTTGGTTTTTGACTACACAAACGACAGTATTTCAGTATTAAATTCAGTTCGATATTTTTTCTGAAACGCTCAGAAATCACTCCAAAAACCCTGATTTAAAAAAAATTCGCCTGCGGCGCTGTTGTTGGGGGGCTCGCCTCCCAAACCCCCTGCTGTTTTCGCCTGGAAGAGTGTCCCAAAATTCACTCCTGGCCATCTAGTCACCCTAAAAGCAAGTCAAAACTATGATGTACCCCCTCGGCTATGCCCATTTTTAACTAGGTATATTCATTTAACTAGGAAAACGCCAAAGTTGTTGTTAGACGAGTGAGTGAGCCATGTGATGAGTTCCCACTTCCCAGTAACATTCCCTTTCATCCATCTACCTAAGGCTGGATCGAGCATGGGTCTTTCCTCCCTAGCCATATCATAGGCTAGAGTGGCGCATTATGGCCTTACAGTTGACGCGCCCTTATACCAACTAAAACTCAAAACCCTATAACTTATACCTAGGCTTATATATGTAGGCCTACACAATATAGTGTATAGTGTAAATAGTGTAATAGAAAATATTGACAGTAAAAATAAAACCATGGCCGTATTTATGGACCTTTCAAAGGCTTTCGATTGTGTGAACCATAAAATAAAAATATTAATGAAAAAACTAGAATGCTACAGCATAACGGGCGTGGCTTTGAAATGGGTAGTCATATCTCACGAACCGGACACAATAGGTAGAATTAAAGCAGGAAAACAGACTTGGTCAAGTGCAAACATACAGATCAAGGGCCAGTGGCGTGGCGAACTACAAAGAGTGATCGGTGCCTACAATATTTTAACTATACCCACCCCCTACTTTCGTGGGTAACGAAGGGGGTCTGGGGGGTGCCCCCAGCTTAGCCCCGCAGGGAATTTTTTCAATTTTGATGATCCTAGAATGGATTTGGTGCGTTTTACCGGCAAATAATATGATTTAAAAGATGTTGATAGCCTCATTTTTATGTAATGAAATTTTAATAAAATGGCTGAAAATATTATGTTTTTTGATATCATAAAGCCAACTGTTTGTACTTCTTTTTAGTCTTCCACAGTTTAGCCCCGCAGGGAATTTTTTCAATTTTGGTCATCCTAGAATGGATTTGGTGCGTTTTACCAGCAATTAATATGATTTTTTTATGTTGATAGCCTCATTTTTATGTAATGAAATTTTAATGAAATCGCTGAAAATATTTTGTCTTTTTTTGAACTCATAAAGCCAACGGTTTGTAATTCTTTTTTGTCTTCCCCAGATTAGCCCCGCAGGGTATTTTTTAATTTTGGTGATCCTAGAATGGATTTGGTGCATTTTACCGGCAATAATTATGATTTATTAGACGAGTGAGCAAAGCGAATGAGGATTACTATTCAAGATAAACGGCGCTTATTCTGTGACTCTGTGCGTGTGTGTGTACTATAAAAATCAGCCGAATCGCTAAACAGATTACGCTTATGTTTTAATTGTTGAACTCATAAAGCCAAAGATGTGTTATTCCTCTTCGCCTCCTCGTAGCGACATAGCCAGAATTTGTAAAAAAAATACACATTATGAAAGTAATCAATCAATGAAGAATTTAGTACCTAAAAGGGAATCCGGGGGCCTTCACATTTGAAAAAAAAATTGTATGTCCTAGATCGTTAGATAATCTGTGCATTTTGGAAATCAATTTGGTTATTTTGTTTGTTTTCTTCGTTTATTGGCAGAGCCATTATTTGGGATTTAGAAAAACTACTGAAACGCATAATAATGAAAACTAGGGGCTCCGTGGGCTTGCCCCCGGAAAAATGATTATTTAAGGTAATTTGGTACCAATCTGTGAGTTTTGAAGAAACACTTTGTTAGCAATATTTGAAGAGAAAGGATACGATTTTATTCTTTTACGGACAAACTTGCTATCTCAATTTCATTGAAATCAATGCTCTTTTATAGAAATTGCAATGGAAATACTTTAATTCAGATAGGTCCAAGAATGTTCTTCTTATTGCATTCACGACGTCGATAATCCTGCTTCATAAGACGGTAATTTAAAAATTAAAACAGAAAACTCGAAAATGTTCTAGACTTCCTCCATGCCACCAGCTGTTATTTAATTTATAAATTCCTCAAATCAATCTATTCAATCAAATTAAATATGTTATAGTATAATGAACGTGTCTATTCATTTAGCAGAATTGTTGAATTGCTACCTGTTATTAGTTGAGTTGAGAACTAATGGATGAATATCCATCATGCATGTTGTCTGCACTTTTACTAAAAAAATCATGATTCATGACAAACTTTTACAATAGTCTAGTAAAACTATAAGGTAAGTAAAGAACTGTAGTCATACAATTCAGTAGGTGTGATTATAACAATTAAAATAGTCATATAAAGTACGTAAAATATTATGTTTCATTAAAAAGTAATGGATGGGTGGGTCCCTGGGGGACCACCCACCCACCCCTTTTGGTATCGGTGCCTGGGCTCCGATTTGGTATGTTCGCCACGCCACTGTCAAGGGCACAAGGTATGAAACATGGTGTACCGAAAGGTTCCGTAAATGGCCCTCTGTTCTTTAACATTAGTATTTATAAATGACATATCAGAAAGAGTACTAAAGGGTGAGATATTACTCTGTTCGCAGATGACTCTACACTGAGTTGTATGTCTAATAAATAATAGATGATCTTTGAGGTACCGTAGACACATATGTTGAAACAAATAATGTAGTACAACAACATGAATCTAACTGTCTTAATAATGTTAACTAAAGTAAAACAAATATTATGGTTTTCAACCCAGGCAACAAACAAAGTAGGGAAGTAAACATATTTATTGGGGAAAACAGGCTAGAACAGGTAAGGGTAACGAATTTTCTAGGATTATATATAGGCCAAGATGAAAACCATACCTGGAATGACTACATTGATTTCATAGCTAAAAAGATAACTTCAGGCATATTTGTTATAAAATCATAAAACAGTTAAAGCAATACTGTAATATGAACACTTAAATCATCATACTATGCTTTAATCAGGGATTGGAACCTTTATTCATAACGGTTCCGGTTCTGGTTCCACTTCCAAATTTTATAACGGTTCCGGTTCCTAATGTATAAAGGTTCCGTAAGAACCGGTTCTTAACGGTTCTGGTTCCGGTTCTTTAAAATAATATTTTGTGCAAAGTCGTGGGAAGTTGTAAATGTACAAATTTTTACTTTTGGACATTTAAGGTTAAAAATTTAAATTAAGTCATAAAAATAAAATAATTACAATATCAAATGAAAAAAAATAACCAATTGCATACATAACAAACCACACGTGACTTCTTTCCTCTTACGTTCCAACTTCCAATATTATTTTATGGGGGATCTGATGGCGATCCCAAGTCCCAACGAAAGAGGAAAACAAAAATCTATCCAATATATAATAAAAATGGCATCCTTATTCCTTACCTTGATTTCTGTAGAACACGTTCCTACATTGCACTTAGAAGGATGGTTATAAACTCAATGTTAGAACTGTTGACGCTATGTCATATTTAAAAATTTGTCTTACAAAAAAGTGAATAAACAAGATTTTTTTTCAAAAACTAGAGAATGAATTTTTAGCGTTTTCATATGAATATCATTCAAAAAGTTGAAAATTTAATTTTGTTGAAAATTAAAAGCAGATATTTTGGAACCTTTAAGAACCTTTAAGAACCTTTAAGAACCTTGTTTAATATAACGGTTCCGGTTCCGGTTCCATGGACCACCTGTACAAACGGTTCCGTTTCCGGTTCTACAATATGAATCGGTTCTAAACGGTTCCGGGTTCCGGTTCCAATCCCTGGCTTTAATTGAGCCGTATATGGCGTAGTGATTTGGGGAAAGAGCAGTAAAATAAATAGTACTACACTAAAGATATTCAGGCTTCAAAAGAGGGCAATACAGTATATAGGCCTAGGGGTAAGTGGGGTAAATGGGAACATGGGATAAATAGGAACAGTCCTAAAATCTACCCCATAAGACCTGTTTTAAAAAATTTAAAAAATATTCCATGTAACCTTTTTATTTTCTCAACAAGATATACAAAAATCAGCTTATTGTGATGTTAAATTAATAGTTTTCTGATTTTTTTAAAACTACTTTACACTAAAAAGTGTATGTAAGTTTCAGTCAAAAAAACTTCAGAAAAAATTTGATGTCCAAAGAGTACCGGTACCGTAAAAAATATTTTGACATGTAAAAAGTTCCCCAGAACTATGAAAATGGTTTTACAATTTGTTTGTATTTGCTTACTGTAGTCCATCAATGCTGTTAAGCCCTTGTTCCCATTTACCCCACACCACCTCCAATTAGGGGTAATTAGGAACACTGGTTTGGGGTAATTAGGAACAAGTGGGGTAAAAAGGAACAACACAGTTAGCCTAGGCCTATAGGCTAGGTTATATTTATGGGGTAAATGGGAACATTTCTTGATCTTCACAGCAATCTCTATATGACCATTCTGGTTGACCAGGTGTTGTGAAAATTGCCATTTATGCCATTTTTCTGCTTTTTCCTCCATTTCTTCTGACACGTGGGAAAATATCACCTCAGTGCATTAGGCCAATATTCACAAGATTCCCATAAGATTGAAACGTTTCTTTGTGTGTTCCTAATTACCCCATATTAGGCTACCACCGTTGATAAAATTTGATGACAAAAGTTAAATTCATCCCCCCTTCCCAATTTTTCCACTTAGGTACTACTTAAATTTGCAAGGTTGATAGTAAAGGGACGCCTGAATAACGCCGAATGGAACAACGCCGAATCGATCGTGTGTAGTGTACTTGCCAATTTTCCTCCTAACCTTTCTTTATAACACAAAAGAGTAGCGTGGCAAGTACACTACACACGATCGATTCGGCGTTGTTCCATTCGGCATTATTCAGCGCCCCCATAGTAAACACTAAATTAATCCAATTGTTACAATTGTCACTTTCTATCTTTCTTCACCTATGGGGTCGAGATGGGCGAGCCTACTTTACACCCTCTGGTGGGTCCGTGTTTCCTTGTTCCTTACAAGTGTGACTCCTTGTCCTGCTGGGGGGGCCTAGCAGGTGATGAACCTGTTAGACCCTACTCGTCTTTTCCTCAACCTCTTCACCTGCAGCCAAGAGCTAGAATAGCACTTGTGCCTGTGCTATAGCCAAGAGCTTGCAATTTGTAGTATTGTTTCCGTTTGCTTTCGAATCCCAGTCACAATTAGTAGGGCAGCCTTTCTCGTTGCCACGGGTCTTGGTTCAAACCCAGGGTAAGACATGGTTCTTTTGTCGCCCAAGCACCAGAGTCTAGGAGGGAAGCCCCCTCACTGGTTGTGCTGTGTTGTGACTTTCCACCCTTCCTATCTCTAACCTTTTCTCATAGAATGAATGCTGAGGCACCCTGGCCGAGCAACAGCAGGAGGGGCAGCTTTTCTCTTGTTGCCAAGGGTCCTGGTTCGAATCCAGGGTAAGTCATGGATTTCTTGTCTCCCGAGCACCAGAGTTGGGAGGGAAGCCCCCTTACTGTCTGTGCTGACTGTGTGCCCCAGTATGAATGGTGTGTGAAGTAACCTTGCTGATGATGACAACATGCATGCAGAATTTACTTTTTGCGTGGCCCTACCACAGGTTTGGTTAGGGCCTATGTGTTGTGAGTTTTGTTTGCATGTAGTTAGCTGATTTTTGTGGCCACCATCCGCCTGATGAGTCCCAGAAGAACGAAACGCGTCGTGGATTAAGGTAACAAACAACTTTAAATTAGCTACAGTTGTCATCAGCAGGTGAAAGTTTTGTCACCCCCAGCCCTTCAGGCTGGGTTTTATGTTCTTTATGTTCTCTATGCTTTTCCAACCTGTCAACCCTTCTCCAATCATACTAAACTAGCCGATTGGCCTTTTCCTAATTGTAACAATAAGCTATACAGTGTTGTCTGTTCCCATTTACCCCAAAATGAAGGGGTAAATAGGAACAATACCACTTTTTACATTTGATTTTTTTCCTTCTACATGCTTTGCTTTGCTTCTACAAGCTATTCCCTACACTATCAACAGTGCAAAGAATAATGTACAACAAAAAAATCGTAAAAATATCAATTGTAGAACTTTTTACAGGAAGTCAAAGATGAAAAGTTCTAAAAGTGTTCCTATTTCCCCACTTAACATACTAAACCTAAAACCAACTCAATCATGACAAACAATATTTTAAATTGCTACAGATCCTTACCGTTCCTTCCCAAAAATACATACATTACACTATAGTCTTTGTGCCAGTGGCATATCCAGGAATTCATAAAGGGGGGGTGGGGGGTTCAAGCAATTATTTCATAGCTGTGCCAAAGGGTAATTGAAGGGTCCGAAGGTCTTGCCCCCCAGAAAATTTTTCTCTTTCAAGGTCATTTTGGTGAAAATCTGTGCATTTTAAAGCATCACAATAACCAACTTTGCATCTACTAAAATCCTTTTTTGGTCAGATAGTAATTTGTAGTTATTCTATATTCTCCTTTACAATTTTTTTTGCAAAAGGGGGGGGTTTGTCCCCCCCCCTCCCCCCTTGGATACGCCACTGCTTTGTGCGTGAACATCACTTCAATACCTTTGTAAAGAACTCTGATACCCACCAGTACAACACTCGGAACAAGAACAACCTTTACTTACCAGCAACTAAATTAAAAATCATTGACAAAGCCCAAATCCACTCAGGAAAAATACTCTTCAATTATCTAAGTTAGGTAGGCCTACCTGAGGAAATAAAAAGTGAAATAAACATGGACATGTTTAAAAGAAAACTGAGAAGCTACCTTATAGAAAAATGTCTGTAACATAGGCCTCCGCCTAAGTGATTTCAAGGAAGCATGACATAGTTGCCTATGTGTATGTATAGGCTTCGCCCACTTAACGAGTGATGTACCCGCATGTGCCTATGGAATTGCATGTAAGCGAAGTCCGTGGAGATTCTTTTGCTGACCGCTTGTTTGCAATTATTACAAAGTCGCCGAATATTGACACAATGTCCAAGTACACCTAGTCTAGGCCTATATAATGTATTTATTGGATGAGCGTAGCGAAGATTCCATTTCACTACACTGGAGAAAAAAATCCGGAATGTTTTTTTTTCTGTATTATTGTGTGTTGGTCAGCACTATTCCCGGCTAAACCGATACTCCAATTGCAATGACATTTTCTGGAGACCTTTGAAATCTCAAAACTTAGAGCTGCCACGTTTTTGAGCGCAATCGAAAAATTATTTCTCATCAAAATCGCAATTTTACGTTTTTTTCGATTTTTTAAAAATTTCTTCGACTTATAACACCTAGGCCCTAGGCCTACATGCTTTATTCGATTTTAATGAATTTTTCACAGAACCATAATTTTATTAAGATATCCGTGTGAAATTTGAGCGCAATCGAAAAATTATTCATGAAAATCGAAATTTTTCGGGGTTTTTCTTTTTTTAAACAATTCTTTGACTTATAACACCTAGGCTACATGCAAAAACCGATTTTAATAATTTTTTCACAGAACCTTAATTTTATGAATTAATATATTCGTGTGAAATTTGAGCGCAATCGAATAATTATTTCTTATGAAAATCGCAATTTTACGATTTTTTTCTTTTTTAGAATTAGGCCCTACGATTAATTAAAAAAAATTGAAAATTAATAGGCCTAATCCTATCTTGTATTAATTAGTAAAGCAGTTAGGCCTAGTCATTGACTTATTTTAAATTATTCTAAGTTCATAGGCCCTCCCCTAGACCTACAACAATTCTGACAATGCTTAAATGTTACGATGCACATACTCAGTCAGGGTGCGAATTGACGAGGGGGATGGGGGGATCAGGAACTTGCAACGTCAAAGTTACTATTTCGTGGGAACTTGGAACGAATTTAACGTTCCTTTATAAGTTCCTTTCGTCGTCGTAATCCCTTCGAATTCCAGTAGCTGATATCGTAAACTGCAGTATGAAAATATCAATGTGACCATCTTGTTTTTTCGAAAATGGCGCCACCCTCGACAGATGGCCTGGGACTCACTTTTAAGTAAGAGTACCTAATGATAAATAAACTCTTTTCACATTTATTATTGATTGTTTATAAGAGTGATGGTATGAAAGGAACTATAAGTTCCTTTAGTTAGAGGAACGAGGAACGTTTCAGTTCCTTTTAATTGAAAAGGAACGAGGAACGTCTCAGTTCCTTTTTAGGCAGAAGTACCCTAACTTAACTTTTTAAAGTTCCTTTTTTGGGGGAACGTGCCCAAGACTGCCTAAATGGCCATGTTAATCCTAGGCCTAGGAAGGCCCTAGACACAAAGGCTGTAAGCTACCTAGGCCTAGCCAAGGCCTAGGCTAGAGGCCTAGCCCTGTGGCCCTACATCGTTCTATAATCCTAGGCCTATCAGGCATGGGTAGGGCCTAGGCCTACACACAAGGATAGCCTGGGCTGGTTTAAAATGGGCATTCTTCGGCTAGGGGGGTCCAACTTTTATACACCTTGCTACACTGCTATATTGCCTTGTTACTACTTATGTTAAACGTGTACTTTCGTTAGGTTAGCCGAACTTTCCGCTGGCTACAGTGCGCCGCGCTAGTTCTAGGATATAATCGATAAGAGCGCACCCGAAATCCTTTCCGTTACAGTGTATATAAAAGTTGCCCCCCCTAGCCGAAGAAGTAGGCCCTACCTTAAAATGTGCCTAAGCCTAGGTCTACGAAGCGTTTTGAGATTGTAGGCTAGCTAGGCTAGGGGCTAGGCCTACTAGGCTAGGGTAGGCCTAGGCCTTACCAGCCCGGAACTCTTTCGGTTGGTATGGACAGTTTTTGATCATTAGGTAGGCCTACTTTACATTTAAAATAGTGACGTTAAAGGTTTTTTAGGTAGGCCTACTTTAGATTTAAAATAGCGACGTTGAAGGTTTTGTAGGTAGCCCTACACATAAAAAAACTGTATAGCCCCTACCAACCGAAAGAGTACCGCTAGGCTTAGGCCTAGGCCCCTAGCCCTTCCTAAGCCTAGAGGCCTCCTAGGCTATTGCCTTGCACATGGGGGTTCCAGTGTAGTTATTGAAACTTTGAATTTATGTGAAGCATAGGGATGCCAAGTTTTAATTAATATTATACGTACCTTCAATTTATAGGTTTTCAAGAAAAATTTTTATTAAACCCCGGGGGAAATGGGGAAAATCGAAACTGCGAGTCAAAACAAGCGAGTCACTCAATATCAAGATGGCGTGCACTGCCTGCTAGATATTTACCGAGCTCAGTAAACTGGTCCTGGCACCGGCACGGGAGGAAGCTCCTGGCCCTGGTCCTAGAGGGAACGTGCGCGGCAATAATGAAGACAATATTAATTTTAATAAAACTGCTTTTTTAAAAAAACCCCAAAAATTTTAAACTACCCCGTTTCCGAACGTTTTTTCCCCAGTCGCGTTGATGGATGAGTTTTTTTTTGGAATATTTGTGTCCAATATTACGTTTTTAATTTTCTATTTTATTTGGAAAATTATTACTTTTTATTAACCCCTTTAAAGGCTTATATTAAAACCTTTATTTTTTATAAATTTTTGCCCAAAAATTTTTTCAATTTTTTCTTTCAAAAGGCACTACATCACCATAAATCTTTATGTCAATACCGACAGTGTTGGCTCGAACGCTAAGCGCTCGACTCTGATTGGGGAGGTCTCGGGTTCGAATCCCGCCCGAGACGGCAATCCTAAACTGAGGGTTTTTTTCCGAGGTTTTCCCCCGTCGTTAATGCGAAGGGAAAGGGGTTGAGGGCCCTAAAAAAAGCCCTCGGGGCATCCTTCACAATTGTTTCCGCAATATACCCACAAGGATAAATCGGGTGTTTTCAAACCCCACAAACGTGCACCTACAAAATGGGAAAATATGAAATTTCGCCCCCCAACCCCTTTGGTCAATCGGCCCCCAAAAATCATGAAAATATGTATTAACAAATCGTTAGCCGGGTTTTCCAAAAAATCTCATTAAAAATTTTAAAAAAAAATCGGAAATTAAAAAAAAAAACTTTTTATCATTTCATTTGATCGTTAGGCCTACCCCCCAAAAAAGTGCAGGTCTAAGGTTTTTTAAGGGGGGGAAATTTTTTCCCCCAAGGTTTCCCCCCCCCAATTTTTATCAAGAAACGCGAGAAAATAAGTTCCCTTTTACGTTCCTTTACCATCACAGATTTAAATAATAATAATAAAAAATGATAAAATTAATTTTAATTTTAATTCCCTTAGTTAATTTAAATTCCCAAAAAAACAAGATGTCACAAGATATTTTTTTTTTTGCAGGATACGATATTAGGGACTGGGAATTTTGACGAGATTACGACGGCGAAAAAGGGAAATTTTAAAAAAAAACGTTAAAATTCGTTCCAAGTTCCCACGGGAAAAAGTAACTTTGACCCTTTCAAAATTCCTGATCTAAGAAAAAGGAAAAGCCCTTCCCACAAAAATTCCTGAAAAAAAGGGAAAGCGTTCCTCCCCCTGAGCCAAGAATGGGTGGTTTTTATTCCTTTAAAGTTTTAGTGAATTATTGAAAAAATGTTTAGAATGATGCATGAGAATCAAAAAATGACTAGATGGTAGGAATAAAAAAAACTTAAAATTAATGTGCAAAAAATCTTTAAGGGGGAATGTTAATTTGATATAATTTGAATAAGTTATGGATGGAAGAATTATACCAAAATTAAAAGTTGTAAATGAAGAGATTGAAATGCTCGATGAGTTTAAATATCTAGGAATAATTATTGACAATAAACTTTACTTTAAACCACATAAATTATATTACTAAAAAAATGGGAAGAAAAGTAGGCTTTTTAAGAAGAACAGGAGGTAAACTGACTAGTTGGGTAAGGAACATGGTGTGCAATTAGTATAATCTAAGAAACCATGGATTAAACCACATTTTGAATATTTTAAGCCTACTTTGCTGTATCAAGTGTGTAGAAATGATGTTGAGTGAGAGGTTGCAGATTTTACAAAAAAAAAAGCATAATATGATGCCTCCTCAGTATCTTGCCAAAAAAAAATAAAAAAATTACTGAAAGGTGCACAATTTTAATACAAGGGGATCTGTTGGGGGAACTCCTTTTAGTGGCAAAATTCTTTTTTTATATCTGGTGTTAATAAGGAATATGATAACTGTTGCCGATTGAGACAAGAAATGTAAAAAGCTTAGGAATGTTTTGTAAATGTAAACACAATCACACACATAACAAAAACTTGTAGAAATACAGCCAAACCTTACACACTCAAAAGAAATGAAATCTAAAAATGGGCCAAGCTCATCTACCCTTCCACATTTGCGCATTCTTAATTCATTAACGTACAGTGTCCCGTAACAGCATCCTTGAAAAGCTTGGAAAAATAGAATTTGCAATTAGTATTAATTTAAACGTAATAGTTCATCCAAGTTCTTTTTTTCTAATTAATTTAAACGTAATATCATGCAAATTCTATTTTGCCAAGCTTTTCAAGGATGCTGTTACGGGACACTGTATACGTTTATAAATTAAGAATGACAAATGTGGAAGGGTAGATGAGCTTGGCCCTTTTTTAGTTCTCATTTCTTTCGAGTGTGTATAAGGTTTGGCTGTATTACTACAAGTTTTTGTTATGTGTGTGATCTCATTACTTTTTCAAGTTCCATTGCAAAATTATTTGAAAAATATAATAATTTTATCAAAGTTGTTTTAATTTCTATGGTATTACCAATTAACAATAGGATGTAAAATATTTAGTGGTCCAAAGACTTGTTTTTTAAGCGAGCGTTTCCATTTGACTCTGCCGTAAAAATAGTCACAGGTTTTGTTTTGTTTTTTGTTTTTGTTTTTTGTATTTATTTTGTATGTCTCGCCAAAACGTTCGAACGGAGGCTCAGATCGAGTTGAAATTTGGACCATCCGCAAGCTTCGTTCTCGATTGAATGCCATTAGTTTCGTGGCAAAATCGTTCAAAAAGTTACAAAGTTATATTAAAGTAAATCGAAAGTTTTTTTTTCAAACTAAACGGCGACAGAATCTGAGGTGGCCAAATTATTTAGAATGTCCGTCCGGTCACGACTATGTTAATTTTATTTTGATCCAATAAGTAGTGTAGATGGAAATTACATTTTAACAAAAGTAACGTTACCATGGCAACGAAAAGTCGCACGAGAATTCTGGTCACTATGCACTGCCACCTAGAAGTAATTGGATGAGCGTAGCGAGCAAAGCGAAGAATCCATTTCACTACACTGGTGAAAAAAATCCGGAATGCTTTTTTTCTTTCTTTCTTTCTTTTTTCTTTTTTTGTATTTTTGTGAGTCTGTTAACACGATTCCTGCTAAACCGATACTCCAATTGCGATGAAATTTTATGGAGGCCTTCGAAATCTCTGAACTTAGAACTGCCACGTTTTTGAGCGCAATCGGAAAATTATTTCTCATGAAAATCACAATTTTACGATTTTTTTCGATTTTTGAAAAATTTCTTTGACTTATAACACTTATATGCTTTTTTCGATTTTAATGATTTTTTCACAGAACCTTAATTTTATGAATTAAGATATTCGTGTAAAATTTTGGGGCAACAAAAAATTTTTTTCTCATGAATATCGAAATTTTAGTTTTTTTTTTTTTTTAAACAGTTTTTTAAATTAAACACTTACATGTTTTACCTTGTAATGTTTTTTTTACAGAACTTTTAATTTTATAATTATATATTCGTGTTAAATTTGAGCGCAATCGAAAAATTATTCTTATAAAAAATTGCAATTTACGACTTTTTTTTTTTTTTTAAATTAGATTAATTAAAAATTTAAAAATTTAAAAAATTTTTTTTATTAAAAGGTTTTAATATTTTAAACTCAAAAACTAAAATTTAAAACATTTATTTCTATAGATTCTGGCAATTTTTTCAACTTTTTTTTCAAAATTTAATATATCACCTTTACCTTAATGTGCATGTGAAATATGAACTTTGGTTGCCCCCCCGTTTGGTGTCGGCCCAAAAATCACGAAAATATCGCACTAAAAACAAAAAAAATCGAAAAGTACGATTTTCATAGAAATTTTTCTTCGATTTCCCCAAAAAGTACAAGTTAAGTTCAGGATTTCAAAGGGCCCATCAAATTTTTTTATCAAAACGCATTTGCCGTTTTTCCCCGGGAGAGAGCGAACAAAAGACAGAAAACAAACAAAAAAAAAACCCCGGGTAAATAATTTTGGGGGGCGGTGAAATTGAAGCTTCGCTTCGCTCATCCAATTAGTCTGGGTTTAGTCCAGAAATACTCCGTTCCAGTAACCTCCCATTCCATCCCCTCCCTTTACAGCACTTTTCTCTAAATTTATACATATCCTCCTGTACATTTCTAACTTTAAGGTAAAACCCATTAAATATTTTTTTATTCCTTTTTAAAAAAAAGGAATTGTTTCCCAAATTTTGTTTGTTTTTTGAACTATTAGGCTTTTCCCATTTCTTGTTACCTTTTATTATAAAAGTTCTCTTTTTTTCTTTAAATTTTTTCTAAATAATCTGGCCCAACCCTTTTGAAATTTTAAACGAAATTTAGGGTGTTTTAAAAAAATTCTCTGTTTAACATTTAGCCCGCCTAAAGTTTTACACATCTTTTTAATAGATGTTTTTTTTTTTATTGCCGGGGTTGCAATTTTTTGCCACTGAATTTTGCTCAAGAATATTGGGTTTAAATTTTTGAAATCGATTTTGGGCGAAGCGAAGGTTTTCCCATGATTTTTTCCCCTTTAAAAATTGTGCCCGGCTTTGTTATTGCCGCGCACCCCCCCCTTTTTTTAAGTCGACCCACAAAAAACTATAAAAACCAAAAAAAAAGGGGAACACAAAATGAACATACCAAACAAAAACAAAAAACCAAACTAACAAGGGATTACAAGATGCAACATAACCTCACTGCCAAAAACCCCCACTCATCTAGGGCAAGTCAGGTCACGGACATCCGTTTTCCCAACTGGCCGCGAAAATATTTCACGGATTCGCTATTTTTAAAACAAAGTACCACAAAAAACCCTTTTAAAGTCGCTATTTTTTAAATTTTTAAAGTACCTAAAAAAACCTTTTAAAGGCGCTTTTTTAAAACTAAAGTTTTTTGTAAATTTCTTCATTCACAATCTACCCACGTTTTTTCCCCCCCCCCCCAAAAACCACAAGTCGAAAAAAATGTAAAGGGGCATGCGCCCCCAATCCCGGGTGTCCGTGACCTGAGCCACTGCCCCCAAACTAGCTCATCCCCAAACATCCCCTCGTCACGGTTTTAAAGGTTTAAAAATTTGGGGGGCCCAGGCCTTTGGGGCTATTGAATTTACCCCTACCTACACAAATCCCTAGGCCTAGGCCTACATTGCAGTTTGCAGAGTGGGTAGCGCGGGGTAGGCCTAGGCCTAGCCTATCCGAATGGACGAAGAGGCAGCAACACGTGATGGCCTAGGCCATCTTCTGTCAACATCTCTGCTTGAATTTGATTTTAAGACTGTTTTGAAAGAGTTGTGTGAACTTTCTCAGAAAACTAGTCCTACGAAAGCCGAATCAAGGTGAGTAGAGTTTCAGTATCTTCCAGTATTGGGGAGAAACGCGTTATTAAACTCGAATTCTTATCATGACGGCCTCCAAGTTCAAGTTTTTATTAATCCTTAGATTTATACAAGGTACAAATCCTAACCTAACCACTAATACAATGCTAGGTAGGGCCTAGGCCTAACTCAAAGGAAGTAGGCCCCTTATTGCTAAAGACCATTAACCTGTCAATCATGTCTTTTCTTCAGCAAAGTAGCTACTCACCAACTAGGGCCTAGGGTTGCCATAATTTAACGGAGTGGATATTCTTACGGCATGCCGTAAGAATTACTACACACTATTCTTACGGCATGGAGCGAACTTTTTCGTTTGGTATGCCTAGTTTTTCAGGCACTTATTCGGCTAGGGGGGTCCAACTTTTATACACCTTGTTAACACTGCTATTATTGCCTTGTTACTACTTATGTTAAAGGTGTACTTTCGTTAGGTTAGCCGAACTTTCCGCTGGCTACAGTGCGCCGCGCTAGTTCTAGGATATAATCGATAAGAGCGCACCCGAAATCCTTTCCGTTACAGTGTAGGCCCTATATAAAAGTTGAACCCCCCTAGCCGAATAAGTACCGTTTTGGATCAGTAGGTAGGGCTAGGCCTACTTTTGATTTAAAATAGCGACGTTAAAGGTTTTGTAGGTACTTTTGATTTAAAATAGCTACGTTAAAGGTTTTGTAGGTAGCCTACTTAAGATTTAAAATAGCGACGTTAGGCCTAGCCTAGGCCTGCCTAGTGCATGGTCCACCGCCTGCTCGAATGGGATGAACCCAAATAGACTGCCTGTTTTGTGAGCCAACATTTCGGTCCTAATCACAGTCGATGAAAGAAGATTTTTGCGCCGTAACTAGCACGCTCTGTTGAGTATATGAAGAAACATGACAGGTTTTGTTTACCGACACACAGTCACACACACACACAAACTCAGACAACCAGAGATCTTAGATAAAGGTTTTTAGTTGGAGCTTCTTTGCAACTTCAAATTGTTTGGCGCAAAGAGGCGCCGTAGCTGGCGCTTTCTTGCGGAATTCTTACAAAGCTGTCTTTTGTTGGTCAATTATTTAACATGGGAAAATGACTCACAAAACAGGCAGTCTATTTGGGTCCATCCCATTCGAGCAGGCGGTGGCATGGTCATAGTAGGCATAGACCGTAAGAATTACTATACACTATTCTTACGGCGCGCCTGTTGATGAGTCACGTGATGAGACAACCAATGAAAACACATACGTACCGTAAGAATAATTTCTAGTAATTCTTACGGTATGCCGTAAGAATATCCTCTGCCATAATTTAAACTAAAATCCTAAATCCTTCCAGGGAAAACAGCTCGGGGGGTTTGGCACCGCATGCGAAATTTTGAAAAACTAGGCTTTAACCTTCTCCCGGGCATAGCGTCCTAAAGCGTTGCAAAGTGCCTGTGTTCCTCTCCTGTGTAATATGCACGGGAGAGGGTTAATATTGTCCCTACCTCCCACTAACATATGTGTAACTTGTCTCGCAGGTGTTGCTCTCACTGTACCTCCCACACACCGATATTAACCTTCTCCCGGGCATCGCATCATAAAGCGTTGCAAAGTGACTGTGTTCCTCTCCTGTGTAATATGCACGGGAGAGGGTTAAAGGCCGATGCACAATTGCCCGGTAACGAGAACTGGAACGAGAACGAGGACGTGAAGACGCTAACGTTAAGGGCTTCAATGCACAATAGCCCGTGAAGCAAGCCGACGGGAACATATCAAATAGTGTGTTCATTATATTTTGTTATTTTGTTATTCCGCATATTTGTATTTAATTTATTTCGCATATTACTCGCGTATAAACCATCAATCAGCTGATAAAATAGTGTCAGGACGTGCACATCTTGATTCTGATTGGTTCCGGTAAGGTACTGAACGGGAACGTTACGGAAAGTTAAAACTTGGTGATGTTCCCGTTGTCGTTGCCGGGATACGGGAACGACCGGCAACGGGAAGCTTTATTGTGCATCGTGACGTGTAAGTTAATGTGTGATTCAACTTTCTTCCTGTTATCGTTAACGGTAGCGTTATCGTTACCGCCACCGGGCAATTGTGCATCGGCCTTTAGAGTGCGTTTTGAGCGTTATAGATAAAAAATACCGGACTGAATGCAATAACGAAATGTTGTTGTTTTTGTAGTGCAAAAAACAGAAAACCAACAAAAATGCATTGAAATTTGGAACACTCATGAAATGACACCACAAGTCTAAAGTCTACGGTTAAAATGAGTAGGCTATAGCCCTAGTTATAGTGAGAAGGACTGTTAAGATGTTCCATAAAAACTTTAAAATTATATTATCACAATCATAAATCAGGTACAATAACTAGCTACTAAGTAGCTACAAAAGGTTTAAAGATACTTTAGGTAGGCCGCCTAATGTAAAAAATTTCTAGACAGAAAAAAAACAAAAAAAAAAAACAAAAAAAAAAACAAAACAACGAGATAAAATTTTTTGGGGGGTCGGTGAAATTGAAGTCTTTTCTATCGCTTCGCTCCGCTACGCTCATGCCATATAACGTATTCAATTAGAAGAGTCAGATTTCAAAATCGTCAGCCGTAGCACAGATAAACTAAATGATTACCTTGGGAGATAAGTGTGAATGTTGAAATTGACCGATAAATAACGCTATGCTATCTAACATCAAGTGTATGAATCCGTATTATTAATAACAATAGCTTGAATATTACACCATTGCCATTGGTAATATTTTTATAAGAAGAAAAAAAGTAACTTGTATCCATGCAACAAACTTAGAACTTACAGTGCCGTCATCAGTGAGAAAAATTAAAACGCGGGCAACGCGGGCGGCATGGGTGTAAAGATCGTCATTGACTCAATGTGGTCAGGTTAGGGTTGGGATGCTTGAGTTTTCCTTGTTTTGCTAGCTCCTATTGTCAGGCAGCGTTTTGGTCATTTTTGGTCCCCGTCTCTAGAGAAGGTCGTTGCCTTTGTACACACGTGCTCGTTGTGTTTCACTGGCAATGTTTACTCGTGAGAGGAGAGAGGGTGTTGTGTGGCGATGGGGGGGTGGGGGTTGGGGGGCACCGAGTTTAGTCGTACCAACACTGGTGTTTAGTTTCAATTAATTCAGTAAAGATTTTTTTTCCAGTGATATGTAAGTAAATAACCAAAATAACCTTCCCTATAAAATACAAAAAAATATTGGTAGTAAGTAACCAACTGTCTCCCCCCCCCCCCCCTCCCCACGTGGCGGTGACCTATGTCCGTGTTAAATTAACACTTGTCCTTTACCCAAATCAATGCGCACCATGGACGTTTTTTATTGGTCTATTTTTTATTTTGTTACAACTTAGATGGATGAAAACCACAGAGAACTGATCACCGGCTTACGGGCGGACCGTAATGCATTAATACTGTTCTAGATTGGTGTAGGCCTATTGTAAGATCGAATTGAATTTTGAATCAAAGATTGGGTTCGGAGACCGCGCCTTTTTAATCACTTCCACCAACTAGGAAGTATTTCACGTATATAAAATCGATAAATCTTTACTATTTTACACCAATTGTCTAAGCCTACCTGACATCATGATTATCCTATTTTTCCTGGAAATCGTATCAAGAAAGTAAAATGTGGGGTATCGATACCCCAAATTTCTGTATTGTTTTCCATATAACTAATTCACGATTTTCTATTCATTAAAAAAAATCATACAAATTAGCAAGTTGCACATTTTGCACACACTGGCAGTTGATCTAGACGTGGCAGTTATTAAATTATTCTTGTCATCACGCACAGGTCGAGGTAAACACAAAACGGCCTTATACTGTCAGTGGCAAAAATTCATAAGTCATAAAGTGATATTGATCTTTTTGTTAGTTATCGTTCACATCGTCGATTGCGTCCAGGGCCTGCAGGGTTTGGCCTTTGGTCACATTTGGTTTATTGTCCTCCTGTCCCACACTGAAAAATCAGTTTTGTGTGAGTGTGACCGAGTGATCGACTCTGCATACGCTGATTTATTTATTTAGTTTTTATCTTATCAGCTGTTCTAAATAAAGAAGCACGAAGAAAACAAAAGCAAACCGATTTGCCTTCAACAAACCTGTACTGGTTATGCCTAGGCACTAAATACGTGTATTAATGGTGATAAAGAAAGAGAGACATTATTATTTGAAAAATAAATTGTTGAAGCAAATCAAATAAATAGTTTACTTTTTTGATTCCTCTATGAATTTGCCCTTGTTTGAATCAATGAGCATCGAAGAATGTTGCTTTTTTTTCCACCTGATCATACCTTATTTCTCACCCCCTCCGCATATTTCTCACCCCCTCTCGCGGTATCGCATTTGTTCGTAGTGTTCACAGATACCAGAGTACACTACGTGTAGTGTACTCTGTTATCTGTGGTAGTGTGTGGCCTAGGCCTACTTAGCCCTCTTGTCCGTGCCGGCGCCTGGTCGAGAGGAGTGAGCCGCGTGGTTTTGTTTTCTGTGGTAGCTCGATGACCGCCTTTGTGTCTGTATGCTATTTGGATGTCGGAAATACTGCCCCGAAAATCGAAGTGACGTCAAAACAAAACATCGCGAATTAATTCACAATCAAATCTACCATTTTTATTTCGATTACAATGCCCATGTTTTTGTCCCTTGAAGCTAATTCATAAATAACAGACTTATATGTGGTTGCCAAACCAATTAAAGTAATTTGAAATTTAAACGGGAGAAAGTTGTTTGGGTGAACAGCAGTGACCTGGCCCAATGAATGTCCTTATATTATAGCCCCCTGCCCCATCCTTAGGCTCGTCACATCATCCATGGTCGCTATGGTGTTTATTAACTAGGAAAAACCCTAAAGGTCCCCGCCGCGGTTGATGATGAGCTTTTTTTAAAGCTTTTAGTTTTGCGTGGATATCTTTTACTTTTGCAAGTGCTTTGTTTTCTGCTGACGCAATTGTAGGTGATTGTTGTCAAGTTTCTATTGTTTCTTTTTCTTGTTAATTGTTGTTATTATTAACGTAAAAATCTTACTTAAAAGCTATATTTTCTATAGATTCTGGCTAACTTTTTCAACATTTCTTCATAAGGTACTACATCACCATAACCAACTTAATGTCCATGTATAATATGACGTTTGTAGGCCCGAACCTTTTGGTCAGACAATTGGCCCAATGGTACAACATATCGCACAAAAAGTCAAAAAACGTATATCGAGGAAAACGCTTAGTCCCGCCGCGTTGTTGGATGAGCGTATTGGTGCATTGAGCTGCCATGTGTTTATGCGATTTTCTGTTCTGTGAAAAATCATTACCAAGTTGAAGATTTTTTAAAAATTATTTAAAAAAAAAATTCTTTTTTAAAAAAAAATAAAAAAAAAAAAAAATAAACTGTAATTTTAGATTTTTTTATTAAATCGTAATTTTAAAAAGAAAAAAATCGTAAATTTCGATTTTCATAAGAAATAATTATTTGATTGTGCTCAAATTTCACACGAAATATATCGATTCATAAATTAAGTCTGTTAAAAAATCATTACACATCGGATCAAGCATGTAGTGTTATAAGTCAAGAATTTGTTTTAAAAAGAAAAACCTACGTAAAATTGCGATTTTCCATGAGAAATAACATTTTTTCGATTGCGCTTAAATTTTCCCACGAATATAATAAATTCATTAAATAAAGGTCCTGTGAAAAAGCATACAATCGGACAAAGCGTGTAGGTATATAAATCGAAGAAATTTTTTTCAAAATCGACAGACAATCGTAAAATTGCGATTTTTTATGAGAAATTTTTTTTAGGGGGGGGGGGGGGGGGGGATTGCGCTCCAAACGTGGGGAGTTCCTAAGTTCAGAGATTTCGAAGGTCTCAATAAAATTTCATCGCAATTGGAGTATCGGTTTTAGCCGGAATCGTGGCTAACAACAGACAAAATACAAAAAAAA
This sequence comes from Sweltsa coloradensis, assembly GCA_024449915.1. Taxonomy (NCBI): domain Eukaryota; kingdom Metazoa; phylum Arthropoda; class Insecta; order Plecoptera; family Chloroperlidae; genus Sweltsa; species Sweltsa coloradensis. The sequence continues at coordinate 355,654 of JAMZAV010000911.1, read as the reverse complement.
AGAAAAAAGAAAAACAAAACATTCCTGATTTTTTCTGCCAGTGTAGTGAAATGGAATCTTCGTCTTCGCTCGCTTACTACCGCTCGCTACGCTCATCCCAAAAAGCTTTATTTCTCTCTATTCTGGCTACTTTTTTTCAACTTTGTTCTTTCAGAAGTATACATTACCATTACCTTAATGTCCATGTGAAATACTGAACGTTTGTAGCCCCACCCGTTTGGTCTAAATTGGCCCAAATGGCACTAAAATATCGCAACTTAAAAATCGAAAAAAATCGTAAAAGTACGATATTTCATGAGAAATATTTCTTCGATGTACCAAAAACGTGCAAGTCCTAATTCAGTAGAAAACGAAGGTCGTGTCAAATTTTCATCAATATCGCATATGCCGTTTGCCCGGTAGAGAGGCGAACAAACGAACGGAAAAACAAAACAAACAAAAAAAAAAAAAAACAACCGAGCTAAATTTTTGTGGGGTCGGTGGAAATTGAGTCTTGCGCTTCGCTCATCCAATAAATAAATCATAAATAAATAATAACCATAATAAACAATAATCACAAGTTTCACAACACAGAAATGCCACCGCGCCACAGACGTGAGTGGTTCTTGCTCTGTATCGACTGGTGCTACGCACATCTGTGTTGTGACTTTTGAAGGTAAGGAAGGACTGGGGAAGGGGGAGGGGGAGGGGAGGGATGACTGTAGCCAGACAGATAATAGACAGATAACAGACAGACACCTCGTCGCTACCGATCTCGTGTTGATCCCTTCTGCGTGCGTCGCCAAGCAAGCAAGGGTTGGGCTCCGAGCCCCGAGGCGTTCAATTGAGGTCGCACAAGGCTCTGGCACACAGCAGCCCGCGAAGTGAGTTAACACCGAACGACGAGGTCCGGAAAAAAAACGTTTCGTCCTTTTGTTGTTAATGTTAGCTCCCAGGTTAGGGGCACATTCGCTCTCAACCTCTCACAGTCGAGCTCGTGTTTGTGGTTCACACTTCAGAATAATTTCGGCCATATTGCGCAGCATCTCGCCCTATCCCGTCACGTATCTGCCCACGTAGTGTACTCTATTATCTGTCTAAACAGTGATTAAATAATTCCAGGAAACTACTTTTCCGCGGCCAATAAACCAAGTAAATTTAAAGCACATAATAATATTTGCTCTCTTTCGAAAAAGAAGGAAAATCATAAACTTAATGCAAAATAACACTTCTGTCAACTTACCCTTATCCATGTGACTGAGTGGGTACACTCTAAATTATGTATGTTATTTATTTTTTTAGGTAAACTGAATCTAGCCAGTGTTTTTGCTGCTTCTACAACTATATAAGTGCTTCAGCATGTCAATGTCGCCTATATTGTATAGAGGGCGATGCAGAATACATACCGTAGTAGTTTCATAACAACAAAAAGTCCTTTGCCGTCCTGTTCCACCACCCTGATTTTTCTACTTTCTTAAATATGTAATTTGTAAAATTAGCCCTAGAACTATAATTTTCAAATTTTCTGATCAGGCACAGGCCAAACAAAAAACCTCCTTTATATTATTTGTTTTACTTTATTCTATTGTATTTTTATAATGTGGTTTTAAGAGGTATAACCTTATGCATATAGATCTCTCAACACCATAAAAGCCCTAGCGAAAACGACGAGTCCACTGTCTTGAATGCAGGCGATGAGCGCATACCGCATACGCGGGTGATCGTCGGAGAAAAAATTAGGTGCGGGGCGGCGAGTCATATCGCTCCTGCGACCGTAAGCAAGTAAGCTTATTGGGGAGGTTTGTTCTTACGGGTCGCCGTGAGAACTGAGCCGTAACGCCGCCCGTATCTAAACGGAACTTCCTAAAAACAGGAATGACTTGGCCCGGAGGGCGCGCTACAGTAACGTCGCGGGCCACGGGGGGGGGACGTGTGTCTGGTAATCTATAGTATGTTATACACTTTGTGACTGAAGCCTCATGAACCCTTTTCTAACTTTCTATGGAGTTGTGGCATCTTAATTTTCAATTACGGTATTTGTAGGCCTTACAATTTATAAGTAAAAAAAAAAATGGCCTCTTCAAAATAATTTTTCAAAACAGGGGGGGGGGGGGGGGCAACTACACCTCGTAGGCTTCGGTACAGCTTTCATGTAGATGGTTTGTGTTGCTGTAGATTTAATTAAATGTCAACTAACTCTTTTTTTCTTGATCAAGTTTTAGAGAAAAAGTTGCATTTTCAAAATCGTGTTTCCTGCCATTGGTAAAATTCAGATCTTCATTTTATTCGCCATGCTAATCCCTCAAAGAAACTAAAATTTACAAAGAGGCCGGCTATGTACCAATTATAAACTTCGTCAAAATGTTGACTACCACTTCTGTTACGCATGCCTCGATGTTGCCAAAAAGACTCGCTTCAAACAACGAACACATTTAAATTGCTTTTCCGTATTATGTTGAAAGGAGTGGAGCCTCCGATCGGCAATACTTTGGCGAGCTCGAAGAGGATTTAAGGGTTTGACAGTTTAACAAGACTACTTATTCCGCTTGAATCGAAGAGGCGCCGCCCCCAAAATAGGCAATGGTGGTAAATGAAGAATCCTTCTTTAGACGGTAGGCCTAAATAACAAAAATACCGCTAACAATGAAAAATAAATTCTTAGAGAAAATACTATAATGTACAGCCAAATTTTTTCTCTTTACCTATACTGAAGAAAACCGACTGAAATTAATCTTGCAGAAACAATCATCTAGCTAGCCAACGTTAATGCCGAATCTTTATATTCCTCTCAGCTAGACCTGTCACAGTTGTTTAGTATGGATGCACATCGTATACTAGTTTCAATTATTGATTATCAAAATAGTATGTCATTTCGAATCGATATCACTAATAAACTGTTCCGACCTATAAGTGGCCAAGTGGAACCTCAGTGGCAAGTGAGTCAAAACAAAACAATTCACGTTCCATTTACATACCTGGCTGTCTTCGATGTCATGTGTTTTTTGGCTTCCTTTTTACACACGCTTATAGTAGCTTCGTGTGTTTGTCTGTCTGTCTGTCTGTCTGTCTCACTGTCTAGACAAATCTTAATGATTTCAATATTTCATTACAATTGCTTATATTAGCTTATTGTGCTTGTCTGTCTGTCTGTCTGTCTGTCCCTGTCTGTTTTTGTCTGTCTGTCTGTCTTTCTGTCGTCTGTCTGGACGGACGGATCTTACAATCGATATTTCACGCCACTTCTCAATGTCCAATCAGCTGAAGATTTTTCACGAACATACATATACTTGACGACAATAGATGAATCAATTAATAGATCCTCAAATTAATCAATTAATTCATCGTAATTAATAATTAAAGTTTTATATGGGAATCGATATTTCACCCACTTCCCAATGCCCGATCGAGCTGAAATTTTTCACACAGACATATTATTTCTTGATAACATAGATTGAATCAATTAACGAGATTCACTAATTAGGGTAATCAATTAACTCATCGAATTAATAATTACGTTTTATATGGGAATTTATATTTCACCTCCACTTCCCAAAGTCCATCAAGCTTGAAATTTTCACACAAGACGTACACTGCTAAATCAGCTTCATGTGTTTGTTTGTCTGTCCTGTCGTCTATCTTGTCCTTTATTGCTATGCGACGACAACACTCACCACGCTCCAACTTACAATCCCCTGCGGTGAGTCATTCACCATGTACGTAAAGTTGCGTGTCCCCTCGCCTGGTTTCGACCTCACAGTTTTGATCGGCATGGAGTTTGTTCCGAGCGCACAACACTGTTATCTATCACGGTAGGAATGGATTGTTAAAAAAATAATACATATAATTTAAAAAATATAAAAAAATAAATACATTATTACGTTAAACTAAAAAAGTAATAAAATAATATTACTGAAAAAATAATTTTTTTATAAACAACGCTTATATTTAAATGTACTTAAAAGTTAAAAAAAATAAATTTCGCCCATCAAATTTTTGCCTTACTCGGATTAAAGCGTTGGGCGCTTTCCTTCCATGAACCCAAAATTCGTAATCTATGTCAATACGTAATGCGCCCAACGCCTTTAAATTTCCGATTAAGGAAAAATTTGTTGGGCGAAAATTTATTTTTTGCTTTTTAGTACATTTTAAATATAAGCATGGTTTTTTTTTAAAAAAAATCAAAAAGTTTCATGTAATATTTATTCGACTAATAGATTTACGTTCCCCAACATAAATCTCGAGTGTAACCATCAGCCCAGCCCAGTGCATGGCACAACGTGAGATAAGGCTTCTCCGTATTTCGAGTTTTTCTTCCGTGCCACATTGACGAATTATTTGATATTTCGACAATCGATAAAATGCATTGTGGTTATCGATTATCGAAATTATATCCATTATTGATTTTTGATAGATAATTTGATTATCGTGTGCCGGTGTCATCACTAATTGTTAGTAGGTACCGTTGAAGACAGATTTCTTGTGGAACTCGCTAGATTCTATAAGTAATATCTGAACATGTCCACTTATATTGCCAAAGATATGCCTGCCGTGTTCTGAGTTTATTAGTTTAATGGTATGCCTTTAATTATTGATATGAATTGCCTATTGGATGCCCTAATGAACTAAATAAATAGTAAATTTGTATCTGTTTAACTTTAATGTACTTTTCCCAGATTTTGCTAGAAACCATGCACACTGTTGGGCAGGCTGATGACATTAATTTACAACCTCCATTTCAAGGTTGGCTGACCTACCACCACTGGTTGTAACGACGAAGTGATACAGTCTCATCCTGCTTCAACTTTAAGTGTATTTTGATACGGTTGCTAGGTCAACCTTTTGCTGGAGGCACCCCGTGTGAATCAAGGATCGGTAGTTCTACTTTCTTTGTTCAATAAACCGTCTTAGAAATTATCACATGTGTGTGAATGGCCATGCTATGACTAAGGTGACCATATTTTTGAGCGTTACAAACTGGGACAACTCAAGTGTAAGAATATTTGGATGAGCGAGCAAAGACTTCAATTTCAACCGCCCCTCCAAAAATCTAAGCTCCGGGGTTTTTTTTTTTTTTTTTCTGTCTGTCCTGTTTGTTCGCTCTCTACCCGGCAAACGGCAATATGCGATCTTGATGAAACTTTGAGGACCTTGAAATCTCTGAACTTAGACTTGCTATTTTTTTGGTACAATTGAAGAATATTTCCTCATGACTATCGTACTTTTAATAACGATTTTTTTCGATTTTTAGTGCGATATTTTCCGTGACATTTGGGCCGATTCTGAACAACGGGTGGGGCTACAACGTTCATATTTTCCATGCACATTAGAGGTAATGGTGATGTCTTGACGTTGAAAGAACAAGTTGAAAAGTTTTAGCCAGAATCTCTAGAAATAAATGTTTTATTTGAGTTTTTTTGAGTTTGTTAAATATTAAAACCTTTATTTTCTATAATTCTTCTTCTAGATTCTAGAATGTTTAGTTTGAGTATTTTGAGGTGTTAAATAATTCAACCTTTTTATTCTATAGATTCTGGCTAACTTTTTCAACTTTTTCTTTCAAAAGTCATACATCACCCTTACCATCATGTCCATGTGAAATACGAACGTTTGTAGGCCCACCCGTTTGGTCAGAATCCGCCAAATAGCACGAAATATAGATTTCTCAGGATCTTTCCTCACAGCCTTGTATGAAAACTTCACAGGAGATTTTATACCTTACTCACAGCCTTGTTACAAACAACAAAGATCCAACGACCTATGAATTGCTTTGTTATGGGCCGTGTTATTAATATGTTTTTTTATTATTTTAAAATTAATGTTCACATTTAATAATTAAAAAGCTCATCCATCAACGCACGACTAAAAAAAGCGTTTGCGAAGCTTCCCTAGTTTGTATTTCCATAGACCATTTTGGGGTCTGGGGCCAGAGCCCCAGCCAGCGCGCAGGAGGCATATTTTTTTTCGGAGCTACTATTTGGTCAAATACCCGAAAACAGCTTTCTGACTTGAAAAGATGAATTAAAAATGGTTTTAATGTGTACATTTTCGTAGTCATAAAATCTTTATCTAGTGGCTTAAAAATGATAGTACAAAATAAAATACAAGCCCTCGGCAGAAAATAATGCGTGAAATGTATTAAAATTAAAATAAATAAATAAATTGTATTTAGAGTCTATCCACTCAGTTATATAACTGATTTTCAGTGGAGGACTTTAATCAAAGCGACCAAGCCAACCCTCTAATGAAGTCCCAATCAATAATAAAGATAATTGAAAATGCATTGAATTTGTATAGCATATGGATGATTTAATTTTTAATACATTTTGTCTAAACAACAAAATAATTAGTGTAGGTAGGCCTATGTCATCAATCAAAAACGTACTTCAATTACATGATTATTACATTTTGATATTTCATTATTGATAAACAAAATCAATGCAAATAATGACTGAGAAAATTAGGGGTGTGCAAGTCCTGATTTTTTCATTCGAGTCAAGTCCAAGTAAATTCGTCTTTTTTAAATTTGTTGCCTTTGGACTATATATTAGTGATGACAAATCGGGTGTAAATATGGAGTCGAATCCGGAGCCTTGGGAGCCGGGTAGGAGTCCGACTTCCCAATCCGCACTAATTTTTTTTTTTTTTTTTTAAATTTTTTTTTATGCAAAAGTTATTTTTAGCCACTACACTAGTTGCACACGTGTTTCGGGAGCCGTTCCCAGACCCCAACCCCCCCCCCACCCTCCACCCACTACGTATCACTACTTGCGTTTCTCTTGGCCCGGCCAAGACTCTCGCTGATTTTGTTATGTTTAACTTTTGAGATAAGATAACACTAACGAGACAACAAGTGCAATCTCATTCAATTTATCATCAAAAAAAAAAAGAAAAAAAAAAAAATTTCCCCCCCGACTGATGGAATACCTTGAAAATGGAGTCCGACTCCGACAGGATTCGGGTATAGGGGATGGGACGTTTTAAACTTTAAACGTTTTCGTGGACGGTTAGAGGTTATTAAATTCGCAAAACGTTAGTAAAAATAAAAATAAATTTTTTAAATTTTTTTTTTAATGAAATTTATTTTGTTATCACTTTTGGAGCCTACACAAACACGGGCTAACAGATGAGTCCGATAATTTTCTAAAAATGCAATTTTGGTGGGGTGCCGGGTACCAGGCTGTATTATGACATCGTGTCTGTTAACATATGGTGGAAGTGCCGGGTCTAAATGCAAGAGCCGATTTTTGTTTTTCTTTTAGAAATTAGGGTTTAAAACGTTTACACAAACGCAATTAGTTCAAGGGGTTAAACGTTTTACGAATTAAAGCTTTTTTTCCCATACCTACTATATATTTGTTTTTTACAATTTATTTCAATATTAATTTTATTTACTGATATGTCCTAGTTATGTTTGCTAAAAATTTATTAAAGAGTAAACATCTAATTGATTTAAAATGTTAATCCCTCTCTAGATCATTTTAATGAATGATGTTTTAGGGCTAGACTATGACATATAATTCTGTAAAAGTGGTATAACTTGAAAATGTTGATACAAACATTATAGTGAAATATTTTTATTATTTGTGCAAAAAAAATTCAGAACTTCCCAAAAGAACACAAATGTGGTATCAAAAGACTGAGGTTAGTATAATGGATTATTCAGAGGGTTGGTCAGAGAGCAGTAGGAACATTTGAAAGTAGGGGGGGGGTGGTGAAATCCTTCAGAAGATTATGCTGCCGTGTCAGCTTGGGGTCTGGGGCGAAGCCCCAGTCGCCAGAGGCTTTTTCACGAAGGCGAAACAATTTTCAACCAGACCAAGTTTATTTCGTCATGTTTTAACTGCTTTCTGGACCTCTGTAAACAATGTTTTACTGCCACTATCTGCGTTCTAAAAACTAAAAACATGAACGTGAAGTTGGCCCATATTTAGTAAATTTTCAAACCTAATTTTTTTGTTAATGACGAAGCATTACACCCAAACATATTCGTTTTACCAAGGTGGAGTGTCGAATTGTATAAGTGTAAAGTGCATACTTTCTACATAAATTCTTGGATAATATTTAACTCAGTAATTTTTGCCCCCCCTGCACCCCCCCCTCCGGTTCCTACGGTTAACGCCAAGATAGATAAAGATATCTACATTTTCGCACTCAAGCCGACCCGGCTCCCTCCATCAAAATCATTGAATGAGTCTAGCACACCCCTAGAGAAAATCAAGTTATCTTCTTGGGAGTGGAAGAACTATATCAATGTTTATTACTGTTAGTATTTATCCGAGCAGTGTATTTTTAATTAAACATTAATCCTTCCCCACACGTGTACATTTGACAGACTAACTGGACATTTCCCATCACAAATTGAAAACCGGTACAAATACGTCATGTTAACAAGTCTCTGGACACCGGTACGAAGTGTTTGCTGAACGGTAATGTACCGGTCACGGTACGTCTGGTCACCTTAAGCTAATGACTCGAGTCATGAGAATCATTACGCACAAGTAAACTTCTTTCTCAAACTATAAACATAGTGTCACTTATCAACCCACCGTGCCATGTCTCAATGCATTTATAGTTTTTTCTACACGACCCGGCAGTGCCAGCGCGACTGGTCTAAAATAATCTAGGCCTACAAAGCAACTATTGCGAGCAATGACCACTGTTTAACTAATCCTGTTGGTTAGTTTTAAAATATCTGCAATATTTTAGGATTATGTGGTTGTTAATAAGTTATATTAAAAACAATATAGATGTACTAGTTATTATAGTGCTACTTTGCAGCTAAAATCTACAACAAATTTCCTTGTTATATGAAAATTAATGCCTTCATCAGTTTAAAAACTAAGTAAAGGCATATCTAATATGCATCCATTTTACTCCTTGACAAATTCCTTAGCACCAAAATTGTATATAATATTAAGTAGGCCTTATTCATCCCGCGATATTCATCGCATATATCACTATGGTTTTTGTTATAATGTAAACTCTTTTATGTGCTACTTAGTGTGTGTTTTGTGATAACGTCAAACTTTCACTTTTTTTTTTTGCATATACCGGATACTGTAGGTAGTAGCCACAAACAAACATTGTCAGAATCTATATTATACTAGTTTGGATCAACTGTGGTGGAATACATATTATTTATATGTATTTCCTTTGCCTTAACTTAAAACTTTACTGCAAAAAACAAGTTTGTGATCACTTTGTTTGTTTCATTTGTTTTATATGTGCATCATATGTCCAGTCTATTTATAATAAGTAGGGAGGTAACAACTATAGGCCTATGGTATTTAGTATTCTAGTTTTAAAAAGGCTGTTCCACCCTGTTTTTTCCATTGTCCTGAAAATATGTCAACTTTATGTAAAAATTATACTTGAATGAGTGGAAACCTGGCACTATTTAGAAACACCAATTTTTTTTTTGTGAATTCTGCACGCAGCACATATTTATTTCATCTTCAAAATAAGTTTCAAAACTCAATACTCTAACACATCGTTTCACATTGATGGTTGGTGTTTCTGTGTTTTCCCTTCCCCAGAGTGAGCAACAAGTTCATTGTGCACCAATTGGTATAATGAAATGACAACCATATCTGTACTGATTACATTTATTTTCGCAGCCTTTTTTCTTTGATTTTTGTCCTCTGCCGTTTTTGGCCCGGGCTTTTGTGGTGTTGGTAGATCATATATGTACGTGATAGTTTTTTGCTATGGGCCAATGGCTATCGATGTTTGGTGGTTATGGGACAGTGTTCATGTTTTAATTGGTGTCATTAAAAAGAGTACTGAAAGGATCCAAAGTTACTACAACATTTAACTTACTTACTTTATTTTATTAAATTTTTTTTGTGAAAAGTTCCAGAAGTGTGTAATTAATAGGTCACAATCACCTTCCTACATCCTAATAATTAGTATACTAATATAAACTATTCATCTCATGTTCTCTACAATCATTCAAATCGTCTTGTTTCAGATTCGATCACTGAACTGCATTCCTCTACTGCTTGTACTGCTTGCAACATGATGCAAGAAAATCCCTGTATCCTTCAACATTGGTACGGTACTTATTATTGTAGAGTTGATCTAGTTTATTTTTGTAAATTAAGAATCACGCCAGCACGCTTCATGCATGCACTCGCAGCTTTCCGCTATATCCCTAACCCAGGGGTTTCGTAGTGTGGGGGCGCGAATGAGGTTTGGTAGGTGGAGCGGCCAAGATGAGTAACCCGTAGTAACGTTATACATATAAATCAGTGGACTTTTTTTCAACTGTTAGTTAACAAAATACATTTTATTTTAATGTTATAAATATATAAATATAAATATTTTGTTACGAACAGTGAAAAAGGTCCCAATGATTATTATTTATAACGAGTACCCACGTGTTTAATAAATAAACACTAGGAAAGAATTTAAAAGTGAAAAATAAGAAGTAAAGTATGATTTTCCTTCACAATTATGTTTTAGGCACGTTAAAGGCATATATTCATATGAAATGAATTAAAAAAACAGGGCAAGTCCATAGAGAAGTGCAAAAAAATAAGAATGCCACAATTTTGTGGCACCCTTGGAATGAGGCATACATTCCTCCTTGTCTCCCAGCACCAGAGTTGGGAGGGAACCCCCTTACTGTCTGTGCTGACACTTTGTTGTGCCCAGTATTAATGGTGTGTGAAGTAACCTTGCTGAATGATGACAACATGCTGCAGATTTACTTCTTGCGTGGCCCAACCACAGGTTTTTTGGTTATGTGTTGTTGAGTTTTGTTTTGCATGTAGTTAGCTGATTTTTAAGTGCCACCCTCCAACTGCATGAGTCCCATGAAGGACGAAATGCGTCGTGGATTAAGTAACCAAACAACTTTAAATCAGCTCATTGTCATCTAGAGGTGAAAAGTTTTGTCGCCCCCAGCACCTTGCAAGTGCTGGGGTTTTTATGTTCTTTATGTTCTCATGCTTTCCAACCTGTCAACACCTTCTCCAATCACACTAAAACTAGCTGATTGCTTTTCCTATTGTTAACATTCCGTCTACAATGGTTTGTTTTGAACGCGACCCTCAGGGAATGTGACGGTGGTGGATGCCTGCTGCCACAGCTGGGTGAGGCGACGCTCGGTTAGAACACGAGTTGTATTGTACTTAAGTAAGGGGTTAAGCCTCGTTCACATAAAGTGATTAAGACTATGGTTTTAAAGTTGAACAATGTGATTTACATGGAAGCGTTCACGCAGATGACTAATGTCTAATAATTAAGATCTATGACTTAGCTGTGTTTAAGGCGAGATAACTAACGTTGGACTTCCTTTAGTCACTTGTAGTACCCAACCTATCAACGTCGATACGGTCACACGTACGACCAATGAACTCATTGCTACAGCAAAAAGTCAATGTTCCTGTTATTTTTACTTGCCTAGTATTTTTAATTTTTAAATTGACCGTTGTCTTGCCGCTTCTGTTCCTGCTTCCCTGTTGGTTCTGACGTCTCAAAAATTAGGTTAAGGTTTGACAAAACTTCATAATCATCTTGAAATTCACATTTCAACGATTTGTTTGGAATCGAGTGCGAGTATGACTAAGGTTAGGGGGCGAGCGACGTTCAAACTTTAGTCAGGTGTTAGTCTTAGTTATTCATCTCAGGTGCGCGAAAAAAAAGAAGCGCACCGGGCTAAGCCCACGCGTCTAGTCTCTGCTTCCACTAGCGCCTTATTACCGCACGCATACATTAGCACTTACACGGTGTTCGCCGACGGCTAAACCATGTGAGATAAAACCTGCAACTTGCTTCAATCGATGGGCTTTTACTATGAGATGACTCCATTTTCATTTCATCCCGATCTGAGATGCGTCTAGAAGTTATTGAGACGTCAAGATCGTTCGAAATCACTTTCTTCTTATGGGGGGGGCGGGCTGGCTTGCTGGCTGGCTTACGAATTATTTATCAGTTTGTGGCCCTCATGGATAATGGTAAAGAAACCAAAATTTGCACCGATGTCCGTCATCATCAATGGCCATGTTCTTGACAACGGTACTTGGATTAGATGACCGAACTTAGATAATGCAAAAATAACAATTTATTTACTTCGTGTTTTGCTTAGCATGGATAATGTTAGGAAACCAAATTTGCACCGATGTCAGTCATCTCAGTGGCCATATGCTATACAACGGTAATTGTATTAGAATGACAGGAAGTTGTAGATAATACAAAAAAACAAATTATTTTATTTATAACTGTGAAAAAGGGAGAAGAAATGTTTCATGGTATTCTTGGATGTAGAAAAAAGCATATGACAGTGTCCCAAGATCAAAGCTGGAATGCTTAAAAGATGCAGAAGTAGAACAAAGTCTAATAACAAGAATTTCAGCACATATGTCACAACAAAGAGCTGTGTTCACACACCATTTTGGTAGAACTACTTGGTTGAAATAAAGCGGTGCTACGGCAAGGTAGTGTGATGTCACCCTACATTATTTACCGTTTGTTTATGGAATAACCTACTGCGTAAAGTTGAACCCACAGAAAGTGAAACATCTAAAACTATGATATTTTGCAGATATATAGTGAGATGGTGGATACCATTGAAGAAGTACAGAAGAGCGTAGTAGATGGAATGAGGAACCACCTGAAGTTTAACAGAAATAAGCATTGAAAAGAGTGAAACATTATATTAACGAGAAAAGTAAACAAATCAAAAGAAGATCCTACTAACGGGGTGAAGAGCTGGCATGTGCAGAGCATTTAAATACCTCGGAGTATACTAACAAAGGACCAAAAATAGATGCTGAAATATCAAGAGAATTATATTAGCGACAAATTTTACCAAAGATCTGTACGTACACTATTATGGAAAGAATAAATATCATCCAGGTGCAAGATGTTATTGTACAAAATGTATTTCCTCCCAATAAATATCAATATGCTCCGTGACATGGACAATGGAGAAAGGAGACAGCAGATTCCAAGCAGCAGAGATGAAATTTTAAGGAGTTCTGTAAGCCTTAACAAAAATATACAAGGTACGGAGCAAACAATAAGAAACAAAACTAGGAGTGGAAGTTTTACGAATAAATAGGAAAGAAGACTTCGATGTATGGGCTCTTACTAAGAATGAACACAGATAGAATACCAAGAAGAGAATTTGAACCAACATGGGGGGAGTAAAGAGAGTTGGACGCCCAGATATAGATGGAGGGCACCAAATAAAATGGAACATTGAAGAAAGAGGAAAATCATGGGAAAGAATTAATGAAGAAGACTCTTGGGAAGGATAAAAAGAAATGAGAGAACTGTAAAATTCCTGTCATAGAAACATCGAAGTAGATGATGAGTTGTTGAGCCTGGCTAGCAACCCTAAAAGTCCACAGCCCGAGAAATTGGTGATACGTCACCCCCCGACCTGACTTTGTTGGAACCGGGTGTTTGGATTATTATTATAACTGCGATGCTCAACCTTTTAAATATCAATGAGTGAGAATTTTATTTTGAAAATCATTGTAAATAAAGTATTTTCTCTACTTGGATGCTAACCTCCATACCGCTGTACGTTCTAAAACTAGGAAAACGCCAAGTCCCGCCGCGTTGATGATGAGGCTTTTTAAAGTTTTTAGTTTTGCGTGGGATAATCTTTTACTTTTTGCAAGTGCTTTTGGGTTTTTGCTGCCTACGCATTGTAGGTGATTGTTTGTCAAGTGTTCTATTGTTACCTGTCATTGGCATTATATTGACCGTAAAGCACTCATATTAAAAGCTTATTTCTATAGATTCTGTTAGTTTTCCAACTTTTCTTTCAGGGAAGCAATACAACCATCACCATGACTTAATGTCCATGTGAAATATGAACGTTGTTACCCAACCCCGTTTGGTCAGAATCGGCCCAAATGTCACGAAATATCGCACTAAAAATCGAAAAAAGTCGTAAACGTACATTATTTCTGAGAATATTTCTTCGTTTTGTACCAAAAACATACACCTCTTAAGTTTAGAGATTTCCGAAGTCCTGTCAAATTTTCATCAGATCGGATATGCCGTTTGCCTGGTAGAGAGTTAACGAAACAGACAAAAAAACAAACAAAAAAAAACACCAGAGCTAAAATTTTTTGGGGGGTCGTGAAATTGAAGTCTTCGCTTCGCTCCTCCCAAAAATTATTAATATACCATACAAAATGCAAAACTTGCTAAAGGGGGCCCAGCCAAACGGAATACTAGTGCGTCAACTGCATAAAGTGTGATATCTAGAAGTGTGGCCAGCCCATTATTTTGTTTAAAATAAAATAAACATTTATTTAAAAAATAGTAATTAATAATATATCAAATATCCATGATTATTATCTAACTATAATTATGAATAAACATATTAACAAAAATAACAGCAACCTTAAATAAATTTATTGAAACATTTACATGTGTAAATATTAAAATTAACAGACGCCATTTCAAATTAAACTTGGTCGATGAATTTCTTAACTTGTTTGTCGTTACTGACTAACCAAACATAAACATCCACTCCATCGACCAAGCTTTTAATTTTGAATGGTGCACTGTTAATTTTAATATTTCCATATGGTAAATGTTTCATAAATTTATTTATGTTTATGTTTATTTTTGTTTAATATATTTATTTCATAATTATTAGTTTAGATAATAATATGGATATTGATATATTATTAATTAATTATATATTAATAAAATGTTTATTATTTTAAACAAAATAATGGGCTTGGCCACACTTCTAGATAATCACCACTTTATGCAGTTGAGCCACTTGTATCTTCCTCGTTTTCGCTTGGCCCCTTTTTTTGCAAGTTTTTGCATTTTTTTGTATGGTTGTCTTAATCATTTTTGGGTGTGAACGCGCCTGTAGTAATAATTTGGCATTCTGTGTAAAGATGGAGCTTTCTCAGATTTTGTTACTAGTATATCACCGTGACAAGCCCAATGAACTGTTTTCTGTATTATTGTGGATGAGCGTAGCAAAGGACTTCAATTCACTGACCCACCAAAAAAATTAACCTCGGGTGGGTGGTTTTTTTTTGGGGTTTTTTTTTTTTTGCTCCTACCGGCAACGGCATATGCGAATCTTGATGAAAATTGAGGGGACCTTCTAAAATCTCTGAACTTAAGATTCTTCCACGTTTTTGGGTACAATCGAAAGAAATATTTCTCATGAATATCGTAATGTTAAACGATTTTTTTTCGAATTTTAGTGCGATTATTTTCGTGACATTTGGGCCGATTCTGACAAACGGGTGAAGCTAACAACGTTCATATTTTACATGTACATTAGGTAATGGTTATGTTAGCTTTTTGAAAGAAAAAGGTTGTCCAGAATCCATATAATAAAGGTTTTTAATATGAGTTTTCCTGAGGTACATAATAACAATTTAACAAGTATCAATAGAAACTTGACAACAATCACCTGCAATGCTTCAAAAAGCTCTTGCAAAAAGTAAAGAGATCCCACGCAAACTAAAAACACACAAAAAAGCTCATCCCAACGCGAACTAAAAAAAAAGCGTTTGCGAAACTTCCTGTTTTTTAAAGTAATGTGAGTGATTAGTTTTTACAACAATGCAAGTTTGGTTTTCAGCATAGTTTGAAAGAGCACGTGATGTGTGTGTGTCTGCAGACCACAACATTACTACTTTTGGGTGTGGAATAATGACTTCTTTTTTTAACGTGTATTTAGGGCAAATTATTACTATATGCGTTCATACACAAAGATACGTCAAACATTGCCAACTATAACTTTTGCTAACCATTAATGTTTTGGGGGTTTCTTTCTTGTCGACGGTGTTTTAAGTTGTTGTACGTTTGTATTGAACAACAAATTAGTCAGTCCCAGGGTTCGAAATAACCTTTTTTTGCCACTAGCCCTTCGGGCTAATAGCAACAATAGTCCATCTATCCCGAGATCATTTTTACAAGACCCCGCAATGAGATAGGTTAATTGATGTAAAACGATCATACGTGCATGTTTTAAGTCCAATATTCGCTGGGATTTGACGTGTGTGTGTGGTGGACTAGGGAGTCACGGAAATGAATTTTCCACCATAATATTATTAATAATTAGCCTAAATTAAGCGATTTTTATTTTGTTACATTTTAAAAAAACGATTTTCCATACTATGTAGCGCACGACTACTGGAACTCGTTAGGTTATCGTTGCGAAATAATTTTTTTGAACGGCAATTGGGAACCTCCTGGAAAAAGTACTCGCCTGTTGGACTTAGTGAATGAGATTTTTTTCTAGAAGACTCGCGCAAAGTTTCACTAGCCTCGGGCGAGCTTCATTCGACCCCTGGTCAGTCCGATCGTCTTTATCCTTTCTCACGTCGTAGTCAAACAGGGAGCAGTGCCTGTGCTATATATGAAGGCCTAAACTTGCTTGTCAAAATTAACCATAAGTACTTCTACTTTGTACCAGCAAATATTAGTCGATTATCTTATGTTCTGAACCCTTGATTGAAAGTGGTTACGAAATCACGATTATGTATCAAATGACACCCGTGGAACATATCAACCTAAACTCAAATGTATAACATTAAAATTTTACAATACCATTTATAAATTGAAAGTTAGCATAGAGTTGAGAACTCAACTGCCCAAGTATCAAGTTGGTGACTGGGAGGGGAAAGGGGGAAGGGAGGGGGGAGAGGGGGGGGAGGAGGGGAAGGGAAAAAAAGATTGAATAAAAAGAGTGAGGGACAGGGGAGGACTAAGAGTTTGAGTAAGGAAAGACCCACATAAATTGCAGCCGCTTCATATCGGACACTAACAAATTCATACAGTACTAAATCAGTGCAAGCTCACAGCCGTGCCTGATTATAGTATTGATTTGTTGGGCGATGAGCGGCTGCATTTTTTATTGTTTGTGTCGTTCCGTAGCCAAACCTCAGTAGGCATCCAACTACGTCAACGATTGGAGACTTCAGCACTTACATTTTTCCATAATTTGCTCGAAACTTTTTCAAATATTGACCGATTCTTCTGATTGTTTTTCTATTCCTAAATAATTTTAAGGTTAACTGTCAACATATGTTTTCGACAATGCACTGTGACAATATCCCCCTTTAAGGCTTTGCCAAAATAATTATTTTAAAAAAATCTAATATAATGACGGCACTTTGTTTGTTGGCACAGTGAAATTTTCTGTGATGATGTGAAATTTGGGTTCACCGGGGGGCTATACTATTTTATAAGAAAGGAAGTTTACAAGTATTGCCTCAGTATGTGTTTGTGGTTTTTTGTTTCTAATGAGAGTGAAACGAGATAGTTTTGAGACATCACATTGAAACAAAACACGCTGAATTAATTTTTTTGAGGGGTTAGTGTGGTGGTGGTGGTGTGGTGGTGTGTGGTGGTGTGGAAGTGTAATGACAAAGACAAATAAAAATAAAAGAGTATGACACCAAACAAACCAGGTTCTAAACTAAAATTACAGTAACTAAAGTTAACAATTATTAAAAAATGTAGGGTGCCCCTATCCACAACACTATGAATTGCAAGTAACACTATCATCAATTAATGTACATTTCCAAGTAATTCTCGTCCGTTCGTCGATGAGAGATTCTTCATAATTTACTGGCTTTTTTTAAACTAGACTATTTTCCAAACGCATTTTTACAGTTGCTTTCGATAAGTATTTTTTGTATATTTACCGGACATCTTCACTTATGTTTGCCATTGTGGCCTATTTCTCTTATCATAATAATAATAATGAATAATAATAATAATAATAATAATACTAATAATAATAGATCACATACGGATTTTAAAATTAAGGTCAATATGTGGTAATGTCACACAATTTCCCACCTATTCTACAATGGATTTCTTCTTTTATTTATTTATTAATTTTTATTCTTCTTATAATAATAAATAAATATAATAATAATAATATTAATAATAATATATAATAATAATAATAATCAACATACGGATTTTAAAATTAAGGACAATATGTGGTATAGTCACACATTTCCCACCTATTCTCATGGCATGACCTAAAGTGTATGCATCAATTTTGCTCAACTAAACAGTCTAGTCAATACAACATTAGAATTTAGTCAAGATATCTGCATGGAGTTTGGAGTAGACAAATGTAAGACTCTACCATATCGAAAAAGGGGTAAGGTTAACACAAGCAGAAGAAGTTCCAGCTAGAGATGGAACTTAGGATTGGAATAATGGCCGTAACGATTGTGATACAAAGATTTAGGATCCCCACAAAGCTGCCAGAATGAACTAAAGTTATGAAAGCAAATTGATAGATACATACAAGAAACGACTAAGTCTATCCTCAAGACGCACTAAACGGTAAAACAAGATCACAGCAATAAATACATATGCTGTCCCAGTACTGACATCTTCATTCGGAATCTTAAATGGCCGCAGACAGACATCCCGCGTTGAAATAATTAACTCTCCTACACTTACCAAACCCAGAATACATCATCCTAATCAGCATAGGAATTGACACTTCAAGAGAAAAGGGAGGACGGGGCTAATTGATCTGAACACTTATATTATAAACACATAGACATTTTAAGAAAAATACTTTTTTTACAAAGAGCAACCATCCACACTGCATAGGCTGTGGGCTAGCTGACAAATCATTAACTCCACTCAATCTAGCCAACGAAAATGTCATTCTACAAGGAAACTCATAACTGACCTTCAAAAAGTTACGTCTCTCAAGAAAAGACCTCACAAGAGACACTTCTGATGAACTACACAAAGGTCACGTAGTATATTAAAGCATCAAATGGTGGTTAAACACGGGGACTATTTGGAGAAAAGAAGTTTTTTATGATGGCTATTCGACAGGTGATTGCGACGAACAATTATAAAAAATACATAATACACTCTCGATGCGACAGTAAACAGATCCTGTAGAAAATGTAATGTAAAGGGTGAAACAATCGAACACATCATATCCGGTGTGCAAGTCCCTATGTCAAACAGATACCTCTACAGACATAACCAGTAGTAACATTATTCATCAAAAACTGCAATCAAGTACAACCTCATTGACACAACACATACCTTACTACATACAAACCAGAGAAAGTACTAGATAGTTAAAGATTACAATATATTACGCCGCAAGTTTTATAACAACCAAACGATACATCACAAAAGACCGTATTTATAATAATTTGGACAAAAAGACACAAGAAACTAACCTTATTCGACGTTCATCTCCAATGTGCCATACGTCGAGACCACGTTGAGAAAAAAATTACAAGTATAGTGAACTTGCAATTTGAGATCAAGAAAGATGTGGGAAACAGCAAAAGGTAAAATACAATCCCATTCATTATATCAGCCACCGGCATCATTACCGAAGAAGCTACATGAAAGCATTAAACAACTAAGTCTTCACCCAATGTATACATCGGACTCAAAAGGCAGTAATACTCAACACGTTTAGAATAGTTCGTAAATTTCTAAACTAAGAATGATACTTCGAGATTTCGAGCAGCTTCACATCCTGACATGGTTTTTCGTGGTTTCCCATAGTCCGAAGAGCAAATGCTAGGATGGCGACGAGAAATTCGCCACGACCGTACGCAGCAGAAAGAAACATCATCTACAAACAATATTACAATTTATAAATGCTATTTAGTTAGAGTTAAGACAAAAGTACTAATTATGTAATAGGTACACATGGAAGTACTTGACTTCAGTCTACACATGTTAGCTTTCCGTTTTTAACCGAGTTTGTATGACATACATCCAATAAATAATAAATAATAATAATATAATTTGTTTTCACATAATAATAAAGGGAGCGTTGCCATTTGACTCTGCCGGAAAAAATGTCACTGTTTTTTTGTTTTTTTTTGTATGTCTCGCCATAACGTTTGAAGCGGAGGCTCGGATCGGTTTGACATCTGGACCATCCGCAAGCTTCGTCTGGCTTGAATGCCATTAGTTTGTTGTGGCAAATTGTCAACAAGTTCAAAGTTTACATTAATGTTTAATCAAAAGTTTTTTTCCAACTAAACGGCGACAAAATCTGAGGTGGCCACATCATTTCGAATGTCCCAGTCCGGTCACGAAGATGTTTAACTTTATTTTTGATCGATAGTATGTAGATGGAAATTGCATTTTGACAAAACTACGTTAACCATGGCAACGAAAAGTACGCATGAGGTTTCTGGCCACTATGCACACTGCCACCTAGAAGTAATCAAAATACTATCAGGGAAGCACTGTATTATTTGTTACCAAAAGAGTTAAAATAGTTTTCCCCAGTAAATGATGTCAAGCGTCCTCTAGATTGGCGGTGGATTTTAACCACGAAGTAAAGGTTTACCCAAATACCTTTGCAATAATAAATAATATTGGAAACATGGCCCCGTGGACAGCAACGTCGCAAATTTTTAAAATTTCAAAAAACAAATGTTACTATGTGGGGCTAGCATAGCACGTTCTCGCCTATCAACGCGTCCCCAACTGAGCATTTCCTAGTAATAATAATTAGACGAGTGATGCAGTGTGAACGTAGTCTTACAACTCAAGTCGATCGGGCCCTTCGTTGTGACAATGTGTTTGTCTGTTGTCTGTTCGATGCACACACACAAATTTGTGGATAATTTACCTACCACCAAACTCAACCCTACCGCTGGGACCACCATTGACGAGGCAAACCATTGACAAGACCGGCTATTTAAGTAGAAGAAACACCATCAAGCTAGACACGATTCCACCCCGCTAGTTGCGCATATCACCAGGCCATGGACGTTCTACCAACCCACGCTAAAATGTGGGACAAAATGCAAAAAAAATGCATACCCCAAATGTTTATCCACCTACAGCGAAAAATCCTCCGATGGCTGGAGCTCTGTCCCAGACCCCGGTTTACCCGCACCATTTTGTTGTGAGTTAATATTACGCCCATGCTAGTGGACATCTGCTGGATTTCTTGAGGGTTTCTCCTTTGTATTTTATTTATTTATTTTGCATCCCTTACAATTTTACATTCCAGCATGTTACACTATGCATAGCCTTTCGTATTACACTCATAATCACCTGTAATTTTAATTTATTTTACTATTTTTATCATTTCTTGCAGAATATTTTCTTGTCTTGTCTTTTATATCAAATTGGTACCTTTGGTAGTATATTTTTGTAAGTAATGAAACACTGTTTTTGTTATAAACTTATTGAATGTATTGTTAATGACAAATCCCATATCGATTGTAAATTGATCAGTTTGGATGCTATAAATACATACATACAACCAAAAAATCAAGATAGGCTTTATATTTTTACTCCCATTACAATTAACACTGCTTGTGTTGGCTCACACATTTCTCTTACACACACAAATATGACATTCCTTTTGGCCACACATTCATGACTCCCCCACCACTACTACTTGTGGCGAGAGTATCTGCGTTTCTTTGGTGAGATTCCCCTATAAATCAGATTTTTTAATACTGAATAGAAGGATGTTAAAATAAACATAAGATGTTAACGTGGGCTTAAGACTTGTGTTAATTGAGAGTATGTGAAATTATACTCCATATTAAACTTTACCATCAATCAAGTCAAATGCAGCATGAAATAATAGCTTCGATTCTCCGTCTATCACGACCTTGGCGGTTTTTCCTAGTAGTATCAATCCTTAACATCAGCTCCAGTGATTATTCAGGTGGTGGTAATGGCTGTTTTGGAACTTGTGCGAGGTAACGAAGAAAACAGGAATTTATTTGCAGCTGTAAACCGCTGTGGGACTGTCAGCTTCTGCAACTCTGCAAAGATGGGACTCACACTCGTGATGACGGAGAGAGTAAGATCGGCATTGTTCTCTGGAAAGGATAGAATCCTCGTGAATACAAGTAAGCCTGCCGACTTCATGATCTACATTCTACATCATTTGCATGACCAGATTTTATACTTTACATGAAATTGAAGTGAGCTAAAAGTTTCTAAACCAATTTTCTTAAAGCCGACACAAAATCTTCCCATTTGTATGCATTTCAATATTATTAAATTACGCTATTTTTGTAAATGATGTAGCTGTTGAACACATCAAGGGTGGTACTTGTCTTGTGGCACATGGAACAAAAATGTTGTGTAGCATTACATATTGCCCTCATTTATTATACTGTACTAATGTTTCGGTTCTGTTTACTTTGGTTTGGGGGAGGCATGCCCCCCTTTAATCACAATCTGCGTCCTTCCACCCCCCCCCCCCAATATTTTCCTAGTTTTTTCCTCAGTTGGTCATCAAGAGAAAAATTTCCAGGGGCCAGCCCCCATTCTCCCCGACAATGTTGAACGGGATATGCCAACTGGCACTAAAGCCCCCTCCCTTGTGAATTTTTTTTATTTGCCACTCTGGATTGTGCCCCCCTCCCCAATGTCCAAAATGTAGTGACACTCCTGGATTTGTATCGGTTGAAAATAAGTTAATAAAGTGTTTTAAATATTTAAATACATAAATTATGTTTGACGTGACTTCAATCTGCCATGATTGGTATTGGGTAAAGATCAACCTGGCTGCCCTCAACCTCTACTGTTGACTTTCATTCATCTCTATATTGCCGAATGCAAATCTCATCCACACATGACAAATCCTATCATGTTATGTCAAGTGTACAGAAATATTTGGCATATTGTTTAGTACAATAATTGTGATTTTGACATCTGCACAAACTGAATCCCCGTAGAATATGATGTTTTCATTGAATCTTTTTTACCTTTTTCATATCAACTCGATCTCACGAAGTGTGAGCCCAGAAATATTCAACTTTTGAATTAAATTGCCAAGTGCAAACACTGTTAAAATTTGTGCGAAGTTTCTAATTATGTCCATATTTTTCGTTTGTTACAATTTAATGACCCTGATCTTCAGTGTGATTTTTTTTTATGGTTATGCTAGTGCCACTTCCTAAAGACGGGTACATACCCTACCTGGTATTCACCCCTACCTCATTTATTATTGCTGCACTTATGTGTAAATCGTGCACACATCAAATGAGCGAGGTATAAGCAATTTTCCAAGCAGTGGCAATCCTAATTTGTAATTGAAATATCCTATTTTCTCAAACTACAAGCATTACCTTAACACGCCTTTACGCCTGTCCAGCATGAGATCCCACATCAGATATTAAAAATTCAAAGTTGGAGCATGCGCATTATAGCTGCCTAAACAAAATTTCAAAGGAGTGCTACTGCAAGCCGTTCATCTTTAGACATTCCATTGCTTGAAATTACAGAAGACAGTAGAACTTCATTTCTATGGGGATTGCTCCATGGTTACACGGTAATACTGATCTGCACCCGTACGCAAGATTGCAAGTCTGTAGTCGTGCAGCAGCAGAACTTGGCAGATGCTTAATTCTCAGCCCTCCATTTGCAAGCACAACAGCTTACCATGTAATTCTACTACGAACTTGTAATGGAATGGATGCTCTTCCTTTTGATGAAGGTAGATTTGTTCATTAGACATTTTAAATCTGCCCTAGCACACATGTTTGTGCATTACGAAATTAATTCAACAGTAACTTTTCACTGATTCATTTTTATAATAATTCATTGAAGTGTATATTTCTTAGCCTTATTTTTCCATGTTTTATAGGTATTGCTAATGATTAAATAATTAAATGTGTTTTGTTATCTTTATTATATTTATTTATTGTTACTAGTTTGGCAGTCACCAAGTGTGTTTGGAGCTCTGCTCTTTTCTCTAGCCATCCTCGTGACACGTTTAATCAATGAATGCGTCCAATCTGCGTTGGGTCCGGCATTGAAGATAGACCATCTTCCATCTTCTTCTGTCTGGCGCTCTTGCCACATTCTTCTCCTTCCAATAATAATAAAAGAAATAAAACAACATCTGGCTTTCATCAGTTATAAAAAAGAATACTATAAAGAGTGCCAGTGGAAGTCCGATTAATGCTGCATGGATGGATGCTGCTTTGTCTTTTAGTTTTCCTAGTACGACACCTAATTTGTGTACTTGTACAAACGTTCAGCATTCTTACCCTGTGGTAGATAGTCTTGCTGTTACTGTGAATGACATGGCGTTGGCATTGCCGTAAACCAATGTAGTGAAGCTATGGCCCAGATGGCATCCTTATTAAATGTTAATTAATATTGTGGCCTCTTCAGCTTTGTTTACGGGCAATGATACATTGAACCTTTACTAAAAAAGGATAGGCTAATCATTTAAGATTGACGTTAACCAAATAAAACTATTTATCTTTGTCAACACTTGCTAAAGTATGTGGTCGATCCTTCACAGTTCAATCTGCATCATGTAATCGTATTGTATTGCCTGGTTTTTTTTTTTTTTTGCTGCTTCCCAACATGAGTTTGTAACAGAAATAGTCTGTGTAACAAATTTCCCTCCAATATCTCCTGTATTACAATAATAAAACTCAAACTTATGTCACTATACCTAACTTACTTACAAAAGCTTTGACACCGTAGATCATACAATACTTTTACTAAATTGAAATCTCTCTGGGGTTGAACGAGTGAGCGTATCGAACGTAGTTGATTTCCATTCGACTGAAAGGCTCTATTTGTTTTTTCTGCGTGCGTGCGTGTGTGTGTGTGTGTGTGGTACGTTGAACATCAGCCCGAATTCGTGAACAGATTGCTCTGAAAGTTTTAAACAGAATCCGTTACGAGTTTATTGGAGAACTGCTAACAAATCAGCAAGATTCATTGCGTTTAAACCTACAAGAAATGAGAAGCTGAAAAATAGACTTCCAATGTTTGAAATTATTTTAACGACAATGTTTTAGATTTTGAAATAATTTTTTGTTTGTTTTTCGCCTGGCCGTGGTAATGCCGTGCACAATGCAGGTCTGTCGCATGTTGACGTCAGGTACCCCCAAATTCCGCTCGGGAGATTGAGTAAAACTTGCAATATTTCAACTATTTCGTAACTGGCTATGTTGACCATAGTACGGCCCTATTGGCCACAGATGATGGACTTACCTGCGTTCTATGCTTTCAAAACATGTTTTAATTATTTTTTTTAAATACAATCTAGAAATTACAAAATCTTTCCACGACCAGGGGATTGACCAACGTCTCCCACATTTCGGCTACAAGGGCGCTTTAGCCAACTAGACTAGGGAAACGCCACAGTCGTAGTTAGACGAGTGAGCGAGTTCATGTGGTGAGTACCCGACCCGGGAACATTTGCATTTAAGTTTGATAATGTATTCGTATAAATAATAGGGTATTGGTGGAAATCACTGTGCCGGAAGTTGCTGTTGTTGCAGTTCTTCAACTGAATTTCCGTGTGACTGCGTGTCTGCTTAATGTAGATTGTTGGTCGGAGTTGTTAAAAGTTTAGCCATAGTTTAGGCCAAAATGCTCCACTGTAGCCCTATGATATGCTAAGCGGAGGCCTAAGGTAAAGGGTAAAGGGAAAAAAAGAAATGTTACCGGGTACTCACAACATCTCACTCCTCGTCCAACAACGACTTTGGCGTTTCCCCCTAGTAGATATAGACCGTGTGGGACAGTCCCTTCTTAGACTTGAAACTAACAAATCAAAGAGCTATCAGAGCACCCCCGCATGCTATAGCTCAGTGGTTCTCAACCTTTTTTCGCGCCCCCCTTTTTGATCAGTTCCTTGGTCCGTAGCACGCCCCATGTTGCCTTACAATTAGAATATGTTAATTTTATCTAGGAATTCAATTTAAAATATTAGTACGTTAAAAAATAAAATAAAATAATTTGGGAAAAAAAATAGCAATGGGTATACCTCTATTGTATCCTCGGGAAGAGCGTAGATAGGATTTTGGTTTCCAGGGGCATGGTATGCTTTAACCCCTGTAGTGCTCAAAGTGGAAAATAGAAAGGCAGTTTTTTATGGTAAATGGGTTTTTTAGGGTCAGAGCCCCGTACAATAGCGACGTTGGTGAAAATTTTGGAAAGTTAGTTTTATTTAGAATGCGTTGGGTTCGTTATAGAAAAGAGTGGGCTTATGCAATACCGAAATAATATTGTTTTTTGTTGTAGTGGAAAAACTCTAGAAAACACCAAAACACTTTTGAAAACCGACTATTGTTTTTTGCAAATCCATGGCTTCGGGGGAGTAAGTGCCTTGTATTGATGAGAACCTGTAGAGCAGGACATGTGTGGATTGTCTTATTTTAAGCAAAATTTGCATTTTTAACATTTTATTTTCTATTTTGGCATTATTAATTTTTGGAATATTTTAATTACCATCTTGGCAGCTTCGTGTACGTGCCCACAACCCTTTTGGGGCGCGCCCCACAAGTTTGAGAACTGCTGCTAGCTGGATATAGCACTCATGGTTTCGCTTGCTTGGGCGGTAGCACAGGCGTTGTCTCTCTCCTTAAGTGTTTATTTAAAAGTTTATTGGTTTGAATTTTTTTCTAACACATATCCGCTCAATTCGTTCTGTTTGGTTGATCTACTAATAATCATGGACGAAATTCCTTAGCAAATGCCACCAAATTAAATTAATACTTGGGTGTGTGCTGCACCGTATGACGTTTAATGCGTAACGTAAAATATCCCTTAAGTCAGAGTAGATGGCCGTTGTGACCACATCGCCTGTGTATTCATCTGAAGGTTTGATTATAAATCAAGCCTGTATTGTCAAGAACTTGTTACCCAGGATCAGCCATGACAGTACACTAATACTTCCTCAGCCAGGCCTTGGCTGACATTTATACGGAGATATATTGGCTGTAGCATACCCAGCATAACATACACTCGTTACTAAGTATACTGAGTTATTCACTATGGTGGTGTATCCGAAGAATAGCCTATTAACCTTCAGTCCCTCTGGCCTCCAATATGTGTTACATTCAACTTTGTAATTTAATTTTGGGGGGGGGGGGGGGGTTAAACATAGTTTTTTTTTTTATTATATGCCTACACCGAATTTTTTTTTGGGGGTGGGGGGGGGTGGTGGGGGTGGGTGGGGGGGGGGTTGGTTATTAACTTTTTACCCCAGGCCAATGGTACAAACGGTACCCTTTTTTATAAAGATTGAAATACACATCTGCAAAAAACATCTAAAAACGAGAAAATGGTTTATCCCGGAAATTTGATATATCTCTAGTATTGCAGGTATTTGACGTACACAAAATCCAAATATGCCACAACAAAAATTCAGAAAATCTAGTTTTAGTAATGCACTTACAACTAAGATCTTGAGGCCCTACCTAAATAAAGCTTAAATTTCAAAATCTAAAAATTGCTAAAATTCCTTAAACTAGGAAGCTTCGCAAACGCTTTTCCAGCCGCGTTTTGGATGAACTAATTTTTTAAAACCAAAATTGCGTAAAATTGCGATTTTCATGAGCAATAATTTTTCGATAAGCTCAAATTTCACACGATATATTAATTCATAAAATTAAGGTTCCTGTTGAAAAAATCTGCCCAAACCGACTAAAGCATGTCGGTGTTATAAGTCGAAGAATTTTTAAAAAAATTGAAAAATGCTATTATCATGAGAAATAATTTTTCGATTTTTCTCAAATTCCACACGAATAGATATCATTCGTAAAATTAAGGTTCTGTAAAAAAACTCATTACCATCGGGTGTATTAGTCAAAGAAATTTAAAAAATCGAAAAATAACATTAAAACTGCGATTTTCCATGAGAAATAATTTTTCGATTAGCTCAAATTTCACACGACATATTAAATTCATAAAGAAACGTTCCTGTGGAAAATCATTACAATCGAAAGATTTTTTTTTTTAAATTGAAAAAAATCGTAAAATTGGCGATTTTCATAAGAAATAATTATTCGATTGTGCTCAATTTAACACGAATAAATTATTTCATAAAATTTTAAGGTCTGTGAAAAAATTCATTACAATAGGTATAAAGCAAGTGGCCCTATTGTTATAAGTCAGAGAATTGGTTTAAAAAAAAAAAAAACGTAAAATTCGATTTTCATAAAAAAGTAATTTTTCGATTACGCTCAAATTTTCCACACGAATATCTAATTCATAAAATTAAGGTTCTGGTAAAAAATCATTAAAATCGATAAAAGCATGTAGGCTTATAATCAACGAAGACATTTTTTTAAAAATCGAAAAATCGTAAAATTTTCCGATTTTTATGAGAAACAATTTTCCGATTGCCGCTCAGAAACGGTGGCAGTTTTAAGTTCAGAGATTTCAAATTTCATCGCAATGGAGTATTGGTTTAGCCGGAATCGGTGGTTAACAACACAAAAATACACTCAAAAAAGAAAGAAAGAAAAAAAAACACATCGGATTTTTTTCTCCAGTGTAGTGAATTGAATCTTCAGGCTTCGCCTCGTTACGCTCATCCAATAAAAAAAAATATATATATTCTCAAAGTAAGGTTGCTTATTGGATAGCGTAGCTACGAAGCGAAGATTCCATTTGCACTACACTGGAGAAAAAAATCCGGAATGTTTTTTTTTTTTGTATTTTTGTCTGTTTGTTAGCACGAGTTCCCGGCTAAAAAACTAAACCGATACTCCGATGCGATGAACATTTAATGGCGGCCTTCGAAATCTCTAAACTTAGAACTGCCACGTTTTTTGAGCACAATCGGAAAATTATTTTATCATAAAAATCGCATTTTTACATTTTTTTCGATTTTTTTAAAATTTCTTCGCTTATAACACCTACATATGCTTTATCCGATTTTTAATAATTTTTTCACATAACTTCTAATTTTATGAATTAAGATTTCTTGTGAATTTGAGCGCAATCGAAAATTATTTCCTATGAAAATCGAAATTTAGAGATTTTTTTCTTTTTTAAAAACAAGTTTCTTTGACTTCCTACCTGGCTTTATCTCCGATTGTAATGATTTTTTTCACAGAACCGTTAATTTTATAATTAATATATTTTGTTGGTGAAATTTGAGTACAAAGATAGTTATTTCTTATGAAAATCAAAATTTACGATTTTTTTCTTTTTTTAAATTACGATTAATTAAAAAAATTAAAGATTAAAGTTATTTTTTTATTTAATTTAATTAATTTTCAAAAAAATATTCAACTTAGTAATGATTTTTTTCACAGAACAACAGAAATCCGCATAACAATGGCAGCTCAATGCACCCAATTACGCTCATCCACAAGTATTCCAATGTGCAAAAGGCCTTACGTTCACGTAGTGTGGCACCGTGATAGGTTTTGTCTATTATAAAAAAAAAAAAATAATGTTATTTTTAACAAAATATGGCTGCACACTTCTAGATTTCACCACTTTATGCAGTTGAGCCACTTGTATCTTCCTCGTTTTCGGCTTGGCCCCTTTTTTGCAAGTTTTTGCATTTTTGTATGGTAGTCTTAATCATTTTGTGTGAACGCGCCTTTAGTAATAATTGGCATTCTGTGTAAATGGAGCTTTCTCAGATTTGTTACTAGTATAGCACAGTGACAGCCCAATGACTGTTTTCTGTATTAATTGTTGGATGAGCGAAGCAAAGACTTCAATTTCACTGACCCCCAAAAAATTAACCTCGGGTGTTTTTTTTGTGTTTTTTTTTGCTCTCTACCGGGCAAACGGCATATGCGATCTTGATGAAAATTGGAGGGGACCTTCGAAATCTCTGAACTTAGATCTGCCACGTTTTTGGGTACAATCGAAGAAATATTTCTCATGAATATCGTAATTTTACGATTTTTTTCGATTTTTAGTGCGATATTTTCGTGACATTTGGGCCGATTCTGACCAAACGGGTGAAGCTACAACGTTCATATTATACATGTACATTAAGGTAATGGTTATGTATAGCTTTTTGAAAGAAAAAGTTGAAAAGTTGTCCAGAATCCATATAATAAAGGTTTTAATATGAGTTTTCTGAGGTACATAATAACAATTAACAAGTATCAATAGAAACTTGACAACAATCACCTGCAATGCGTTCAAAAAGCTCTTGCAAAAGTAAAGAGATCCCACGCAAACTAAAAACACACAAAAAAGCTCATCCATCAACGCAACTAAAAAAAGCGTTTGCGAAACTTCCTAGTTTAAAGTAATGTGAGTGATTAGTTAACAACAATGCAAGGTTTGGTTTGTCAGCATAGTTGAAGAGCACGGATGTGTGTGTGTCTGCAGATTACAAACATTACTACTTTAGGTGTGGATAATGACTTGCTTCTTTTAAGTTTATTTAATGGCAATTATTACATATACGCGTGTCATACAAAGAGACGTCAAACATTGCCAAAATATAACTTTTGCATAAACAATTAATGTTTTGCGGGGTTTCTTGTCGACGGTGTTTAAGTTGTTGTACTTTTGTATTAGAACAACAAATTAGTCAGTCCCAGGGTTCGAAATAACCTTTTTTTGCCACTAGCCCTTCGGGCTAATAGCAACAATAGTCCTCTAGCCCGAGAGCATTTTTACAAGACCGCAATGAAATAGGTTATATTGATGTAAAACAATCATACGTGAATGTTTTAAGTCACAATATTCGCTGGGTTTGACGTGTGTGTGTGGGTGGACTACGAGTCACCGGAAATGAATTTTCACCATAATATTATTAATATTAGCCTAATTTAAGCGATTTTTATTTTGTTTACATATTTAAAACGATTTTCCATACTATGTAGCGCACTACTACTGGAAACTCGTTAGGTTATCGTTGCGAAATAATTTTTTGAACGGCAATTGGGAACTCTGGAAAAAGTACTCGCCTGTTGGACTAGTGAAATGAGATTTTTTCTAGACCGAGCAAAGTTTCACTAGCCTCGGGCGAGCGTTCATTTCGACCCCTGGTCAGTCCGATCGACTTATCTTTCTCACGTCGTCGTCAAACAGGGAGAAGTTGCCTGTGCGATATATAGGCCTAAACTTGCTTTCGAAAAATTAACCATAAGAACTTCTACTTTGTAACCAGCAAATATAGTCGATTATCTTATGTTCTGAACACTTGATTGAAAGTGGTTACGAAATCACGATTAGGTATCAAATGAAACCCGTGGAACATATAAGACCTAAAACTCAAATGTATAACATTACAAATTTACAATACCATTTATAAAATTGAAAGTTAGCATAGAGTTGAGAACTCAACTGCCCATCGCCGTGCCTGATTATAGTATTGATTTGTTGGGCGATGAAGCGGCTGCATTTATTGTTGTGTCGGTCCGTAGCCAAACTCAGTAGGCATCCAACTACGTCACGAGTGGTGACGTCACGCACTTTACATTTTTCCATAATATTGCTCGAAACTTGTTCAAATATTGACCGATTTCTCTGATTGTTTTTCTAAATTCCTAAATAATTTAAGGTTTAACTTCAACATATGTTTTGGACAATGCAATGTGACAATATGCCTTTAAGGCTTTGCCAAAAATAATTATTTTAAAAAAATCTAATATAATGACGGCACTTGTTGTGGCACAGTGAAATTTCTGTGATGATGTGAAATTTGGGTTCACCGCTATACTATTTTATGAAGAAAGGAAGTTACAAGTATGGCCTCAGTATGTTGTTTGTGGTTTTTTGTTGGCAAATGAGAGTGAAACCGAGATAGTTGAGACATCACCTTGAAACAAAACACGCTGAATTAATTTTTTTGAGCGGGTAGTGGTGGTGGTGGTGGTGGTGGTGGTGGTGGTGGTGGTGGGGAAGTGTAATGACAAAGAACAAATAAAAATAAAATAGTTGACACAAACAAACAAGGTTCTAACTAAAATTACAGTAACTAAAGTTAACAAATATTAAAAAATGTAGGGTGCCCCATCCACAAACACTATGTATTGCAAGTAACACTATTAATCTATTAATGTTCCTTTCAACGTAATTCTCGTCCGTTCGGCGATGAGAGATTCTTCATGATTGCTGGATTTTTTTCTACTAGACTATTTTCCAAACGCATTTTACAGTTGCTTCGATAAGTATTTTTTGTCTATTGACCGGACATCTTCACTTATGTTTGCCATTGTGGCCTATTTCTTCTTATAATAATAATAATAATAATAATAATAATAATAATAATAATAATAATAATAATAATCAACATACGGATTTAAAATTAAGGACAATAATATGGTATGTCACACAATTTCTCACCTATTCTTCATGGATGACCTAAAGTTGTATGCATCAATTTTGCTCAACTAAACAGTCTAGTCAATACAACATTAGAATTTAGTCAAGATATCTGCATGGAGTTTGGAGTAGACAAATGTAAGACGCTACATATCGAAAAGGGTAAGGTTACACAAGCAGAAGAGTTCCAGCTAGATGATGGAAATAGGATTGGAATAATGGACGATAACGATGTATACAAATATTTAGGATCCTCACAAGCTGCCAGAATTGAACATAAAGTTATGAAAGCAAAATTGATAGATACATACAAGAAACGACTAAAGTCTATCCTCAAGACGCAACTAAACGGTAAAAACAAGATCACAGCAATAAATACATATGCTGTACCAGTACTGACATATTCATTCGGAATCATTAAATGGACGCAGACAGACATCCACGCGTTGGAAATATTAACTCGTACTACACTTACCAAACACAGAATACATCATCCTAAATCAGCAATAGAGAGATTGACACTTCCAAGAGAAAAGGGAGGACGGGGCCTAATTGATCTGAACAACTTATATTATAAACAAATAGACATTTTAAGAAAATACTTTTTTACAAAGAGCAACCAATCCACACTGCATAGGGCTGTGGTGCTAGCTGACAAATCATTAACTCCACTCAATCTAGCAAACGAAAATGTCAATCTACAAGGGAAACTCATAACTGACGCTTCAAAAGAGTTACGTCTCTCAGAAAAGACCCTACACAAGAGACATTATAATGAACTCCTCAAAGGTCACGTAGATATTAAAGCATCAAATAGGTGGTTAAACAACGGGAACTATTTGGAGAAACAGAAGGTTTTATGATGGCTATTCAAGACAGAGTGATTGCGACGAACAATTATAAAAAATACATAATACAAGATGCGACAGTAAACGATCAATGTAGAAAATGTAGTGTAAAGGGTGAAACAATCGAACACATCATATCCGGGTGCAAGTCACTATGTCAAACAGATTACCTCTACAGACATAACCAAGTAGCTAACATTATTCATCAAAAACTAGCAATCAAGTACAACCTCATTGACACACACATACCTTACTACAAATACAAACCAGAGAAAGTACTAGATAGTAAAGATTACAAATTATATTACGACCGCACAGTTATAACAGACCAAACGATACATCACAACAGACCGGATTTAATAATAATTGACAAAAAGAAACAAGAAACTACCCTTATCGACGTTGCTATCCCAATGTGCCATAACGTCGAGACCACGTGGAAGAAAAAATTGACAAGTATAGTGAACTTGCAATTGAGATCAAGAAGATGTGGAAACAGAAAAAGGTAAATACAATCCCATTCATTATATCAGCCAACGGCATCATACCGAAGAAGCTACATGAAAGCATTAAACAACTAGATCTTCAACCCAATGTATACATCGAGACTCAAAAGGCAGTAATACTCAACACGTGTAGAATAGTTCGTAAATTTCTAAACTAAGAATGATACTTCGAGATTTCGAGACAGCTTCCATCCTGACATGGTTTTCGTGGGTTTCCCATAGTCCGAATAGCACATGCTAGGATGGCGACGTGTAAACGGCCACGACCGTACGCAGCAGAAAGAAAACATCATCTACAAACAATATTACAATTTATAAATGACTTATTTTAGTTAGAGTTAAGACAAAAGTAATAATGTATGTAATAGGTACACATGGAAGTACTTGACGTAAGTCCGTACAACATGTTAGCTCCGGTTTTAACCGAGTTTGTATGAAATACATCCAAAATAATAATAATAATAATAATAATAATTTTTCACAATAATAAGAAAGGGAGCGTTGCCATTTGACTCTGCCGGAAAAAATAGTCACTGTATTTTGTTTTTTTTTGTATGTCTCGCCATAACGTTTGAGCGGAAGGCTCGGATCGAGTTGAAATCTGGACCATCCGCAAGCTTCGATCTGGATTGAATGCCATTAGTTTTGTGGCAAAATTGTTCAAAAAGTTACAAAGTTACATTAATGTTAATCAAAAGTTTTTTTCCAAACTAAACGGCGACAAAATCTGAGGTGGCCAAATCATTTAGAATGTCCGTCCGGTCACGAAGATGTTAACTTTATTTTGATCTGATAAGTAGTGTAGATGGAAATTGCATTTTGACAAAAACTAACGTTACCATTGCAACGAAAAGTCGCATGAGGTTTCTGGCCACTATGCACTGCCACCTAGAAGTAATCAAAATACTATCGAGGAAGCAGTGTATTATTTGTTACCAAAGAGTTAAAATAGTTTTCCCCAGGAAATGATGTCAAGGTCCTCTAGATGGCGGTGGATTTTCCACAAAGTAAAGGTTTACCCAAATACCTTGGCAATAATAAATAATATTGGAAAATGGCCCGTGGAACAGCGAACGTCGCAAATTTTAAAATTTAAAAAAATGTGCTATGTGGGTCTAGCTATAGCACGTGCTCGCCTATCAACGCGTCCAACTGAGCATTTCCTAGTAATAATAATTAGACGAGTGAGTGCAGTGAACGTAGTCTTACAACTCAAGTCGATCGGGCCTTCGTTGTGACAATGTTTGTCTGTTGTCTGTTCGATGCACACACACAAATTTGTGATAATTTACCCTACCACCAAACCAAACCCTACAGCTGGGACACCATTGACGAGCAAACCATGACAGAGACCGGCATATTTAAGTAGAAGAAACACCAATCAAGCTAGACACGATTCCACCCGCTAGTTGGGCATATCACCCAGGCCATGGACGTCTACCAACCCCACGCTAAAAATGTGGGACAAAATGCAAAAAAAATGCATACCCCAAATGTTTATCCACCTACAGCGAAAAAATCCTCCGATGGCTGGAGCTCTGTCAAGACCCCGGTTTACCCGCACCATTTTGTTGTGAGTTAAAAATTACACCATGCTAGTGGACATCTGTGGATTTCTTGAGGTTTTCTCATTTGTATTTTATTTATTTTATTTGCATCTTACAATTTACATTCCAGCATGTTACACTATTCATAAGCCTTTCGTATTACACTCATAATCACCTGTTTTTAATTTATTTTAATGTTTATATTTCTTGCATATATTTTCTTGTCTTGTCTTTTATATCAAATTGGTACCTTTGGTAGTATATATTTGTAAGTAATGAAACACTGTTTTTGTTATAAACTATTAAATTGTATTGTAATGACAAATCCCATATCGATTGTAAAATTGATCAGTTTGGATGCTAATAAATACATACATACAACCAAAAAATCAAAGATAGGCTTTGATATTTTTATCCCAATTACAATTAACAACTGCTTGTGTTGGCTACACACATTTCTCTTACACACACAAATATGACATTCCTTTTGCCACACATTCATACTACCCCCACCACTACTACTTGTGGCGAGAGTATCTGCGTTCTTTGGTGAGATCCCCTATAAATCAGATTTTTAATAACTGAATATGATAGATTTTAAAATAAATAAGATGTTAACGGGGTTTAAGACTTTGTTTAATTGAGAGTATGTGAAATTATCTGCCTTTTAAATTTAAACACAATCAAGTCAAATGCAGCATGAAATATAGCTCGATTGCTCGTCTTATCAACGCCCTTTGGCGTTTTCCTAGTAGTATCATCCTTAACATCAGACTCCAGTGATTATTCAGTGGGTGGAAATGGCTGTTTGGAACTTGTGCGAGGGTAACGAAGAAAACCAGGCAGTTTTTGCAGCTTTTAAACCGCTGTGGGACTGTCATCTCTGCAACTCTGCAAGAGATGGGACTCCCACTTAGTGATGACGGAGAGAGTAAGATCGGCATTGTTCGTCTGGAAAGGTAGAATCCTCGTGAATACAGAGTAAGCCTCCCGACTTCATGATCTACTTTCTACATCATTGGCATGACCAGATTTTATACTTTACATTGAAATTGAAGTGAGCTAAAAGTTTCTAAACCAATTTATTAAAGCCGACAACAAAATCTTCCACATTTGTATGCATTTCAAAATATTATTAATTACGCTATTTTTGTAAATGATGTAGCTGTTGAACACATCAAAGGGTGGTACTTGTCTTGTGGCACATGGGAACAAAATGTTGTGTAGCATACATATTGCCTCATTTATTATACTGTACTAATGTGTCTGTTCTGTTACTTTGGTTTGGGGGAGGCATGCGCCCCCTTAATCACAATCTGCGTCTTCCCCCCCCCCCAATATTTTCCTAGTTTTCCTCAGTTGGTCATCAAGGAGAAAAAATTTCCGGGGGCCAAGCCCCCATTCTCCCCACAATTGGTTGAACGGGATATGCCACTGACACTAAAGCCCCCCTTCCCTTGTGAATTTTTTGATTTGCCACGCTGGATTGTGCCCCCCTCCCCCAATGTCCAAACTGTAGTGACACTCCTGGTTTTTGTATCTTAGTTGAAAATAAAGTTAATAAAGTGGTTTTAAATATTAAATACATAAATTATGTTTTGACGTGACTTCAATCTGCCCATGATTGGTATGGGGTAAAGATCAACCTGGCTGCCTCAACCTCTACTGTTGAACTTTCATTCATCTCTATGATTGCCGAATGCAATCTCATCCAAACCATGACAAATCATATCATGTTATGTCTAAGTGTAACAGATATTTGCATATTGTTTTAGTACAATAATTGTGATTTTGCATCTGCACAAACTGAATCCCCAGTAGAATATGAGTTTATTGAATCTTTTTACCTTTTTCAATAATCAACTCGATCTCACGAAGTGTGCCCCGAAATATTTCAACTTTTGTAAATTGGCCAGTGCAAACACTGTTAAAATTTGTGAGGTGCTAATTATGTCAATAGTTTCTGTTTGTTTAATTTAGATGACCCTGATCTTCAGTGTGATTTTTTTATGGTATGCTAGTGCCACTTCCTAAAAAAACGGGTACATACCCTACCTGGTATTTACCTACCTCAATTATTATTGCTGCACTTATGTGTAAAAATCGTGCACACAATCAATGGCGGAGGTATAAGGGATGTTACAAGCAAGTGGAATACTAGTTGAATTGAAAATTCCTATTTTCTCAACTACAAGCATTACCTTAACACGCCTTTACGCCTGTCCAGCATGAGATCCCACATCAGATATTAAAAATTCAAAGTTGGAGCAATGCGCTTTATAGCTGCCAAGACAAAATTTCAAAGTGAGTGCTACTGCAAGACGTTCATCTTTAGACATTCCATTGCTTGAAAGTTACAGAAAGACAGTAGAACTTCAATTTCTATGGGGAATGCTCCATGGTTACACGGTAATACTGATCTGCACCCGTACGCAAGATTGCAAGTCTGTAGTCGTGCAGCAGCAGAACTTGGCAGATGCTTAATTCTCAAGCCTCCATTTGCACGAACAACAGCTTATCATGGGAATTCTACTACAGAACTTGTAATGAAAGGAATGCTCTTCCTTTTGAGTGAAGGTAGATTTGTTCATTAGACATTTTAAATCTGCCCTAAGGGACACATGTTTGTGCATTACGAAATTTAAATTTAACAGTAACTTTTCACTGATTCATTTTTTTAATAATTCATTGAAGTGTATATTTTTAGCCTTATT
Organism: Sweltsa coloradensis; assembly: GCA_024449915.1. Lineage (NCBI taxonomy): Eukaryota > Metazoa > Arthropoda > Insecta > Plecoptera > Chloroperlidae > Sweltsa > Sweltsa coloradensis. Next base: position 318,059 of record JAMZAV010000911.1, on the reverse strand, counting down.
TCCATGTTTTATAGGTTTGCTAATGATTAAATAATTAAATGTTGTTTTGTTATCTTTTATTATATTTATTTATTGTTACTAGTTTGGCAGTCACCAAGTGTGTTTGGAGCTCTGCTCTTTTCTGCCATCCTCGTGACACGTTTAATCAATGAATGCGTCCATACTCTGCGTTGGGTCGGCATTGAAGATAGACCTCTCCATCTTCTTCTGTCTTGCGCTCTTGCCACCATTCCTCTCCTTCCAATAATAAATAAAATAAATAAAACAAACATCTGGCGTTTCGTCAGTTATAAAAAAAAATACTCTAAAGAGTGCCAGTGGAAGTCGAATTAAATGCTGCATGGATGGATGCTGCTATGTCTTTTAGTTTTTTCCTAGTACGACACCTAATTTGTGTACTTGTACAAACGTTCAGCATTCTTACCCTGTGTAGATAGTCTTGGCTGTTATGTGAATGACATGGCGTTGGCATTGGGGTAAACCTAATTAGGAAGCTATTGGCCCAGATTGGCATTCCCATTAATATTTTTGAATAATATTGTGGCCTCTTTCAGCTTTGTTTACGGGGCAATGATACATTGATACCTTTACTAAAAAAGGATAGGCTAATCATTGTAAAAATTTTACGTTAACCAATAAAAATATTTATCTTGTCAACACTTGCTAAAGTATGTTTAGTCGATCCTTCCCCAAGTTCAATCTGCATCATGTATCGGATTGTATTGCCATTTGCTGCTTCCCAACATGAGTTTGTAACGAAATGGTCTGTGGTAACAAATTTCCCTCACAATATCTCCCTGTATTACAATAATAAAACTCAAACTTATGTCATATACCTACTTACTTTACAAAAGCATTTGACACCGTAGATCATACAATACTTTTACATAAATTGAAATCTCTCTGGTTGAACGAGTGAGCGTAGCGAACGTAGTGATTTCCATTCGACTGAAACGGCTCTAATTGTTTTTCTGCGTGCGTGCGTGTGTGTGTGTGTGTGTGTACGTTGAAAATCAGCCGAATCGCTGAACAGATTGCGCTGAAATTTTAAACAGACATCCGGTACGAGTTTATTGAGAACTGCTAACAAAATCAGCAAGATTCATTGCGATTTAAACCTACAAGAAATGATAAGCTGAAAAATAGACTTCCAATGTTTAGAAATTATTTTAACGACAATGTTTTAGATTTGAAAATATATTTTTTGTTTGTTTTTCGCCTGGCCGTGTAATGCCGTGCACATGCAAGGTCTGTCGAATGTTGGACGTCAAGGTACCCCCAAATTCCGCTCGGAGATTGAGTAAACCTTGCAATATTTTCACGTATTTCGTACTAGCTATGTTGACCATAGTAGGCCCTATTGCCACAGATGATGGACTACACTGCGTTATATGCATTTCAAAACATGTTTAATTATTTTTTAAATACAATCTAGAAATTACAAAATCTTTCCCGACCAGGGGATTGAACCCACGTCTCCCACATTTCGGCTACAAGGGCGCTTTAGCCAACTAGACTAGGGAAACGCCAAAGTCGTAGTTAGACGAGTGAGCGAGTCATGTGGTGAGTACCCGACCCGGGAACATTTGCATTTAAGTTTGATAATGTATTCGTATAAATAATAGGGTATTGGTGGAAATCACTGTGCCGGAAGTTGCTGTTGTTGGCAGTCTTCAACTGAATATTCCGTGTGACTGCCGGGTCTTGCTTAATGGTAGATTGTTGGTCCGGGAGTTGTGTAAAAGTTTAGGCCATAGTTTAGGCCAAAATGCTCCACTGTAGCCTATGATAGGCTAAAGGGAGGCCTAAGGTAAAGGGTAAAGGGAAAAAAGAAATGTTACCGGGTACTCAACACATGGCTCACTCACTCGTCCAACAACGACTTTGGCGTTTCCCTAGTAGATATAGACCGTGTGGGACAAGTCTTCTTTTTGCACTTGAAACTAACAAATCAAAGAGCTATCAGAGCACCCCCGCATGCTATAGCTCAGTGGTTCTCAACCTTTTTCGCGCCCCCCTTTTGATCAGTTCCTTGTCCGTAGCACGCCCCATGTTGCCTTAAATTAGAATATGTTAATTTTATCTAGGAATATCAATTTAAAATATTAGTACGTTAAAAAATAAAATAAAATAATTTTGAAAAAAAATAGCAATGGGTATACCTCTATGTATCATCGGGAAGGAGCGTAGGTAGGATTTGTTTTCAGGGGCATGGTATGCTTTAACCCCCTGTAGTGCTCAAAGTGGAAATAGAAAGGCAGTTTTATGGGAAAAGGACCAAGACTGTGGGTTTTAGGGTCAGAGCCCTGTAACAATAGCGCCGTTGGTGAAAATTTGGAAAGTTAGTTTTATTTAGAATGCGTTGGGTTCGTTATAAGAAAAGAGTGGGCTGAATGCAATACCGAAATAATATAGTTTTTGTGTAGTGGAAACTCTAGAAAACCACAAAAACAATTTGAAAACCGACTATTTTGCAAATCCATGGCTGTCGGGGGGAGTAAGTGCCCTTGGTATTGATGAGAACCTGTAGACCTAGGACATGTGTGATTGTCTTATTTTAAAGCCAAATTTGCATTTTTAACATTTTATTTTCTATTTTGGAATTATTATTTTTGGAATATTTAATTACCATCTTGGCAGCTTCGCGCCCCCATTTTGGGGCGCGCCCCACAGGTTGAGAACTGCTGCATAGCTGGATAGCCCTCATGGTTTCCGCTTGCTTGGGCGGTAGCAACAGGCGTTGTCTCTCTCCTTAATTGTTTATTTAAAAGTTTATTGTTTGATTTTTCTAACACATATCCGGCTCAATTCGTTCCTGATTTGGTTTGATCTACTAATAATCATGGACAAAATTCCATTAAGCAAATGCCACTCAAATTAATTACTACTTGGGTGTGTGACTGCACCGTATAGACGTATTCAATGCCGGTAACGTAAAAATATCCCATAAGTCAGAGTAGATGGCCGGTTGTGACCACATCGCCTGTGTATTCATCTGAAGTTTGAGTATAAATCAGCCTGTATTGTCAAGAACTGTTACCCTGAATCATCCATGACAGTAACAATAATACTTCCTCAGCCAGGCTGGCTGACATTTATACGGAGATATATTAGCTATAGCATAGCCCAGCGTAACATACACTCGTTACTAAGTATACTGAGTTATTCACTATGGTGGTGTATTCCGAAGGAATAGCCTTTTAACCTCTCAGTCCCTCTGGCCTCAATATGTGTACATTCAACTTTGTAATTTAATTTCAGGTAAACAATAGTTTTTTTTATTATTATAGGCCTACCCCGAATTTTTTTTTTGGGGGGGGTTATTAATTTTTACCCAGGCCAATGGTACAAACGGTACCTTTTTTATAGAAGATTGAAAATACACATCTGCAAAAAAACGGCTAAAAAAGAAAATGGTTTCCCGGAAATTTGATATATCTCTAGTATTGCAGGTATTTGAGGTACACAAAGTCCAAAATATGCAACAAAAAAAAATTCAGAAAAAAATCTAGTTTTAGGAATGCACTTATAACTAAGATCTTTAGGCCCTACCTAAAATAAAGCTTAAATTCAAAAGCTAAAAATTCCTTAAACTAGGAAGCTTCGCAAACGCTTTTCCAGGCGCGTTGTTGGATGAACGTAATTTTTTAAAACAAAAAATAGCGTAAAATTGCGATTTTCATGAGAAATAATTTTTCGATAAGCTCAAATTTCACACTAATATATTAATACATAAAATTAAGGTTCTGTGAAAAAATCATCACAAACCGATAAAGCATGTCGGTGTTATAAGTCGAAGAAATTAAAAAAAATTGAAAAATTGCTATTATGAGAAATAATTTTTCGATTTTGCTCAAATTCCACACGAATATATCAATTCGTAAAATTAAGGTTCTGTAAAAAAAATCATTAAATCGGATAAAGCATGTAATAAGTCGAAGAAATTTAAAAAATCGAAAAATAACATAAAACTGCGATTTTCATGAGAAATAATTTTTCGATTATGCTCAAATTTCACACGAACATATTAATTCATAAAATAAAGGTCCTGTGAGAAAAACATTACAATCGAAAGATTTTTTTTTTAAATTGAAAAAAATCGTAAAATTGCGATTTTCATAAGAAATAATTATTCGATTGTGCTCAAATTTAACACGTATATATTATTTCATAAAATTAAGGTTCTGTGAAAAAAACATTACAATAGGGTAAAGCAAGTAGGCCCTATGTGTTATAAGTCAAAGAATTATTATAAAAAAGAAAAAAAACGTAAAATTTCGATTTTCATAAAAAATAATTTTTCGATTACGCTCAAATTTCACACGAATATCTTAATTCATAAAATTAAGGTTCTGTAAAAAATTCATTAAAATCGGATAAAGCATGTAGGTGTTATAAGTCGAAGAAATTTTTTAAAAATCGAAAAAATCGTAAAATTGCGATTTTATGAGAAACAATTTTCCGATTGCGCTCAGAAACGTGGCAGTTTTAAGTTCGGAGATTTCGAAGGTCTCCACAAATTTCATCGCAATTGGAGTATTGGTTTAGCCGGAATCGTGTTAACAAACACAAAAATACAAAAAAAAGAAAGAAAGAAAAAAAAACATTCCGGATTTTTTTCTTCAGTGTAGTGAAATGGAATCTTCGCTTCGCTCGTTACGCTCATCCAATAAAAATATATATACATATATTCGCAAAGTAAAGGTTGCTTATTGGATGAGCGTAGCTAGCGAAGCGAAGATTCCATTTCACTACACTGGAGAAAAAAATCAAGAATGTTTTTTTTTTTGTATTTTTGTCTGTTTGTTAGCACGATTCCGGCTAAACCGATACTCCGATTGCGATGAAATTTTATGGAGGCCTTCGAAATCTCTAAACTTAGAACTGCCACGTTTTTAAACACAATCGGAAAATTATTTATCATAAAAATCGCAATTTTACGATTTTTTTCGATTTTTTAAAAATTTCTTCGACTTATAACACCTACATGCTTTATCCGATTGTAATGATTTTTTCACAGAACCTTAATTTTATGAATTAATATATTTGTGTGAAATTTGAGTACAATCGAATAATTATTTCTTATGAAAATCGAAAATTTACGATTTTTTTCTTTTTTTAAATTACGATTAATTAAAAAAATTAAAGATTAAAGTTTATTTTTTTATTTAATTTAAATTAATTTTCAAAAAAATATTCAACTTAGTAATGATTTTTTCACAGAACAACAGAAAATCCGCATAACACATGGCAGCTCAATGCACCAATTACGCTCATCCAACAACGCGGCGGGACTTAAGCGTTTTCCTAGTATTCCAATTTGCAAAAGGCCTACGTTCACGTAGTGTGCAACAACGTGATAGGTTGTTCTCTTCTTGTAATAGGAAAACGCTTAAGTCCCGCCGCGTTGTTGGATGAGCGTAATTGGTGCATTGAGCTGCCATGTGTTATGCGGTTTTTCTGTTCTGTGAAAAAATCATTACTAAGTTGAAGATTTTTTTAAAATTAAATTAAATAAAAAATTAACTTAAATTTTTAATTTTTTTAATTAGTAGGTAGTTGTAATTTAAAAAAAGGAAAAAATCGTAATATTGAAATTTTCATAAGAAATAATTATTCGATTGCGCACAAATTTTACACGAATATATTGATTCATAAAATTAAGGTTCTGTGAAAAAATCATTACAATCGGATAAAGCATGTAGGTGTTATAAGGCAAAGAATTGTTTAAAAAAATAAATAAACGTAAAATTTCGATTTTCATGAGAAATATTTTTTCGATTGCGCTCAAATTTCACACGAACACCTAAATTCATAAAATTAAGGTTCTGTGAAAAAAATCATTAAAATCGGATAACGCATGTAGGTGTTATAAGCTGAAGAAATTTAGTAAAAATCGAAAAAAATCTTAAAATTGCTATTTTAATGAGAAATAATTTTCCAATTGCGCTCAAAAACGTGGCAGTTCTAAGTTCAGAGATTTCGAAGGCCTCCATAAAATTTCATCGTAATTGGAGTATCGGTTTAGCCGGAATCGTGTTAACAAACACACAATAATACAAACAGAAAAAAAAGAAAGAAAGAAAGAAAAACATTCCGGATTATTTTCTCCAGTGTAGTGAAATGGAATCTTCGCTACGCTCATCCAATAACACGGGCCACTTTCCGGAACCTATCATTCACGGATTAGTAAAATTTTAGTTTCGGTTCCAGTAAGCTTACCTGCATTAATATTACCGACAGAAATAGTTCGTACACTTGGGTATCGCTATGCTCTGATTCGAGAGGTCGCGGGATCGATACCCGCCACCAGCGATTCTGAGTGATTTGTTTACCCATGCGAGGGGTTGACTACTATTAAAAACCATATAAATTCTCATCACTACTACTCTAAAGTGCTGCGCACAATTACAATTGGCAAAGCATAAGCGTAGCGCAACGCAAGCACAACGCAAGAAATATAAACATGTGCACCTGGCTGCTTGAACACACAATTCACGTATGCATAGCGTAGGCGCGGAAGCACAGCGCAAGAGATGGTTATATTTTATATTACTTATGCTTGCGCTTACGTTCTGTTATGATTGACCAATAGGAATCCAGAAACAACACGACTCAACACAAACGCCCATTTTCAGTTCAATCAAATTAACAACTATTGTTGTTTGTGTCAGTGTAAAATTATTTATCATGGACGAACTTACAGAAGACGACGTAATTATCGAGTATGAAGTTGAGTCGACGTCTAGCGACGAGCTGCTAATTACGTATTTTAGGCAATATCCGCATCATAGGCTACTGCAAATGGTTTCAAAGACGAAATGTCAAACGCAAAGTTGACATGCAGTCATCTGATAACGAGCATTCTAAAACTTTGCACAGCCTTGTAGTTTCTTTACGCCACGCTTCCGTTATGACAATTGTGCGCGCCTACATTCCTTGTGTTGCGCTTATGTTGCGCTTGCGTTGTGCTGCGCTTATGCTATGCCAATTGTGCGCCGCACTTAACAGTTTATTTGACTCAACAAGAGGATCACAAAAGTCCAAACAATAAGTATGTAGGCCTAAAGCATGCATCCCTAGGAAAACGTTTTTTGATTACCATTCAAAATATCTTAATATCTACCCGACATGCTTTCATGACTTTTTTAATTTTGTTTTAGTTTACCTCTTTTTAATGTCGTGCTGCTCTTTCATACGGTGAGGGTATCATCTTTTATCCAAATAATATTTCATAATATTAATCAATCTCTCTCTCTCTCTCTCTCTCTCTCTCTCTCTCTCTCTCCTCATCGGAACACATTGTCCGTGAAATGATTGTAAATACCGACCTCTAATGGTCATAAAAAAACATATCTTACTGTTTGCTGGGGGTGCCTGCGATGAGTATGGGAACGCGGGGTCGTGGATTTCTCCAGACGGTTGAAGTGGTGGATGGTGGGTTTAATTTTGGGGGATAGCGGATCGTCCGCCAGGTAATAGTTCAGTTTGATGGGGGGGGGGGGGGGAATGTTCCTATAGGTCATATAGGTATTCGTGGAGAAGGTGGATGGGAGTTTCACGCCGAGCAAAGGACACCATTCGCAAGATTCTATTTTGCAACCGATTTGTGTGGCTCGTTGGTCTTGTGGTTAGCGTATCTGCTTCCAATGCAGAAGGTCCAGGGCTCGATTCCCGCCAAAGTCAGAAGTTTTTAACTTCTGATTTGGACTTAAGTCCATCAGTTCTTGTCTTAGGAGTTTGTAAACGGTGACTTTGGAGCCGTCCTTGCAACGAAGCACATAATAAATTCAGAGTTGTTCTGAATCGGCCTTGTTGATTCTGGCGTTGATCCGCGGGTGTTCGCACTGTCCACACCACTGATTGCTATATTTCCTATTAAAAATATCGATCTTTGGTTGGTTATCGCTCACTCGTCGATTGCGTCGGGGCTTACAGGGTTGGCTTAGTCGCTTTGATTTACTGTCCCCCACTGAAAATCAGTTATATAACTGAGTGGGTAGACTCTAATACAATTTATTTATTTATTTTATTTTTATTTATTTATTGTAGTGAATCAAGATTGCTGAGTGTCACACCGGACCTCACTGCATAGGCGATGGCCGGTCGGAGAATCTGTTTGTAGATGGTCAGACGTTCAGTTAAGTCAATTTGCGAGGAAGTAAGGAGAGGGCGAAGGGTTGCCGCTTTTCCAGTAACTTTGCGATGGATGTTTCATAATTGAGCGAGCGTAGCGAGCGTCTCCACTTGACTCTTATGGCTCGAATGTCTGTTTTTTTTTTTTTTTTTTTTTTTTCTGTTACTGCTTCGATACAGGTCGCACCGTTTCTCTGATCGAACTGAAATTTTTTACACGTGTACATACCACCTAGGCGGGTTGCTGTATAGTTTTTGAACAAAATCCGATCGTTGGTTATAAAAAATAAAAAATAAAAAAATAAAAAAATAAAAAATAAAAATGTTTCGATCGTTATGAAATTTTGCAGGGTTAATAAGTACACCATTCTCTCCTATTTTTCAAATTTTCAGCTAAATCGGTCAAGACGTTAAAGACTTATTGGTAATCATAATTCGAAAAATGAAGTTAAAAATGAAGGAGGCAGTGAAGATACAAAGATACACTTTAGAAGGCATGACGTGAATTAGTACAATGCAAAGATGTTGGAATAGTATATAGTCAGGGTCCACTAGATACCTAACAGCTGCTGTAAGGTGGGTCTTCGCTTGTACCAGAGTCGATAAAGAAGTTTCCCCTTTGGGGAGGTCCCCTTACTCCCAAGTCAAAACGGAATCTAACGTCCTGCGCGCTGAGAGCGGCTCCAATGTGAAACTAATAAAAGCACTGCACGCTAAATACGGTCAGTAGATTATCGATGTGCAGTGACGCTGAAATCAACAAACAACAGACGAAACGTCAAACTTCAATTTTATTTCAATCATATTAGCCCTGGGCCCTAGTCTTTTAAAACGATTTACTTTTGATTTATTATTGTACTATAAAGTGTTGCGCAGGCGTCAGTGACATTTTCGTGCGAAATAATTTGAGATATGTCCTGTTCAAGCCTAACGTACGTAAGTGTAGCCTAGGCCCAAGGCCGCAATACAGTTTTCAGACGTAAGTACGCCCTAGGCACTCAAATCGAAATCTTGAACAATACATATTGTCGGCCTAGCTCCTAAGCTTAGGTCTACTCCATCAGAAATATCCTCATTAATAAAGAGAGTTTGCTTTATGCCAAAACATTCGCCAACATTCGATCGTATTTAATATTTTGACGTTTCCGCCATTTGTCGTCATCGACTGTTAACTACTAGTAGAAAAGTGACGTACTTTTATTGAAGTAGTTCCATCAATCGTCACACAGAGTCGCGCGGAACGTTAGATTCCCAACGCCAAAAACCGACTTTTTATTTAACCCAGGGCGGTATAGGGAGTTGGAGGACCTCCCCAACGGGGAAACTTCTTTATCGACTCTGCTTGTACTTCCACAATGTATAAGCGCCATTTTATATCTTGAAGTCAAGGCCCCCTTGATAATGTGTCTACTGAGTGCACGCACACATTATCCAACGGACCTCAAAGAGATTTTGTAAACAAACAGAAAACTGCAGCTGGACATCAATTTGATTAGTCGGTTGCACATTTGAATGCAATACATACATAATAGTCTACCACTTTTATTCTTTGATTATTATATTTGCAGGTAACATTATGATGTAAATAATTTTAATATCTTTAATCTTCATTTCTCAATTTTCATTTGCATAATGGATATTAGGGCCCGAGGCAAACAGCATTGATGTGGTTGGTGAGATAAAGATGAGCCCAAACCAAACTTCCACCATGTATAAACCAAAACCTAATGATTCATTTCAATCAAACTTGAACTTGAATCTGCTCTAAGCCTAGGGCCTAGGCCTAAGAACGCGGTTAACCTCCAGACCTAAGCTCTACGTCGACTTATGCCTAGGGGCGTAATCCCCAGACTACAAGAACGCTTATTTATTGGGTAAGGTCTAGGCCTTGGTCTATGAAAAATCCCACACAAAGTCTAGCTAGCCTAGACTTATGCACACACAATCTGTTATCGTGGAGTTGTAACTACAATCTAGTTAAAGACAAAAGTAATAATGGTAACAATCCACAATGCCAAATCCTTGCTGTCCATGATCTGTCAAAACAAAACAAAAACATAGCACATTCTGCTACGGATAATATTACAGAGCGTGTTCGGAGCGCTCCAGATTATTTTTAAAACACACGCTAAGATATAAAATGGCGGTTTGTTTACATCAGGTGAGAAGACCCAGCTTACAGCAGCTTAGCATAAGTATCTAGTGGACCCTGGTATATAGTGTACAATGTCAATATCCAGTTAGGCCTACACTGTGTGGTGGGCCTTATGGGAATGTCGTACTCGGGTCATGTTGCACGTACCGGTGCTCGCTCAACAACGTGTCCAACTGAGCGTTTTCCTAGTATGATTGTATCAATGGATGGAAGTATTTATGTGGTATGGTACTGAACTGAAATGAATGAGAGGTTATTAGACGGCACTCTGAGACAGGGGTTTATAATTAATTTAATGATTGTGTTGAACATTTTGAGTGAGGTAAAAATATGTCAGTTATACCTTTGATAATATATAGCCCTAAAGTTCCATATCCCTAAACAGGCCGACTTGTCCTGTCATGAGACAGGTAACCTACAATAAATTAATTATCTAGCTCTAAAGCAATTCGAAGTTCAAAAGAAATTCACTATAATATTAAGAAAATATTTATAACAAGTCACTTTAAACTGTCATCCCGTTAGTAGACAGGGCATTTATAGAATGGAGGGGGAGGGACGGGGGGGGGGTATTAGTATCTAGATGTATATATTTTTATTTTTTTAAAGATAGCGACAGCATCGAAAAAAGTGCATTCCGTCACAATTGATAAAAGCCGTTTAATCAATTCAACAGTTTAATGTTTATGTTCTTGGAACTATTTTTGTGGCTACTTTAATGCGCTAGCCAAAGAATAAAAACCACAACACGTGTTCACCTAAGCAAAGTTTGAAAATTATTATTTTTATTGTCTGGAATAAATTGCTATTTTATGTGTTTCGCTACCTAAGCGAAAAACAAACACCCATACTAAGAAACTCATTAAACTATGATTGTCTGCCTGAGCATTACCACATAAACAACAGACGATAGATTCTGGGATGTATCGAATATAGAGAGAGCACCCTTTTGGATATTTAAACATGGCCGTACGTGGGTTAAGTGCTATTGGCTGAAATCTATTTATTTTCTTTACCACAAACATATTAACCAAAACAAGGCCATTAATATTGTATTAGAAAAATAGAAAAAATAATAATTAGGGGAAGTTATTGGATGAGCGTAGCGAAGACTTCAATTTCACTGACCACCCCCCCCCCCCCCAAAAAAAAAAAAAATTAGCTCGGGTGTTTTTTGTTTGTTTGTATTTTTGTCTGTTTGTTTGCACTCTACCGGGCAAACGGCATATGCGATCTTGATGAAAATTTGAGGGGACCTTCGAAATCTCTGAACGTAGACATGCCACGTTTTTGGGTACAATCGATCAAATATTTCTTATGATCATCGTACTTTTTCGATTTTTTTTTCGATTTTTAATGATATTTTCGTGATATTTGGCCCGCGACCGGGCAAACGGCTATTACGATCTTGATGAAACTTTATGGGAACGTTTAAAATCATTGAAGTTATGTATGTTATGATTTCAGAGACATTTGAAGAAATATTTCTCATAAAAATCGTACTTTTACGATTTTTTCTCCGATTTTTAATACGATATTTTCGTGATATTTGGGCCGATAATCAACCATAAAAGCTCATCCATCAACGCGACAGGAAAAAGCTTTAGCGAAGCGGCCTAGTTTATTTATTTTACTTTGGCCCTTCAAGCTTGGGCTTCTTTACTTCTATGAAAACTCTCTTCGCCTATATGTTCTTACTCCGACGAAGAAGTGACTCTTGCTTAGAGATTGCAGTATCTCCAGGTTGAGGGGGGTTGGGAATGTGATATCCTTATTATTTTCTCTCGCCTATAGGAAAATTACATATTCTGGAGTTAGGTGTTGGCCTGTGAGTGTGACACTATTTGCTTTGAATGGAGTTAGGAATTAAAGCCCCCCATCCCCCGTGTGGTACACTGCATGGCGTTTACCTCCTTTAACATTCCTACAACAATATAATTCAGTCAGTGCTAGTTATAGCGTTAACCGTGGGTGGAGGCGATCAGGTAGATAAATAAAATAAATAAGACAAGTAAATAAACAACTCGCTAATTAGTGAAATGAAGGTAGATAACGAGGTTAGTCGAAGAGTTTGATTTGTGAGTGCGTGATGTTGGCCCAGACAATGTGTTGATTCATGGTGGTTTGGATGACCCGAGCTAAGCGGAAGACTAAATGAAGATTTCCATGCGAGGGTGGAAGAGGGCGCGTCTCAACCAGGCACAGCCTAACATGGAACAACTCTCTCAGATGGCTTTATTTATAACCAGAAAATGCATGGAATAATCGAACAATAATTTAATTTTTACGAGGGGGCCAATAATTATAAATTTCAAATTTGAAAATTATTTGTGGCAATGCTGTTAAATTGTTCCCGGATATGATGGTGTGAACGAGCTGGGTAGTTTGGTTCCACAAGCTATCATATTATAATTCCTTTGTTAATCAGTTTTTAACACTTTCTATAACTGAATACGATTTATACTAGGAAAATGCTTAAGTCCCGCCGCGTTGATGGATGAGCGTAATTTTTTTAAACGAAAAAGCGTAAAATTGCGATTTTTTTAATAGATAATTTTTCGATTACGCTCAAATTTCACACGAATATATTAATTCATAAAATTAAAGTTCTGTGAAAAAATCATTACAATCGGATAAAGCATGTAGGTTTTATTCGTCGAAGAAATGTTAAAAATTGAAAAAAATCGTAAAATTGCGATTATCATGAGAAATAAATTTTCGATTGCGCTCAAATTTCACACGAATATATAAATTCATAAAATTAAGGTTCTGTGAAAAAATCATTACAGTGGGATAAAGCATGTAGGTGTTATAAGTCGAAGAATGTTTTAAAAATTTAAAAAATCGTAAAATTGCGATTTTCATAAGAAATAATTTTTCGATTGCGTCAAATTTCACACGAATATATTAATTCATAAAATAAGGTTCTGTGAAAAAATCATTACAATCGGATAAAGCATGTAGATGTTATAAGTCGAAGAATTTTTTTAAAAATCGAAAAAAAATCGTAAAATTGCGATTTTCATGAGAAATAATTTTTCGATCGATTTTTCCCCCCGTGCAGTTCTTCGTTCAGAGATTTTATAGACCTCCATAAAATTTCATCGCAATTGGAGTATTGGTTTAGCCGGAATCGTGTTCACAGACACACAAAAATACAAAAAAAACATTCCGGATTTTTTTCTCCAGTGTAGTGAAATGGAATCTTTGCTTCGCTCGCTACGCTCGCTACGCTCATCCAATAAATAAATAAACACAGCATTGGACACCTTACGATCAACCGGTCAAAAAACGGTTCTTTGAGCTCGGGCCAACTTATTTTACAATTTTAAATGCCCATTTAAAATGCGCTTGATCGGTACACACATACATACATATACCTGCATTCATTCTTCTGGATCACTTTTCGACCTCCAATTTTCACCCCAGAAGTTTGAATTTTAGGGATTTGTTTATTAAAGGATGGTCAAGTCGCCATCAGAGCAAATTTCAAGATTTTAAAAAATTGTCTTGTACTCAAGTTTGGAAAATTACTACAAATTACCCGTCGGCCCGTATGGCATATTTACTGACCGTTACTGAAAAAAGTAAGCACTATTTGGAATGTGCTCTGATCGCACAATACACGCATTCTTATAGACCACAACCCGATATTACAAACGAGAACATCCAAGTGATTCAGTCTATACCTCTTCATTCTGCGTCAAAGCCATGGTTTGATCGAGCTCATCCAACAGTCTAAGGCCTAAATAATCCAATTATGATCTTTATAGCTCTGTTGAAAATCAAGATCGGACATGAGTTGTTGTTTATAGGGGCAGATAATCGAGACCGTTCAAGCAAATATTTAGGATTCATTTTCGGGATAATTTGGACTCGAAGTCATCCCTAAATCAATATTGTTATTGAAAAACAATGGATATTAATTTATAATGAAGTGTTGCTAGTGGTATTTAATCGATGCAATAGTCGTTAAAAGTTCAAACTGGACGATAAATGAGCGATACTGAAGTTCGTTCTCGTTGGGGATAAGGTTACTGTTTCCTACTGTTTCCCAAATTTAATCCAATATGAAGGCAAGTTTGAGAGTTTCTTGGACTTTTGAATGATCAGTGTCATCCATCTAAATAGGCTAGGGGGGGGGGGGGGTGTAACCAGTTATATTTCTAGCGCTTTGGAAAATAATGTTAAAAATTGAAACATCTCTAATTTATGTGTGTTTACTTCGTTACCGACCCCGAAATAAGACAGTTTTGAGGTCTTAGATTCTTAGTCGGGTTTTCGAGTCGAGTAAGACAATTTCTTTGGGTTGGGAATATTTTAGAGTTAGTTCCTCCGATACCGGCTACTCCATGCCAAACTTTCTTAATTACTTATTAAATATTAGTGTTTGATGTGAATAGAAAAATAAATATCACAGTTACCATGTAAACGTATTGTTGATTATGAGTAAATTTTCAAAGTTTGAATAGGCCTAATTCTCGACTAGCATAATCTTAACTCCTACCGTAAACTTATTTACTTCGTAAATATAAACAGCTCCACTGCTCCAGCGTATGCTCAATGTAGAAGTATCAACTATGTATGCGTTTGCAATAAATTACTGCCAACTTACCTTACGCCCATGCTGTCTTAGACTGAAAGGAGTTTGGAACCATGTCTGTCAAGTTGGCCACCAAGCCGGTGAGCCGGCATTCAAGTCAAAGTTGAGATGGATTGATATCTCGCAATGTGTTCACTTTCAATGGTCTGATCACTGGCCTCCCGCGGACTATACCGCCAATATTAAAACCACACGAAATAACCTTATTTTAGTAATAACTCGCATAACGCTACACAAAAACGAATGTGGTTTAGTTAGAATATATCTGGCATAAAACCTTTTACAAATATTGTAACCAGTAATGATTTTAATCAAGGTTTAAATTAAATCAATGTATTCCGTAATTAAAAACGCTACCGATTACAATAGTTGAATAATTTTTCATGCAGGGTGTAGTTCTAACGAAACTATGTGAGACATAGTAGCTATTTTTCAATTTTCCGTTGTGGTTTTAGAGATATTACTAAAATTAGGTTATTTTGCGTGGTTTTAATATTGTATGTATGGTGATCCTTACCTCGGCCATGGCGGGGCCCAAGTCACTGAGTCAGTGTTATAGTATCCAGTATGAATATTATGAAGAACTTGTAACAAATTACATGTACTCGACTGAGCTAAAGTAAAACTGTCATTATCTAATAGCTCTGACTGTGAGGCTAACTAAAATTCAAGAACAGCTTTGTTTCTCGATTTGTTTAGTCGGGAAACACTCCCGTAGGTGTAATTGTTATTATTTACTACAATTCAGAAATTAAAAAAGTCCGCCCCAACTCACCTGGAATGTGGGAGATCCGTGGTTCGATTCCCGGTTGGGGCGGACTTTTTTAATTTCTGAATTGTAGTAAACTAGGAAAACGCTTAAGTCCCGCCGCGTTGTTGGATGAGCGTAATTGGTGCATTGAGCTGCCATGTGTTATGCGGATTTACTGTTGTTCTGTGAAAAAATCATTACTAAGTTGAAGATATTTTTAAAATTAAATTAAATTTAATAAAAAAATTAATTTAATTTAATAAAAAATTAACTTAAATTTAATTTTTTTTTAATGATTCGTAATTTTAAAAAGGAAAAAATCGTAATATGGAAATTTTCATAAGAAATAATTATTCGATTGCGCACAAATTTTACACGAATATATTAATTCATAATATTAAGGTTCTGTGAAAAAATCATTACAATCGGATAAAGCATGTAGGTGTTATAAGCTGGAGAAATTTTAAAAATTGAAAAGTCGTAAAATTGTGATTTTCGTAAAAAATATTTTTTTGATAACGCTCAAATTTTACACGAATATATCAATTCATAAAATTAAGGTTCTGTGAAAAAATCATTACAATCGGACAAAGCATGTAGGTGTTGTAAGTCGAAGAAATTTTAAAAAAATCGAAAAAAAATCGTAAAATTGCGATTTTCATGAGAAATTTTTTTTCGATTGTGCTCAAAAACGTGGCAGTTCTAAGTTCAGAGATTTCGAAGACCTCCAGAAAATTTCATCGCAATTGGAGTATCAGTTTAGCCGGAATTGTGCTAACAAACAGACAAAAATACAAAAAAAAAGAAAGAAAGAAAAAAAAACGTACCGGATTTTTTCTCCATTGTAGTAAAATGGAATCTTCGTTTAGCTCGCTACGCTCGCTACGCTCATCCAATAATAACAGCTTTGTTGTTGATTGCAGCTGAACGGTTGATAATATCATCATAAAATTTTGCATTCATATTAACTAGGAAAACGCTAAATTCCCGTCGCGTTGATGGATGAGCTTTTTTGTAAGTTTTTAGTTTGCGTGGGATCTATTTTACTTATTAAGTGCCTTTTGAACGCTTTGTTGGTGATTGTTGTCAAGTTTCTATTGTTACTTGTAAATTGTTATTATAAATAAAAAAAATCATATTAAAACCTTTATTCTATGGATTCTGGCTAACTTTTTCAACTTTTTCTTTCAAAAAGCAATTCATCACCATTACCTTAATGTCCATGTGAAATATGAACGTTGTAGCCCCACCCGCTTGGTCAGAATCGGTCCAAATGTCACGAAAATATCACACTAAAAATCGAAAAAAATCGTAGAAGTACGATATTCATGAGAAATATTTCTTAGATTGTACCCAAAAACGTAGCAAGTCTAAGTTCAGAGATTTCGAAGGTCCCCTTCAATTTTCATAAAGATCGCATATGCCGTTTGACCGGTAGAGAGTGAACAAACAGACAGAAAAAAAAGAAAAAAAAGACCCGAGCTAAATTTTTTGGGGGGTCGGTGAAATTGAAGTCTTCGCTTCGCTCATCCAATAAAGTACCTTTCTATTGATATCCACACTTATAGTTGCAAAGAATAAGCCTTCAAAAGTCATTGCGGGACATAAGTTCACAAAGTAAAAAGTTGAAAATACTAAACTTTGATTTCAGATTCCCATAAAACTGTTTATCTTACGCTTCCTTTACATAATGGACCTGCGCGTTCACATTGATTTAAACTTTGAGATCCGGTACTAAAATTTGTCTTACAAAATCTGTACACTTGGCCTCAGCGATTCCTCATAGAATTGTGTATGTATGCACTAACTCTTGACCGCTGCAGCGACGACGTGTGTTTTGACTATGGATGGTGTGAGGTGCATTTTCCCGGGAAGAGCTGCTGGAAGCTTTATATTACAAATTAACCATGATTTATTTAGACACTAATGTACGTCCCCTCACGTTAGTGCATTGTGTGAGGTCATTACATGATGAGAGGCAAGGCGTTACTTGTGCTTGTTTATATGGGGGGATTTGTTTTGGTATGCGGATCAGGAAATGTTTACTTCGTTTATTCTCTACTTATAGTTATTTATTGAATAAAAACTTAAACACAAAGGCAAGATGTACTCTATCACAATAAGTTATAGCTGTAAATAATGTATCTTGTGTTTCCTTAAGCTTATGTAAGATGTAGCTTCATTCACTTAATAACTAGTATACACACAGAACGTGAGAGCGATCAAGAAGATGACCGAGAGAACCTGAAAAAAAATGGAATAGCTTGGGAATTTATGGTTATTTCAAAAAATAACCTTGGCTAATATTTAAAGAATGGTGATTCAAAAGTTTATATACTAAGTATATCCAGGTAAATAAGTTCTGCAACCAGCAAAAGTGAATGTGACAAAAGGAAGAATATGGGAGAAATTTCTTGAATGTTTTATTGTAATGAAAAAGTTTCTACTTTACAACTAAAAAAAATACGAATACGGCGTTTAAATAGTGTAATTATTATGCACTTTTGTGAACCGTACATTGGAGGCTCCATGCAATTGTAACCCATCTGTGTTCGATCATAATGTTTTCTATTAACTTATAATATAACATTATTTACTCGCAATTTAGTTTGTTATTGTTTGTTTGAGTCTTTCGTGTAGGTACGTTAGTGGTTGACCCCACCCAAGGAGAGGAATCGGGGGATGCTAATTTGCCATCCGCAGACTACATCTACTCCCTCGATATCCCGCTGAGATGGATTTTCTAATTTCTGCGTTGATTTACATTAAATCAATGACACTTACGGTAGTGTTTCCCGATTAATGAAATTGAGAAATAAACCCTCGATTAGAAGCAAATTAATGGCCGGGTATAGTAGATACAACTATATAGCCATTGATTTACAGTTTACTTATGGTCGATGATGTCCACAATAATATAACAAGCAAAATTCAGAGAACACAACATGAAAGAGATACCACGGTTCATAGCCAAAAAAGTTCTAAAGCAGAGTAAAAGCGATAAAAGCGTGGAATCGGAAAGGTTTGCTAGTCCACATAAGAAACCAAAATAAGACCTCAATCCCAAATTGTTTAAAACAGTATACCCCATGAGTTGTTGTTCATCAGAAACGAGTGTCTACAATATCAAAGCGTGGGTTCTAAATCTGTCTGTTTGACGGAATGAGAATATTTCTCGATTTGGTTAGTCGGGAAACACTCCCGTAGGTGTAATTGTTATTATTTACTACAATTCAGAAATTAAAAATCGTAAGGTAATGACATTATAATTAATGTTTGGTGGTCAGTTCAAAGGCAGCAGATATTCGTTGCAGTACTGTTCCATCCATTCAGATGTATAATCCAACTACAATTCAGAGTTTAAAATGTACCCGTCCTGATGGTCTAGTGGTTAAGACGCCTCTCTGGAATGCGGGAGATCCGTGGTTCGATTCCCGGGTGGGGCGGACTTTTTTAATTTCTGAATTGTAGTAAATAATAGAAATGAGAATAGTGTTTGTACACAAGAAGAAAATCAGCCATGCATATCTTCTACATTATGCTCTGTTTTGCCCTAAGATATCCTTTATTCATGCATTACACAAGCGTACTTTCACAAAATGAGTTCCCTTGATTGGTCGTCCGATCCCCACTGGTATCCTGAATAGACACAACCAACCAATAGGGGGTAAGCACTCCAAGTCACGGGGAAAGGGCGCGGCTGCCTTGAAGCATCTGATGACAGTGTCAGTACCCATGATAGTATACACCACACACATTGAAAAAATGTGATTATCGTATATATATTGTAACAACATGGAAGTAAGAGGAGCCGCCAGAAAGTTGACGCGCTTTTCGTTGCGATAGTGCCTAGATCTATCAAGGTTTAATCAAACGCTGATCAAAGGATGTTTAGAGGTGCCATAAAATGTTAAGGGGCAGACAGCGCGACGCTTTCTCAGCGGACGACGCTATTGGACAGACAGAGAGCTAGTGGCAGTGACAGACAGCGCTAGTGGTAGACAGCGCGACGCCTCAAGCGGACGAGCCTAGTGGACAGACAGCGCGACGCCTCTTAGCGGACGACCCTAGTGACAGACAGCGCGACGCCTCTTAGCGGACGACCCGACTGGACAGACAGCGCTAGCTGCAGACAGACGGACAGCGTCCCTTGAGGCTGCCCAGGTCTTGCTACAACTTTCTCAGGTTAGCAGTTCAGTCGCAATCCGGCACTCGGTCACTAAAGCCGTCCTCATCTTCAGCCTACCTGCGCGGCGAGACCAGAGGGCTCCGAAGAATAGGTCCATCGGACCTTAAACGGGGCGGGTGTTCATCGTCTCTTATGATCGCCGCGGACGAAAAACTTGCAAAACATCGTGACTGACTGTTTCAGCTAAAATGAGTGTAGGTTTTCTAGGCTTACAAGAAAAATAGCAATTACAAAACGTATTGAACTAACGATTGCTCATAGGTCTCGAAACCATTAATTTGACAACGCAAATGTGCCTCGTCCCTTGTAAGCTTGTACCGAAGATTATACTTTTAAATTGAGTGTTACAAGTGAACAAGCTTTTATCGTTACGCTTCCCAGCGTGACTAGGGTTGGGTCTTAACCGCTAAAATCACACACGTGTTGTCAAGTCTTGAAGTAACTCGCGGTAATTAATGATCCCGAAGTGATGGCCAGCAACGAGACATCGAGACGAGCGCAGATGCGGAACAAGAATCAACTTTGCATTGAATCGAGTGAGTTTTGAGCACCTGTGCAACTAGTAGCAGTGGTGGCGTGAGCGGCGATAGTGTAGTGGGCATTCACACAAATCAACCAACCCATTCATTTCAACGCTTTGTATCGACTGCCGTTAGTAGTAACAATACAAGCGTCGTGATTAATTATCCCCGAGTCTTTTATTACGATATTAGGTAGCTGTCCCACCCAAGTAATTTAAATTAAATAAATCATTTCGATAATGGCGCAGTGGTAAAAAGGCGATATCAAATGGGCGGGAGTGACTTTCATAGCTTTGAACGGAATCTTCTCTACTTCGGTATTGGTTCCTGTGTTTGTGTGTGTCAATGGTGTAGGCAAGTGCGACATTTTCGTGTACACATCTCGCTCTATGTCGTCGACGTGTGATTGAGTACCGCCCGCGACGACGGAAACACATCGCGACGCATCGCAACCTCCGCGGCACGCACTCACGCACGCACGCCGCGACGCTAACAACCCCCATGCACGGAACGCCTGGTCGCGCCATGTGATGACACTATGCGCACGTCTTGGGGTGGGACCGGCCAACGGCTCCGGGTCTTCTGCTTCCTCCTCGTTCTAGTTCTACTCCAGAGTGGCGCTAACTTCAGGTGAGTGCAGGGTAGCTGTCAACTCCTAGTCCTAGCATGCATTCTGGACCATTTGTCATTATTTGTTTTAACAACAGACAGTGGCGTAACTACCGCCCCCGCAGCCCCCGCGATCGCGGGGGGCCCGGGGGTATGAGGGGCCCGGAACGGGATGATTATATACAGTGTTTTGACTTATGTCAGACTTTGTCGCCACGCAATACTAACAAACTGGATGTCTTATTATAATGGATATCTATATAAGTTCTTGAAAAGCACTCAAAATTTCATAACTTCATCAACGAGTGATTGCACCAACAGTGTTGGCTGATTCACGAAGTCCCGGTTTGAATCCCGTTGAGATCGGAAATCCTGACTGAAGGTTTTTTCCGAGGTTTTCCTCAGTCATTAATGCTAATGCAAGGGATTGAGTGCTCTATAGAACAGCCCTCGGGCATCCCTTTGCAATTGTCCTAGCAAAATATATCCTAGCTGTAGTTACCTGAAGAGGGACATGTATTGCACCCTTGGGCAGACTTCCCAATAAAACAACACGACTACTTACGAGATAGGTACTGTACGTTATCAAATTATTGATGTGAAATTCAAACATATAACATCGTTGAGTGACTAATATATTAGTCACTCAACGATTACAGTTATTTGAACCAATTTTGTATATTAGTCACTCAACGATTACAATTATTTGAACCAATTTTGTATAACCAAGCGTTCCAAACAATAAATAAGCCCTGGTTAATATTTTGAGCGAATAAAAGCAAAATAGGCCTACTGATAAACCAGGTTTTTTTCGTTCATGGGTCAAAGTTCACAAAATAATCCTACCCAAAGCATTGTAAAACACATTTGGATCTTTTAATTTAACTAACTCTCAATCCAGGTATAATTTGTGTTTGTGTCACATGATACATTTTTGTAAATATAAACAAATTGGTACTAAACGTCAACGGTCACATTATCATAATAAAATAACAGGCCCTATTTAAAAGGAAATCAAATATGAAATGTTCTTCCAAATATGCAAACTTTTATCGACCACATTCAAAATTTAAGTTTATTATTATATTTGGAAACATATTTTTTGGTTTCCCAACACATTGATTTTTTAGGGCCTCCTCTTGGCAATTTTGAACTGCTTGTTGAGTAAATAAATGGTTAACATGAATAAAGAGTAATATTTCTTAGTGTTCAAAAATATCAAAAATGAAACCGTCGTAAAGTCAAAATGTAAGTTGACCCCCCTCAAAAAAAAAAACCCCGCCCACAGTGGCTCGTTACTTACACCACCTTTATTATAGGGGGGCAGAGTGAACTACGTTCGCGGGGGGTCCGCGCTTAGTAAGTTACGCCACTAACAACAGAACACACACAGCCAGCAATTGTTATGCCATTTGGCAAACATAACATTGTACTGATTGATTGATTTTGGCTGCTTTAACGTTTCCATATGCAATATTGCTATTCGAGACGATGAGTGAGGGTGAAGGACAATTACGAAATCCATGCCTTATACAGGATTCGAACCCGCGTCCTCTTAGTGCTACACGCTTTTAACATACGCCCCAATCGTATATGCGCCACCGCGGACGGATGAGATTTTTTATTATTACAACACGAAAACAAATTGTATTCTACGATGGAGGAAAACAATTTCGGTGCTTCCGAAATCATGCACAAAATTAATCGTATAATTAGCTTGTATGTGTCGCAAACAGTCTGGAACATACAAGATTCAAGAACTATAGTGAGTTTCCACATCACTCACTGCAACATTTTTCACATTCGTGCTCGCCTCAGTTGAAGACTATAAACAGCACGTAGAATCCGAGTAAAACAAGTAATTTAGAATATTGTTTAATTTGGTGTTTTTCTAAATGTTATGTATCCGGTCGTGGCCGATTTCTCGTCGGTCGTCACCATCCTATAGTATATAGCATTTGCTCTTCGGACCATGAGAAACCATGGCAGATGGAATCTCGATCTATCTCGGAATCTCGAAGTATCTTCTTAGTTTAGAAACTTACGAACAGTTCTTCTATACATGTGTTGAGAATAACCGCATTTTTAATATCGATGTACATGTTGAGTTGAAGATCAAGTTTTAATGCTGTCAAAGGGGTTTTGTTGGTATAATGCCGTTCGCGGATGTTATGAATGGGATAATATAATTGACTTTTATGTTTCCAAATTTTCTTGATCTCAATAATTGTAAGTTACCTATATAGTTGTAAATTATTTTGTTCCATGTAGTCTCGACGTTATGAAGGCTAGTTTCTCACTTTCTGTTTTCTTCTTGACAATTATTACTATATCCGCGGTCTGTTGTGGTGTATACTTTGATCTGTTTTAACTGTACACGTGGTCACAATAAAGTTCGAAATGTTTAATATGAATAATTTCTCAGGCTTGTATTCGTAGTAAGGTGTGTGCGTGTGTCGATGAGGTAAACTTATTGCTAGTTTTCATATTAGCTATTTTGGCTATATCTGTAGAGGTAATCTCTTTGGCAAAGCATCCCGATATTTATTACGTGTTCGATTGTTTCGCCTTTTGTACTATATTTTCTACATTTATCGTTTTCTGCCACATTTTTTATTATGTATTTCTTATACAAATTAAAAATTACTACAGAACAAAAACAATACACGGTTAAAACTACAACCTTGTATTGTTAGTGATTTGTAATTTTTATATCTGTTTCTGTCTAAAAAGTCCCAGTTTGTTTTCAACGTATTTCTTATAATAGTTCGTAGCAATCTCTCTATCTTGAATAGCCATGCACTGTTTCTCCAAACATTTCCCCGTTCTACCACTTGTGCAGTTCATTGTAATGTATCTTGTATAGGGTCTTGAGACGTAACTGTTTAGCAGCGTCGTCAGCTATCACGTTCCTTTGTAAATTATTTTGCATTTTCGTTGGCTAGATTGAGGGGAGTTCATGATGTCAGCTAGCACCACAACCCTATGACGTGTCGGTTGGTTAGTCTTTGCAGGCAATATAGAAGTATTTTCTTAAAATTTCAAGTTGTTGTTGTTGTTGTTGTTGTTGTTGTTGTTGTTGTTGTTTTGTTGTTGTTGTTGTTGTTGTTGTTAATTCTTCAAATCAATTGTAGTAATCCCCGTGTCTTCTTGATAGTGTCAATCTTTCTATTGCTGATTTAGGATGATGCATTCTGTGTTTTTGTGAGCGTAGTACGAGTTAATATTTCCCATATGCGTGGATGTCCGTCTGTGTCCATTTTAAATTCCGAACAAATATGTCAGCTCTTGTAAAGCATGTATTTATTGCCGTGATCCTGCTTTTACCGTTTAGTTGCGTCTTGATGAGGATTGATGCTAGTCGTTTCTTGTATGTATCTCTAAGTTTTGATTTCATTACTTTATGTTCGATTCTGGAATCTTAACATAACCCTAAATATCTGTATATGCCTATACTTCGTCTTCATCAATAACGCCCATCCCATCCTAACTCTTATCATCAAGCTGGAACTCCCCTTCTTGCATAATTTTGCCCTTTACGATAGTGTATAGTTGTGTCTTGTATACATTTGTCTACTCCAAATTCCATACAGATTGACTTAACTCGATTGTTGTATATTGATTAAACTGTTCAATATGTGCAGAATTGATAATATTAGGTAGGCCTCTTGCCACCATGTAAGCCTAATAATAAATTTGCAAGCAAAATAAAATAAATAAATGTATTGTGTATAACTTCAGGTCATCCATGTAGACTAGATGAGAGATTATGCATACTACATGCATACATACAATACTGTTAATTAAATCGCTGGGTTTGGCATTCAAAGTTCACATGAAACGAGGCGGTTTTGTAGGAAAGATTTGGTCACGGTTCTAAATCAAACATTTCTATATTTAAATATGTATTCTACATAAGCTTGGGGTATTTCTAAAAATGGTATCTTTTGTGGCATATTTTAGGTCAGTTACAAAATTAATAAACTTAGCACTTTTATGAAAATGTACACTCGAATAGAACATCGAAATTTTCAATTTTTCCGGTTAAAGATTAAAGGTAAAACAAAATCTTCTAGAATCAACCACTGCATTCTAGCTCCTATAGTCTTATGACCTAATGCGGGTATTTTGTCACCCACTCTTTATTTATGATGGTAAATACTAATTACACACAAATGTGAATGTGAGTTAGAACCTAATACAGGTGTCATGGCCGTGGATTTAATTACCACAGTGCCTACGAGATATGAAACGCGGCAGGAGTGCTATGCCTCTCTATGTTTAAAGCCTCTTTCAAACCCACCTCTTTGGTTTAATCGCATGCTAACAGACGTTGTGACATCAAATTGCACAACTACAAACTCCTACGGCATTTATTATTTACGCATTTCAAGCTATATGTCGTAAATCTTGCGAACTTGCCGGACGAGTGAAAGAAAATCAATTTGTTTCTAATGCCCTACATTGTGTTTTGGTTGAAGACATTCTAGACTTATTATTACCATTTAAAAATTAAACAATTTCCTTTTAATCATAAAACTTGTTTTTAAACACATACAATTTCACTTTTATTTCCACATCAATATAATTTATCAGCTGAGTTGAAGTGTATTCACTGCGTTTAGATAAATAGTGTAATTAGACGTGTCGCCAATGAGAGAGAGACCACTCACAATATTTGAGAACATGATTCTTAGGAAATAATAACGTAACATAACATATTATACAATTCACAGTAAGTTTGAGTAGCCATTTTCCATTTATGTACGTACCCGTATTTTTAGCATGGCT
Source organism: Sweltsa coloradensis (assembly GCA_024449915.1). Classification (NCBI taxonomy): domain Eukaryota; kingdom Metazoa; phylum Arthropoda; class Insecta; order Plecoptera; family Chloroperlidae; genus Sweltsa; species Sweltsa coloradensis. Next base: position 292,304 of record JAMZAV010000911.1, on the reverse strand, counting down.
CTGCTGATCGTAAAAGGCGATTCAAGTGAAAAAGACCATCTCGCATAGATCAGACCGAAACTAGAGGCGAGCTCTGGCATTCGTCGTCGGGAACCCATCCCCATCTCTTGACGACCACCCCGATAACGACGACCATGACAACATCATGACAAAGACGATGACGACCGCGACGTGAGAGTCCCCATTTTCCTCCCCTACACGTGGCTGATTCTGACCAGCATAGGACGCTACTATCCTTAATCTCCTAGGCTAGAGTGGTGCTTATGACCTAACGGTTGACTCGCCCTTAATCCAAATAAACTAAACTAAAAAAAACAAAAATCGTATTTTTAACAAACTATCAAAGCTCATCAAAGACCTGCTAAATGCCACCATTTTTTTACTATTCGCATATTTTGCTGTTATGCCGAAAACAAATCTTGGGATTTGGTACTAAGTCTTATATTAGTATAATGATTACTCGAGGGTGGTATCAGAACTTTTACATGGTTGCGTTTATAGTATCCGAACTAATTATTTTTATAATAGTCGTTATCGAAAAAAAGTTTCTTGTTTCCACACTTTTCCGTTTATCTAATAAAAACTTGATATTTTGTATTTTCGCTTTGTTCTTCGAATTTGATAAATTTTAATTAATTAATTAATTTGAATTTTACTTTGAAAAACAGAGTACACAATTTTATCAACCACGTTATAGAAATATTCTTCCATTGAGTGATTCTTCTATATGTTGGTATTGTATTTGTAGACATGACAATTATTCACATTTGAGTGACATCTGAGTTTCTATGTGTGTGTGACAATCCGAAATATGTAATTCCACAAATCACAATCAATAACACATTTTAAAAGCTACTTGATTTTGGTCGTTTGTTATAATAATATAAGTTGAATCCTTATACTCTAACTAAAATCCGAAAACATACTGCACATCTTTTGTTTATTTGTATGGGACAAATAAATGCTAATGTATGTTTCTCTTAAAAAAAACTGATCATTGTTTTCGCATTGCCTTAAGTTTGCACAATTCTTCTGGCGTGTCTTATAGCTACATGCTAGACGTATCAGACTAACGTGCCCAGGTAGTTTATTTGTTAGAAAACAGTCAAACATTTAATAGCCAATTTTGGTCTCGACATTTTTATGGGCAGCCTTCTGAACAGCGAGCGTTCGAGCTTAACCATTTTTGGGTGTCGGGTGATGATATTACACGAAAATGAAATCATCAAAATATCGAATGTGTGATTTATGACGGCGTGGTCGCACGGACGTGTGGAGTCTCGTCCCGCGCGCGCGCCTCCCGCTGGCTCTAACAATGTCCGACAGGCTGCTTTCAAGAGGTGATAACTTTACGAGCAATATGGATGCTAGTCTACATAACTCCCCGTGCAATAATTACTCGACTGCGGAAAGTGATGTGGCGGCGGTAGGTCTGCTGCTGAGCTGAGGCCATGTCTCGAAGCTCCAAGTATGGACTAAATAGTTGCCCAACAGACCAAATACACACAATGACAGTGATAGAAATAACATTGACATGGCCAATCAAAGTTGGGTATAATAGCTACATAGATCACTACCTAGCACTGATGATCGATTATCGATTATGTATTGACCCAACCCTTGATTTACTCCTGGTTTAGGGTGTACAGTGCAATTCAGTTGGGACATTGAAAATGTGGGTATTGAAACAAACATAATATTGAATTTATCACATCATAACTTTATAATATTGTCGTGATTATTTCCCTCTCTTGAGAACGTATGGTTGGAAAATATAAGTGAACTACTACGGAAATATAAAAGTATAAAATCAAACCATACGTTGCGCGGGTACTGCGGTTAGGAGATGATTAAGAAACTGTAGTGATTAGAATATTCAATCGTAAGCAACGTGTTTAAAAGTATAAAAACTTAACAATGTGTTAACATACGAACTGCTGTGCCATTATGTTGTTTCTAAGCGTTGATTGAAACAAGTGCCGTTAATGTAGAAAAAATGTAATCTATATAATTGAGTAAATTTTGTTGTGTTTCATGAGAGAAATAAAACACAAAATATGTTTTTATCCATTGTCTAAACGTAGGTACAAAGATGTGTTCCTTTGGTGTGCTGATATTATACATAACTTTTTCGGAAATTCTTTTACAAAAACTTAGTATACACAAACTGATTTCTAGTGGGGGACAACGATTATATACACGCACACGCACACCTAAAGATGGTGTTTGTGTGCTAATTAGTCCGTCTCTGTACGTCAGTGTAAAGCTTAACTGACAGGCTGGTATTCTGTTACAAAGAAATGCACTCGACCCAAAAGTCCAGTCTTAGAATATCATTGTCTCGCCATCAAACAAAATGACAACGATGGTTATTTTATTTGTACTGTTGCAATACGTATACAAATAAAACTCATACATTTCTACTTGCGCAAACAAAAAACAATGTCTGGTAAACGATTGAAAATATCCGCCAATGTTGTGGAGCGTCTGGCTTACTTAACATTCGTTACAGGCTTATAAACAGAAAAGTTCTGCCTTTGCATTAGAAGAACAATATTATTTTGTGTCAGTAGCAGACACAAGTACCGATTACTTCTTCAATACGAAAATTTCGATCATCTTATAATGTCGCCGTTGGCAAAGTCATGACGATAATTTATTTGAGTTTATAATATAGAAATCAAGAATTAAATTGCAATCTTTTATTAAAGAATGATATGTTTATAATGGGATTTTTGTACCAGTGCCTCCTATAAAAATCATGTATGGGGCAAGTAGGAGATTCTAAAGTATTCACTATTATAGTGATGTTTATAATAAACATCATGTTTAGGTGGAAGCATGATTGAGTCTACGTCATGTATAGGAGGAAGCAGGAGTGTACTATATAGTTATTAAATGCAAGTCAAGAAATAAACTGTCAGCTATGTCAAGTACAACTCTTTTTAAAACAATACATTTGAGTTGGTGTCTCCAATTCTGTAAATTTCCTTTCCAATCCCTAATAATAAAGAAATTGTTTTTAGACAGGTTAATTGTTATAATTATCTCTGCAAGCCACTAATCTAGGTCTCGAAGTGCTACATACCACACGTAATGGCTTAATTTTCTACTTGAGTTTGAGAAAAAAAAAAACACTGGTTTGAAGAATTATTTCAAACACACACAACATAATTTTTTGTATCATTCTGTATAATTTTTACTTCTGCATACAAAAAACAAACAGAAACACATTCGTATCTATCTACGTGTTTGCGATTATTCAGACATTAAAATAATTGACTTGGGCCTACATACAATCCTGACGTAACATTCTTCACGTAATTGCGTCCATGCACTTGCTTATACAGTTGGCCTACAAGGCATAGATTGTAAGTAATATAATAACTCTTTGGTAACGGGCTTCCTATTGTCCTGCAGTCTTGAGTAAACTTGTCCGGTCACAAAAATACTTGCATTCTTGCAAGAAAACATGTTTTATAGACAATGAGGACGGATAATTTCAGATCGTTCGTATTTATAGCGTCGTTAACCTGCCACGGATGTGATTGATTTATCTCACGAGCTCAAGTCCAGTTGTTGATGTTGTTGTTGTTGTCTGTCTCGAACGGCCGCTCTATATCGACGTCTGGGACCTGACGGCTTTCTCTAATGCCACCGTTCAGTTTTACAATGTTACGTTCGATTTGTATCTTACTCTGAATGATGTTCAAGAGAGGGAAAACCAAGCTACTTTTTTAAAGCAATTGAATTATTGTTACAGTTTCGTTGGATAAGACTTTCCATTAGTTCATCGCCTTACTTCTGACAACTATAACAACTTTATAATAATATGTCGCAGTTGTCGCTGTACCCATCCTTCCAATCAAGTGTTTGATTTCGGTCATTTTTAAAGTGAGGTTGAATGTAGAGGGCTTCTTATAAAATTAAACCTTGATCAACTATAAGGAACTTGCTGAAAGTAAATTTATTAAGTCAGTTGAAGTTTTTCTTGAGGAAAATAGTTTTATACAACGCGATTTCGCAAGATATTACCTTCCTTCAATCTGGTGCATATTATTTACAATACTACAAACATTTAAAAAACTTATGTATTTATTATTTTTTTCAAACCATTTTACTCACAAGAACACAGAAAAATGTCAATTAATACCAATAAATAAACCGGGTTTCTTCTTCATTATAATAATTTTCTTCTTAAAGTTTAGAGACAATATTGATTGTTGGTTGGTCTCTAGTTGCATGGTCATTGTTCACTCGTCGATTGTATCGACGCCAAAATGGTTGGCTTGGTCTGCTTTAAATTTAAAGTCCCCCACTGAAAATTTGTAATGTGGCTGATTGCGTACACTCTAAATACTAATTTATGTTTTGCTTTGTCAATCATAGTATCCTAAAAAGACGCGTAGACTAAGAGTACGACCTTTGAGTATATAACCATCGTACGACTAAATTTCTATACTTATTTGCTCTAACAAACAGTACGTAACACTTTAATATTATTATTATGTGTTTCGATACAAATAGTGAACTACATTCCCTGTTCATAAAAGGAAAATATATGCACTAAACACTGTTCTTAGATATATTTAATGGTAATATTTCAACTTCGAAATCGTTTCATGGTCGTTTGTTATTTTATACATTATTATTTGAACTGTCAAAAGTTTCTTTTGTTCAACATTTCGTTTGGGAAAGGCTCTTGAAAAGAGTTTGAATATTACAATTTAATATAATCTTGGAACAGTCTTTAGTCCAAATATTTTCCCTTTCATGACCAAAATTCTTATTCTACTATAGTTTCTCATTTATAATTAATACCTTGTGCCTCGTGTTCATATTCTGTAGTTGAGTATCTCACGGTCTCACACTCTATATATCTTCATCTTGAGATGATGTGCTCCAGGGAAGGACCTGGTACGCCTGGTGATAATATAATTACCCCTCTCGCTCTTGCGGTGTGCGGTGTTAGGGATGCTGATTCGAGATAAACGCTATCGTGTTTCAAAACCAACACCGAGCGCCGATAGCTATTGGTTTATTTGGAAACACTTAAATCTTATGTATGGTCTTTTAAAGTAATAAATCAGTAAAGTATCACGATAAAATCAGATCTATTTTCCTGCCTCAATCACCAAGGGCTATGCACAAAAAAGAACATTTTGGGAAGCGTTTTGGAGACTTGTTAATAGGTCCACCTAAGGCGAAGCTAAGCAACTGAATTCGTGCTGGAATGCACACTTACATAAATTATACCTCGCAAAAATGTCATCACTTATTTTATAATTTTATAGCCGGTCTTATCAACTGAACAAACAATTATGGTGCCAACCTTCAACTATAAGAACCAGATTTCGTCGAGATATTCTGGAAGTTAAAAATTTCATGCACGGTCAAGCTATTCGTCCGTCTAATAACTATGCTATAGCCTTGCTATAAGTGATATAAAACGGTGTTTAAGTAAACCTGCAAGTCGTCTACATTAAAAAAGGAAAACAAGCTTCTAGTCAATAGCCCAGGGCTGTACAGAAAGTTTGTCTGGGCGCAGATTCTACGTACAAAGCCCATATACTTTATCGGAATTAGGCCTAGTTGTTGTGCACGCTTTTTCACTTTTTCTAAAAAAGCAGAGCCGATAATATTATACACAATTGACAAGACTCACTGTTCAAAATATTGGCGTGGATTTAATAAAACCCAAAGTAAATATTTTCTATTGTACAGTGGTACCAAGTTTTACGTTGTGTCCTGCTCTTTTATTGTGATAATACATGTTACGTCATAATCCTATAAAGCACCAATTTTTTGCATGATATTAACAACCGTCTTCTAGATAGCAACGAGGACGAGTTGAAACAATTATTGTTATTAGTTGACAATTTCTTTAGGCCTACATGATATTGTAAAACTATTTTTTGTTGAAAACGTATCAATTATAACCGATATATTTTAGTATGCAATACAACTTAATGTATAAAAAGGTTTTTTGAGTTTACCAGATACACAATCTATTTAAATCAACGTCTATAGACATAAGTGAGATATTTAGTAAAGATGAGTTGATTTAAAGGGACCTATATAACCAATAAAGTATAATAAAATACAAACCTAACTTTTAGTAAAATAACCATTTTATAGCGTTTTCAAAAATATGTGTACTCCAATTTAGATTTTTATCGTTTTAGGTTTATTGTGCTAAATCGGTGAAGATATTTCGAAAACGCTATAGAATGTTTATTTTACTAAATATAAGGTTTTCTCGTACCTGTTGAGAGTTAGTTTAGAATAGTATAAAAGGATTAATTGAGAATTTTGATGGTAAAAGAAATCTGTTTAAAAAATACCAACTTTTCTAAAAAAAAGAGAGAGATTGGTATAGGATTGCACTGATTTTCTGTAATTTTTATGTGTATTGTTCAGCTAGCATATGCAATCAGAAAGTAGTCCTTAATCTAGTGGAATAATAAAACAAAAACGTCGAGCATCTTTTGCGACGCATAATATTATAACTAGGAAAACGCTTAAGTCCCGCCGCGTTGTTGGATGAGCGTAATTGGTGCATTGAGCTGCCATGTGTTATGCGAATTTTCTGTGGTTCTGTAAAAAAATTATTACTAAGTTCAATTTTTTTTAAAAATTAAATTAAATTAAATAAATTTTTTTTTTTTTTTTTTAATAAATCATAATTTTAAAAAAATAAAAAAATCAAAAATTGCGATTTTTATAAGAAATAATTATTCGATTGCGCTCAAACTTCACACGAATATATAAATTCATAAAATTAAGGTTCTGTGAAAAACTCATTACAATAGGATAAAGCATGTAGGTGTTATAAGTCAAAAAATTGTTTTAAAAAAGAAAAAACCAGCAAAATTTCTATTTTCATGAAAAATAATTTTTCGATTGCGCTCAAATTTCACACGAATATCTTAATTCATAAAATTAAGGTTCTGTTAAAAATAATTGATATCGGATAAAGCGTGTAGGTGTTATAAGTCGAAGAAATTTTTTTAAAATCGAAAAAAATCGTAAAATTGCGCTTTTCATGAGAAATAATTTTTCGATTGCGCTCAAAAACGTGGCAGTTCTAATTTCAGAGACTTCGAAGGCCTCCATTAAATTTCATGGCAATTGGATTATTGGTTTAGCCGGAATCGTGTTAACAAACACACAAAAATACAAAAAAAAAGAAAAGAAAAAACATTCCGGATTTTTTTCTCCAGTGTAGTGAAATGGAATCTTCACTACGCTCGCTACGCTCATCCAACAATGCTGTTGTTACAGTAAACTTCTTCTTGTAACTCATAATGAAGTGAGTAATAAGTAGGCGTAATTGAGAATGACTGTGCTAATAACAGTAGACGTGTGAAAAGCAAGGAGTTTTCAATTAATATTAAACACACATTCAGAGCTAATCATGTTCACAGCTTGACAAGGTATCACTTATCATCTCTATTTTATCGTTGATTGGCACACGAAGCATTGTGCAATATTCTGCTTAGAATATACTACATAAACACTTTGTTTTTCATGCAACATCGATACGTTATTGAATCGGGTAATTAACAATTGGCTCCAGAAACTTGTTTTCAACTTAAAACTAGTGGTAATTTGTTGGTTTAATTTCATGTCATAAGTAGCGTGCAAAGTTTTCAATCAATATTCAACACAACGGAATATGTTTCGAGCCGCCTTGACAGTATAAATATACTTACTTACATATTGGCACCGAAGTGGCAATTTCATTCTTGATATGTACATTAATTTGTTTGCATGCAACATTTAGCGTTTATGTTTATCGGGTAAATATAATAAATTCTTACAACGTAAAACTAATTTACTGATAGTTTACCTAACATTGAAAATTGGTTTTAGTCTTTTTATTTACGTTTAACGATTTCATAATAAGCATTTCCATTATACAGCATTGTTCGAATCATTACCATTTAAAAACAGAAATTTCAATTGGTTTGTTTAGACAATATTATTACAAAATCAATTTGGAAAATATTGCTTTAATCAGAGTAAATGCTATTTTTCTGTCTAGTTAGTTAATGGTTAATGTGTATCGTGTGGTATGTTATTGCATTATATGCGAATAATAACAGAAACATTAGTTTTGGATCTACATGTTTAAAAATTTGATATGTCTTTCACGTCCGTGTCTGTCATCGGAAAATCGCTGGTCTGAAGCCCATTTTCTTATGGAGTGTGCTTCTACTTAGTTAAATGCGTATCGTCCTATTAGTCTGTGTTCATCATTCTTTAGGCCTATACATCCGATGTTCACGTAGCCCGTCCTTCCTCACCATTATAATCACATTGTTTCAGATGATGTCGTATGTACCGAAGTTAACTTGACTTTGAATTTAACTTTCAACATAGCTGTGTTGGACAGCCCTAAGTTTGACAAATCTCACTTCAAATCCTTATAATCGATTCGCATATCACGGTTCAGCGGTTTTAATTAAGCAACTGCCTCTCTTCACTAATCAAAACTCTTAAAGCCACACCTAATTATTAATAGAATTAAATCACCATTTAGTTAAATTTAACATGTTACAGTCAAGTATTAGATTAATTAAGATTTAAGTTATGTTCTGATTTGGCAAAACCTATGGCTAATGTTTGACAACATAAATGTTGACGACTTTTTTTATCAGTGAATGTAACATTCACTTATAGGCTGTATAATATTAACACATGTACTACCGTCTACTTTAGTGAGATGTAACTGGCTTTGGTGGAAAACAGTTTGTCTCACACCAGTCAGAAGTATGCAGTGTTCGTGAGAGAATCCTGTGTCGGGATTCACACTATATTACATCGTCCAGCTTTCGCTTAGCCGTGATAAGTTCCCTATAGGTTGTCAGATGAGGGCATTTGTATGCAGTCTTTTGTGTGTTGCATTCTGCATGGCTATCATGAGTCATGCATGTCGATGGAACTCTACTTCAAATATATAACACGGTATAATAATGAAATATAATTTTATGACTTTAACACGTATAATTATAAGCTAACTGTTCTAATAATATCAACATTTATATAAATAACGAGGTAGTGATGGGGCTTTGCGCTTGCATGTGGCTTGAGAAGATTTTTTTTATGTGGGCATATTGTTGAGAGAGTTTCCGGGTTTAACAGACTGTTAAAAATAAAAATATATTTAGTTCGATAAGGTCAATGATCCAAATACGATTTTCATTCTTACATAAAACAGAGTCTCTCAAGTGTACGGTAAATTGATCATTCATAACACTACAACAAACAACAACAGCAACAGCAGCAACAACATCCTCATTATCAACATCACAACACTGTGCAAAATATGTTGTTAAAAACACACATTTGTCAATAAAACTATTAATTAATATTGTAATTATAAAATCAATGTTTTAGCTGGGTTACCATTTAATCAGAATATGCACTCATCTTAGGTCAATTAAAATTTTGGAGTTGTTTTGGATTGGAAGAATATGAATCTATTATTTGTTTTTATTTACATAAAATCTTCTTCATATTTGCATTGAAAAATTGTGTAGACTAGTATCTGGCTATGAAAAACGCTTTATTGTAACTTCTTCGACAGCGTTTTCGTTGTTACAAAGCAAGAGGTGTCATATCTTGTTTAATCCTATTTGTTAAAGACAGCGCGTGAACTGAAATTTGGGTTTGATGTGCATAAAGAATCCTTTAGTCTCCTTGTAACGACACGACAGGCGCAGATCCGTGACTAACGAAGACACTCAAGACAGGGCATTATCTTCACAAAATATGCAGGCTGACTGCCTTTCGGACTGATGAGTTTGCATTGGGCTATATAGTGGGTTTGCCTATACTTGCCATAACTGTAACTAACATGTCTGTGAACATCTATTTTTTCAGAAGTCTGGAAGTTGTTTGTTTTTTATTGCTGAATGTTTTGTTTTGTTTTGTTTAATCGGTTTAAATAAAATTGATACCTATATGCCCTCTCAAGTCTGTGTTTGTCGTCTCGTATGAGGCAAACCTTAGAATATACAGTGTGCAATTTAATAATATATTGTTCATAGTTGCTTAAATCATATTGCCGGAATGAAAACACCCAATGTTTTCCGTTAACACAAACATAAACATAAGACACTTTGATTGAAATTATCATTGTCTTTGTAAAACAAAATCAGCATCAAGTGAATTAGATTACTGCCTACTTTTCAACGCAAGTGTATTGTTGTTACTGTTGTATTGAGCGGAGAACATGGGTTCGATTGCCGGTCTGGGCAAATGTGTTGAACTATTGATATCACTTTTATCACGACCGGAACGAAACTGGCTACCGACACCGGGAATGCCGGGACGTGTGAAAGACTCCAATGGCCGGAGTCTGTGCCAGTGGCGGTATCGGCGCCGGTTTAACTGTCGTCGTGTGTGAAAACGACATAATGCTTGAACTACACCTCTAGCTAAAGAAGAGTAGAGTAACTCCATGTGTTGCTTGAGAGTCTGACACATATTCCCAAGAAGTGACAAGGTTACTCGTGACATTCCTGGGCTTGCGATACGCCTTAATTACCTTCTAATTCTCTGCCCCAGGGAACGAGTTAGCCCCCAATCTTCTCACTATAGAGCTACAAATTGCTTGATTCAAGACAGACAGTCAGCCTTCTGTGTAAAAACATTGGGTTAGCTTTAATCACGCGATTCGATCATTTTCAAATACTGATTTTAGAATCAAAGCCAAGCTACATCGTCGCTTGTAAACCAGTAAATTGATCACGTTTTCACAAACTGGCCTAATGCCTGTACTTGGTAGGTACCTAATAAAGATTAAGAAGAATCGATCAGTTTTATGAGGAATCTTATACAGTCTTAAAACGTAAGTGGATTTTTAAGGCTATGCTATTATTTTATACAAACTTTATACTGAGAACAGAATAAGAGCTTGTTGTTGCAACACTAATATTGCGCAAAGAATTGGCAATTTTGTGATACAAGCAACACTTTTAGTACACTTGTTCTGTAGAACAATAATTAGAGCGATCTGATCTGTGGCTTGATTCATTAACCCGGAGGATTGAATATCCCTGCCATTCAGAATGCCAATCAGAAAAATGTACAATGAAATGATTTTCCTTTTGTTATTTAAAACCTTCGAACGATTTTGTGAGTCCATTTCAATAATTGAAACTAGTTCAATATGCATGCAAACATTCGTCTGCTCGGAATTTAAATGAAGAAACATAAATTAAAACGATGGTCATTATTTTATTTATATTCCATGTGTGAAAACATTTCTCGTTTGATATAATTCGTCGTGGAAATAGTTAACTTCCGCCATCTTTGTCTCAATCCAGGTCGTGTGACGAAGATTTCACTTGCCCTAGGAACTTATGTACTGATTTAGAACGAGCATGTGAACTTTTTATACACTCGGAAAAACAAATAAATGAACGCACTACCACATCTCCCCTGTAGCTTCTGCACCTCAGAACTAGTGCAGGCGGCAGGCCACTTCTTCTGCAGGAGCACTGCATTGCCTTACACTGAGACTAGCAGCCGATGCTCCCATCAGTGCCCAACATGCTTCCCCAATGAATACGGTTCCCAGAAGCTTCCATTTCTTATCCGCGAGAAACCCACACCATTTAGTTAGGGAGATTCTGCTCTCAGACTTCACCTGCCTCGCAAGATGTGCTGGTACAAAGCAGCTGAAGTCGGAGGATGAGTAATCGCTAGTGCTTTGAGAAAAGTTGGTGCTCTCAACTAATTAAAATCAGAAGGAATTGTTGCGCAGTGTAATTTATCCACCTGCGTATCTGCAACCTGCGAGGCCTGTATGACTGGCCATCTGTGACTATTGCTCAGTAACGTATCCATAAGGACTTCTTGCCCCTAGTATGATAAAGAGGAAATCGTATCGCTGGCTAAGCAGACTAGGTCGTAAGCTGTGTACAGCTTCGTTCTCCTTGCGCCGTCTGCTCGCATCCGGTAGGAGAACCATATGATGTCAAAGTTACACGTCCTTTCGATGGGAACGTAAGCCGTTTCCTCTTGGTACTTTCGGTAGGAGTAGGCTATGTGTCCGTACGGTTTCCCCCCTCCTTTCTATAAATTCACTAGTGGCTACATTCCCTGTTGCATAGAGACATAATAAAATAAATAATTTAATATAAACTGTGTAAATCGTGAAAGCCTCACATTGCTCCGACCTTCTTTTCTACCAAACACTTGCATGGCTGCTGTCAGGAATTTACCATACACCAGATTATTAATGATTTCGCTTCTCTCGTTCGCAAGATTAGTGGACTTTTTCTCTGCAATGTCAGTTGACCACGCTCGTCCAAAACAATGCTACTGTTTATCTTCTGGAGTTGTTGTTAGTTTCACACAGGTCCTCACAACTCTAAGGCGATGGATGAAAAAGGGTCCACAAACTTCTCTGTGTGGTAGAGCTCACTCAATTTTTGGAAACAACCGGCGTGTGTAACATATGACAGTTCCAGGTTAGCGCGTAGTATAATGTTATTTACAGACTTGCTTCTTTCAATAAGAGTTCTTGCATGCAGTCACTTCCGACAGTCTCTTTGATGACAAGACACTGAGCAGACCGCACTTGGCACTTGATGTCGTTGTGCCTTGTAGTATCTCTCAGCAGATAATGTACATAGATTTTGTATAGCAAAGTCGTCAATAAAATAAGTATACACAACACCATCCAAAAGACGCAGATTAATATTTAAATGCAAAACAAAAGGCTTTGACAACTGTATATAGATGATGGGACCTGTGCACCTGTTTTTCAGACTCCTCGATGTCAGTAAGGGTCTTGACTTGGACGTGGATATGACTTTCCAGCACGAGAATCAATAATACCCACGATGAATGTTATTCTGCGAGAGCCTACATCACGACGATAGAGGACAAACTTGGTGGAAATATTGAAGTCATTGCTTGAGAAGAACGGTCATTCTCGTGCCATGGGATGGGATTGTTAACGGTGATACATCGCGCGTCCCCACTCAGATACCTCTCATAAGACTGAGAAGCTATCATGATTGATAAGTAAATTGGTTGAAGACCTCGTATATAGGAGGGTATACGTATACAAACATTAAAAAAAAAAAAAAACGGCAGCCAAGCTCTCCTTCAAAAGTCTTCGACTGTGATTGCTGTGAGATATAGAAGTTGAGCCAAGCTTTTCATTCTTTTTCCCTAGTCTCGCATTGAAAAGAAGTAAGATCATTTCGCCTGTTGACGAGCGCCAAGCCAACCATTTTCGTGGTAAAAAAAGTAAAAATGTTAAACTCAAAATCATAAACAAAAATGATTGGCCATTGAATTTGGTTCATTACGAGAACTTTAAAAAGTCATTGGCTAAGCAATTTTTTTATGATTTTGAGTTTAAAATTTTTACTTTTTTACCACGAAAATGGTTGGCTTGGCGCTCGTCAACAGGCGAAATGATCGTACTTCTTTTCAATGCGAAACTAGGGATAAAAAATGAAAAGCTTGGCTCAACTTCTATATCTCACAGCATTCTCAGTCAAAGACTTTTGAAGGAGAGCTTGGCTGCCGTTTTTTTTAATTTTTTTATTTGTGGGGGATATTACATCTTTTTGCTGTTTGTTTCCTATCAAGGCATGAATGATGGACTTTGAATAATTAAGTTTGTTAAGTTGAGAGTTGTTTTTTTACTTTTTGGGCCCTCGGTCCCCCAAATTTGCCCCCTTGTGTTTTGGACGCTAGATATTTATAATGATTAAGAGCATGTTTAATTTCAAGTTTGTACAAATTACTACGCCCGAGTAATCACGCGTTTTGATTTTCATTTTGATTTTCGCCGGTCCCTATTGCCCGGTTTTGGTTTTGAAAGCTTAAGTGATTGCGCATGAGAGACATCTAAGTGTGGTCTAAGTTTCTAAGTTCTAAGATGTTCAGTTTTCTCTGTATAGCGTCTTATTCATAAGAGTACGGAATTACCCAGCTTTTGATAGTTTTGATTTTCTCCAGTACCCGTTACCCAATTTTGCTTTCCATATTCAAAAGTAATAAAGAATGAGAGATATGGAAGTGTATTCCACGTTTGAAACTTCTCAGTTATAGCGTTTTCTTTGAATGATTAATATTTTTAAGTTCAGAGTTGTTTTTTGACATTTTTGGGCCCACGGTCTCCCCAAATGAAGTCCCTTGTGTTTTGGACGTTAGATATTTATGTTCAGAGCTTGTTTAATTTCAAGTTTGTACAAATTACCACGCCTTAGTAATTACGTGTTTTGATTATCATCCAAATTTTGATTTTCTCTGGTCCATGTTACCCGATGTTGGTTTTGAAAGCAAAAGGCACTGCGTCTGTGGAGCATCTAAGTGTGGTCCAAGTTTCAAAGTTCTAAGATTTACCGTTTTCTCTGTAGGGCTCAATATAGCTCCGCGGAGAATTAGCTAGCTAGCCAGCCAGCCAGCCGGAAGGTTTTCGACGATGTTGAGAGCCTTTTTTTTAAACACAAAACGGGTTATCGGATCGGCAATTTTTTTTTGTAGGTCATGGACCACATATCAGGTCATATACCGAGTTTTAACATTGTAAATCTTTCGGGGCGGCGTGTGCAGATAGCTTAAAACCCCCCAACTCTGGTAGCTGTATACAGGGCCGCGAGTTCGTCGTCGCCTAAGCAGTCGCATGCGCTTGGCTGCGGGCGACGACCGTCGCCCTAGATGTCTCGAAGTCGGATCACAATATTGTTCGCGTTACCATAGAGATAGACATTAACCATTGAACGATTACATAACCTTAATAGCCCCCACCTCAAAATAATCTATCAATACCGGTAATGTAACATTTCTCGAAACGATACGTACGGTCGCAGATTCGCAAGTCTTATTGTAAGTCATGGTTTTATCCAGTGCACAGATACGATTCTAGGTTTTAAGTAGGCCTACATAGACGTCCACCATTGGGTTCGCCGCATTCTTATCCAGCTCCATTGGACGTCCATCACTTCTGCCTGGCCTGTCACAAGTGTTCCACATTAATATTGATCATCATAGTATACCACCAACCTACACGAGTTCCGAGTAAGAAGTTAGTTTGGCTACTGATTTACATACTCAGCTCAGATAGACCTATACTTTGCCAAATAAATTACCTAAATTATTGTTATTTATGGTTAGGTTATATAGATCTCTAGTTTAGAAACAAACTTAATTAATTTAACTAGAAATGATAAAAACGGAACAAGTTGGCGTCAATTATGAATCAGTCAAATAATATACTGGTTAAACAAGGAGTAATATAAATTATTATGTAAGTTATCCATAGCTGTTCTTTACAAAAAAAAAAAGAAAAAATAATTCTAAAACCCACGATTCTTGTAAGATTTTTTTATGCCGTCGATGAAAATACGGGCAGGTTATTTTGGTTGGATCTTGAGCCGTGTCCTCAGAGCTCGAGGATCGTAGAAAGGGGGCGACTCTGTCTGGTACGACTGATGATAGGGGACTGCAGTGGCGTATCCAAGACTTCGTAAAGGAGGGTTCAACCAATTATTTCATCGATGTACTAATGGGCAAGTAGGTGGTCCGGGGACTTGCCCCCACGGAATAATTCTCCTTCAAGGTCATTTTGGAATTCGTATTTAAAGAGTCTACCCATTCCATCAAATAACTGATTTTCAGTGGTGGACATACAATTAAAGCAGACCAAGCCAATTCTGTCGGCGTCGACACCATCGGTTTCATGAATATTCAAGTTATGTTATGAGTCGATGATTGCAGCGTGTTCCACAGTTTCGTCCTGTAACTCCAGGCTAGCCAACACAACACTCGAGGTGGCCGTATCGTGTTTGTTGTGTATTCTCGTTTGGATTAACATGAGGTTATGCATAAATCCCCGGCGAGGTGGCTCAGTGTCGACTGCCTCGGATCGTGATTTATGTCCAGTACGTGCGCTCCACACGCACTCGTCGAGGTTCCCAGGTGAGGAGAGAGGAGAACTTCAAACATCATCGAACTTTATCAAAACTTGACTTGATTTGTTTCTGAGAACACAGCTGAAATTTAATACATTTCTTTAATGACTAGGAAAACAATACTGTTTGGTGAGATAACTTCAATGAGTCAATCCCAATCAGAGATTCCAATATTTAATTCTGACCTAGACGTTATTCTCAGTAACCTGTACAGTATGTCTGCTTGGAGAACATCTCCACTGGTTTTGATTGTAAATTGAGGGTGGTGCAGCAGCATCCCGAATTAGATGTTTGCATTTAACTATTGAGTTATGACTATTAGCCATTTAGTGAATTTGTATGGTGTTGTGTTATAATTGGTATTCTTTTCATGACTATGGTTTATGAACGGATGATTAAACTACAAAATTGCTTATTCGATATTCTAAATGACGAAATATGTATTGTTAAGCAGATTGCACCATACAAGCCACTACATACGATTTTAAAAAATATTACGACCTTTTGTGAAGTAAATTAGGAATTATGAAAACAGTTATTTACCATTGTGATAACTGATAAAAAATTACGTTCCGAATCTCCACTCTACATCACATTTAAAAAATACTCCTACAAATTTCTGAAATATTTGTTGTTATTCTCACTACACCTCAAACACAAACACAATTGAATATATTTTTGAACTGTGCGATTGACTGCCATGCACGTTGATACGTTATTTGACCATAGTTATAGAATTGTCTTAAATCTATCCCACACATTTTGTACATGCATGGATACTCATTCCCGTCCAGACGTAATGCAGACATGTTTAGTATATATTTTGAAGTTCAACCCGTGCGAGAAGTTAGTATTTTAAATGTACACGCTGTTAGCAGCTAATCCTGACATAGACTGATATTGATAAGTTAGCAGCTAGCACTGAGCACAGAGTATGTTTCATAAGTTTTTATTCTAAGAAAGTTATGTCACATTATTATCTGGAAGTTTTGCTCTGAAGATGGTTGAGAAAGAATCCCCACACCTGAGCTTCTGGGCCGCGAAAGTCTTCGTGCCTGATCTAGTGAGATAATGCCGGCCGGGTCCCAGGGCGGCGCCTCGGGTCGTGTATGATGTGTGGCACTAATTAGATATCTCTCGGCCCATCCAACACCTAAGCCCTTGGCGTGCGAGCCACGTCTTTTGAAATCCGCCGCTTAGTCATTGGCTCATTGGCTTGCTCTGAAGGGGCGTGTTGTTCCACAAAGAAACAACCTCAATTAATAAAGATTGGTATTTTTATTAGTTTTTTAATCATATCAATGTATTTTGTGCGTAGGGGAACTCCTTTGCCACAGTTTTTCAATTCAATTCATATAAATAAGAGGTGTTTGATTTAATTTCAATAAGAGAGAAACTCATAAAATATATTGTAATTTACTACTGTCTCTAGTATACAGCTACAGTGAAAGGTAATGGAGAAATAGTGTTTGAACACGACTTACCCACGCCCTATTTTGAATCAATAATTTATTTCCCTTGCATTCCCAACCCAATAAAAGATTGATATCTAGGAAGGAACATCTGTTCGCTGTACCAGAGGCATTGACACGATGTTTTCAACAGGTTACATTCAGATTGTATCACATACTCCGTGCTCTCGACAGAGGTATGCTGTTCTCTTTGCCATTCCACGCTCCTTGAAATCATATTGAAGAATAACTTGATAGACGAACAATGATTAAACAATTACCGGAAGCGCAAATGTAATTAATTATTGACTCATATACATTTCGACATTATAATTCCTGCGAATTACACGTACTCATCGACAAATACGGATATTTCAGTCTTCTCTGTCTTCTTTGATATTTTCGGTATTCTCGAAAGATCGCCTGCCATCCAGCCATTCACAGAATGGTTATGCGGCGCAATGCTAAAAAACAATATTTAATCATTTTTACCGTCTGTGAGAAATTCTTTGAACCAATGACAACCGTTTTAGCTCTATTTAATGCAAGTTAATAAAAATGAAGAATATACCATGTAAACTAATAATAGGGACACACGACAAAATACAGCGTCTGAACAACGGCTGCGTATCTTTCTCACCAACAACGTCGTAGTAATGCATGTAATACATTACAGTTTACAGACCTCACGTACCTAGGTATCATAAAAGTATATAAATATCCGATGGTTTTACTGAATTGAATTGAACTTCGAAACATACTTTGTTGATAAACAAAAGAAACACTACTTTCAGAAAGGGACTATATGCCCATGCACTTAAAAAAATAGTATTTTCATTTTCCATTTTTATGATTCACGGCGCATTGTTTAGTGTAGAATGGGCACTTGTCTCGTTACTCTCTATTTTAAAGCCATTACAATGTTAGGTAATGTTAAAAAAGGGCCCAAGTCCAAGACTTCGACCCTTTCTCTAACTGATTCGTTTACTTTTTTTTATACTTTAGTCTTAGGCTCTTTCTGCAACCAGTGTTGAAACGACTTAAAAAAATAGAAAAAAACTCCTCCAATAGAAGTTGCTCACTGGGCACGAATTGCAATCTAGATTCTGCTCACAATAGCGAGGTGAATAACAAACTCATACCACTCACAGAAAACAAATCTTTGGACTGAGTGGGCAAAAATAAAATTTACACATTTAATTATTTTGTACTGTTTTAGTTCCACACAGATAAAATAAATAAATAACTTTCTTACATGAGTGCCTCATGATGATTAAGATGACGATGGATGTAATGCACTAAGTTTATTCGCCGAGACGATGAGTGGTGATAGATGACGATGAAGGACGATTCAAAAAAAAATCATGTCTTATGCAGGATTCGAACCCACGTCCTTGTAAAGGCATACGCTATCGGACCAGCGCCCTATTGTTTGTGCCACCGAGGACGGCTTATGTGTGTCTTATAAACAGTAAAAAGTTAAAATATAATAATTCATACCCAGCTCTTAGACATCGATGGAATACTTGTGGCATAATGTGCCTATGCAAGCTGGGAGGCCAGGAATCATAACATTGTGAATTTAATTTTGCAGGTGATGTATAGTCTAAGGTATCCTAGACTTATCTATGGCAATAATTCATTATCAATTTAGAGTATAATGGCATACTAATATATCATTTAATATCAATCAGAAACGTCAATGGTGCCCATATCGGAGGTCTGAAGGGAGTTGGTTCGACGCCTGGGGCGGTGAAACGCTTTGCATGGCGGTGGTGCCATAGACCTAGACGTCTCCATTGCTGGAGCTATAATACCAGCTCTCAATCGTGGGTAGATCACAACAAAAGCCTCAAGGACCAGTTACTTCAATAGCTCCAACATTTGCATCACCTATTAGCTACCATTTCCTTGTGTGCAGGCTGAAATGATAAACATTACCGGTTTTCATCTGATACTTTTACTCGATTATAATTTCAACGCTTCTTTTTTAATTCAAGAGTAAAATAATTTCCATGCTGTGTGAAAACTCTGACTTGTATAAGTAATTGGCTTTGCGAATAAGATCATATTTCAAGTGAATTGGCTGTGCCGTGCATGCTATGAAATGTACATCTTCGTGCAACGTGTAGTAAGTCTACCGGGAAGATATTTTGTCAAGGCACGTTCTGAAAGTTGATATATGGTCGCTTTTACAAGACAGTCCTCCTAAATCTCTCATTTAAACATGTTTTTGTTTATCATAATCTGTACGCATAGGTTTGTTTAACTTTCATGCACAAGAAATATAGCCATGAATCATGAAACTAATTCCTTTTTAACGGCAAAATTGAATTTCTTAACCAGTCCATTGAACTAAAAAAAAACTATGTATATTTTTACACTACATCGATTTATATCACATGAAAGACACAAACAATTAGGATTATCGTTTACGTCTAAGGATTTTAAAGGAACTAAATTTTCAGGAATTTTAAGAGAAAAAAACGTGTTTCCCTCTTTTTTAAACTAATAGAAAAACTTGGAATATCTGGAAAGTTGATTATTTGATTCACACAGAAAAACAAAATTTATATGAATACATCCACGTTTATTTGCATATTTGCATCAATTGAATATCTTTTATCTTATCTAATCAGTGTTATCCTCCTTTGTAGATAATTTTTTATAACTGAATAGGATAGAAGTTGAATGAATGAATGAATGAAATGAATACATCTTAAATAAAGTGGAATATAAGCTACTGTATCATTCAATAACATACCGTCTGAGAAGAAAGAAAACAAAAACAAAATAATTTTCCATGGTTGCTAGTATCTATGGTTACGTCGATCTTGGTGGCGGCGCCGGATTCATGACTCAGCTAGATGTTTCTCGCTCATTATTCTTGCATTCATTAATGGTGGTGCAGAACAACTCTCCTCCATTACCACCAGGGTCACTTAAAACATTCTGTGTCATCCTTGTTGAAGGGCAATACCAACAAAAATAAAATATTTGTTTGAAAAGGAACGCTTTCCCAAAAAAGTTCCCTAAAATGGACCGACCGAAATTTGTTTACCAAACAAAGGTTAAAAAAAATGCTGATAATATGATTGTAGTTTTGGTTTCTACCTTTGCTGTCTTCAGACTACCACCTCGTAACTTGTTGCTTGTGTGTTGAGATCTGATGACAGGTAACCGCAGCATCCCGGTTTTCAACCGCAGTGAATCCGTCATTGAAAGTCCCAATGGTCAAGACCAAGAAAACACCACACGTTTCACGAATCGATTACCCTATCCAGTAACAGTTTGGCGTTACACGAATTGCTTTCCAAATTGAAATCCCCGTGAAAACTATAACCTTCAATCTAAATTCATTTCGCCCTAACTCACCTCGATTAGATCGTAAACCTCTTTGGGAACTCGACGGTAACATGTAATTTGCGCACTTGCGACTTCTGGAAGGTAGATAAGTGGACCCATCGAAGGTATTTTTCTCTTCGATGACTATAATGATAACTCCATCGTGATCCCGTGCAGACTAAGAGCGTTCATTTGTGTTCGTAATTGGCTGGGGCCTTGGTTCTGGTTCTGGTTTAGCACAACTAGATGCAAAAGCTTACCTCCCGGAGCAATACAGATCATCGAGCCATCATGTTCATGTGGATTGTGGAAGATAGGTAGGTCGGTGACTACCGTACAGACTATCCAAACCATATTATTTGTTCAGGACTTGCGATTACGAAGCAAAATTTTTGTTTTGCTGTAGAGGATGGAAGAAATTAAATTATTTAAGGGACTTAAAATGATACTCATGACGGTACTATTCATGTCCTATACTGACTTATGAAGTGATGATCCTAGAATGAATGCACCTCACGTCTAAAGATTTTCTTATATTCCTTTTAAATTTATTTTTCTTTCTTTTTCTTTTTTTTTTTCTTTTTTTTTTCTTTTCTTTCTTTTTTTTTCCTTTCTAAAAACCTGGACTTACCAAAAAGAGACTACTAAAAAATTTTAGTTCTTTAAATTTTTTAAAAAATTCTAATATTTTTGTTGCGTTTTTTAGTCCAAAAAAGGGTATTACTCCCGCGCGCAACGTGATGTAAAATCAGTTGTGGGCAACGATGAAAATTTTTACAACCGATGCTTCGCTATTTATTGTTACACTTTTTTTTAAGCGTATACCCCAAGCGTATATAGAAAACCCCCCCAAAAAAAAAATTTTTTA
This sequence comes from Sweltsa coloradensis, assembly GCA_024449915.1. Lineage (NCBI taxonomy): Eukaryota > Metazoa > Arthropoda > Insecta > Plecoptera > Chloroperlidae > Sweltsa > Sweltsa coloradensis. Next base: position 270,693 of record JAMZAV010000911.1, on the reverse strand, counting down.
AAAAAAAAAAAACGGCAGCCAAGCTCTCCTTCCCAAAGTCTTCGGCTAGAATGCTGTGAGATATAGAAGTTGAGCCAAGCATTTAATTTTTCTCCCTAGTTTTACATTGAAAAGAAGTAAAATCATTTTGCCTGTTTACAACGCCAAACCAAACCCCTTTTGTGGAAAAAAAAAAAAAAATTTTAAACTCAAAATCATAAAAAAAAAAACTTGGCATTGATTTTAAGTCCTCGTACCAAAACAAAAGCCAAAATAAATTTTTTTTTTGATTTTTAGTTTTAAAAATTTTTTCCTTTTTTCCCGAAAAAAGGGGTTGGGTTGGCGCTTGTCAACGGCGAAAAAGATTATTCTTTTTTAATTGAAAAATAGGGGAAAGGATTTAAATCTTGGCCAACTTCATTCTCACAGTTCATAGCCCAAGACTTTTGGGGGGGAGCTTGGCTGCCGGTTTTTTTTTACAAAATTTTTTATTTTTTGGGGGGTATCAATCTTTTGTTTTTTTCTTTTTTTTGGCTTGAAATATGTGAAAAAGTGTAAAAGGGGGATACATGCCTTTAAAAAGATTGTCAAAAAAAAGTACCCTTTTTTTTTTTTTACAAAAATGTAGGGCCCAGTTTACAAAATTTAATGTTTTTATTAAATTTTAAAATTTGGTTTTTGTCGTCTTGGGTTTTGTATAATGATTTTTGACCGGACTATAAAACATTTACCATAATTTTTAAACACAAATTAAAAAATTAAAAAATTTTATTAAAAACACCTAACTTTTTTCCCAAAATAAAGAGTGGAGGGAAAAAGTGGGGGTAAAAATCCTTGTCCCTGGCGATTATTAGTTTCATAATTTTTGAAAAATCATGCCAAAAATTTCATGGATAATCATTTGGTACCTTTTGGGAATGCGGAAAAAGGTAAAAAAAAATATAAAAATTTGGGATGGCGGTTGAAAAATGTTGTTTAGGAAATGAGAATAGGCTTATTGGTTAAAACACATTAAAACATAATTACTAATTTGAATAAAAAAAACAATTTTGGTTAGAGCTTGAATTATTCCAATTTTAGGGGATGTTGGGGTGGAATATCGCTTGCATCGGCGCGAATTATTTTTCATATTAGTATGTAACATCATGCCAAATTTCATGCTGATAACTCATAGGTGCCTTCATGGTGAATGCTGGAAATCAAGGGTAAAATAATATAAACTATAAGGGAGGAGGTTGAAAAAATGTGATTAGGAAATGAGAATAGACCGATTGGGTTAAAAACACATTAAAAACATTTTTTTAATAACCACCCAATTTGAATAAAACATCAATTTTAGATTAGAGTTATGAATTATTCCAATTTAAGGGGGTGTTGAGGGTGGAAATATTGATTGCCTCTCGGCGGATTTTTTTTCCTATTATTATGTACCATAATGTTAAATTCATTATTTTAACTCATTAGGTGCCTTCGTGGTGAATCCGGAAATGAAGATAAAAATAATATAAAACTATTAGGGATGGGGTTGAAAAAATGGTAAAGGAAATGAGAATAGGCCGATTGGGTTTTAAAGACATTTCAACATAATTTAATAATTTGAATAAAAATTCAATTTTGGTTTAAGAGCTATTAATTATTCCAATTTTAGGGGATGATTTGGGGGGGGTTGGGGGTGGAAAATCGCTTGTCTCTCGGCAAAAGATTTTTCATATTAGTATGTACCATCATGCCAAATTTCATTTGATTTAACTCATTATAGGTACCTTTATGGTGAATGCTGGAAATCAAGGTTAAAAATAATATAAAACTATAAGGGATGGGGGTTGAAAAAATGTGGTTTAGGAAACGAGAATAGCCGATTGGGTTTGAACACATTGAAACATAATTTTAATAACTAATTTTAATAAAAAATCAATTTTTGAGGTTAGAGCTATGGATTATTCCAGTTTTAAGGGTGGGTTGGGGGGGGAATATCGCTTAAAATTGCCTCTCGGCGGATTACTTTTTATATTATTATGTACCATCATGTCAAATTTCATTATGATAACTCATAAGATGCCTTCGTGGTGAAAGCTGGAAATCAAGATAAAAATAATATAAACTATTAGGAATAAGGGTTGACAAAATGTGGTTTATATAATGAGAATAGGACGATTGGATTAAAACACTTAAGAACACAATTTTAATAACTAATTTGAATAAAAATTCAATTCTGGGTTAGAGCTATGAATTATTTTAATTTTAGGGGATGATTTAGGGGGGGTTGGGGTGGAATATTGCTTGTCTCTCGTCGGAAGTTTGTGAGTCTGAGAAACATCTAAGTGTGGTCCAAGTTTCATAGTTCTAAGATGTACCGTTTTCTCTGTAGGCTCTTATTCCTCTATGGCAGAATCCACTCCCCCCCCCCCCCCCAACCAACCAACCAACCAACCAGCCAGCCGAAAGATTTTCATCTACTTTTACGCACTTTTTTAACACAGAACGAGTTATCGGATCGGGCTGATTTTTTTTTTGGTATGTCATGGACCACATATCAGGTCATATACCGAGTTTCAAGATTGTAAATCTTTCGGGACGGCGTGTGCAGATAGCTGAAAACCCCCCAATTTGGGTAGCTGTAAACAGGGCCGAGTTATCGTCGCCTACTAGCAGTCGCGTGCGCTTGACTGCGGGCGAACGACCGTCGCCCTAGATGTTTTTGCCTTGTTACATTTTATACATGCCATATTTTTATTTATCGCTCAATAAACAAATATTGAATATTGAATCTTCAGAAGCGGTTTAGAAGGACAATTAGATAATGTTAATTGACAATGATCTGAACTGGTACCGTACACTGGAGAAAAAAATCCGGAATGTTTTTTTTCTTTTCTTTTTTTCTTTTTTTCTGTATTTTTGTCCGTCTGTTAACACGATTCCGGCTAAACCGATACTCCGATTGCGATGAAATTTTATGGAGTCCTTCGAAATCTCTGAACTTAGAACTGCCACGTTTTTGAGCGCAATCGAAAAACTATTTCTCAGGAAAATCGCAATTTTACGATTTTTTTCGATTAAAAAAAAATTCTTCGACTTATAACACCTACATGCTTTGTCCGATTGTAATGGTTTTTTCACAGAACCTTAATTTTATGAATTGATATATTCTTGTGAAATTTGAGCGTAATCGAAAAAATATTTCTCATGAAAATCGCAATTTTACGATTTTTTTCTATTTTTTAAATTTCTTCGGTCGTCGTCGTCGTCGTTGTTCGTGTCGGTCGTTTTATTCGATTGTAATGATTTTTTTCACAGAACCATAATTTCATAAATTTATATATTCGTGTGAAATTTGAGCGCAATCGAAAAAAAATTTCTCATGATAATAGCAATTTAACGATTTTTTTTCGATTTTTTAAATTTCTTCGTCTTATAACACCTACATGCTTTATCCGATTGTAATGATTTTTTCACAAAACCTTAATTTTATGAATTTATATATTCGTGTGAAATTTGAGCGTAATCAAAAAATTATTTCTCATGAAAATCTCTATTTTACGCTTTTTTCGATTTTAAAAAAATTACGCTCATCCAACAACGCGCCTGAAAAAGCGTTTGCGAAGCAGGTACAGAAGAGGACGCTTGTTACGCATAAAACTTTCGGATAAAGGAAGTAATTATGGGTGTCTGTGGGCCGTGACCCTCCGACTCTCTGTCAGTAAAACAAAGGATCTTTAACTTTCTTCTCTTCAAAATGAGGCAGAAGATCGTTTTTCTGAGATGTTATACAAAAATAAAATCGTGGTCGTAGTCAGCCCCATGCAGGCGCGCGATGTGTCACGTCTGCAAGGCTAACTCAACTGCTGTATTAAAATAAATATATAATATATACGACGTATCTCGGAGAATGATCGAAGCCAATCGGAAGAGACAGCCGCTGAATAAGGGCCCAAAGCCTGACGGTTGGATTCCTGCGCTAGAACTCTCAAGACAATTCCATCTTTGAATATTCCTGAAAGTAAACCAATCCAATGAATAATTCAGAAAGATGTTGCTGAATTCACAGCATTTTTGTTTTTGTTCATGTATCTTCATCAATATGGAAGGGCCAAAAATGCGTCCGTTTGAAGTGGGAAGAAAACCGGTAAAATGATATTTTAATTAAAACTTACGTTATCAAAGAGTGTATGATTATCTTGTAATTTGAATCGCCAGCGAAGAAAATGATTGGTGTCTTAATTAAATTTAAATTGCACGCACCTCTTGTTGTCTATATTTTGTCTGTCTTCAGGTTACGGCCCGAATGAATAAACAGGTTTTAAGGATGTTTTATTATTAGTAATTTAGGAAACGATAATAAATATAAGAGTAATGTAATCAAATATGTTAACAAGTTTTTTGAAAAAGTTGGGCCTATCAAATATTTTTCCAGCAAGTCGTCAGTCAACAAGACAGATAGCTTAACTTTAACTACAGTTAACAGATTGGAAGCTATAACCGTTGTTGGAAACATATTTATTACTGTTCTGTAAACAAAAGTGAACTCGTTCATGGCCAGAACAGTGGTGGAGTGGAATGGCCTGACAGGGGGGGGGGGGTAGTGGGTGAAAAGGATATTAAAGGATTAAAAAAAAATCACTAAAAACACTAAAGCTCACCCAGATTACCAGATTAGAAAGAGTGAGGGAAAGGAAGTAAGAGGGAAGATGGAAGCAGTGGCCAACCTTCATTGAGATTCATGAGAGTGATAAAGGACATATGGGCGGAAGGCGCAAAACAAAATGGGATAAGGAAATAAGGCAAGAATGAATTGGGAAGAAGGCAAGAAAAGGGAATTCAAGAAGAACAAGAATATGAAGGATGAAAAGAAGGAAGGAAGGATGATAAAACCTTTAACCTTCCACGGACTACCAGTCACTAGTAGGAGAAGGCAAACTATTCAACTATCAACCTATAACAAGTTAAATTTCCTACTGTGAAAAACGCGTTTCATTATGCATATTCTTTTACCATAGTGCCATCTTTCATAATCCCTCATACATTAATAACACATTGTTTTCAACTTAGAACCTCTGCGGTGGATTGGCAATTATACATGTTTACTGTTAATGTCATACTATAGTTAGCCTAGTTCAGGAGGCTGCTACATGATTCGATACCCACTGCTAGCAATTAATCATAGGTCCCATTTAAATAATTAATAAAGGTTTCCCTCGATAAATTTAAATTTAAAATTGTCGGATGCATATAAAATTGTAACAGATACTATTTGTATTGATCTACACTTTAATTCTCGTAGAAAACTGTTACCCCGTTTGCGTTTGTAATAATGTAATTTCTAAAACAATATTTGCTGCATCTAAATCTTCTTGGAAACGAGTAATATAAACTTCAACGTTGATTCGCAATATCAGGAATAACATCATTCTCTCAAGCCTAAGGACACGTGCGTGGATTGTATCAACTTCTGTATTTCATGTTCTCATGTTATCTCACATTCCTGTGGCGTGTTTCTACCCGGGCAGGCTTGTTAGTACAAGCACAAACCTGTGTTTCACACACATATCTGTATAACACGTGTGAGTGTGAGTGTGAGTGTGAGTGTGAGTGTGAGTGTGAGTGTGAGTGTGAGTGTGAGTGTGAGTGTGAGTGTGAGTGTGAGTGCGGGATGAAACAGAAGGAGGGAAATGTTTAGATGTACGCTGGATTTGATTCAAAGGATATCTTAAATTATTGATAAACAGAACGAGGGCAAAGTTAGATTTTTTACTCCGGATTTGCGTGAGGACATTCTTAAGTAATATGATACCAGAGGTATGATCGTGGAGGGCAAAATGATGAGGATTGTTTTTTTCTACCGTTACTCTTTGCGAGCACACGAAAGGATGACAAAATATGATATCCAAGCTTACGCAATCCCATGTGAGCGGTGACATAAATAACTGGACAGAGAAGTGCTTGTTTGCAATGGAACAATGCATAATCCGTGAGGATTAAACAATTTTAATATGTTTTATGAAACTCCCGAAGAGGATGATAAACCTAAATGGATATGTAAGTCTCGTTATGCTTCACTGGTAGATGAGGTGAACAGATTAACCGGAACAGACAGCGTCCCTGGGCGAATGTTTTTCAGGGAGGATGAGCGGATTTGGGGCGTTTACTGATGTCGTCGTGAGGACGGTGAAGGAAATATTTTAATGGGTTTATCAACTCCGACTGAGTTTTCTTGTATATAACCTGACCCATTGTGATATGCTAATTCTCCGGCTTCCTGCCTCAGCGTTGGGCTAGCGTGAGCGGGTGGACGCGTGAGCGGGTAGTCTACTGGGGACGAATGTCACTGGATGTCGGTCGTTTGTAAACTCTATTGATTACCGTCAATTGAGATTATGAAAGGAAGTGACTTGTGACCAGAGTTCCTGGATCGAGTCTGTCATTAAAGCAAGTGAAGCAACTTATGGTGTGAGTGGGCTCGCCAAGGGGGTCTGCCAGGTGTTGTGGAAATACGCCTTCGACGGTAATATTGTATCAATCATACAACTACACATTATACTACTGGTCTCAACTTTTTATACAAGCTAGCTTCTACGCTACATAACGAGTATCACAGGAAATTTATTAAAATTGTACAGTTCTAGTATCCTCAAAAATGGGCGGTTGATGTAAGATTCCAGAAGTATCGCAATGATGATCGATGAGAGGAATAACAAACAAAGTAACAAATATAATAAATAAACAATATTTTAAGCTTAAACAAAAACAGCAAACCAGGTGAACGATCACGACACATCCCGACGATGTAGGTAGTCACTAGTCACTAGTCAGTAGGAAGATATATTGCTCATGGCTACGCCATCTTCTTTATTTGAAACGGCAACTTTTGCTTCTGCAAAAGAAGTTGCCATTTGTATGCGTCAAACGTCAAACACGTTTTGTAACCGTTTTATATTGTGATACTGATCACTGTTTGACGCCGTACCATAAAAAGACCATTACTCTGATAGCTAGGAATGTTTTTCTTATTGAACGTGCAATTGTTATTTGTACTGGAAAACGAAGTCCGGACGCGTTGTAATAGATGAAGACTTATGGTGTGATGGCTGAAGCTGCCAGGTGTTGGGAAATACGCTTCGAGTGTAATATTGTATCAAATAACAACTAACATATAAATAACTTTAACTTTTTTTAAGCTATTCTACGCTACGTAACGAGTATCACGGAAATAGTATAAAATTGTCAGTTCATAGGATCTCATAATATGCGGTTGATGTAAATTCCAGAATATCCAATGATATAATTAGAGGGAAAACAACACAATAGTAAACATAGTATTAATAATAAACAATTTTTAAGTAAAAAAAAACAGAAACGCAGTGGAACGAATCAGCGACACATTTCCCGACGATATGTAATTCATAAGTACAGTCTGTAGAAGAATATCATTGAAATCATGTAACGCCATCTTTTATTTGAAATCGAGCAAACTTGCTTACTCGCAAAAGAATTGCCATTTTATGCAGTCAACACGTCAAAATACAGTTTTAGTAACGATTTATATATTGTGATATTGAGTCACTGTTTGAGCCGACGTTAACCATAAAAAAGACATCACAATCCTGATGCATAGTGTAGTGAATTATTGAACCTGCAATTTGTGTATTTTACACAATAATTCCTTGCACAACTTGGAACGTGGATTCATAAATTTTTATAGCTGCGAGAACAGAGAAAATAAATGAAAATACTGCCCAAGTCCCCATCCTAGCGAAATATTTATTAATAGAATAAAATAACAATTCATTTTTGAGATTGTGATCAGGAATGTGTATCTCGTTTATCATGGATATTTCTAATTGGATGGTATCATTAGTTTCCGTTCAAAAATATTTTACGTGAAAACAAGAATAAAATATGACAAGCTGTTAACTAACTGTTTCGCATTGCTGCCGTCTTCAGCATGTTATTAACTTGGTAAGCTCGTGAACCTCTTCAACGTATCTGTGTTGTAATAAAATAGCCTATAATGCTGTTTTATGTCCTAAATGATTTCAGTACAAAATCCCGAAGAATAACTTCCAAAATGGGCAAATCCGTTTAAGCTCCCCTACAAATAAATAAATACATACAAACCTTGAAGACGCAGATTCCATTGTTCAGAAAATTCCTCGATTCAAATGTGTACTTTTTTCAAAAGGTAAGTCCCCGAATGTGGTATACATCAATTGAATGTTTTTTTTTTTTTTTAAATTCATATAAGAGTCTATACAGCACAAGTACCATTTTAGATAGACAATCCTAATGTAAAATAAATAAAGTAAAAATTAAAATGTAAGAAAAAACTTTCATATGATTCCACTCTCGGAATTTCTTTCAGAGTTTTGATACGGTCGTTTAGCCGAGAATGTAACAGTTTGATCAGGGACGAAGCTACCACGAATCGAGTTTATTAATCGAAGATACTGTGGTATCTTTGGAAGAACTTTCGTGCGGGGTGTTTGTGTTTAGGATATTTGGTACTCCTGGTGCTTGATGTTGTGACATACGCAGCCTTTTGGATAGCGGCGCAGAGAGTGCACTCGTTTTCAGTATAGCTTCTCTAAGTTGTTGGGCACTGAGCAGTCATTGCTGCTAAACTCATCAATGAGATAAATATGCGCGGAGTGGGCATTGGGCAGAATAAAAACACTTGTTGACTCCCCAGAAACTAAGGGGAGCCAGTCCTGAGGGACTGGGTTGACTGAGCCTCTAACCCTCAGGGTTTGGTAGGGGAATACAAAAGCTCCGGGTGCATATAGTTTTTAAATTCATAAGGACATTCATGGTATGAATCTTACGGAAGAACCGTGTATGCCTACTTATTGAAGATTCATAAAGTTTGGGCCCACTCATTGTTGAGTACTACGCTTTGTTGACATACGTAATACAAGTGATTATAAATTTAGCGAAGGAATTCGTCGCAGTACTTGACTCGCACGTAACGTAATGCTGGTCTGGTCTGCAACTGTGATTGGCTCTCTTTCATCCCCGTCGAGTGCGTCTTTGGGTTGTACCAGTTCACCAAAACAATAAAACTATACCGCAATCGCAATAGAGGTACTGGACACATCACTATCAAGTTATCACATTTTACTTTCGATACTGTTATGCGACCCTCTGTCATTCTAAAAATAAGCCTATCATTTCGTATATTTTATGTGTGTTTAAAATTCAATGCCTCTCGTACGAAATTGTCCAAGAGTTCTGGTCAAGATTGTCAAGGTGCTCTGGTCGTTACGTCTAAACCTCGGTGGCAGATACGGTTATTGATTGTCCTTTACCATCATCAATTGAGTGTCTCGAGCGGCTGGATTCTGTATGTCGTTGTCGGTGACTAAATGCAAGACTGTCATTCACATCGAAGGGACAGTTTTAAAGACCAATGAAGCTGATAAGGTAGAGATATCGTCCATCTTGTACCATTGTGAACATAACTTTTTACGGGAATTATTATTGCTTAATCACGATCTTTAGGAAATGTATTAATTATGTTGCCACGCTTGAGATGAAAGACTACGATATGCCCCTCAACCTATCATTTTAGGATGAGCGTAGAGAGCGTAGCGAGCGAAGTGAAGACTTCAATTTGACTTTCTGTTTTTTTGTTTGTTTTTCACTTACGTTACCCCAAGAAAAATAGCTCGGGTGTTTTGTTTTTTGTTAGTTTTTCTGTCTGTTTGTTCGCTCTCTACCGGGCAAACGGCACATGCGATCTTGATGAAAATTGGAGGGGACCTTCGAAATCTCTGAACTTAGACTTGCTACGTTTTTGGGTACAATCGAAGAAATATTTCTCATGAATATCGTACTTTTACGACTTTTTTCGATTTTTAGTGCGATATTTTCGTGACATTTGGGCCGATTCTGACCAAACGGGTGGGGCTACAACGTTCATATTTCACATGGACATTAAGGTAATGGTGATGTATTGCTTTCTGAAAGAAAAAGTTGAAAAAGTTAGCCAGAATCTATAGAAATAAAGCTTTTAATATAAGTTTTTTGATTTTTTGTGCAATATTTTCGTGCCATTTGGGCCAATTCTGCCCAAACGGGTGGGGCTACAACGTTCATATTATACATGGACATTAAGGTTATGGTGATGTAGTACCTTTTGAAAGAAAAAATTGAAAAAGTTAGCCAGAATCCATAGAAATAAAGTTTTAATATAAGTTTTTAACGGTAAATAATACCAATTGACAAGTTACAATAGAAACTTGACAACAATCACCTACAATGCGTAGGCAGCAAAACAAAGCACTTGCAAAAGTAAAGATATCCCACGCAAACTAAAAACTTCAAAAAGCTCATCCATCAACGCGGCGGGACTTTAGCGTTTTCATAGTAGTTTTGAATGGTACTCGTTTAACCCACGTATTCCACGCTACTAATTTATGTACACTCGACACTTGACTTGAACTGAACCAATTTCACAATCGTAGATAGTCATCGTAAAAATGTATGTCTAGCACGTCATAAACGAATATTGTATCGTATTGTCTGGCATGGCGCTGAGAACTAGTTTAAAATTATTGCTAACTAGAAACCTGTCTGATGTGATGTTGACTTCTTCCTAAGTCCCTCTGGGCTAGACCACCCACAACGAGTGTGTGCTAGCAATCTCCCAGGCGGAAGGCTACGGGTTCGATCCCCTCGCTGGACATGCGTTGCCAGGTCGATGATAATGACATCTCTTGCTTTTTGTGGGGCCCAAAGCTGAATATAATCTTATGAGAATTGATGTCTTATTGATGGAGGCACGTAAAACATCGTTTATACATTTCGAATATTTTGCATATATTTTTTAAATTTAGCATTTTGAAGCATATTTCTTTCAATCTAAACTTTTTCCCATGTTCAATCTACATTCGAGCTGAATTTGGAATTTTATTATATTTTCTGAGAAATCATATTGTTACGGGTCATTTCGCTTAGGACGTGTCTGAAGGGTCCAAAAACATTGCTTATTCTTATTGTCATTCTCGATTTAAATGTCATCAATTATCGGTGACGTCAGAAGCAAATGTAAGAAAGGTCTCGATCGAGAATGAGAATGAGAATAAAACCTGGCAATGAACATACCGCAACTCGATTTCATTCTTATAACTAGAAAATCTAAGACGATCGAAATAAAACACTTCCAAAACACGTTGAGTAACGAAATAAGTTATTAAATGTAATAAATTTAGTGTTACCCTTCGCAACTAGTTGAGAATAATGTTTACAGCAAGTTCTGGTAAAAAAATCCACCTATGGGAGTGTTTCCTGACTAATTACATTGAGAAATATAGTAATGAATTTAGCAATGGCAATTTAAAAAATAATGCGATCCCATACAGATACAAAATGTAAAAAGACAGCCAAGTCTATACACAACTCTCAAAAGCATTGAGATATAAAATAAGAAGTGTAGGCCCAATGCAAGATTACGTAGGTCCATACCCCTTTACATGTTTGCACTATAAATACGTAGAATCACTTCACACTCTTGCTGCATCCTTGAAAAGCTTGGCAAAATCGAGTTTGCATTAATTATTACTTTGTATTTTTTTAATTTTTTATTATTTTTTTTATTTAACTTCTATCCTATTCAGTTATAAAACTGATTTACAAAGGAGGACAACTAAATAAATCTAATTACATAGATGCACACACAACAATGAACTGTAGTTTAGTAAATATTTGAAATAGTAACATTACAACAAAAATTCATTAAACACAACAATTTTGATAACAAATCAAAAATATATTTTATGCAATTAATTAATGAATCAAATATAAAAAAGGTGCAGAAAAAAAAGAAAAAAGAGAAAAAAAAAATTTATAGAAGAAAAACGAAAAGTAAAAAAAACTGATTTTTAGACGATCCCACTCAAACGAATATGAGTAGAACAACCTGTTGCAAATCCAATTTTGCCAAGCCTAGCAAGTAACTTACAGTCACGAAACGTAACATCCCCACAGCCAAAATATGCTACAATTCATTATTTGAGTCATATATAAGCTATGAAATTGAATTTTGGGACGTACATCGACCCACGTTAACACATTTTTTATTATACAAAAAAGGAATTAGAGTTTGTCCAACCTTTTTTGGATGAGCGAAGCGAAGACTTCAATTTCACCGACCCCCCAAAAATTTAGCTCGGGTGTTTTTTTGTTTGTTTTTGTTTGTTGTTTTTTTGTTTGTTTTTCTGTCTGTTTGTTCGCTCTCTACCGGGCAAACGGCATATGCGATCTGGATGAAAATTTGACAGGACCTTCGAAATCTCTGAACTTAGACTTGCCACGTTTTTGGGTACAATCGAAGAAATATTTCTCATGAATATCGTACTTTTACGATTTTTTTCGATTTTTTGTGCGATATTTTCGTGCCATTTGGGCCAATTCTGACCAAACTGGTGGGGCTACAACGTTCATATTATACATGGGCATTAAGGTTATGGTGATGTTGTACATTTTGAAAGAAAAAATTGAAAAAGTTAGCCAGAATCTATAGAAATAAAGCTTTTAATATAAAATTTTTGTTTTTTTGTACGATATTTTCGTGCCATTTGGGCCAATTCTGACCAAACGGGTGGGGCTACAACGTTCATATTATACATGAACATTAAGGTTATGGTGATGTAGTACCTTTTGAAAGAAAAAGTTGAAAAAGTTAGCCAGAATCCATAGAAATAAAGCTTTTAATATAAGTTTTGTACGGTAAATAATACCAATTGACAAGAAACAAAAGAAACTTGACAACATTCACCTACAATGCGTAGGCAGCAAAACAAAGCACTTGCAAAAGTAAAGATATCCCACGCAAACTAAAAACTTTAAAAAGCTCATCCATCAACGCGGCGGGACTTTAGCGTTTTCCTATTTTATACGCCACAAAATCTTTACAATTTCACGTTTATACATTCTCAAAGCAATATTAGTTGGATGAGCGAAGCGAAGACTTCAATTTGACTTTGTGTTTTTTGTGTTTTTTTCACTTACGTTACCCCAAGAAAAATAGCTCGGGTGTTTTGTTTTTGATAGATTTTTTGTCTGTTTGTTCGCTCTCTACCGGGCAAACGGCACATGCGATCTTGACGAAAATTGGAGGGGACCTTCGAAATCTCTGAACTTAGACCTGTATTGTTTTTGGATACAATCGATCAAATATTTCTTATGATTTTCGTACTTATACGATTTTTTTCATTTTTTAATGAGATATTTACGTGATATTTGGCAAACGGCTTCTCCGATATTGATGAAACTTTATAGGAACGTTCAAAATCACTGAAATGATATATGTTATGATTTTAAAGACATTTGAAAAAATATTTTTGATAGAAATCGTACTTTTACGATTTTTCCCCCGTTTTTTTATTACGATATTTGCGTGATATTTGGGGCAATTTTGACCAAACGGGTGGGGCTACAACGTTAATATTTTACATTGACGTAAAGATTATGGTGATGTAGTGCCTCTTGAAAAAATCAGTTGAAAAAGTTGGACAAAATTCATATAAATAAAGGTTTTAATATAAGCCTTTTACAGGTGTATAATGAGCAAGTAATATCAAGTAACTACAGAAAAAGTAATGAGATTCTACATAAAAACGTAATCATTGGCCAGAAATATTCCAAAAAAGCTCATCCATCAACGTGACTGAAAAAGCGTTTGCGAAGCGGCCTAGTAGTAAAAAAATATGTACATACTTACTCAGTAAATGCAAATGTATATGATCATGAGACACGTAAAAAAATCACCTCTAAACTCATATCACACAACACTTGGCTAAGTAAACTCAGGCTACTTACATAAATCTCTTTATAATAACCATCTTCCGGACTACATTAAAAACATTCAAGCTATGACCGTTTCAAACATTAATTAAAACAAACTTTAATTCTAAAAGGCTTATATTGTCTTATTGATTACCTTATTGATACACTAACAGAAATTAATGTTATTACTTGATATTATTAGTGGACTGTTTAATGAAATGAACCTTATTACTTTTCAATAATTATTATTTACGATTTATTACATAGTATGTGTTTCTAAATAATAACAATTTCTCATTATCTTAGTATTAGTACACTTGATTTTATATTAGCTAAAGGACACATACACTAAAAATTGTGTTGTAATATAAAATGTACAATTTGTACTAATAAAATTTAAATTTAAATTGAAGTGATTTTACGTAAAGTGCGCAAATATAATACGGAAGGGTTGACGCTTCTTTAGATATCAATTCTTTCAAGTGTGTAAAGCTTGGCTGTTCAGATTTTTATAGCCGTTGTGAAAGAGAAACAAGAATTTCTCAATTCACTACAGAAGGTTACTTTGAGATTTCAAAATGCCCCAAAATGTTACATGACCCACCTGTTGGCATCTCTCCATGTACGTCACCATTCAGGTAACAAGGCCTGGTCACTCCGCCCATAGATCCTTGCAGTGTTATACAAGTGTACTCGTTGTCTAATTGCTGCTAATTAAAAGACTTTGCTTTGCTAATCTATGCCAGTCTTGTTAAGAGTCTTGATTTACTGTTGGCTAATAGTTATCTATCGACAACTCTGTTGTCTGTGTTATTTGTGACGCACTTTTCTGTGGCAGAGAACTCTGTGCTCATCATGAGATGCCCAACTCTGTATCTTCTTTGTTTCATGCATAGCGTCCGAACACTATTAGTTTTACCGCGTATTGAAATTGTTTTTATAATTGTTTGGAAACTTTTGGGTACACATGTAAATTCTTCACTTGTTTATTAAAATGTCTACATTTATACATTAATAATATATCATGTAGACCCAGACCCCTTTGAGACCCCCGACCCCTCAATTTCCAATTCTAAAGGCCTGCGCAAGAAACGTGCACTCTTTCATTTCGTTTCATTATACAAATAAATTGTAATTTTTCACCTTTTATGAATTGTTATGATTTTAGTTGTATGGATTATATTATTATCGAGTTGTGTAAGACAGTTTCGTAGGCATTTTCTACGCTTGGCTACAGTTATTTGGCGTTGGACCCTGCGTTCACGTTTTTGCAATTATTAATTAACCCCGAAAGTTTGCTCTTCCTTCTTGAACTGATTATTAAAACATCGGTGTTTGCATGTTCTTGTTCAAGCTTTTACCATGGCCAGGGTCTACAAACACGAGACCGAGCTGCCTCGTCCGGTGAGGTGCAATCAACTATTATTGCGCCTCTCTTATCTAAGTTACACGTGATACAGAGAAGAAAGTTGGATCTGCAACCAATAGTCTGGATAATTATGCCACCAAAACTCTATAACCACAGCCATCAGATCAGATATTTCATTATATACATTGCACTATAAGTTTTATGTGCCATTTGAGATACGTTTGGTTTGCTAAAAGCCGCAGTTGAATTATTTTGCTGTTGTATTTGTTTTTGCACTTTCGATCCTTGATCAATGCTAACTTTACCGACAGATGTAGTCCAAGCATAAAGCGCGAGACTCTGATTCGTGGGGTTCCGAATCGAATCTCCCCATCGGCAACCCTGACTGAAGTTTTTCAAATCCTAAACAGCTCTTGAACATTCTCTTCTCAATTCTTACACTATTATACCTAGGTAGACGCCTGAAAAGGGACATGCATTGCACCCTGGGCATGATTCTCACGATAAATTTAAACAAAATTTTGATCAAATAGTTTAAGTTTTGTACTTACATATTATTACGTGTTATTACGTACGACTCCTTTATAATGCATACACAGACACAACAAAATTGTGTTGCCTTATGCCGCTATAAGGACGCTTTAGCCAACGAGACTAGGGAAACGCCAAAGTCTTTGTTAGACGAGTGAGCAAGTCATGTGTTGAGTACCCGGGAACATTTGCATTTAAGTTTGATAATAATATTGGTATAAATAATAGGGTTTTTAAGTTTTGTTGGTATAAGGGCGCGTCAACTGTAAGGCCATAATGCGCCATTGTAGCCAATGATATGCTAGGGAGGCCTAAGGTAGGGAGAAGAAAAGGAATGTTACCGGGTACTCAACACATGGCTCACTCACTCGTTTAACAACAACTTTGGCGTTCCCCTAGTAGGGTACATAGGTTACAGGCGTTTCAGATGTCAAGCAATCGGAAAGTATATGCCTATATGTTGTATATTTTTCTTTCTTTTATTCATTTTCTTCCCCCCCCCCTTTTATTTTTGGTATTTGTTACTAAAATTATTGTTTTTATACATTGTCGTTAAGTATTTCAAATCTTGACCTCCTTTGTAATTTAGTTTTTTTACTGCGTGACTAGGAAAGACGTTACATAAAT
This sequence comes from Sweltsa coloradensis, assembly GCA_024449915.1. NCBI lineage: Eukaryota > Metazoa > Arthropoda > Insecta > Plecoptera > Chloroperlidae > Sweltsa > Sweltsa coloradensis. The sequence goes on along the minus strand of JAMZAV010000911.1, from coordinate 254,408 downwards.
ACATACAAATAAATTAGTAGTGTGATGATTTTGCTAATACAACCTTTGATGGTTACATACTCAATGATACAACCTAGGTATATTTGCATAGCAAAATGCAAAGTTGCAGTTATTGGATGAGCGTAGCGAGCGGAGCGAAGATTCCATTTCAGTACACTGGAGAAAAAAATCCGGAATGTTTTTTTTCTGTTTGTATTTTTGTTTGTCTGTTCTGAACTAAGAACTGACACGTTTTTGAGCGCAATCGAAAAAATTATTTCTCATGAAAATCGCAATTTTACGATTTTTCTCGATTTTTAAAAAAAATTCTTCGACTTATAACACCAACATGCTTTATCCGATTGTAATGATTTTTCCACAGTACCTTTATTTTATGAATTAATATATTCGTGTGAAATTTGAGCACAATCGAAAAATTATTTCTCATAAAAATCACAATTTACGATTTTTTCGATTTTTTAAACATTCTTCGACTTTAACACCTACATGCTTTATCCGATTGTAATGATTTTTTCACAGAACCTTAATTTTATGAATTTATATATTTGTGTGAAATTTGAGAGGAATCAAAAAATAATTTTTCATGAAAATTGCAATTTTACGTTTTTAATTTTTTTATGTTACATTTCTTCGACTTATAACACCTACATGCTTTATCCGATTGTAACGATGTTTTTACAGAACCTTTATTTTACGAATTAATATATTGGTTTGAAATTTGAGCGCAATGTAAAAATGTTTTTTATGAAAATCGCAATTTTACGCTTTTTTCGTTTAAAAAATATTACGCTCATCCAACAACGCGCCTGAAAAAGCGTTTGCGAAGCTTCCTAGTTACAAAAAATACACATTAAAAGTACAATTACCGGTACTTTTTGTGCTTGGGATCACTACTCATACACGCACCTCAACTCTGAAAATTGATTCACCTTATTTATTATTCATAATCTCCATTTTGATTTGATTTACCCCAGTACCTGCAAACAGGTATTCATTATCGCGTATCATAACGATTCGTCGTCTAATTGGCTACTTTATCTCAAGTTCCAAGATGAAGGCAATATTATTGGCATTAATTACCTGTGTTAATTAGTGAGTACACCTTGTAGCGACTCCAGTCTAGACGGTATTTGTTTCACGTAATTAGCTGGCCGGTGATTGGGTATCTATGATTGGGATCTTAGGTGGGATTGAAATGTTTCAATCCACTGCTGAATTACTTGCAAGGGTGGACAAGGTTTTAACAGTTGCGTTTAGAACTCATCTCATGAGTATAATCTAGGACAATCTGCTGTGACAGGATGCAAAACCCTTAATGTAGGAAGTTTCTTGCACTTCTAATTTTTTAATAATGCCATACGGGTGCATTTTTACAATCAGTGCAGTTTAGTTATGACACGATACTAAACTAATTCTCAGTAGCCATGGAAAAACCTTATTTAAAAACAAACTAGGAATTTGTGACGTTTAAAAGTGGTATGTTCACCAATTTAGCATCTTTAAGTAACGCACCTCTCGTAACAATATGATACCATTTTCCACGGTAAGATAATGGGGACGAATCTAGGGGTTTGGATACCACAGATAACAGAGTACCCACGTAGTGTACTCTATTATTTGTGCTGTAACCATAGATATTAAACACCTATAGTAGGCATAGGTGTTTAATATCTATGCCTGTAACAGTTCTCTGTGAACCATTTTGGCCAACATTGTAAAAAGATGAAAAATAAATTAACTCAATAATAAATAAATAATTCATGGAGATCAAGTCTTGATCTTTGGTATATTTATCCAAAATAAGATTACTTAAATTTAATCCAATGATCAAAATATGATGTCATACTTATGAGGGCTTCAATAATGATTGCGAAAATTACCATGCAGATCCACCCACCATATTTGGCTATCTTCCAATTTTTTTCCTGTATAGCCAATTAAGTATGAAATCTATAATATGTTCCACATCAAATTAACATAGTCATTAGAGACATCAAGTTCTTGTATCTAGTGATCCACCTACAATTACTACCCACTAGCCATCATTGCAGAGAAAATGTTGAAAAGCATTACAGCTTAGCCTTAGTGGTTGCCGCAGGAACCAAACCCAAAAATAGTTGCGGAGGTATATTAATATAATAATTTGACGTGGAGCTCTTTAGTATATTTCCAGCCTAAACTGCTTGATTTATGAGTGAAGGAATTAACTGAATTAGATTTATAAGTGTATTGTTCTGTTCTCGATAGAGTTTCTCATCGGACTCACTAATAACGAGCCTGGTTAGGATAGGAGTAATCAGCTGCACGGATGAGGGGCACACTAACGATTAAAGTTGCATTAGCTCAGTGAATACATTATCAACTACCCACTAAATAAAACGTGAAAATAAGGTTTCACTATTATTCATATCTTGAAACTAGAAGTTTTCTTGCTGTTACATTCACAAATCGTTAGACACGTCATGCAAAATCATCACCACTTAACTTGAAATCAGTTTTTTGTGTGCACTGGTGTTATTTACAATTGAGCTATATTTTTAGAATCATTTTTGTACCTGAACAATATGGACGTAACATAAATAAATAGAACAAAAGTTGGTTGATAGGTATTTTGCCGGGAATAGCCGAGATATAATACATAATAATCCTGAGAACCTCTTTCAAACACAACAGTATTTTCAACAAACATTTGTATGTAAAGTCAGGTTTTAGTTTTTTTTAAATTTGTATTATTATTTATTTAACGTCTATCCAATTCAGTTAAAAAAAACTGATTAACAAAGGAGGACAACTAAATAAATCTAATTACATAGATGCAGAAACAACAATAAACTACATTTTCGTTAATATTTTTGAAATAGTAGCATTACAACAACAATGCATTAAACACAACAATTTTGGTAACAAATAAAAATTATATTATATTATGCATTTAATGAATGAATCAAATATAAAAAAGGGTGGAGAATGAAAAGAAAAGAAAAGAAAAGAAAAAAAACTAAAAAAAACTCCAACTATACGAATATCAACTGTTCGCCAGTTTCGAAACACACAACTCCAGATATTACATAATTGTGTGTAAGGTTACATCAAGCTGCCTCAATCGTCATGAAAGAACATTACCCACCCAAACGACTGTTAAGTCGAGTTATTATAATCTGACTTCTGCGGTTAAAATTGAATTAATTTAATAGTCTATAATATAAGGGTACAAACTTAAGAACCTGTGCTTGCAAAAGTACATCATATAGGCCTAGCTTCTTATTTAGAGCCAAGTTTCGCTTTTCAAAAATGATTTATCAAAGACATCCATTAACTCAGTTTTTTTCACTTTGGAAAACATACCTTCGTAGGAGAAGGGGTACAAAATAAATCGGTAGGATGCAAAAAGAGTGTATACATGATGCAAACATATAATACATACATGATAATATAGAGTTTGAAATAGAAAGTAATATAGCTCCCCCTGTTTAGACGTGCGAATATCTCCCAAACGTAAATGGGATGCAAAAATCAGGGTTAGAAAGTTGCAAAATTGTTCAAAAATATGAAACTGTTAAAAAAGGTGTTTTCCCCTATCTCTGCTGAGTCCAATCATATAGTTGCAAACAAGTTCAATTAAAACCCTACCACTATCGTATTCTAATCGTCTTATAATCGCCAGTTGGTGTAGTCCTACTATACTAGCTATTGGGAGAAGATGCTGGCGTAGGTTCGATCCCACGCAAAGTACTTGATGTATACCTGCAGTGTCTTTAACCCACGTTGTTACGATCGCTTCCTCGAGAGTTGAGTTTAGTTACCCCGTATAAAAGCTAAAATTAATACAGTCTGCTCAAAATAAACTTTAAAAAGAAGTAACTAAATTACTATAATAACATGTTTACTAAAATTAGATAAAAAGTTAAAGAATATTTTGTAGTTTGCTCTAAAATCTAAATAAAGTTGAGAAATTGGTTATGATAAAAATTCTCTTTTCTATTTGCACTAAATTGTGAGTTTTATTCATTCGTAACTAGTCAACACATAACATAGTAAAAACAGGTTGCATAAGTGATTGCAAAAATACACTCACTAGTAACTCCCTGATAACGAAAAACTTCGTGGTAATTCACCGTGAAATGTAATAAAGTAACTCGGCGTAAAGTAATGCGTTAATTAAATAGTTGTCTAAAAAGTAACGCGTTATTTTCATTAATTAATAACAATCAGTGCTAGCATTCAAGGATATAATTCGAGGGGTCGCTAACTCAATTCCGACCACTAAAATCCTGACTCGAGTTTTGTAATGGTTTTCCGGTCAAAATACGATTACTGGTTGAGATTTCTATTCTGCAGCCAATGGAAAATCTTTTTCGGTTATTAATATTAGTTTCCATCTCCCAATGTAAAAAAAATCATTGGAACGCTGGATTATTTGAGTATTCAACAGCTTCTCCATAATCAATTATATGGTAAATTTCAATGTCAATTTCTCAACTTCGTCAAATAACTTGTTGGTGGATTTGGGTCGACACTCAAATATAGCCCTAGACGTCTAAATTATTCTTAAAATGCTATTCGAGCCGTTGATTGGAGATCAATGAAATATGAATAGACTTCAACAAAGTCAAGAAAACAAATTTCTAATAACATTTTTGAAAATCATGTTCATAGTTACAAGTTTATCTCTTTGTGACTATCACGTTTGCATGAGTCATGAACTTATGAGTTATTATGTGAATGTGTGTACATTATAATGAATTTAGCCTTGGTTTTATAGTAGGCGACTATGACGCTGTTATGTTAGTACTTTAGACAGAAATTAAAAAAGTGCCTCCGCCGGGAATTGAACCCGGGATCTTCGCTGTCCGGGCCATGCTCTTACAACTGCATGGCCCGGACAGCCAAGGTCCCGGTTCAATCTCCGGTGGAGGCACTTTTTTATTTTTGTCTAAAGTATTAATAATAATGAGTTTAATTATACAACTATCAACGTTGGCGTATATGGTATACGTGATCTCTCATTCTTAGCTAGTGCACCTAAAATGTTATCAATTACTCCATCTTATTGATATGAAACTTTTGAATGGTTGTCAAGGAAGGACACTATTCTATTGAAGTAGATAATATAAAGTTATTGTGTATTAGTCAGAAAAAAATTAATAATTGGCAAATTTTGACGATTTTACGAAATTAAGAAAATCAATATTGTTTGCTATCCGAGGACACTGTGACTATAACCAAATAGAATATACTTACATAACAGTCATCTGAACTAAGTTTCATATTAATCTGATTAATAATGGATTTAGGAATTACTCCGTTACAGTAGCTCGATATTCAAGAATTATGAATCAACTAAAAGTAAATGAAACGTAACATCTTACTTTTTAAAAATAATTACCTGGTCGATTGAATCAAACACACCACCACCAAAGGGATGTTTTATTAAGTGAAAAAGTCTTTCTGTTCTTGACTTGAACTTGAACAAACCAAACGGCAAAATAGGCTACGAAGCATGTCGAGCTTATGGGAGAATTGGCGCCACTTTGACAATCCCCATAAAGCAAGCTATCGGGTGAAGCATTTCTACCAGGGCAGGAGCCAGGAGCCAAAAGACAAGATGGAGGCGTTTTGTTTTATACGAACACCTCGTAACTTCTGGCCTCTGCTTCTTCTTTTGTTCCGGGACATAGCCCAAAACGGAATTTAGCGCGTTGAGGAAAGTGATATGTAGTAGACCAGGAGAATGGAGTAAAATTGTTAATTTATTCTACTTTTTTGTAACTAATTTAATGATGATTGTTTCACAATAGGCACAAACAGTTTCGCCGTACCCGTGGAAAAGTAATATCCCATTGTACCATGGATGAATATATAAATATGTTATTGGATGAGCGAAGCGAAGACTTCAATTTCACTGACCCCAAAAAATTTAGCTCGGGTGTTGTTTTTTTTGTTTTGTTTTGTTTTGTTTTTGTTTTTTTTTGTTTTTTCTGTCTGTTTGTTAACTCTCTACCAGGGAAACGGCATATCCGATCTTGATGAAAATTTGACAGGACCTTCGAAATCTCTGAACTTAGAGGTGTATTGTTTTTGGGTACAATCGAAGAAATATTTCTCATGAATATCGTACTTTTACGATTTTTTTCGATTTTAGTGCGATATTTTCGTGACATTTGGGTTAATTCTGACCAAACGGGTGGGGCTACAACGTTCATATTATACATGGACATTAAGGTTATGGTGATGTAGTACCTTTTGAAAGAAAAAGTTGAAAAAGTTAGCCAGAATTCATAGAAATAAAGCTTTTAATATAAGTTTTTTGATATTTGTGCGATATTTTCGTGCCATTTGGGCCAATTCTGACCAAACTGGTGGGGCTACAACGTTCATATTATACATGGACATTAAGGTTATGGTGATGTAGTACCTTTTAAAAGAAAAAGTTTAAATAGTTAGCCAAAATCTATAGAAATAAAGCTTTTAATATAAGTTTTTTACGGAAAATAATACCAATTGACAGGTAACAAAAGAAACTTGACAACAATCAGCTACAATGCGTATTGCGTAGGCAGCAAAACAAAGAACTTGCAAAAGTAAAGATATCCCATGCAAACTAAACATTTTTAAAAGCTCATCCATCAACGCGGCGGGACTTTAGCGTTTTCCTAGTGTATTGCATTAATTTATTGTGTCTATCAGATAGGAGATAGAATGGCAGGTTTTTTATTTACATAATCGCTTCAATATTCAAAATGTGAGTTCACTCGTTGTCGACATGTAGTCACATAAATCGAAGTGTAATTAAACAATGTAGATCAGATGTAATGGAATTATAATTTTGTCTCTGTTTGGTGTCCCAATGATATATTACACTATTATTGGATGAGCGAAGCGAAGACTTCAATTTCACTGACCCCCAAAAAATTTAGCTCGGGTGTTTTTTTTTGTTTGTTTTTTGTTTGTTTGTTTTTTGTTTTTTGTCTGTTTGTTAACTCTCTACCAGGCAAACGGCATATCCGATCTTGATGAAAATTTGACAGGACCTTCGAAATCTCTGAACTTAGAGGTGTATTGTTTTTGGGTACAATCGAAGAAATATTTCTCATGAATATCGTACTTTTACGATTTTTTTCGATTTTTGGTGCGATATTTTCGTGACATTTGGGCCAATTCTGACCAAACGGGTGGGGCTACAAGCTACAACGTTCATATTATACATGGACATTAAGGTTATGGTGATGTAGTACCTTTTGAAAGAAAAAGTTGAAAAAGTTAGCCAGAATCCATAGAAATAAAGCTTTTAATATAAGTTTTTTGATTTTTTGTGCGATATTTTCGTGCCATTTGGGCCAATTCTGACCAAACTGGTGGGGCTACAACGTTCATATTATACATGGACATTAAGGTTATGGTGATGTAGTACCTTTTAAAAGAAAAAGTTTAAATAGTTAGCCAGAATCTATAGAAATAAAGCTTTTAATATAAGTTTTTTACGGTAAATAATACCAATTGACAGTAACAAAAGAAACTTGACAACAATCAGCTACAATGCGTAGGCAGCAAAACAAAGAACTTGCAAAAGTAAAGATATCCCATGCAAACTAAAATTTTTAAAAAGCTCATCCATCAACGCGGCGGGACTTTAGCGTTTTCCTAGTGCTAGAAAACAATATTGTAAGGGACTAACCTAAGTAACATGTTATAGAAGAATGATAAGCACAGAAAAACGAACACTTCGAGTACTTGAAAATTGCGTGATGTTTTATTTTGTGATGGCGTGTCTTCCGCCTTGTATTCTATAATTGCCAGCTTTCAAGACAGGTAGTCCGACACAGGAAACTAGGAATGTTGATTCTGATAAGAGTAATGCACTTATCTTCATTAGAATAAAATATTACACAAAACTGCCAGGACATGTTTAATGCCACATAAATCATAGACGCCGTGCATTAATATATTTCCCAAGCTCCTGCGCAGTGTTAACATTGTCGCAACAGACTGCTCTTCAGTCTTACTTCGCAACACCTCTGAAGGGGCGAGCATTCACTCACAGACATTGAAAGTGCACTCTACGAGTTATCCGGGAAGCAAGAGCAACGCTCAGCTTGGTGTTGTAAACGAGAAGTAAGTGCACTTTGGGCGTAAGTGCATTGTGCATGCTTTATGGAGATTTACTATTTGATTTGGAGTGGGCTCAAAGACCTGTCCTTGGCTTGTATCTTGTGCGAGATCTTGGCAATACAGCCATCCGTCATGAGCTGGATTCATTGGATGTACATGCAAAACATCCTTCAGTGTAAATCCACATTCTTTGCCGTCAGCAAAGTGAATAGGCTTAGTTCATAATTATATAGAAATGGTACCCAAATATTTACGGACTTTATTTATGTATTTTCGATGTAGCAATGTCGCAATCAGACATCCATGTCTTGGCTGTGCATGTAGCCTAAGTTTTCTTACTTTCTATGCAGATCGATCGATTCCGGACTGTACAAAGTGTTTGATCATAATACTGTTTCCATGCTTTAAATAATGTATCAATGCAATTTTGTCATTTTTAAACGGAATCAAAGATAATGTTTGCAAGGGTATATTTTGATGAAAGTGTGAATGCGAATTATAGGGAGTTCCACAGGTAGCTTGTATTAGTATTGTATAACATGTATTTCTAGGCGACTGCGATAGTGATGACTTTGCGCAGGTCTGCTTTGCATCTACTTTATTTACATCACCCACGAGAACGAGCGAGTTTCAGTGGAAAGTACGCGGGGTGCTCTGGAGTAGATTGAATCTCTTCGTTTACACTTTGCAATAGGTAGGTGCGAGGCATGACACTTTCACAAAATGGTCGAGAGATTTATTTTAGATTTTATTTTAGTTAGTTAGAGCCGTCCCAGGCTGCCATATTCTCCTATATTTAGGAGCTCTTGTTTGTAAATCAGTTTTTTTTAACTGAATAGGATAGTCTTTATAAATAAATTTAAATAAATAAATAAGATCATGACTTTTCAACCTTTGCAAAAGAGTGCTGCATGCGTTGAACTAAAGTAGGGGATTAAAACATTATCATATAGGAGATTTATGAACAAAATGTGAACATGGAAAAATGTAATATGTTTCTTGCAAAATGGTTCACATTCGAAAATCACCTCTTCTCGCAAAATGGTTCACATTCGAAATTGGCTTTATATAATAGTATCTCTAAAACAACTAGAAAGTTTTTATGAAACAGTTTTTATTGCATATTACGAGATGCAAATGTTATGAAATGTTATGACTTTGTGCATGATTCAAAATTGCATGAAATGTATGAAATTTACATTACATTAAAATATTGCGTTGTAATTGATTTGTTGATACTGAAGTTGAACGTCGTATGTTTATGTTGTATAACCACGATGGGTTTGGTAGTCTTAAAATTTGACAATGTAAAGTGTTAACTGTTTGGCTGTTCTTATAGTAGATTTAAATAAAATACTTTTGTCGTAGAAAACCTGACTGGTACACAATTATCGGGTCAAATATCAAGTTACTCAAATGAGCAGGCCAAATCATAATGAGCTCCTGGCTGGCAATACTACGATTCACTGTCTCCTATGCTATTTCTGGTTCATTTGGGGGTAGCATCTAGGAGACAGTGCGACGTTTAATGTACAACGTATTTATGTTTCAAAATAACAATTTGACTATTGTAAAATTTGCTATTTATTTTACTGCAAATATTTTTTACATTTAATAGCCGATAAATTGCTTTACGCTTTAAATTTGATGTAATTTTATAGTTTTGAATTAAAATTCTCAAACTTTGATTAGTTTTCCAAGAAGCTCGTTCCCGCGGTCCCTCCTGACACCCTCGGTGTCTGTGCATGCGTGTGTCGTAACTCTCCGCCCCCGCCCACGTCCCGGTATTGAGAGTCGGATCACGACCAGCGCGACCCAGCATGAGTCCGACTAGCAACGCTTTTAATTGATAAAGAGTGTTCCTCCTTCAGTGTGTGAACATTGTCAATACACACACACACCGGCTGTGGTAATTAAGCTGTCGTTCTTGACACATGGGACTGCAACACTGCCTGCTTTACATTGAAATGTCCACTCACGGACGTGTGTGATTACATGTTCGCTCTAACGACCAACACGGACCTCGAAATTAAGACGGAATTCGGCTAAGATTGTATTATCTCACTCGACGACGTCTACTTCGTTACTTTTGTTGGATGAGCGTAGCGAAGGCTTCAATTTTGCTACCCCGATAAAAATAGTCTGTTTGCGCTTTACCGGGCAAACGGCTACTCCGATCTTGATGATATTTGTAGTGCACCTTCGAAATCTCTGAAGTTAGGCCTGCCTCGATTTTAGTACAATCGTAGAAATATTTCTCACAAATTTCTCATGCATTTTCTTTTACGTTTTCTTTTATTCTTAGTTCGATTTTGCCGTGATTTTTGGCTCGCCCCGCACCTAAGCGGCTGGCACGCCAACGAGCGTGCCATTTCTTAGTCTCTTTCCAACTCGTGGGCTTTCAGTCGGTCGCCTCGCATTGAGGCAGACATGGTTCTCGACTTTACATAACACATACACAAACGAAACATGTTAACAATGATGATACGAACGTAATGAAAGATACAGACAATAGACTACACACTGCGTGGTAATAGTCAAACCAAAAACGCTCATCCATCATCGCGACTGGATTAAGTGTTCGCGAGCGGCCTAGTTGTAAACATTTGTGATATTCTTCATGAAAAAAATACGTATTGACTTTGTTCTGATAAGTACTCTGATCCCCTGCGTCCATCCAATACTAATTGGATGGCATCAATATTAAAATATAAATTTATTATTACCGAGATTGCACGATTGTAGGCGTATTTATTTATGTATTTCAAGTCTAGTATAGTAGGCCTACAGCGCCAATAACATTTTACATAGTACCGAAATATATCAAGGTGAACATGACATGACGGGTGATACAAAAAAATATTAAGGAATACTGATGTAGCAATTAGCATACACAAACAATATCAATTTATTAATACAAATTAATTTAAAAAGATTTGTTAAAACTGTAAACAATTACGTTAAGATAGACGTACACTTAGATGCATATCAAGAGGAATTTTGCTACTAAGGTTCGTCAGCGGTCCAATTCTCGTGTAATGCAGATGTTCCGTTCACGTTTGCCGATGTTGATGGCATCGACTGTCCAATCAGCGATCAGTATTTTTGCTTGGGGCACACTGATTGGCTACAATTCGCCACTCGATGACGTCAGAATCGGCAAACTATATTCGGAAATATTATTATACACACGTAAAATGGTACCTATAGCATAAACCAGCTTTTAACAAAACATTTGATTTGAATAAGATCAAGATTTATTAGAAATGAGTCTTTAATAATCATTACTCGAATGCTTCAAAATGTATAGCATTTAAAATACCCATTTACCGTTTAGTTTTAACATGTCCGTGTTACCACACAACGCTAAAAATTTATGTAAATAAAAACAGAAATTCTCGTAATTGTAATCGCAAACGTACTTGTAGAATCTTAGGTTCTACTGGTCTGTCCAGCTCAACGGTTTTGATATAGCCGAGAATCCAATTTTTCATCTAAAGATTGAAATATATAGGACCAATGGTGTCTTATTGACTGCCCCTCAGTATAGGCTACCATTCTCCTCAACCAACAATAATCCTTACCATACTCATTTATTTTGTAATAAGTATTCATAAATGCATCACGGTGCTATACATATTGTGATTGGTGCGTCATAGTCAATAGTACGTTTTTGCTAAAACAAAATTGTCCCGATCTTTGTCTGCCTTGAGCTAAGAATTCCCTGCTCAGGAGTCGGAATCCTCGTCTCGTTCTCAGTAACCGAAACATTGATTACTGACGTGGGACTGAATGATCAACCTGCCCTCCCAACCATGTTCTAATTTACACAACTTATTAACTTAATTCAATTGTTTGATTAATGGTTAAGTTAATCAATCTATTTTGATTTCGGTGTGGGATTCCATTTTACAAACGCACACTCTCGCATGTTCTGGCATTGGAATTATTCAAATAAGTTAATTAGAGAGTCGCAGGACCTCAATGATGAATGCTGGGAGCCACTCTTGGAGAACACCACGTTAAATCACTGCCACCATAACAGTCATCATTATATCCACATGTGAAAGTTATCATATTAGATTTCACAATGTGAGTTGCATTTTAACAGTGTTGCGTTTGGTAGAAAAATTGCCAGACATTCGGGTGTATACATGGTGTCATTCTCCACAACTCATCACCTACACCATCGACCATGAGTAAATCAAGGGGTCCAGTTGTTTCCACTTCTCAGCCCTTGATTTACTTCTGGTCCAGGGTGTCAAAACGATCTAAACCCTTACTGAGATGTATAATTGTAATATAATTAAAAACGACAATATTTTGATGTTATGCTCATTCCATCGATATAGATAGAGGGATAAGAAAGACTTGACCCTGTCATTCGAATTCGATAGTGGTCAGACACTATACGTTATGTGTACGGAAATAATTAATGAAGGTTGTCAAGTGCATTGGCTGTGCAACAACCAAGAGTACGGAACTGAAAAACAGGTTCTTACTAAAAGAGGGTACACTCATAAAACAAAAATATATACTTTTAAACTAACTTATTATAATATAGTTATTCTTATAATCTTCGCTTAATTAGTATATTCCGCGGTATGTGTATACTGGTATACAAATGAAGATAAAATGCCTAGGTTTGAAACGTTTATTGTAAAACAGAATCATAACAATATCAATGTATGACAAGAATTTGTTTAATTTATTCTTCGTATGCTTCATATTGTACATTTTATTTATATAACTTGAGTTTATTTTATAGAAAAATTTATACACAAAATTGTATGATAATTTATACTACATTTAGACTACATACAGTACATAATTACAATATAATAGTCCTATTATATCGTGCGCCTAACAGTAAGATGTGGGCGATGGTGCAAGGTGGCCCCGGCAGGTCGAAGAAGTTTACCGCCGTGGCGACAGGGCGTCTATGTCGATGTCATGTGCCACCTACCGCCTCGCCGTTAGTCGCGATACGCACAGTCCATAATCGACACAATCAAAACCATGTCAATCAATTGAACGCAAATCAACACTTAAAACCATGTTTTACGTGGGTCTAGAACCTACGCCATTCTCTCTAAAAGATTCCGACGACAGAGAAACCGACAGCGATTCTTACTTGTATTTAGAGGAAGCTGATGGTAACTACCAGCTAGTAGTCAGTCTTAGTTGTCCGTCATCTGTTCCGATAAAACTCGTGTATTATGGCCATTCTTGCAAACCATTTGTAAGTGGCTTGGGTGCGGACTCATAGCATCTAGATTTTAGAATGCAGTATTTTCGTTCTTTTAGGATTACATGAAGAGAAATCACCTGAGTCTTATTCTGTTTTCACCCTCCGACATACATCTAAATACTTATTTCTCGAACGTAGCCCTTTTCCCATTTATGTCACAATTTTTTTCGTGCAAGTCCTCAAATGCCATACAAAATTGCAATTTGCAATTTTTTCAAACGATGCCAAATTTAAAAAAAGACACTTATGAGGGAGGAATTCATTAAGCCTCTAGTTTCGGGGAGTTGAATACTCCCCTACGTACTATAGCTGATGTTTACGAGATGGATTTTGCGCTTTCTTTGATTGGCAGAGGAACACCCTGGCCAATTCTAATCCGGACCCAGACGGGGGCTGTTGACTAAACTTATCGCGCACAAATTGTAATAGAGCATTAATCTTCATAGTTGCGTTTTTACAGCTTGCTTCGCGTGATATGAGAACACGAAAAATGAAAAGCTGATGGCATGAGAACTTCCTGTTCACAGACGCCATGTTGATCGCAGAAGTGAGAAATGGATTAGATAGAAGTGAGACAAATCAAACACCAGGGTTCTCGCCACAGCTGGGTTTCAACATGCATGCTGTGTAGAAACAGTTCTGCATGTGTAGCTAGATGTCTAGGCAATTACTTGCGTTAGTACATGACCAAAACACTATAGGCGTAATTGATATTAAGCATTTAAATTGAGTGCGATTATATATCGCCTTCAAATATCCAATAACTTTTGTTTCAAGCGATGATTTGAGTCAACAGTCAACCCTCGAGGTCTTAAAGGGGCTATTACCCCAAAAATTTATTTTTTACCACAATCTATACTCCATAGCATAATACTATACACTAAAATGACAGATTAAAAAGTCATATCTTGTAACTGTGATTTTACAAGATTTTTTAAAGTTTTTTAATCCTGAAATTGAAGAAAATTGTCATTTTAGTGAATTTCTTAAATCGTCTTTTACCTGCTTACATCTTGTCTTGAAACTGTGCACAAATATTCACTCAAACACGCAAAAATATGCATTACAAAATCACACCTCTTCTTGGAAATCAGCATATATTGACCTAACCAATAGCTCAAATTACAAGACAAAATATAGTGGATTTACAGAAAAGTCTGACGTCAATAATAGTCAATATTTTTTTGAATCAAAATCCTCCAAGGTCACGGGGCATAAAGATCGTCCCCATGTTATTTATTATGGGAGATTTTTGCCGATGGGACCTTGCTCGAAAATTACCGAGTTTGACAAAAAAATATGGTCATGGTACCCAATAATTTTTTGGTTACTGTCTTAATTCTTTTCTTGTTAGCCTGAATGCAATATGTTTTTTAGTTTAGCGGGTGAATACCCCTTTAAACGATTCATAATCGTTCAAGTCATTGATGATTATTTTAGGAGAGCAAATCCTTAGTCATTTAGCCACAAATTAGATCATTAATTCTTCACGATTGAGAAGATTTACACTTGACATATTTGGAAAATATGTGTATTTTAAGTTTAAAATAGCTTCAGGAAAAAATAGATTTAAGTTTGAGAAAGAGAAAGAGGGGACAAAATACAGTGAACTGAAATAAATTATTCCAGAATGTTACATGTGAAACACCTCATTTTGTAATAATTATTGAATTCATAGTTTTAATGCACTGAATCTCTTCTCCATAAACACTTTAATAAAATCATCGAATGTATTGATAACCACAAATAAACGTCGGAAATACTAAAAAAACAGTTAGAGTGAGTATGAGCTTGCGTTTGCGTGATTTCAGGGTTTTTCATAATGAACATAGGGACAAACAATTTTTTTCTCTATACTATACATATATATATATTAGTATATTGGTTCTATCTATCCCCGGTGGAAGCACTTTTTTAATTTTGGTCTATAGAACCATACGTAACAGGGTCATAGTCACTTACTATAAAACCAAGGTTAAACAACATATAGTATGTACAATATTGTAAAATACTAATTTGCAGAAATTCGAGCGTAATTGGTATAGCATCAGTATGATATCTTCAAAAAAAGATGCGCAACCTGAGCTTCGCGTGTATCTTAAGTATTTTAAGAAAAATACTGTTTACGGCCTCCATTTTATAGCTCACTGGTTTATCGCTTGTCGCTTAATTGCTTTTCTATTTATATAACTTTAATGTATTGTACGTAATTTATGTTGTATATTCCTATAACAACGTAACAAAGCCTATACATAATAATATGTATTATGTGTACTGTCATGTCGCTGGCGAATTAACTTCTCATTTCTTACGCCAGTGACAGAACTTGCTAGCTGAACCTATCAAAATAAAAATAACTACGATTGAAACCAACGAATTTATTCATAAGTTTTATAGCGGTTCTCGGATGGTTAACTTTTTACTGCTTGCGTGATAGCACGCTATGTTTCGTCGAAGGAGGGCGATCTTTCTTCTCGCCTCATTGAAATATTTTACAATATTTTACAAAACGCAATAAGTCCATATTTATTTATTTTCAAATCCCATTAAGTCCATTTCATCCAATGGCAACTTAGTTTTGCGCGGCGACAAAAGATTTTTGACAGTAGCAAGTAAATAATTAAAGATTAAGTAAACATGAAACAAAAAATAACAACAATATACGACATTTCCCCCCCAACATTTTTCAAATTAAAAAATAAATAATTCATCAACAATTTAGGGTTTTAAATGTTAATTTGGGACTGGAAGTCTATGAAACCACTCCCTTCTTCACAAATTGTTAATTTAATGCAACTATAACATATTTTTTTCAAAACGCATTATGTCCAAAAGCTTTTTTTTAAAGAAACTAACAGCCATAGCCACCGACTAGCCAAACACACATTTAGATTAATCGCTGTTTAGGAGAAATCAGTATTCTTCGTTTTACTACGCATTTACTAACTTGGAGAAGAGCTCCACATATATGCAACCATGTGTGGAGAGGGAGAAAACGCAATTTTTATAAATGGCCTTAAAATTTACAAAGAAATTCCTCAAAACATAAAAGAACTTTATGATGAAAAACTTTTCAGGAGATTTTGGTGTAAGCTAATTAAAGAAAAAAAAATGTTAATTTTGCCTTATGAGAACAATGGATTTTGTGATAACTAAAACGACAGTTTAGAGTAAGGAAATTAATGTTGTTTTGCATATATTATAGAGTTCACAATTTCATACGTAGATTTTGCTGTTATTCCAAGACCTAGCAAACGTGAACCTCGTATTCTAGCACTGAGCTTTAGACCTACGTCTAGCACAAATGCAATTCAGTTCATTTAGATGGACAGCACTATCACACATATTCTATGGTCACGTTTCTTACCCATTGCTATTCCCACAAAACTACCCAATTGCAAACAAAGTCACATGAAAGTTTTTCTTGAAAACCGAAATTTTTAACATCGTAATGAATGATTGTGAAGCCTGAACTTGATTCTGCCTCCACAATTTCTCCAACAAGGGCTCTGCTGAGAGAATGTATAGACATCCGCGTGGGGCGATCGTCTGCGTGGGACCAATTTTTTTGCCCCGTGACAGCGATGGGCGCCACTCCACGCCACCCTCCCTCCCACCCTCCCCGTTATATTATAATACTCCACCTGCAGATTGATAGCATTGACAATTGCTAACCCGAAGGCGTGCCTGGAATAGGTATCTTGTATCGCTAAGTGCTTCGTCCGACGTCCCCGATAGCAAAGCACAGCAAGGCGTACCTGCACCGTAGATACATTAGCCTACTTAACACGTAAAGAATATGAAGAGCTAATGCAACTCATTAAAACACCATCAGTTGGTGTAATTACAGCCAGACTTGATATTACAGTCGTCTCCTTGAGTGAGTTATTTGTGTGAAACAAACACAGGGCACTAAATTGTGTTTAGTGTGCGTGCTGACATGCAGCAAACACCCATTTCCTTCTATAGACAAAGTTAAAGATATCTTGAAAGTCTTAACATTAGATTTGCGTTAAAAATATAAAGTGTTGGGCTTGTTAATGTTTGGCGTGATGAAGAAAACATTACGAGGCTACGGCCGTGTTGATGGTTTATACTGGTATTTATGGGTGCATCGATGTCTGATTTACAAGCGTATGTATACTTACTCAAAGTCAAAAGACTGACTTTGTCAATCGACAGTGGTAATTTAGTAATTAGTAAAATATTCATGTATAAAAAGTAAAAACTCATGCGATAACTTGTCAATCGACAACAACCTATAGTAAATTGAACCCAATGTCTGACATTTGCTTCAGTGGCACCAGACACGCAAAATTAAGCTGTAACCGTCGACCGAAATGTTATATATAGGCACCATTGTTTCACAATTAACCCTTGGTAATTCCCTACTAGAACTATCCTCGCACCATTAACTTATACAGTATACAATTAATTATTTACACACTTGCCTATTTCATGTTTTCATGAGAAGAGGACTAGGAGCAATATTGAATTGTCCTTGTGCAGGTTTCTTGTGAAAAATGTATCAGAACGAGATTTCCTTCCCAGAAGACATTCTCATTTAACCTAGAGGGCCCAGATAAGCGATAAATTGTCAGGCAAACTATTTTAGCGGCTTCAAATCACAGTAAAGTAAACGAATGTGGTTTGAAACAGACTTAAAAAACAAATGTGGCCTACAACGGACCATTTTTTTGTCTGTTTCAAGCCAAATTTGTTTGCGTTGTTTATTTGTCGACGAAACGAGAAAAGAGTTTGGGACAAACATGGCGGCCGGAAGCACTGTATTGCCACTCTCTGCAGGGTGGTAGCTTATCTAGACTCTCTTGCAATGAATGGTGGTCAAGAGGTGTCCCGGAAAGCGTGGCTACCACCCACCACATCGTCTGGAGGTGATTCACTACATAAGATCTGTGTCCTGCAATTTGTAGCACCACCTAGACACCTAGAATTAATCACGGGCAGACCACTTTGTAAACCTAACCAGCGGCCAATTTCAAAACTAATTAAAATCACGTAACAGTTAGTGCAACGGGCGGTTATGCTGGTCACTGCCTTGTATGCCGTATACCTCAAACTTCCGCACACGGAGAAGGCGGAGGTGAACATATTAAATCTCTAGTATTCGAAGAAAACAAGATGGTAGACAGCGACGGAAACATTTCACGCTCGATGCGTTTAATTTTGAAATGGAGCCTTAAAAATTAATTATAATTCCAGTGAGTCATTCGTATGTTTCCATAGTTTCATGGGTGCCAGTTCAATAAGTTACGGTTATTTAATCTTGTAAAAATGCTCCGCGCCCTGATGTATTAGACAAAATTTAATTGGATTATAAAAGACAGATTTGTGATATGTTGGAGTACTAAATTGTTAAGTTTGAGGCGAAAGTCATTCATAAAAATAAATCAGGCAAAAATTATAGGCGGTGTGTGATTGTGTGTACGATATTTTGTGTAGCAACTGTAGGCAGAATACAATTGATACACGTACAATGATTATTTTCCCCTCTCAAAAAGACAAAAACAAGTATTTGTAACCGAGTGGCTGTCAATATGTATTTAGGATTGAAGATGTTTTCATGCTGGAGGAAAATACAAATATATTAATAATTAAGAAAGCTACTTTGAAGTAAAGTTTAATTTAAACTGCCTTAATTTAATCTATCCAATCCAATCTCAATGCAATGTGGTGTATACAATTGTATTTGACCATTGAGTTTAGAATATATATTCTAAACTCAATGATTTGACGCTATACGTTTTCAGGTTGATCCGTGTCATATTTTACTATTTAAATCCAACGTTTCGAACAGCCCTTTTCAAGGTTCTTAAATGTTCTAAACTGGCAATATGTAAAAAATATAAAAATATAAAATAGTATACAAAAGTAACAAAATTAACCAAGAAAATCAAAACGAGTCACTACAACTGGAAATCTTCACACATATGTATTAACATGAATAAACAAACGTCATAATAATGACACTAATGTACTTCTCGCATGTATATTGTGTTTCGGACTGGAGGTTTTCGTCTGCTCGCGATTACCCATGTAATGGTCCCACGATTACACCCATGTTTAAATGACGTTAACAGCGACTCACGTTTCGGTAATGTGCCAACTGCGAGTTCTACACGCGAGTGAGAACGAATGCATGTCCACATCAGGGTTGCTAAAGGTATTAAGATTTAATTAATAGATAATAAAACTCCAAGGTATTTAATGTCATCGCATCGTTCTTATTTATGTCCATAATAAACGTCATATTAGTGAGTGACTTATTTTAATTACTCTGTGTTTAAACCTTGTTTATGTATTTTAATTATGCGTCCATCACATGTATCGATATGAGTATAATTAGTATTCAAATTAATTGGACATCTTTTTACATGTAAAAAGTGAAATTAACGACATACAAATATTCGTGCTGGAGGTCTTGGACGCATATTTGTCTGGAACGAATGTGATAGTTGTACTAATAAACGCCACATGAGCTTTCCATACAAAGTTGTTCACTTTTTAACGAGGTAAACCTTGATTTACTTATTGAAAATGTGTGAGCTTTACCTCTACGAAAAAATGTAATTAATTACGATTTCTTCCATGCCCCTCACGGATTCGCATACCCCTCATAAAAACAATGAGTTGTCTATACTGGAGAATGGGTATAAATCAACGAAACTCAAATGGGACTCGGTTCATTTTTATGTGTGTCGTCTTTGTGTCTGTATTTTCATCGAACACAGGTCAAACTTCTATACCGATTGCGCTTATTTTTTAAACGAACATCCTCAACCAGTTTTAAAAATCCTACAAGAACAACATACTGAAAATATGTAGCATTTAATTTATCGCCAATGATGTTAGCTCATCATTTTATTAAGTCAAATCATGTTTCTAGTGAATGTTCCAGATCTCCATGAGCAAGGTTCCCTAAAATCTGGGATTTACATAAGGGCCTTCCAATCTTACCAAGTACTTATATTTTCAACTATTATAAATTTTTTACATTTGAAACGATGTTTAAAATGGTGTATTCATCTCATTAGAAAACTTTACAAAAACGTCCTAGTTAAAAAATTATCTTTGGAATAATCTGTAAATTCAATTTTATGATTACTAGCCTCATATTTCAGCAACGATGACAATTACAATGTTTTCTATCTTGAGTAGGTGACAGATAACTAAAATATTATAACGGATATAAAATGTCGAAAAATTGTGTTGAACAATGCAGTAAAAGCATGATAAACTAAAAGTTAGAAGAACCGTCAGATGTTTATCGTGAATAAAGCAAAAGCACGTGGCTGATTCGGGAGTTCGACTGAAATCTCTAAGCAATCCTGTCTGAAAGATGCATAAAGCTTTTCTTCTGTCAATATACCGAATGCTGGAGATTGAGTCACTCCCGAATATCGTAACATGGAGAGTGGCATGAAAATTGTCCCTGTGCAGGTTTCGTACGGAACGAGATTTTTTTACCTAATATGAAACATACTTGAATTTACAATATGGATGTTTACCAAATTTGAATCATTCGGACACATATTGGTGCCCACAATATATCTTCAAGTCACGTTAATGTTTACTCAATGGTGGCCTCTCTAGCTATTAACGAGAGAGAAAGAGAAAGAGCGATAGAGAAGAGGTCAGAATACACTTAATTAAAGCTCTTGATTTGAGATGGGAGGTCCCTGGTCTCGTACCCCGTCGAGAGGCAAACGAAGCTGGAGAGATGATCCCGGGTGGCATTGTTGCTGCCGGCGGCGTCGGACTCGGGGATGAGAAGACGTCATTAGGAGGCAGGAATCTGTTACCTGTCTGTCTGGACCATAACTCACCCTGTAAACGCCGTGGTGTTACACAGCCAGACTGTGTTTAGGTGTAACTTCAACAGACTGACCGGTACATCTGATAACAACCATATAGTTCTAGCCTAATGTTGCTCGGTGCTCACTACAACTCGTGGTTGCTGTCCAGCGACTTTCAATCGAGATATGCCATATACGGAAACAACTGGTTAAACTCATTGGTTAAAGTGCGGAAGCGGAGAATTTTCTCCTGAATGACAACAGACAACAAATGCCATGTAAGCCGTATGTAGTATATTTTATTTTATTTTTTTTTTCCTTGGACCTACCCATTTCACTTTTCAATACAAAATGTATTGTTGATGAGTATCCCACAATATTGAACTAAGATAGTTTCTCTCACGTAGAGAGCAAAACTGAACATATCTTTTTTGTATATTTCCGTACAATTAGTGTTTCGTTCAATTATTTTGTATTAGCTTATTCATAAGTGTAGGGAAATAATGATAGAGTTGATGTGTTTATGGGAAGAAATTGCTGCACATTCAGCTTTAAGGTTTGTTTACATTTTTCAGGAATTAATGAATGACTGATGTAACTCCTAATAAAAATAGGGAGCGCATTTAAACCAATGATGACCGGGTAATGCTGTAGGTCGTAAAGATTGTTATATTATCTGTTATATTATCTGGTCGCAACGTCAGCGTCTGTTAGGTATGCAATTCCGTTTCCTCAACGGCCGAGACCGAGACGTGGTACCTTGTTATCTGAGGTCCGGGAATTGATGACACCCACTTAGCTCTGGTCTCGTCCAATTACTTAGTCCACAAATAAACACCCATCATTGAGCCAAGGCTCCCGCTCCTTCATCCTAGAGAACTAAATACCGTCATCCTGTCGCATTCGTTTAAATTAATGGTGGAAATTATTCACGATTGTCAAGCGTTATGTTATGTTGAAATCACTTTCTTCGGTTGGATGTTAATCCTAAGTATGTTGTCACGTGGTCTCGTCATGGGGTTCCCACGACTCCCGCTATCTGATGTGACTGAAGGTGCTCAGCAGGGGTCGGTGCTCGGTCCGCGCAGGTTCGACCTGTCACCACCTCACGATCTAGCACACACTTACAAACAAACGTCGATGGTTCAATGCACTCGCTGCAACAAAGTATGTCTGTCTCCCCACCCCACCCACCCCACTAAATACAAATAAGAATTTTTTACAATTACGCTCTCTCGTTGCTCTTTCTTGAGTTAATTATAAAGACAATAGACAAATCAAGAAATCAAGATTATTTGAATTAAGTTTCCTTTTTAAGAGAAGTAATAAAGCCCACAATGTAACCATGTAAATGATTGTTGAATCTTTAATATGTTGTTGTAATATTCGTAACAATGCTATAAATGTTGTCATACTCATACACATTTATCAGAAAGATTAACTTTAATGCTAGAATCTCATTATAACACGATTTTGTCATGTACCGTATCCACACTTTTATATCGTCGACAAAGAGCCGAAAACGTTCATTGCAGTTACGGCGATGAATGAATTATAAGTCCTCCAAGATAAAGTCAACGGTTAATGTGCATTAAAAAAAATGGCATAGATAAAATCAGAATGTGAAAAAGTCGTTCTTAAAGGAACTGTTCATAGATCTTGGCCAACTTTTTGATGATGTCCATATGTGAAACGTTTATACTTGTATCTTCCTCTTCCATCATTTTCTATTTCTTTGTGCACTTTTGCGAATCACTCACTATGCGGTTAGTTAAAAGAAGGGGGAAATGGGATGGCATTGGCAATTCAAAATGTTTTCTGGGACCAGTTATAGGAATGCCAAGTTGCAGGTCTCTTTGTAATCCGCCATGCTATAAAGATAGAACAATGGTTACACTATGCCATGTGATTGACGCTTTGAATGCAACGTTGTTCCTCTACTAATAAGACTATCCATCAATAACAACATGCACATAACACAAGCTTTACATTCTACCAGCTTGTTCTTGCGCAAGTGTTTGTAAACAAACATTTATCGAAGATGTCATCTCTAGGAGATGCTGCCCACAATGGGTTTGAAAGAATTGTTCAAGTTTTCAAAAGTCACTAAATTGTTTTCTCCTTGAAAATTAATATTTCTATGTCAATGCGTAGTAATGTATAATCGTCTAAAATTTTATTGGTGGGTAGTGTTTTGTACACGATAGGAAAGTGTGAATGAATGAATGCCTTTCTTTCTTTCTTTCTTTCTTTCTTTAAATTTCTTATTTAGTTATTTTTAAATTTGTTTTATTTGTCAATATTTTCGTATAATTATAGGAATAAAAAAATCAGGATTGCGCGGGCAACCGTAAAGGGACAGTCGCCATCTTAAAAGGTCGTTCGTTGTTCATCGTGACGTCAGTTCCTAGTATTTGCATAAAATTGATTGGGATGTGAATCTTTATTGCTAATAAAAACATATTTGAATAAAGTTGGGGTTCTTTTTTATTTTCATAATAATATTATGTCATAATTCATACGAAAAGTCTAACACTACGACTAGACCCGCGTGGCGTTGTGTCAAATCGAATTGCGTGAAATCAATGGTGAAATGGGCACCGTGCACCACAAAGGTAGGTTCTCTGAATGATAGCTAGGAGATTCAGATGGCCCTTGGTTTGGCAAGGAACTTCACATCCTGTATTTTAAAAAAATCGCGGGAAAAAAAAAACACATTTTATAACCATTTATACATAATAAGAAACCGTTTGTTTTAGAAACTTTTAAACTGTTTTTCTGAACTTTGTCGACGAATGTTTATCTGGTTTATATATTTGAGCACATATTATTTCCAACGGGAAGTGGCTCGTATAGTTTTAAACCTAATATTTTATAATTGCTAACTATTTAACCTATATCTAAGACCAATCTTGTGTTAAATCAACAACATAAACTTTGGCAATCTATTATATGTATCTATATGTGGGATGTTTTGACCATATTCGCATCTATATCTTGAATCAAAAATCGTTATCTGCTCTAGCAATGTAAGAGAAATAACCTACACCACAGAAACTAATTACTGTTTCCTGAATTATTGTGACTATACGTGACTCCCTCGAAACACATTATTGCAATCGATTACATGAACCGACAGCGGAGAAGAAGTCAACATTCCGCAAATGAACAGAATTCCGCAAGATACAAACGAATAAGAATGGAAGACAGCCTTGCTCAAAGTTTGCAGCGATAATTTACCAACACGGGCCCGAATGCAGTAATTGGCATCGACTGACGGACTGGGCAAGCCCCCTTAGACCCCATTACTCAGCCGCCGACGCACAGCCCACATTACATCCAAAACCTTCGTGCCGATTCCATAACAGTCACCGTAGCGATAAAATTAGTGTTAATACGAGGTAAAGTACTTTACGTCAACATTTATATCATATTATATGTCCAGAGTGAATCATTTGACGACTGCAAGTTCTTAAAGAGACTTAAAAATTCTTTTGGAACGATCATGAATACACAATTCAAAGAGAGAAATATAGCCTTACCGAAATGTTGTTTAGAGGAGTATACGCTACATAAAGCTGGGTATGATCCTGTGACCTGAACGAAATCTGGCTTTACAATACTCTTCATTGCAACGGCTTACTGCTACACTCGTAAAATATAACATGAAATTAGCATACGCTTATCAACTACTTAATGGTCATAAAAATTACGTCGAGCAAGACCTCGCGGTAATAAATAATATAATGCTCATGTCTACGTAGTAAATGTTTGATGCACTTTTGATGCACTCTCGGAACTCGTGCTTTGGTGAAGTCGTGAAGTGTACATGTCTGTCCCGCAGTGACGTATCTGTACGAGTTACACCACTCCTGCAGGATACAGTCCTGTATGCCGATGAATAAAAGAATTACTTACACCCTCCGACAATATGCCATCAGTTTATATGGTTCCCAGCGCTTATTTGGAACCAGTCAATAAATTAAAGTGATAATATAAGCGCACTTTGTAGCCTGCCTAAGTCTGTAAGAAGTAACTCGGTAACAAAGTGCGTTAACTATATTAGCAGACTTCATCGCGTGCAGGCTGCTACTAATACAATGGTACCAACCAAAGAACGCAGATAGATTTGAAATGCAAGGGATGAGAGGAGAGATACCTACTGGAGATTTCAATGCAAGGGAAGAGAGTATTCAGATAACTGGTGATGCAAGGTATGAGAGGAGGGAAATACCGGAGATTTCAATGCAAGGGAAGAGAGTATTCTGTTAACTGGTGATACAAAGGATGAGAGGAGGGAAATACCGGAGATTTCAATGCAAGGGAAGAGAGTATTCTGTTAACTGGTGATACAAAGGATGAAGGAGGGAAATACCGGAGATTTCAATGCAATGGAAGAGAGTGTTGGCTGAAACATGATGTTGCACATATCGGAAGTTGATCGTTCATATTCAAATAAGTCTCCTTGTCATGTTCCAGGGTGATGTCCAGTGTGGTCGCACTCGGCGCCCACGTGATCTGCGGTCGCATCCCCGGTCTGACGTCACGACAGAGGGACATGTGCCGGTCGGCGCCCGACGCGATGGTGGCGGTCGGGGACGGCGTCAAACTCGGCATCATAGAGTGCCAGGAACAGTTCAGGGAACACCGGTGGAACTGCTCAGCCATTGGCAGTGGCAGCGTCTTCGGCCATGTCGTCGTCGTCGGTATGTCCCTTATGCTCTTACACACAGATTCTCGTTGTGTAGGCTGAAATACAGCTTGTACATTCAGGGTCATATATAATCAAGAGGTCTGAAAGATACTCTTTCACCGAATTCGTGTCAATCTTGGTGTCATATTATTCGTGTGAACTGCATTCACAAAATAAGAAAATGGCGATAATGCAAGGAAAATTCTCTGTTCACCAGGAGAACTACAAGGATAGAAGGGAAATATACGGATTAAGAGAGGAATAGATACTTGGCCTAGACATGATTAGCACATATCGGAGTTCTTATTTTTCCAATTAAGTTCTCTTGTATTTCGCAATGATTCTCAGTGTCGCATTTCGCAAACCACCGTGTTGTGTTGCTTCGTTTTGACGAAAAGGGATGTTCGTCTGCTGCCCTAATATGGACGTTTTGGTGACGGTCTTTCAAACCTCCAATCATAGTATACCAAACAGTCAGGGAACCCACGGTGGATAATGTAGCTACAGTGGCAAGTATTGATGGTCACCAAGAGTTGTACCTGATGCTCGTTGAAAGAGATTTCGACTTGTAGTGAATATACCAGCTTGTACATAGGCGATAGGGTTAAATACTTTAGTCATCTAAAAATAAAGTTAGAAAATAAAAACATTCTAACATTTAGAAATCGTATAAATTGAAGACTATTTTACTATTTGCTTTAATATTTCAAATTTGATCCTATACCTGAGCATCTTGCTCGTTTCGCTCGCTCCTCGAGATGTGATTTATAATTATATTTGTTGTAAAATATTGTTGCGCTAAAAGAAAAATATGAATCGTTTATTCATTTTTTACCATTTTTTCGTTTTATTTTATTTTTTCTTACCAAAGGTTTCGAATTTGATCTTCCTGACAAGTTCGTACAAATTCTGACTTTCCGATAAAACATTCGTATATCACGTATCTAAGTTGCAATGTTGTTTATCTAAAATGATACATATTCAAGGGATTTAGTGTTTTGTACCGATAGACCCTTTGTCAAACGGAATTAAAAATACAATAATATTCCTTATTCACAACTTAAGCCTATTGGGGTCATAGTAAACTGTTCCGTCTTTTGTGAGAGAAAACGCCAACGATTGTATTGTAGGTTGTAACATGTCGACATTTATTAAATGATTATATTAAATTTAAAGTTAGTAAACAACATGCCACATGATTGGACTAAGGGCCCTCTAACATGGGCTAATTTTGGGCACATTTTGGTACTGCTCGTTCTACCAGACACTCAATGTTGACCTTGTTTGTAAATATTCAAACAAAATACACATTATAAAACATACAACATTTAAAAAAAAATGCTAGTGCATTTTCTTGTTCAAGTTGGCTAAGAGAAATGAATTGAAACTTTAGCGATAACCCGATGAGGTATAAGATAGAATTGAATAACGAAACAACATGCCTTCATAATGACAAAGATTCGCGAAAGAAGCAAACACGTTTTCCCAGTTAATATTAACATTCCGCAACAAAGACGATTACGGCTGAATAGCTGAGACGTTGTGTTCTTAAATAGCTAGAAATTGTTATGTCCTTCTACATTGAAATAGAGTATAGGAGAGGACTTCTAAATCAATATGCATAAGAAGAAGTGATTTAATTGGCACGTATTGTGGACCAAGTTTCTTGTTTCTTGTTTGCCCAGGATACAATTACAAACACTTGCGTTAGACGCCACTTGACTAGGTCAGGGATGGGTTGGTGACATTGATCGTCTTTATCAACTTGTGTGACAGCAGTATGGCTTTCTGCCTCCAACGTGCTCCCTCGTTGTTGGCGTATACGCGCATAATAATGCTATCAGAGTTGTGCCAAGACAAGAATATGAACATTAGAACAAGGACGCGTACACACAGGAGTACCCAAAATAGGAAGCAATGCTTTAACGTTATTCTACCTCGCTTGTTTTAGCGTTCGTTAATTATTGTAGACGTGCCGGGCACATTGATATTCAAACTCTCTGGGGGGCTAGCCCCGTCTTTCAAACCTCCAAGGTAACTAAAAACATTCAGAATCATCCTTGTCGAAGTGAATATAACAAAAAACAGGCCATCGGACGTCGTGTTCGGTTTTAATCGTGAGACGTGACACGCGCACAGACAGAAAACAGATAGACGGACGGACGGACAGAAATGTGATGTGTGAGCTTCGTAATCCCTTCGCTTCCTAAAGATTGACAGAACCCTTACTCAGAATTATACCCGGGCTCCTTGATTTAAATTTGACTTTCATACTTGACATTTTGATCTACTTTGCGACAACTTTTATGTCACTTGAGCTAGGATCTATATAATTATGACATTATATGATTGTCTGTCAATGATTATCCCCGACTTTAGCGCCAAAAACGTTTATTATGCTTAATTATGACGATGCATGTATGTTTCAATATGGCTCAGTACGATAAGGTGTTAGTTGTGACCAATTTGTGTG
Organism: Sweltsa coloradensis; assembly: GCA_024449915.1. Lineage (NCBI taxonomy): Eukaryota > Metazoa > Arthropoda > Insecta > Plecoptera > Chloroperlidae > Sweltsa > Sweltsa coloradensis. The sequence goes on along the minus strand of JAMZAV010000911.1, from coordinate 226,065 downwards.
AACATTTGCGTTGCGTTGATATTAGACAATCATTTTCTCTATTCAGATTATCTCGACAATTCCAGCACGATTTCCCAAACACGCTAGATTAGATCAAAACAAGATCATTCGTGAAATTTTTAAATGCTACATCTTTAACTTTTAAAATTATTGCTTGTTATGTTTCACTTATAACAAGAGGCTTATTAAATTAAACCATACTTTAGAACTGTGCCAGCTCCATCCATGAAGCTTGTTCATCTGCCTCGAAGTAATCTAAACACCAAAGGTTTTTACAAGTGAGCCAAATCCGGCGGCCAAGTCGCTCAAGATCTTGCCTTTATAGTCTATCATATGCATCATAATTATTTTAAGAGCTCTACATAAATATCCAGCTAATGTTCAGTAGCTCGGTAAGTTAGGTAGTTTTCACTTGCTAAATATAGGTTTATAACTACCGAGACATTTTGAACAAATTCTTCTGTAGTCTCATGAATATTTCCCTGCCACCTTGGGGTTCATTTACATAGGATATTGGAATAACTTCATTAATTGTCCGGTACCAGTCATCATCATCATTAATTCAATCGATTCCCAGGCCAGCGTTGGCGCTGAGCTATTATAATAATTTCCATCTTGATTTATCCGCTGTAAGGAGACCAGCCCGTAAGGGCCTTCTAATAGTGCTTAAATAGTTAATGTTGGTATAATCAAGCTGTAAAATAGCTTGAATCTATGAGACACAGCGTTGTGAATGGCTATATAGCCTTCGAAACGAAAAACCCATGTGTTTTAACTGCACGATATGACCTATCTGACTCAACGCCGTTGCTCTAATCATAAAAATTGTTTTTTTTTAATTCATCGAATTTTAATACTGAAGATACGCTACAATTAAGTAGGTGTGAGCATTGAATAGTGTTTTCTTACTTCCAGCCCAGTGCTTAAAAATAGTATATTTGTCACAATAGGTGGTTGGTCTTGTTGTTAGCGTATCTGCTTCCAATGCAGAAGGTCCAGGGTTCGATTCCCGCTAATATCAGAAGTTTTTTAACTTCTGATTTGGACTTAATCCATCAGTTCTTGTCTTAGGAGTTTGTACAACTGATTTGGAGCCGTCCTAGCAACGAAGCACATAATAATTGAGTTGTTCTGAACGTCCTGTTGATTCTGGCGTTAATTATCGGTTTCGCACTTCCATACATGATTGCCTTATTTCCTATTAAAAACTCGATCTTTGTTTACGCTCAACTCGCGATGCGTCGGGCTGCAGGGTTGGCTTGTCCTTTGATTTAAAGTCCCTACTGAAAATCATTATATAATGAGTGGCAGACTCTAATAAAATTTATTTTTTTATAGTCATTAACATCACTATTATTATAGTAGAGTAAATCTTTATTTAGCAACACGCTATTGTTATACATTTACATAAGAAATTGTACAATATTGAAATTGTACAAAGCATGATACGATACATAATATTATATCTAGTCCATTATTTTAAATTAATTTTATAAAATATCCCTGTATTACACTTTACCCAAACCGTAAACTACGATTTGACAAAGTTGACACATTCTTTTCTAAATCTCCAAACATTATTTATATTTCTTATGTTTTCATTGAGCTTGTTGTATAGTCTTACTCCACTATAGAAAAGTGATTTTTGAGTAGTGTTACTTTTGTTCATACATTCTAGATACAGTTTATTTGTACTTCTTGTTTTGTATTGGTGCATATCCTTTACTTGACATATTTTATTTAAGTTGCTATAGGTACCCTTTGTAATTTTAAATATCATAACTAAGGTATTTAAAGCTATTCTCTGCTGTACAGAAGTCCATTGTAATGTTTGTAGCATATCTTTTATCCTTGTGTATCTGTTACATCCTATTACTATTCTCATACCTCTATTTTGAAGTTTTTGTAGCAGGCTTATGTCAGATTTGCGTATGTCCCATAATAGTGAGCTACAATAATCGAAGTGTGCACCAATAATAGTTTTATATATTAAGTTTTTTTACACATGGTGACACGTATGGGCTTATTCTATACAATACACCTATTTTCTTACTGATTTTTTTGGGCAATATAATAAGCATGGTTGGTGAATTTGAGATTTTCATCTATTATCACTCCTAGGTATTTGAACTCTTTTAAAAATTCTGGCATTTCCCCATTTACGATTATGTTTTTATTAGTAGTAGTACTATTATTTACAACCTTGTATTTGGTTGCTTGAGTGCCAGTTATAATCACACATTTGTTTGTTTTATTTACATTAAGTTGCAGTTTGTTTAACTTGAGCCATTGGTTTAACTTTGCTAACTGAATGTTTATTTCCATACATATTTCTATGTCAAATTACAAACTTATCTTGAAGTTCAATAGTTAATGCATCGCTGTTTTGATATTTCTACATTCGCAACATCGGTTACACAAATCGTGTCAAAGAACAGCAACATTTATGAAATACAACTGGTTAAAACACTATAGTGCCCACTGCTCAGGGCATTGTACTGTAGTAGTCCACAACCACCACCTTTACTTAAATGCACAAACAAACAAATATTCTGCACAATCCTCCACAAACAAAGCACAAACGATTAATACTATCATCAGTCAATTCCAAAAAAGTGTAGCAGACATTTATAGTTATTAGACCCAATTACTTTTACTTTCTTACCATCTCCTAAGTCCTAAAAGTAAAAGGCGACACACAAATAAACTTTTTACGGCACAATCCAGCACAAACGAAGCACAATCGATGGAAATGGACAACTACATAAACCCATAAGCAGTGAACACGTTCTCAATCTCTTGCTGCACAAATGTGACGACACGCTGCTATACTAGGGAAACGCCAAAGTCGTTGATAGACGAGTGAGTGAGCCATGTGTTGAATACCCGGTATCATTACCCATACTGGGCTAGATCCAGCCTTAGGTATAAGGGAGGAAAGGGGATGTTCCCACATCCATCAACGACTTTGGCGTTTCCCTAGTCTAGTTGGCTAAGGCCCTATCCCGGAATGTGGGAGACCTGGGTTCAATCCCCTGGTCGGATAAGATTTTGTAGTTTATGGATGGTATTTAAAAAAATATTCAACATATTTTGAAATGCATATAACGCAGTTTAGTCTACGTTAACTGAGACAATACTATGGAAAACATAGCCAGTACAAAATACGAGTAAAGATAGCAAGGTTTACTCAATCAATCCCCTGGTCGGGAAAGATTTTGTAATTTCTGGATTGTATTTTTTAAATTATTTAACATGTTTTGAAATGCATATAACGCATAGTCCATCATCTGTGACAATACTATGGAAAACATAGCCAGTGCGAAATACGTGAAAATATCGCAAGGTTTACTCAATCTACGAGCGGAATTTGGGGGCACCTTGACGTCCAACATTCGATTAACCTTGGACACGGCATTTCACAGCCAGGTAAATAACAAACAAAAAATATTATTTCAAAATCAAAACCATTGTCGTTAAATAATTCCTATACATTGGTTGCGTATATTTTTCAGTTTATTATTAATTTTTCTTGCAGGTTTAAATCGCAACGGATTGTGCTCATTTTGTTAGCAGTTCTCATTTACCTGGTCACGGATGTCTGTTTAAAATTTCAGCTCGGTCTATTTGGCCGTTCGGCCGTATGAGCCCGGACAGACATACATTGGACACAGTCACAACGAAACCCGATCGAGTAGCGTTATAAAGACTTCGTTTCGCTGCGCTCACTCGTCTAATCATTGCTATGTTGTGCAATGTATCATTGCGTTTGTGACATTGTGCTGAAGCATCAATAGATCTGATGCATGATGTATTGTTATCGTAATTCTCAATATTTTCTGTGATGTATTTGAGCGTGGGTGTTGTGTAATGATAGTCACGTTTAATACTATAACGCAATTCTGTTGAACACCTGCAGTCAGTCATGAGTATATGAGCACAGGGCTGATATACAACGCCATAAAATAACTCGGGATGCAAGGCGAGTACTTTTATTTCCTTGCACTTCATATACCATCTTGGTAGTCTGAGTATATACAACAGTACTTACATGGGAGAGGAAGGAGTACGGTGGAATAGAGGGCGGGAAGATTTAACTTGATATAGTCTCTATAAAAACAATCTTGTGCATGGGTTCAATACAAATGTAGTTCATAAATCATTATCAAGTAAGGGGAACATGGATGTTGCTTTATTGTCTTGTTGCCTAATGTTTCAAATTTACGTTGTGAATGATTGATATGCCAAAATCAGCCACAGCCTTTAAACCTATGTACAGGCCTACTTGAGACCAACCACTGGTCAGCTTGTTCGTTTAAATCCATTTTTAAAATAAACGTTTTTAGAGCCTCATTGTATTCTTGCGGCGTTGAGTGCTAGCCCTGCATTGGCTATAAAACAGTGTAGCATCAAGACTCCTTCAAATCTTTCAATCGTAAGCATCTGTGTCTACAAGAACAAAACATGATATAGATACACCTACATGAGTACGTAAAGCAGAAAGGTTATTTATAGCTCAAGCCACTGTGCAGCTAACCTGCTGCTGCTAGGCCGTAAATTGTACTGAGTTTGTTCATTGAAATCAAGTGCATTCTAATATACGTACAATGTATGATACTGTGTATGTATAATATTATACTTGATCAGCAAACAAAGTACGTACATGTTTCTCCTGCAACAACATAATATCTATTGCCACAGATTATTATGCATACATATTTGTATTGAGTGAAAATCGAAACCAATCTAAAAACAAACCTTGTTTAAAGGCGTCACTTTAAGTAATCCGCTCAAATTCAAATTCAAATAACCTGGTTGTATGTATTTCAAAATAACTACAGTGATAAACTCTGTCAAGACAATGATAAGTTGTAACTAGTATGTTATAAAAGTTGTGTAATAAATAATTAAATACTGAATAGCATTTCCCTTATGAGAAATTGGTCCACATCTGCTGTCCTGCGTAGGCTGGTCCACCTCCACGAGTAGCAACAAAGCGACGTACATCGCGGGAGCTCTTCGTCTACACTCAGACTTTTGCATTTATTAAGTCAAATTTATTTCTGCTCGTTTGTCAGTTTGTTGCTTTCTTTGTTTGCTCATATGGCTGTTGTGTCGTAATGAAGACCTCATGTATAGTAAGCTATTTATTAGAGATGTCTAACAAGCTCTAGCATAATGTCATGTCAAGTGTAACTTCTGTTCTGCTAACCTCACGCGAGCTCGACAAGGTTTTGTGCGTGATATTCGTCAGGCTTAGTAGTGTGGACTGGTGTTGTGACAGCGAGGACTTTGTCAACGGGGGACTAGCGCTCATCTTCCCTGTATTTGGACACAGAACATAATCCTCAGCTTCTGCTTGGAATAACAATTCCACCCGTTCCCACACACACACGTTGTCCGATAGCTAGGACCGGCCAGCATGTAATACAACAGGTTACTAGAACTTGCGGAGATTCGCTTGCTTGTGTGATAAACGTCTTGTTACCAGCAGAGTCGATAAAGAAGTTTCCCCGTTGGGGAGGTCCTCCAACTCCCTATACCGCCCTGGGTTAAATAAAAAGTCGGTTTTTGGCGTTTGGAATCTAACGTTCCGCGCGACATCTGTGTGACGATTGATGGAACTACTTCAATAAAACTACGTCACTTTTCTACTAGTAGTTAACAGCCGATGACGACAAATGGCGAAAACGTCAAAATATTAAATACGATCGAATGTTGGCGAATGTTTTGGAGTAAAGCAAACTATCTTTATTGATGAGGATATTTCTGATGGAGTAGATCTAAGCTTAGGACCTAGGCCGACAATATGTATTGTTCAAGATTTCGATTTGAATGCCTAGGGCGTACTTACGTCTGAAAACTGTATTGTAGCCTTGGGCCTAGGCTACACTTACGTCCGTTAGGCTTGAACAAGACATATCTCAAATTATTTCGCACGAAAATGTCAGTGACGCCTGCGCAACACTTTATAGTACAATAATAAATCAAAAGTAAATCGTTTTAAAAGACTAGGGTCCAGGGCTAATATGATTGAAATAAAATTGAAGTTTGACGTTTCGTCTGTTATTTGTTGATATCAGCGTCACTGCACATCGATAATCTACTGACCGTATTTAGCGTGCAGTGCTTTTGTTAGTTGCATATTTAAGCCGCCCTCAGCGCGCAGAGCGTTAGATTCCGTTTTGAATTGGGAGTAAGGGGACCTCCCCAAAGGGGAAACTTCTTTATCGACTCTGTTACCAGAGAGGAGGAATGAGGTAGTGATGAAGAATACTTCCGCTGCAGGTTTCACGAAGCAGAAGCCGCTTATCGTAATGCCCGCCTTGTTGCGAACACCAGACCATGGCAATGGAAGCTGGTAGCCTGGTAGTTCCTGGTTCTACAACATTTTCACTAGATAATAACCTACATTAAAAATTTAGATTGGAAACTTGCAGTTATTTGATATAATGTGTACATAATTTTGATTTGATTCTGGTCTCTTCAACATGGAGGAACTAACTCTTCACAATAACCTTCTCTGATTTATGTTGGTCAAATAGGCCAATCCATCCCCACTTTTAATTCTTCCCTGGTTATTACACAGGTTGTGGCTGTGAGTGCGAGCGAATCAGACAATCTTATCAAATATGACATGTATAGTATTTGTATATTTAATTGCTTATCTTGAAAATTTCAAATATTATAGGAATGATCTCCTGTCACACAGAAGCATCGTAACAACCTACAGGATTGACTTATCGCTTTGGTTTAATGTTCCCCACTGTAAATCAGTTATTTGACTGAGTGGGTATTCTTAATACGAATTTATTTATAAAAGTAGAAATGTATTTTTATTGTTTTATCTGTTCTCTCACAAGTTAAACAGATTTTAAAATATTATAGTGAAGTAAAAATATATATCGGTGCAAAACACAGTTCTAACAAAACGGAATATAATTTTTTATCCAAAATAACAATAACGTGGACAATGGGATTGCCTTTGCTATGGTCCTATAAATCCTCCCTAAAAATAAAATTATCTGCAACTCAGTAATTTAAAAATTTAAAAATTGTTTAAATAATCACGAGAAAAAATTATCAAACGGTAAAAAATCCAGACACAGCCAACAAGCATGTTTGTTGTGTGTTAGTATCTCATACATTATAGAGCTGAATTGCTGGGTCTGAACATTATTTACTACGACACGTTCTTCCTTTTTCCATGTTCATAAAATATATATGAACCAAGCGAACAGTTTTATTGTGTAAACTTAATCGTCTATAAAACTTAGGCAAATTGCTTGTTTTATAACGCATAGTCAGCCACTAATTAATAACATAACCCTACTCTCCCATGTTGCTGTATTCGGACTCGGTCACACCTTGAGTATATTGTCAGCAAGTCTATGCGATAACTCGAAGACCGTGAGCCAATCAAACCTTTTCGTGGCTGTGCGATGTCATCGCCCACACATTGATGGACCTCAAATATTAGAAAGCACCTCATTTTCTAGTCCATAAATAAACTGGTTTGATATTGAGACTGTTCACTATAAATTATTCAGATGGTTAATAATGACGCGTGGTGTGGATTAGATTCCTAAGCTATCAGGATTATACGTGATCAGTGTTCTGGCCGCCATCGATATCAGTTTTAATTAATCCGTCAGACATGGGTCGAAGTTAGACGGCCGCCCGTAGGATGATCCTTCAAACTCTCCACTCGGGCTTACTAGCCGAGTCGTGCACGCACTCTTGCCTGCCCGCGATCATTATAACACCAATTAGTAACTTATATCATTAAACCATTAAGAGGGAAATTTTCATTTCACGGGCGTATCCCCGCTGTATCTGATCTAGGGATTCTGTCGGTGTTTATTTGATTGCACACGACCCGGAATCAAATGCTGTCATGTTTGGTAATTGGCTGCGGCGTGAGGAATTAAGAAATTATTTTTGAAAAGTTCAAACATGAAATCAAGAAAAAGGCTTTTTTTAGTCTTCTTTCAACGGTAAGGGTACCGAGGTAGGCGCGACTCGAAATATTCTGTATAATAGTGTTTCAGAATTTTGTAGTTTTTCTTTGCAGCACTCAACTAGTAAATGTATATTAATAATATAATATATTTATTTAAAATTTAACAATGCCATTTTAAATTCAGGTTTAACTTGTGAAGCTTTAGCTAGATATCTTATAACATTTTGTACTAGAAAATAGGCATCTTATTTAATTGATTTTCATAAATGGTTGTTACCCATTCAATATAATTTTGTATTTTGTATTTTACACTAAAGGAATTTTTCCATAGATTGCCAGTGGACATTGAGTGTCCCCGACGACATCGTTGAGTATAGGTATGTGTATTACCACGGGAGCTACGAGGTCCCTATCCCAAGCACGTATGCCATTAATAACCCTCTGATCCGACCAAATAACTATAATTATTGCTCTCAGGTTGCTTTTAAACCACACTCGACTAAGCAAGGCAGTCTCTCTTCTTGTCATCCTCGCCGTCGAAATGTTGAAATGATAAATATTGTTATTATTTGTACAACGTGCCATTATCATAGACTGATTTAACGAATTTACAAGCAAATTCAATCAATAAATTGACGCTTCCAGTAATAACAGGCATATCTTTGAAGTAAGGACGTCACGTAATGTTATATGCTATTAAAACTCTGGTGTATATAGTTGATTCATTTATCAGTGTCTCATTACTATAAACAACGTGCTATTATAATACTGAATCGTGTTTGGTGTAAAAGTAAGACCATGATGCTGACAATACTCGAACAAGTATGAAAAATGGGTGTCACATGGTCGAAGTGAGGCAAACAATTTGAGAAAAACACAATCGTATTTTAACTTACCCAAACATTACACATTGCATTCTTTAAACGCATACAAATTTGCATAAATAGCCGAAATTGCCATTGCTTGGCTTTTAAGTTTAACCAGCATACGCGCTTCAAGTACTTTCAAAAATCAATTATACTAATTACGAAAGTGTGTTGTTGTGCAAATACACAGTACACACAAATACACACTCTATAGATCGTATGCTATCAGCGACTACAATAAATTGCAAGTTGAGGAGGGATTTTGTTGCCAAATGGTAGGTTTGTAGAAGATTTACGGGACTCAGATGAAAACTTAACTAGGAAGCTTCGCAAACGCTTTTTCAGGCGCGTTGTTGGATGAGCGTAATTTAAAAAAAAACGAAAAAAGCGTAAAATTGCGATTTTCATGAGAAATAATTTATCGATTACGCTCAAATTTGACACGAATATAATAATTCATAAAATTAAGGTCCTGTGAAAAAATAATTACAATCGGATAAAGCATGTCAGTGTTATAAGTCGAATAAATTTTTAAAATAATTTTTTTTGTAAAATTGCTATTATCGTGAGAAGTAATTTTTCGTTTCAGCTCAAATTTTATATGAATATATTAATTTATAAAATTAAGGTTCTGTAAAAATATCATTACAATCGGATAAAGCATGTAGGTGTTATAAGTCGAAGAAATTAAAAAAATCGTAAAACTGCGATTTTCATGAGAAATAATTTTTCGATTACGCTCAAATTTCACACGAATATATTAATTCATAAAATAAAGGTTCTGTGAAAAAATCATTACAATCGGATAAAGCATGTAGATGTTATAAGTCGAAGAATTTTTTAAAAATCGAAAAAAATCGTAAAATTGCGATTTTTATGAGAAATAATTTTTCGATTGCGCTCAAAAACGTGGCAGTTCTAAGTTCAGAGATTTCGAAGGCCTCCAGAAAATTTCATCGCAATTGGAGTATCGGTTTAGCCGGAATCGTGTTAACAAACACACAAAAATACAGGGGAAAAAAAGAAAATAAAAAAAAAAACATTCCGGATTTTTTTCTCCAGTGTAGTGAAATGGAATCTTCGTTTCGCTCGCTACGCTCATCCAAAAAATCAGTTATTGTATAATCGTCATTCCAAACAATTCAAATATCTTGAAGATAAACTAGGAAAACGCTTAAGTCCCGCCGCGTTGTTGGATGAGCGTAATTGGTGCATTGAGCTGCATTGAGTTACGCGGATTTTCTGTTGTTCTGTGAAAAAATCATTACTTATTCGAAGATTTTTTTTAAATTAAATTAAATTAAATTAAAAATTAACTTAATTTTTTTAATAAATCGTAATTTTTACGTAATTTTAAAAAAGAAAAAAATCGTAAAATTGCAATTTTCATAAGAAATAATTATTCAATTGCGCTCAAATTTTACACGAGTATATTAATTCATGAAATTAAGGTTCTATAAAAAATCATTACAATAGGATAAAGCATGTAGGTGTTATATGTCAAAGAATTGTTTTAAAAAAGAAAAAACCCGTAAAATTTCGATTTTCATGAGAAATAATGTTTCGATTAAGCTCAAATTTCACACGAATATCTTAATTCATAAAATTCAGGTTCTGTTAAAAAATCATTACAATCGGATAAAGCATGTAAGTGTTATAAGTCGAAGAATTTTTTTAAAAATCGAAAAAAATCGTAAAATTGCGTTTTTTATAAGAAAAATTTTCCCGATTGCGCTCAAAAACGTGGCAGTTCTAAGTTCAGAGATTTCGAAGGCCTCCATAAAATTTCATCGCAATCGGAGTATCGGTTTAGCCGGAATCGTGTTAACAAACACACAAAAATACAAAAAAAAAAAAAAAAAAAAGAAAAAAGAAAAAAAAAAAACATTCCGGATTTTTTTCTCCAGTGTAGTGAAATGGAATCTTCGCTTCGCTCGCTACGCTCGCTACGCTCATCCAATAAAATCAACATTTAAAGTCAAATAAAAAAGAAGAGGGCTTCATTTTTGACCCAACAGTGAGATTTGAAGACCACAAGGGACAAGCAGAGGAAGTGGATCTCGAGAAAAGAGGAATCTATGAACCGATTGTGAACTATTACAAAGACCATTATGATTTAAACACAATAAGTGTAACAGGGCTAATGATAGGAGCAAGGGGGACAATTCCAGTATTTTTTGAAACTTTTAGGAAAAATTTTTGTATTACAAGTAGTTTGAGGGATGAGATTGTTATATGTGTTCTGCGATGGTCCATTCGTATTTTTAGAAACCACTTATATAGTAAGTAGGTTATATTTTAGATGTTTGTTAATTGTTTATTTTTAATTTCAATGTATTATTTTTATCATTTGATTGTTATTCTGTGTCGCAAGGCAACAGCTCTGGCTGCAGAGACCAATAAAGGTTCTTTATATAATGTAATTAATTGCACAGCCAACTTATAATGGCGAGTATAAATTTCGACCACATTACTTCATTCTCGTATTTATAATGGTCAGTCGAACCATGTTCCTCATAGGTAGTACAAACATCTTAGAGAGTTGCCCTCTTACGAATTGAGTCAGCTAATGAGTTTTGATTACTTCTTTATGTTTTGATTGAAATGCATCAAAGGATTGTAAAGCAGAATGCGCTCTTGTCTCTCTGAGATGTTTATGTATAACAGTTGTCACGACTGGGGGGTCTCGAAGCAATTAACCGATTATCAGATGTTCTTTGAGTTGAGTGGCGCGTGGGAAGCGGGAACACGATCAAACACGCTTTATTTTCTACTATACGAAATGCGAGCAAAGAACTACATGGTTGCAGCTTCTTATGCGCGTTTAACAAAACATAATTAGTCCATTATTTTTTATCGAATTTTGCTAAGGAGAAACTAGACTAACGATTTCAACTCCTGTTTAATGAGTAAGTTGTTCTAATAGCCCATGTTCGTGGCTATACTTACTTTCTCAATTAATGCAGTTCATACTTCCTTCTCCCGACACGATTGATCGATCCCTTGCTTCAATAGACTCTTCATTTAATACATTTATCTTCATTTATTTATATTCCACCCTCCTTTGATTTTTTTAAATTTCATGTTATGTCATTATTAGCTCTACTCACGAATCTCGCATTGAAAAAGTCACGGGAGGTGATTTACCTACTTCCATCGTAAAACGAATAATACAATAAATAGTATTTGCTGTCATTCATTCCTGCATTGCAGAATTCTTCTCTTCCCTTGCATCGAATTATCTCCGGTTTTTCCCTCCTCTCATCCTTGCATCACCAGTTATCTGAATACTCTCTTCCCTTGCATTGAAATCTCCGGTATTTTCCCTCCTTTCATCCATTGTATCACCAGTTATCTGAATACTCTCTTCCCTTGCATCATATGTCATCTGAAAACTCGATTTTTCTTTGCATTTAATTATCCGATAATTATTCCTTTCTATTATTCCTTGCATTGAAATCACCGTTTATAATTTTATACCATTATAACCCTAATGTTTAGCTTTAATCTTATACTACTTGCCCCAATTTCACTTGTGGTGTAGTTATGTATGTATTTATGTATGTATTTATTTATTAATTTATTTATTCATTATCCGCTCTTCCTTGCATTTAGCACAGTGTGAGTCACGATCCTCGGTTTTCAGAATCATAATGTTAGCAAGCATCGCTTCGTTCAATTTGAACCCACTGCCCATGGCATTGAGGTGTGGGTGATGTTGCTAATTACCATGCTTATCACGGCTTGGTTTATACATCCATACTTAAACTACTCCCCTAGAACATCACACCGATAGCAATACAACAACGCCCAATTATTCATGGAGTATATCAGATGTTTGAACACATCATAATTATCGTGTTAAGTAGACATTTAGTTTCTCACAAAAGTTCCGACAATCGAACAGATGTGTACGTTTCTACCTTAATTTCGGGATGTCGAGTTTGAGTCTTTATATTTTTGTTTGCGCGTTTAAATGAGTTTGTTTGTAGCGAAAGGAAGGAACCATCAAAAGCGACTATTGTTTGGATATTCAAGTTTATCGTGTTATTAAGAATCACCTAATGCAGTAATTTACAGTGTTTTGAAGCCGTGCATAGTTCGGCATTGAGGTGGTGAAGTTGATGAGGTTCCGCCCTCTGTAAAGACTGACCCGCAACTTGTCTCGATGACCTGCGAGCTAGAATACGACGCCCAGCCCAGAATAGGCTGGCCACGGCCAACGTAATTACAGGGTAGTAATTTAGAAGCGATCCGTAACGTGTTAAAGGCTACTCAATTCCAAACACATGAACTGGAAACGAAGCGAGATTAATTTCTCTAACAAACATGCATGACTTCGAGGAGGAGACTATCAGGTCGGACAAACCAACACGGTAACACTAGTGTTGTCTGGGACAGTGGTTCGTTTATCAGACGTTAGTTTACGGAGATTGGTAATGGTTTCTTTATATCTACGATAAACGTAAAATTATGTGTTTCTTAACAATTCATGCGTTATATTATAGAATCCACGACAACAATATTCTAAATTTATACTTTAAAGCGATATTCGTAAAATCTTATAATAATTTATTAATTATTCTACAAGTTTTTTGGACACCTTTTTTTACTCCTCAAAACTCATTTTATTGTCATGTACACATATATTTTGGTTCATTAACATATGTACTGGATCAATAAATTCATCATTTGTTGCACATTAATATTATTATTTATTACGCTCAAGGCAAGGCACTTTATTAATATTGCTAATGATTTGACAAGAGAGATATAGCCATTTAATGCCAACTGTTGTAGTGCGTGGCTCCATTGAGTATGTATGAGTTTTATTTTGTATAACACATATTTTAAAAACAGTGGCACATACCACTTCACCACACCTCGCCACACACTTCGCAAACATCAGATAGGAAGAGGGGAGTAGGGCTATTGGGCACCAAATCGACATGTAGATCGCAGCACTGGCGGCGCGCTACGTCACAACATGGCTGGCGTAATTGTGATTCCGGGCTGGAGCGTATATGGCGCTAACGTGTGTTAGTCGCGCCGGTTATGACAATTCGGGGATTATTTCCGATCTGATCACTAACATTTACCTTTCTCGCACACGCATTAAATAAGATGTATATTTTCATCTACGGTTTGCATTTGTTACGCTCTTATACAACCACAAGTAGGCGTAATTGCGTAGGTAGGCCAACTATAGCCAAAATCGAACCTTCCTATTCCTATATTTCTGAATGGGATAGGGATGAAATGTAAAATATTATATAATAATATCATTTTTATAGTTGGGTATATTATTATGTTTGAGCGTAAGAACATTCAGAAAATAATTCGTAAGCAGATTATTATTTATTATTTAATTACTACTATAAGTAAAGTTCCGTCGAAATTGGTATTGGTCCAAGGAATTATTACCAAATTTGAATTTAGAATGTTAAGTTTTTGAAGTGAAACGAGTCTGTTTGTTGTATCAACAAATATTTTGCAACAAATTGATATAACACTGAACAGCTGAAGTGTAAGGTGCAATATTTAACGTTTTCCCGCGATAATGTAATAACAATAAATAGTACAACTTGTATTATTTTCATAATATTCCCTGAAAATGTCAATAAATTAGGCCTACATCTATGCTATAATCATAATATATAATATAATATAATATAATATATAATATATAATATAATTTTTTTTTTCATATAATTTGTAATCATCGGCAAAGTGTGCTTTATTCAGAACATGGCGAAACTTCTAAAAATACTTGGCTGCAGCAATTGGTATTTATTATGAAAAATGTTAATTGAAAACGATTTTTCCGAATTTATTACTATACATAGGCCTACCTTTTTTGTTGTTGATAAAAACGCACTACAGTGTAGTAATTTTGAGGTAGTCCATCACATACGAAACAAATTGAATGTAGGCCTATGTGCTATGTAGGCCTGTATGTGTAACAATTGGGAACGGTGTGATAGCCTATTGGCATAAGCATGAATTAAAATTATTGTCTGAAATTGTAAAACGCGATTTAATATGAGTGTCGGTGACGGGTAAAAAACAATAAGTATAATTATTAAAAAATGAACATAAAAAAAAATCTATCAAACACAACGGGAAAACTCAGTGGGTGACACCACACTGTCATCTGACTATATGTTTTCGGACTTTATCCCTGGACTTAAATGTAAGAATAATGTTTTTATTAAGAGTAGGCCCTACCGAAATTTAAATTGAGATCACGATAATTTAAAAGTTGTTATTTAAGTGTAAAGAGTTGTATTTTAAAAGAAAAATGTAGGCCAATGCTTAACCATTCGAGAAATAATCCTTGTGTCAGGTGTCCACTTTATGGTGCACTTACAGGCCCCATTCTTTCATTTAAAATTTGTTTTGTTGTGATAACCATAGCACAAATATGTCTTTATTTTATTTCTAACGTTCAACATCCGTAAACAAAACGTATCACGCCGAAAACTCAACTTTTTAGTTACATCTACACGTTCTTCCACGTTATTTGCCGCTGTGTCTACGCGAGTGATCACTACTGCTAGGGTTCTACGTTCCGCCAACAGGGCCGCGCTAGTGTGCTTTTTGGTGCCGATGGCGATCTCTGGCAATCGTCGTCGGAGACACCTCCCCTTTCCCTTGACGACCTCCCAGACGACGATGACAAAGACGATGACGACCGCGACGTGAGAACCCCTCCCCCCCCCTATACTCGTGGCTGGTTCTGACTAGCATGGGCTCCTCCTCCCCATATCCCCTATAGGCTAGAGTTGCGCATTATGACCTTACGGTTGACGCGCCCTTAATGCGATGCTAAACCGTTATTATTATTATTATTATTATTATTATTATTATTATTATTATTATTATTATTATTATTATTATTATTATTATTATTATTATTATTATTGTATTATTATTTATTGATTCATAGTAATTGTCGTAGAAGTTTGCCCCGACTGGGGTTCGAACCCAGAACCTCCGGCTTAATGTGCCATAGCTCTACCAATTTAGCTACCGGGAGTACAGAACAAACCTTTACTAAAGTGCTATTCGTTGTGATGAAGTGACGAAGAGCTCTTGCAAACCAATATGAAAGTTATCGGTACAGGTTTTGATGTTGATGTTGCATAATTAATTTAAGTAGTGATTATTTACATATTTCTCACATGTTCTTGCAACGACCGCTTGATTTTTTTTATCTCGCTGCATGTTTACTTTAAACGATGTCTTTAACGTATGAATTTAGAATGTTACTTTACACACTTGTTCAGGTTTGTTAATAAATCATTTTCAATCGTCGAAGGAAAACTAGTACAATTTAATTAAAGTGGTTGCATTATGAGAAATCACGGTGAGGCAGCCAGTTACTGTCATGCTGGCAATGCATAAGTGGAACCTAACTTCTAAGTGATTTATTTGTATATATGTGCCACGAACAAAATTAATATTTTCATGTTATACTCTCCACAGAGTCTACATCGCCAGTCCGCCATAAGTTATTGTATCATAAAACGTTATTAGACTCTAAAATAACAATATTATATTGTCAATGTATTTCGAAGCACGTACATTATGCAAAAGCAAATTGGGGTCTAAGAAGGCGTCACAGTGGGATGTTGTATGTTTTACGCTGTATACAACACCTCTCCGACACTATCATCTGAACGTTTTGAACAACTGTTTCCCATACTTGAGTTGGAATAAAATGGCGTAATGTGTTGGGCTCACGCATGGTGTCGTGGTTGGGTTTTATTCATTGTGGCGCCGGAGGGAACTGAGTTCTCGCCTCTACAGGGAGTCCAGTATATCAATAATAAATAACGATATTAGATTATATAATACTATGGACCCGTTAAAAGCACAATTTACAACAATTTCGTGTGTGGACTAAATTCAACAGTTTTAAACGTATGATTATGAATATAAGACTTGGATATTCTTTAAACATTCGAACGTATTAATTCTCTTTGTGTACCGGTACATCTTGTGCACATTATACTTGTGCGTTAAACCTCCTTTCATTTAAAAAAACCACACACTTTCAACAAACTTTACATTTGGCACGGTAAACGTTAGTTTCTTTGTGTGTTATGAATGAATAAGTTGGTCAAGCTTTTATCCCCGCCTCCTAAAAACGGCATATTAAGCAACCCACTCGACTTAAAACTGCATTCTCACTTCCCCCGTGCTGGGTAGTGGCAAGTGTGGGGTGTAATGGGCAAACCAGTTGCCCGCCGAGGAGTCGGCTCCTATAACAAGTAAGGGTATTATATATTATGCTTGACTGAGCAGAATAAAAAAAATTAGTGAATTCTTTTACGACAAATTCGTCTTTCGGTGGTTAAAATGGAAATCAGCAGATTGTCTTAGTCAGACGCCAATTTAATGTATTCATATCAGGAAAATACTGAGAAAAGTTTAATTATAGGCGTATACTATTTTGAATACCTATACGGATACCTATAAACCATGTTATTGATAATACCACTTTATATAATGATGTACAACACTGAGCACTCCAGTATCTCTCCCCTCTGTACGAGGGCACCATATACTAGCACTCCTACTCGCCGAGTCACGAGTAGTAACTGATTTCGAGGTTTATGGTGGTTTGAAAGTCTTGGGAATGGCGTATAATGATATTCCTTAACTTTCGTGGCCAAGAAAGACCGATTCTCATTGGAAGAATCTAGGGTTAAAGGAATAGCAGTTTACTTCAAATAGTTAAACCTTAGACCAGTTTAAAGAACGCCATTACGCTAACGGCTTGAATCAACGTAGTTCAACCTTAAATCTTCCTTCGCCTTCATGTTACTCTTGGGTGCCCGTTGGCCAATGAACATAACAAAACTTGGTATAAAGTTTTACACTGCTTTAGACCACAGGTCTCATCTCGAAGCTCGTCCCCAAAGGATCTTCGTTCCAACCTCATCATGACCATCATCGTCGCCAATTTTCATATTTGCTGTGGCGAGGGCTCGACCTCCGAGAGCGAAGAAACGCATCGACGCCCGAACCTACAAATCAGCTAAGAGACGATTCTAGGGGCACGATCCGTCTAAATGTATACAGGAAGTCAGTTCAATACGATGAACGATCATGCCCTACTCGTATATGACCTCTACAAATTTCATCAATGTATCTGAGAAAGCTGGCACGTCACGACAGAATGTCTGTCAACCCTACAATTTCAATGCTCCACAACCCCTAGCCAATAGACAAATTCAACCTACATTTGAGCTTTTCAGACCCAGTATATTGTATTATATGCAAGAACATAAGAATTTGTTAAATTGCTGTAGGCAGACCCTAAGTTACGTTACTAAACATAATGTATTGAATAAATGCCATGTTAAATTTATATTTTAATTTTATCTTTCTCCAGCCTATGAAGTCGTGTTTTGCTCTTGCAACGTCCGTCTTCTCATAATAGATTAGTCAAGTCAAGAGCACAAGAGTTCAACTATCTCGTGCAACTATTGTTGTTGCTTCATCTCCATCTACCATTGAAATCTCCACGTTATAAAACATGATGGAGTTACAGCCTTGGAGCAATAGAAGAATAAGTAAATTGTCAGTCCGGTCGTTAAGATGCTGGCTGGCATAATTAGGCCAGTCATCCTGTGTATGTGTGCTGGCGGATTGCGTGTGTTTAGTAAGGAGACAAACGCCCCTGGCAATAAGATGACGCAGCAGATCAGATCCCAAGTGTAACAAGAACGTTCACTGCAATTACTCACCGCACGACTGCGATCTAAATACCGCCTCGTGGATTTCACTTCTTTTAGCTTCTTCTTTTATATTGTAATAGTCAAAGTTGACGGCCTCCACAGATAAATTTTCTATTTTTAGATCAAAGCTTGTAATATTCTGTCTTTCTCCTGGGTCATGTTAAAACTTTTTCCTTGCTGCTGCTGTGTTTAGTGAGAGCCAGCAACTAGACTTGAATTCGTTTTGTCTCAAGACTCTCGAGTCTGAGTCACAACTACAACATCTCGATGGTATACCTGCTGGTGGAGGGGATCTAATTCAGCACATGTAACAAGTTACAAGTTTGTTACAGGTTGTGATTAAAGTATCCATCATCCAATCCTTTTGACAATAAGTTAACAAAACGAAGATACCAATCTGTCAAAGCATGCAGAGTAGGGAAACTCATCCGGCCTATCTAAGAGGAAACTTTTGCAAATGGTTCATAATTAAAAATATATTGTTTGTGAAATCTCTTTCCTACGGTCTTCAGGTTTACCTGAAGTGCACTTTCAAGTGTCTAAAATGGAGTATCAGGATTGTGGATACTGGATAGTTCGTAAGGGACGTCTAAAGGCTACTTTATACAGGGCGCAATTTCAGAAAAAGCCTTTCCAGTGGCGCTCCCTATAGTGCAAGATAAACGGTGCTTACGGGCCCCGCGACCTAGAGGCCCCCTTTTGACAACGACAACCATTGATTTCTAATAATTAATCTTTGTATAAGAAAGTATTTACAGATTTGTCATATTTGATTTTTCCATTGACTGTTGTCAACAAGAGCTGTTGTAAAGCACTGCAGACTGCAGTGCGATTGATCCTGTTCCTGTCTGGAAGTGGAGGTCCAATAATTCAACTTGCATACGGGCACCGCCATTTTGAGTTACGCCACTGGCCTTTACACTCATTAGACGGGAAAACCGTTTAGCGGTAAGGATTGATATTGGCCGGGATATATATCTAGGGCGACGGTCGTTCGCCCGCAGCCAAGCGCACGCGACGGCTTGGGCGACGACTAACTCGACCCTGTATACACCTACCCGAGTTGGGGGGTTTTCAGCTATCTGCACACGCCGCCCCGAAAGATTTACAATCTTGAAAAATGAAACTCGGTATATGACATATGTGGTCCATGACCTAAACCAAAAAAAAATCAACCTAATCCGATAACCCGTTCTGTGTTAAAAAAAGTACCTCAACATCGTTGAAATCCTTCCGGCTTTTATGAGTACACGTAATGAATTCCAAATTCATGGCCAAGCCATTTATTTACGATTTCTAGTTTAAAAATTTTACTTTTTTACCACAAAAATCGTTGACTTGGCGCTCGTCAACAGGCGAAATGATTTTACTTCTTTTCAATGCGAAACTAGGGAGAAAGAATGAAAAGCTTGGCTAAACTTCTATATCTCACAGCATTCACAGCCGAAGACTTTTGAAGGAGAGCTTGGCTGCCGTTTTTTTAAACAATTTTTGTATTTGTGGGGGATATATACGACGGCGACCTACTAAGAGCCTCGTATGTTAGCGCAGAGATATCCTTGTCATCAGAATCATAATATTATGTCATTGTTAATAACATATTGGTCTTAATCTGTAGTAACAATGCCTCATAGTTAGATTCGACATCGGATGTGAGGGTGTTAGCAATGTTAATCTCTAAAAGTTCACACCCATGCGAATTTACATTGCATTGTTTGTATTAAGAAGAATGACAAGTGTTTGACCTACGACCAATACTGATGATGAGATATATGTTTACCAAACCAAATGTTTCCAACACTCCTTCTCGCTTTCTTTAGACTTGATGCAGTGGACGCGTATCGTGCTAAGCCGGTGCTAAAACTGCATAGGCCGTCTTGTGATAGGAACCTACGCGTTGCTAGTTCTGGAAATAACGATCGCTTTTAACGACAGGAAGGGCATCAGTGTCGATCTGATGGATACAAACGTTCGTCGATAAAATCGTCTCGCAGATCGATCGCGTGTTCCTCTGGGGCGGTCTACAGACGAACGGACGGGTTTTGGGATGGGCCAGGGCGGCCCTCCGTCTGTCTGTCTGTACGTCTCAGAGCGTAGGCCGCACGGTGCGGTCTGCCAGCACGCAATAAATACGTGAATAACGAGCCTGTGTGTGTCTCTTGTCTCTTGTCACATGGATGGCTCTTCTCTTCTTCGTTCAGTGGCGTGACCATGGGGTGGGATCGCCCTCTTCACTATAAAAATGTAAAAAATATACCATATTTTTTTTAAAAGAGAAGGCTGACAAAAAGTAGGAATAAAAATAAATACAAGTACCGGTATGGAAATACAATAAAAAATATATTCATAATAAATAATATACATAAAAATAATAAAAAGTGTGACTATTATAGAAAACAATACAAAGCATATCAGGGATTACTCATCACACAATGTTTAATGGACTAAACAATAAAATATGTTAGAGAGCATTTCCTGCACCTAAAGTGTAAACATAATGATTGATATGAAACTTAGCAGAACAGATTTACAAAGGAGGGCAAATAAATAAAATTCAGTTCAGTTATGACGGAATGTAATAAAACTAGGAAACGCTAAGTCCCGCTGCGTTGATGGATGAGCTTTTTTGTAAGTTTTTAGTTTGTAGGACATTTCCTGCAAGTGCTCTTGTGAATGATTTAGGTGATTTGTTCAGTTATGACGATGTAATAAACTAGGAAAACTAATTTAAAGCTTTTTCTAGGACCACTTTTCTTTCAAAGGTGACTATTCTGAATGCCATTGTATGAACGTTGTAGCGAGTTTTCAGAATGGTTAAATTGTCACTAAAACCTAAAAACAAAACAATCGTAAAAGTACTTTATTCTATGGATTCTTGTTAACTTTTTCAACTTTTTTTTCGATAGGTACTACTCACCATAACCTGAATGGTCATGTGAAATATGAACTTGTAGCCCCACCCGTTTGGTCAGAATCGGCCCAAATGTCACGAAAATATCGCACTAAAAATCGAAAAAAATCGTAAAAGTGCGATATTCATGAGAAATATTTCTTCGATTGTACCCAAAAACGTGGCAGGTCTAAGTTCAGAGATTTCAAAGGTCCCCTCAAAATTTCATCAAGATCGCATATGCCCGTTTGCCCGGAATCGTGCGAACAAACAAACAGAAAAACAAACAAACAAAAAAAACAAAAAACAAAAAAACATTGGAGCTAAATTTTTTGAGGGGTCAGTGAAATTGAAGTTTTCGCTTCGTTCGCTACGCTCGCTACGCTCATCCAATTAAACTTTGTTTTGTGTTAGCCTATTTTTCGTTTTTTTTAAGTTTAATGGCTCCACGCTGATGTTCTTAGTAGTTTTTAATTAATAAATGAAACGTTATTAATTAATTGAGTCGAGTAATTTCTATGTGAGCACATATGTGTTACGTTTGATTACAAAGAGTTTTTGAACGACATTTTTTTTTTGATACATCATAATAGTTGAGTTTGGTGATGTTTTTGTCAAATAATCTACTTCAGGTACAGGACAATCAAGTTTAATGCAGCGTTTTACATGGCTCATTCGCTCGACTATCAACGACATTGGCATTCCTTTGTATAATTATAGTAAGTAAAGTAACATTGGTGTTTGAGAAACTCAAACTCTTCTTGATCTCTTTGTATCAATGGCAATCTACATGACCTTCAGCTGTCACAATGAAGGTCATAACGTTCTTTATCAAGTCATGGACCATTGCGTTCGACAACTATGTTGTTCTTCAACAGCTTGTTAAATATATAAGAGTGATTATAAACTATTTGAATTCGATGAAATAGTGACATCGAAACTGATTCAATTTTATTGCTTTAGTAATTGTTGAAAAACTGTATCTGGCTGTGACTGAGGACTGCCTGCAGGTCCCAGGATTACATGGTACAGGTGCGTATCTGTGACTGAGGAGGCCTGGAGGTTCCAGGATGATCTGACTGACTGAGGAGGCCTGGAGGTTCCAGGATGATCTGACTGACTGAGGAGACCTCGAGGTTTACGATGATATGGTGCGGGCGTTGACTAGAGCAGATCCGCTTAGATCAGATAGTTTGGGAACAACTTGTTACGCATCGCAACTCATTAATCTCGTGATATCGGCCGAGGCTGAGACCGACGCTGCTTGGTTTGTATGGCTAACTGTTAACAGGACCTACGAGTTCAATTAACTTGGCCAATTTATCACTTATTATCTTCAATCTTTGAACGCCTGAAGGAAGCAGACCTCTTTTCCATTAGCGGACCTAGCTGCGCTGGCGTAAAGTGGTTGTTTATTTAGTGGTTCGAAATTTATTTGTGCCCTCAAGTGGGAGAAAATGCAAACGGCACCAAGTCATCGCATGTTATAAGCTATTTTGTAATTGAATGTCACATTTGCAACCGTTTAGAATCCATCATACTCACTAGAAGCTGATTTATATATTAAGGTTTTAGCAAATAGCAATCCTCGCTGAACTTTATTGTTATTGTACAATGCTCAACATTTTGTCATTGTTGCTTGTTACTTTGTTCATTTATTTTTAAATCAACCTTTAAGTTTAACAACATACAAGATACTTTATTACGCACTTCCTTGTAACATTGACATATACTCGTATAATATTTCTGTACATGTCCCTCACTTTGTTTTTGTTAACCAATTGAGACGGGGTGTAATTTTGGCATGCATATATTATTTGTGCGCAGTTTCCAGACAACAATTTTTTAAAGAGCCATATAAAATATGCTGTTAAAGCGTATTTAAGAAATTTAACACAACGTACATTTTCATATTTTCACATATTTCAGGATCGATATCTTTAAAAATATATTTTAAAATGTCAGATATAACATGTATTTTTTTAAATTATCGTTTTGGTTTGATATTATGCTAGAATATGTGGTAAAAATATTTTATTTCTTCATTCTTTCTTTCTTTTCTAACCAAGAGATGAGGGGTGGTGGTTCTTGAAATATTTATACACAAGTTTTTCGTATAGTTAAGCGTACTCATCTTGTACCAGTCATACCGCACGTCATGGTCTCGACTCGAGTGACTAATCGTGTGGAACGAATCCTCGCCGATCCGACTCATGTCGTAGTGAAAGATGAATCAATTTAGATGTTGCATGGGTGGTCATTTTCATGCACTTCTTTGATTTACAGTCGTTTTGACTCTTCCCATCTACCTTGGTTAGGAGCGTCCCTAGGCCTTGGTTGACTTTTAATTACAAGAGAAGGCGCATCTCTGGAGTAAGTGCAGCGTAATAACATTCTGCACCTTGCCTCTGTGCAGCAGGACGTAGGATAAACTGTTCATACATCAATGTTAATCCTAAGTTGCAATTGTAAGGCAGGCCACTTGCTCCCTTCTTCGTAAGGTGCCGGTGGGGTGGTTATGTAGCCTATGCTACACGTGGTGGTGTGGTATTAATTTCAACAGCCAATCACCCCTCTTCGTTGTCTTCCTAGATCGCTGGTGTTTATCTAATAAGGAAATCAGCCAACAGACATATTTTAGAATTACAGCCAAGATTTCAAGTGAAATACATTACTTAATCCCATACCACTTGGAGCGGAGAGAGATTGTCCCTCGGATTAATAAAGCAATTCATTATTTTGATCTTGTAATAAATTAAGGGGAAATGTGCATAATATGTTTGTTTGCTACTTCGTAGTTGGCGCTGGAACAAAATGTACACACTTCTACTATTTAAGGAGTACTCCTTGCGACTTGTAATATGAAGATAAATACTTAATGAAGGACATTTATCAACGCTTAATTATAAGTATTATGAGTACTAACCTACATATTGAGTCATACAAATTGACTTACTATATTATAAATACCATGTATCAATGCCCATGTTAGGATATAGCTGACGGATGTTAATACTGTGCTGCGCTGGTACTCATTGCACACTACTTTAAGAAATGAGGGTGTTTTGTATTTGTGCCTGATCCTCATCTATCAGCACTCTGTGAAAGCGATACGACGAGAAACCACATTTTCATCCCTATAGCCTATGATTGGATCTGTCCAGCATGGGTATTTCCTCCCCATATCGCCTAGGCTAGATTGGCGCATTATTGCCTAACGGTTGACGTCCTCTTAAAATTCATAAACTACACTAAACCCATCTCTAGTATTTCAATAACTGACTATGGGTGGAGATAGACGAAGATAAAGGACATGTCGATGAATTATGTGAGAATCCACACAAACACACTTCCCTTGAAGTCACACGCTTCGAACCTGCGCCCCAGCCGCATGAGCCTTCGCGGACAACTATATTATTGTAAACTTTGACTATTCACATCCTCACATAAGCATACCTTATACATTACACACGCCGTACGTCGCTTTCTTCCTGAATCAGAAATCAGGGGTTGTTCTCCCTCTGTTCTCACATCTGTCCACACTCAGCGTCCCATCATAATGAGGCTGCCCGCCCTTCTTACAATGCAAACACTATTGAATATTGTGTCATTAGAGCCACATGGTCAACCACATAATAAGCTGGCTCGGCGACATACAAAGCGAACTACACACAACACATGATTCCCGCCGAAAGCAAACCCTCTGTCGTGTGAGTTTCTTGTTCGGCCGGTTGCAGGACTTGAGTGAGACATTGAGACGAGCACAATGATCGGACTCCATAATGCTCAATAGAGCAGTATAGAGCAGTCTATTACTCAGTATCGTATTACCATTACCACTCAACAGCCTTTAATGCAAAAACTGGTCAACTGCATTCGCAGTTTCTACTTAGAAATTGACCAAGTTGTTTCATAACCACTTAGAATGGTTATGGGCTTAATGACACCACGTCCGATCCATTTGTTTGCCTCCCATGGAGAGGCACTACGATTATCTTGTAAATGGTTCCAATATTGGTTCTCGTTTGAAACCAAACTAATCATTTATGTTAATTAAATACGTTTAGTCCATTGGCTTTCAGTGATTCAGATTTGAAAGGAATATACTTTCGATGCGTTTCTTTGTCCATTAACGTGACCTGCAAGGTGTTGTCTATTTATCTTCATCTTTTGTAAATCAGTCATATGCCCTACTCATTAATAAGTAAGATAAGACGGGAAATAAAATACATACACGTGTTATTGACGATCTTGTAGAATAATGTGGCAAACAGCATGCTGCTTGTTCTTGGTTGCGCCGTGTGTAGCCTAACTGCGTCGAGTTGGTCCTATCAGAGTAGTAACTATCTTCTAATGCTCTCCTCCTGACTTCTCGACGTAACACATGCATGTGTGATCGATTTACATCGTCGCTGAAGTTATCATATGGACAACAACACCCGAACCTGAAACAAATAACTGATCACTTGTAGATACTATAAGTTGTAGGGCTCGGATGTTTAAGCTCTAAAAAACAGGAAAATAAGCAAGCAAAAAAGCACTAAAAAAATACGAAATATGACGCAAAAGTACAAAAATATGACATTTAAAAAAATTATTTGCTTCTGTTCAAGTTAATTCTTTGATTGCGAATTTGCTGCATGAAAATTAATAATGCGTTCACTTTCACATATTATATATGTAAACAGTTGACAGACGTAATAAATCGTAATATAGTCAAAGGGGAAAGAATAGCCTACGAACACGCATTTATTTTGGTTACTTCTGTTAGCTAAACTGTCGCGGATCAGGTAGAGAGAATATCTGTACGGTCGTAAATTTATGTTTAGATGTACTAGCTAAAATAAAAAAATATCTAATTTATTTTTGCCTTTAATCTCCACCGTGGACTGCATTGCATTGGACGATGATGGTTTTGCGCAAATTTTCAAATGAAAACTACCTTCGATTGTCACTCAACCCATCATTAATTTTACTTTACATAATTTACAAAATTACGTGCAATTTAGAGACAGTAATTTGTTGTTCAAAAGAAAATTCTAAAAACTCAATTTTGCATGAGAAATGGAAAAATTAATATTAGTATTTGTTAAAAATACGAAAAATGAGACTTTAAGCCCTAAAAATCAGCTAAATAATACTTATAGCCGTTAACCACTAAAATAAGTATTTATAAGCAAAATAAAAGTTATATATTTGAAATAAGAACATTCAAAATCATATTTGTATTGACTTTTGAATTAAATCTTAGCTGAAAATAAAAATATGATATTTCTTATACATCCTAGCCTTAGATGTATAGTATCTAAACGCTGTTGATATTGGATGTTTCTGAAGCAGAACGCCTCAATTTCGATTCTCGACAGAGGAGGAGCTTACTAATGCCCTAAGGGCCTAAACTATAAAGAGGCGTCAACGAAAAAAAAAACGAAAAAAGGATTATAAAAAGTGTCTCATATATTTCAATTTTTATAGAAAACAAATATATGATTGATATTGATTGTGAATACATAAATTACGTATAATTGACAGCGCTAAATACTAACACTGTAGTTCACGCCTGAATAGTTTTGTATGAATAAAAATAATGTAAATTTTTATCTAATAAATAATACGTATGTGTAAGCATAATATCTATTTAGAAGTAAAGTCTATCCATCTTTGAGGTACAAAGTGACCATCGGCGGACGAGACCGGGATCGGTCGTCCCGTCTATTGTCTGCATTTTTCCCTTTCCACCTTTTTTGGCGTGACCGAACTTGGGAGCGAACATGGGTTTGTTTCTACCTGCCTTCGCCCATTTCAAATCTATTGTGATGAAATAATTTATTCAGCAAAATATTTTTTTTATAATTGCAAATATTTCATAACGGGGTTCTGCTGTGTAGCTTGAGTTATGAAATGTGTTTTTTTCCCTATTGTCTACGATCAAAACTGACTGAAATACATAAATATATTATATTATTTTCAAAATATGTTGTAGAAGCATTATCCGTAACTCAGTCAGTTTTTATCGTAGAATTTCGTCCAAAAAATGAAATTCAAGACGCACGCTTAATATTTCAACAACGTTATTAGATATTTGCAATTAAACAAAAATATCATATAATTAATTAATACAGCAGGTATAAAACCCTCAGCTTCTAGGATGGTCTATTTTACGACTACACGCGACAACCCTTAGCAGCTGCTCATACCTATACCCGACGCGTCCGTCGATGGTCACTTTGTACTTTTAGTTCATTAATTAAATTAAATCCATTATTTCACACTTAATCAAAACTGAAGACGCATTAATTTTGTATGAGTGTTCAGTCAAGTGGGTCTACGATGTTTGTCTGATGGTTCGTGGGTTTACTCCTGCTTTCAATGGTGTTATCTTCTTGAGCTCGAGATGACTGCAATCAATCAATCAAACAATAAAACTAAAATAATCAATCAATACTATTCACGTGAATCGTTCATTTGGAGCAGTCGTTGCAACTAGGTATACATAATATTTTGATATCAGTGTTTTTTTTTAATGAATTTATATATTTAACGTCTATGGTATAGGCCCTACATCCTTTGGATGGATCAACTTTGGAGCCGTCCTAGCAACGAAGCACACAATAAATTCAGAGTTGTTCTAAATCGGCCTTGTTGATTCTGGCGTTGATCCGCGGGTGTTCGCACTGTCCATACCACTGATTGTTACATTTCCTATTAAAAATATCGATATTTGGTTGGTTATCGCTCACTCGTCGATAGCGTTGGGGCCTACAGGGTTGGCTTGGTCGCTTTGATTTACTGTCCCCCACTGAAAATCAGTTATATAACTGAGTGGGTAGACTCTAAATACAATTCATTTAATTAATTAATTTATTCAGTTTTAAACACTGCTTTATACAATGGAGGACAATACATACAATTTTACACAAAAGCACAAAAAACGTTTTTGAATAATTTATAAAATAACAGCTACCTATACTAAATCGTCAAATAAAATATGTACAATTCTCATAAATCATAATTACCAATGTATAGAAAGATGGGTTAATTATTCGGAATGTACGAAGAGAAAAAAATAGTGGTTGGTTTTTCCATCACCCATGACTGGAGTGTGGAAGGGTTATGGCAAAAATGTTGGATTACAATAATAATTTAGAACGTAAAGAAACAATATTTACATGTCAATTTAATTTAAATCGCTTACTAAGTTTCTGCATTATAAATTTATGTAGGCCTACATTATGTTTATAGCAATACGTCAACTCGTCTCGTCTTGACAGCTTAGGCTAAATTCTCTACTTCAGATCGAACCCTACGCCATATTAGGCGTTGAGGGCCGCGATCCAAAGAGCATACCTATGTTTTGTCAAGTTGGTGTGTGCATGGGTGTGTGCTGTTAAAACGCTTGCTCTCAATTGTCTTCGCTCGCACATAATTAGTCAAGCGTCGCGGACCCCACGCACACGACGAGAAGGCGACACTCAAGAGAAATTCGATCACATAATATTAGCTTATCAGTGAACGTCTCAATTCGATTATGTTTTTGTTCGACAGAATTTCGTTGAAATCTGACTGATTATGAAAAACATCATACATACAACATGTATTGTGCCATATTTTCCCAAGAATACAACAATAATATTACGCTTCAATGATATAATAATCCATGTTTAATACAATTATATTTTATAATTTTACGTTTAATCTTTCGGCAGCATTCATTATTGACGTCTTAGTTTTTTGCTTGTAATAAATATTGTGGTAATTTACCAAATATTAATTTTTCAAGTAAGGGTATGCAATAAATTAATACATGCATGCTTTCCATAACGAAGTACACATTTTTTAGTTTCTGTCTCTCGATTTGGTTAGTCGGGAAACACTCCCGTAGGTGTAATTGTTATTATGTGGTTACTTTCTAAGGAAAATAATTATAATAAAGTCAGTATCAATAACAATATAATAATATGTAATTTTTTTTTTTTTTTTTACAAAACTTTGCTGTTAAATGTATATATTAAGTTATTGGGCTTTGGTATGATGAATTATTTTGTTTATTGTGGCCCCAAAAAATTCAAACATTACACAACTTTAAGACGGCGCACTCTACTCCTTGATCAATTTACATTAAACATATTTGGCATAATCCAAACCTATAAGTTATGTAACATTATCAACCTATTATTCCTTCTTTGTTTAGGTCTACAGCATGGCATCAAATGATGCTAAGCTTTGTTTAGCAGTGAGATTGTATTGAGGTTTGTTGAGGCCTGAGGGTTGCTGTCATGTTGGTAGAGTTGAATGGTTCCGTGTACGACCCCAAGCCGCAGCAAACTTTTATTTATTTTATTTATTTATTATTTTATTATTTGTTCCGTAACACATTAATTGTTTAAATGTATCACGAGGATGGCAGAAAGAGCAGAGCTCCAAACACACTTGGTGACTACCAACCTTATAACAATAAATATAATAAAAGATAACAACATTATTACAATCATTAGTAAACCTATAAAATATAGAAAATAAGTAAATAAATATACACTTCAATGAATTATTATAAAAATGAATCAGTGAAAAGAAACTGTAGAATTAACTTTGTAAAGCAAAAACATGTGTGCTTAGGGCAGATTTAAAAGAGTCTAATGAGCGAATCTCCCTTAACTCCAAAGGAAGAGCATTCCATTCATTACAAGTCCTGTAGTAGAAGCCATTTTGGTAAGCTGTTGTTCTTGCAAATGGAGGCTTGAGAATTAATCCTCTACCAAGTTCTGCTCCTCGACTACAGACTTGCAATCTTGCGTATGGGTCCAGATCAATAGTACCGTGTAACATTCCCCATAGAAATTGCAGTTCTACTTTTTTCCTGTAACTTTCAAGCAATGGAATGTCTAAAGATGTACGTCTTGCAGTAGCACTGTCACTTTGAAATTTTGTCCTTGCAGCTATAATGCGCGTTGCTCGACTTTGTACACGCTCCAATTTTGTTTTGTTATAATCTGATGTGGGATCCCATGCTGGACAGGCGTAAAGGAGATGAGGTCTCACTAATGCTAAGTATACAGCCCGTTTAATACTGACGTGAGCATGATGAAGGTTTCTTGCTATAAAATAGAGTTGTCTGGAGGCTTTAGCTCTTACTATTTCAGTATGCGTATTCCATTTTAGATCACTAGTTATTGTGATACCCAATAACTTGACACCATTCTTTTCCAGTATTGGCAAACCGTTTATTTGGTAACTGCAACGCAATGGGTTCTTAGATCTAGAGAATCTGATGAATACACTCTTTAAAGGGTTCAGCTTCATTCCATTTTCAACAGACCAAGTGTTTATATTGTCCAAATCGATCTGGAGTGCATCAGTGTCATCTTTCGTAAATATTTTCCTATAGATCGTGCAGTCATCAGCAAATTGGCTTATTTCTGAGGAAACGCTTTGGGGTAAATCCATCATAAATATGTCAAAAAGCAACGGGCCCAACACAGAACCTTGAGGTACTCCGGAAGTCACAGTTACTGAGGATGATTCCGCTCCTTGGAAGGTTACTTTTTGTGTTCTACATTTAAGGAAATGTTCCAACCAAGAATGTAATGAACCACGTATGCCATAGTTATACAATTTTTTAAGTAGAATATTATGCGGAATCTGGTCAAATGCTTTTGACCAATCTAGCATCACTGCATCTACTTGCTTGCACTTTGGATCTTCAAGAGCATACTGCCAGTTATCAATAACCTTCGTAAGAAGAGTTGAGCAAGACCGACCTGGAACAAATCCATGCTGGTTTTCATTAAGGATTTTAGCACTTGTGATGTGTTTTAAAACTTCTCGAGAAATGATACGTTCCAAAGTTTTACAAACAACTGATGTTAATGATATCGGCCTGTAGTTTATAATGTCTTCTTTCTTGCCAGTTTTAAAAATCGGTATTACATTTGCTACACGCCAGTCTGAAGGGACTTTTCCCAAGTAAAGAGATAGGTTAAATATATTGCATAAAGATGGTGACACAGATGCCGCACACATTCTGAGTATCATTGGAGGAATACCATCTGGGCCTGTAGCTGAATCAACTCTAAGGCATTTTAAGTGCCTTCTCACTGTACTGTGTATGATTCGTGGTGTTTCTAGCGGCACAGTATTTTGGTAAATATCTGGTGATTCAGTTGCACCATCAGAAGCAGGAGTAAAATTTAATTTGAAATTATTATTAAATGCTTCAGATAACTTTTTAGGGTTCGATTCAAGCACGCCATGGACTTTAAAATGGAGAGGAGCTGAAGATCCATTTTTAGAATGTATATATTTCCATAATTGTTTAGAATTAGATGTGGATAAATTCCAAATGTATTTATTGTGGGCATTGCGTATTTCAGTCTTAACTTTGTTCCGGTGTGTGGTATAGTTGTGCCAGTCTTGATCATTACCACTTTTCTTCCATGTTTTATGCAATTTATCCCGTGTTTTCAGGTTTCTAACAATACTCTTGCTAATCCACGGAACCCGTTGCCTTCCATTGAATGTACAAGTAGGTATAGTATCATTTACACAATCCCAGAAGACTCTCTTCCATTCCTGCCAGAAGTTTCTATATCATTGTTAAAGTAAGTTGGCATCCGTTCAGCTATATAAGTATACTTACTTACGTTACTACGATTTATGACGAATATCTATCCTCAAAAAATTATTGCTATTTTTAGTGCTGTTATCTGAATTATGATCTTTTGTTAAAACGTGTATGATTATGATCTGTCGTGAAAAGTGGCTACGATAATAATTTTAAGTTCCGGCATAATAATGTTACATGAAAAAAATATTTTTTTAAAACAACGCTCATATTTAAATGTAATAAAAAGTCAAAAATAAATTTTCGCCCAACAAATTTTTGCCTTACCCGGAAAATAAAAGCGTTGGGCGTTTACGGGATTACAGAATTTTGTTGTTCGTGGAGGGAAAGTGCCCAACGCTTTTATTTTCCGAGTAAGGCAAAATTTGTTGGTCGAAAATTTATTTTTTACTTTTTAGTACATTTAAATATGAGCGATGTTTAAAAAAAAAATGGTGTAATATTATTTTAGACTTTTTAGTCTTAACGAATGTTGTAATCGAATAGAAGAATAAACAAATAATAATAATAATAATAATAATATGTGCTCACTGGACGTGTCCGAATTTCTGCATCTGGTTGGCCCATCCTCACTAGCTGTGACTAATTTCCCATATGAAGCTTTGTTTGATTAATTAATTATGATGAATTAATTGATTAACTATTGAATGTGATAAATTGATTCATGTATTGTTATCAAGAATATACGTATGTGTGAAAAATTTTAGCTCGATTAGACATTGAGAAGTGGATGAAATATTGATTATAAGATTCCGTCCAGACAAACACATGAAGCAAATATAAGCGTTGTAAAAAATAAACAAGCTACATTATAAAAATAATAGTATTTTCGCACAAGTATTCACTTAACATAAAACCTGTCACTTATATTTTCACGCATGCTTTAATGCGACTTGATACAGTTCACACTTGCAATCGTGTTCGTTTCTTTTGCTCAACACTAAACAGATTTCAATACTTCATTTCCATTCGTTTCCATCCTCTTTGTTTTGTGAGAGCATCTCTTTCCTAGCCGGAGGTATCTTATAAATCATTTGCGGCCTACCTTTAGAAAAAACGAACAAATTTATTGACCAAACCTATACCTTACTCTAATGTGGACAGTATTAATCTTTTCGAGTTCCTCCAGGCCTAATTAATAAATTTTAATTTAATTCCTATAGTCAAAGGTAAATATTCAGACGTTTGGTCTCCTCCTACCACATGTGACGTGGGAGAACTGAAAACTCTCTTATCTCAGAATGTTATCTCTGTTGCTTCAAGGTTCCAATAAGAAACGTTCACTCGAGATGGTATTCGCGATCAAATGTTCCAATAGTCCGATAATTAGGACCTATTGGAAGTATTCAAGCAAAAAACAAATGTTTGTGTTTCATTCTAGAGCCTTACAGATAGCGGTGTAGATGTAGATGGAACAGGTTATATGTGGTCGTTGGACTTACATGATTGCGTTTATGTGATAATATATTTTAGTGATGGCGAGATGTCAGAAGATAAACACATGCTTTAGTTGGCAATGAGAGTCATACAATTGATTTGAATCTTTAATTTGATACGAGAAACATGTAGATAGCTTTTTTAAACGTCTACACGCTGGAACTTAGCTATAAGAAGGTGATTCCCTGGGTACTATGTCGTATTGAACAACGACAAGACTCTGTTCGAAGATCGCAACAGGTGCGAGACTTGAGTTTAAATCAAGTAACTCCGATCTAACGAGTATTCAAATGTTTCTAAACGTGTTTTAAACGTTTTATTTTAAGATATATGTTCATTTAACAACTTGAAACTCTACTTCTATCATGAAAACATAAAAACATCTAGAAGAGAATAATTTGAAGGTGATCCTCAATAACCTTCTTATGCTGACGTCGTGATTGGACAGTGACGAGATACTGCCGTTGGCTGACAATACTTCAGCAGTGTTGATATTGGGAATAACAACGCTGGATGAGAAGGTCGTTTATTCACGCTGTTTAGCAGTCAACAAAATCAAGCATTCAATACAATCATCAGCAACTTGTCGTTTGTATTGGGCCTGCATTGCTCGGATGAAGGAATGCTTGAATTATACTGCCGTCGTCAGCTCATGACTAGGTTTACTGCGAACCTCTATTAGAATATTTGAGACATGGATTCAACTACGTCTCTTCTATCCAAAAGAACAAACCGTTGAAATCAATGGTTTTATTATAAGATTAAAATTCTGCTGAGCGAAGCGATTGAGGATATAACGCCACTTGATCGGGTCTTCGTCGTGACTAATGTGTCTGTCTGTTTGTTCGGTCCCATACGGCCGAACGACCAAACAGATTGAGCTGAAATTTAAAACAGACATCCGTGACCAGTTAACTGAGAACTGCTAACGAAATGATCAAAATCCGTTGCGATTTAAACCTACAAGAAATAATAAATTGAAAAGGTAAAAATAGGTGTAGGTTTCATTTTAACAACATTGCTTTTGTTCTTAAAGAAGTCATTTTTATCGAATGATTCTTGTCAGGCTGTGATTACATGCAGTGGCATAAGTGTATCGAATCTTGCACGCTCAAGGTTCCCCTAAATTCCGCTGGGATATTGAGTAAATTTTGCAATCTTTATTCGTATTTCGTACTGGCTATGTTTTTCATAGTATTGTATGCATTTCAAAACATGTATTATGATTTTTTTAAAATACAATTTAGAAATTTAAAAAATATTTACCGACCATGGGTTTGAACCTAGGTCTTCCACATTTCGGGTATAATGGCGCCTTAGACAACTAGACTAGGAAAACGCCACAATTTAAATAGGTATAAATAAATAGGGTTTTGAGTTTCGTTGGTATAAGGGCACGTCAACTGTAAGGCCATAATGCGCCACTCTAGCCTATGATAGGCTTAGGAGGAAAGATCCATGCTGACTTGATCCAGCCTAAGGAAAGGAATGAAGAAAAGGAGGAAAGGGAATGTTACCGGCTACTCAATACATGGCTCACTCACTCACTCGTCTAACAACGACTTTGGCGTTTTCCTAGTATAGATATAAATAATAGGGTTTTGAGTTTCGTTGGTATAAGGGCGCGTCAACTGTAAGGCCATAATGCGCCACTCTAGCCTATGATATAGGCTAGGGAGGAAAGACCCATGCTGACTTGATCCAGCCTTAGGTAGGGGGAGGAAAGGGAATGTTCCCGGGTACTCAATACATGGCTCACTCACTCGTCTAACAACGACTTTGGCGTTTTCCTAGTTGGTTGTTAACCTCACTGTTGTAAGGGCAACGCCCTATTCCAAAAACCTAAAACGATTTTTTTGTGATAAAAGTAAGAAATGCAAATAAAATAAAAGTTATACATTCTAATCTTTCGTTGTTACATTAGTCGCCATAGATTAAAATGTAAAAAGTAAAATCATCTATCGGTTACCACGAACTCATTAATATGTTTTTATTTACTGTTACAATGTCTGCTTACAGGATTCTTACAACACATAACACAAATCTTAATTCCATCCATATTGAAAAACATACCGTTCCATGTTAAAAATCGGTTATTGAAATTGCAAGTTGTCTTTATATTTATGTCTGTTTCGGTATGTTAGTGAACCACTTGCGCTTTCTAACTTTGTTTATTTTTAAGAAAATATCATTATAACAAATTATTTTGACAGTTAAAACTCGATCGTATATGTTGGAATCATATTCATTTGCCATGGATGAGTTGTGCAAAGCTCAATTATTGAACATGATAGGAACTAGGAAGATATAGCATAGAAGACAAATATGATTTTAAAATAATTGGATACACTCCTAATTCTGTTAAAATGAACGTAGCCTACTTTGACTGTTTTGATGACACCCATTGTGTGAACATTGTACAAGCCATCGTTTACTACGTCAACGTTTCACCAACTATTACATGTAGTGATGTCAAACGAACAATAATTTTGTCATTACGGATACAGTTTTAAAAAGTAAGTTGTACAAAACAGGTATTTTGTTCATTCCAATGGTCGGCCTACAGTTATCATAAAAACATTTAAAAAGAGATTTCACTCTTTTTTAAATCGTTTCATTAATGTTACAATGTTGGCTTACATGAATATAACTACATATTATAGCATTCATAATTCTCTCGTTAATCGAAGTAACTTCACAAACTAAATTCTGCCATATTAAATTCCAGGTGCTGTATTTTAATTATTGTCGTTTGAAACATTGAAATTTTTGTAAATAGTTGATTGAATAGTATGGTATGCAAGGCCAGTGAGGAGTCGAGTTTTAACGCTCAGATTTCTGTTTGTAGGGTAAACGGTTAAATTAATGTTTCTTTCTAACTCGAGAATGCTTTTGTTGAAGTTCCCAACATTGGGATTTGATTTCAAAACAGGATGAAAAAATAAATTTGCACGCATTATTATATTTTAAAACAATAGTTGAATATATGATTTTGACAAGCTTTCAAGATTGCAGTCAGGAGCAAAGTGCACAAATTAAGAAGAGCACAAGAGCTTAGCCCTTCAATTAGATCTTCATACTTTTTGAGTGCGTAAGGTTTGGCTGTATTTTTAAAAGTTTTTGGTTGTGTAAATAATTGGATGAGCGAAGCGAAGATTCCATTCTACTACACTGGAGAAAAAAATCCGGAATGTTTTTTTTTGTTTTTGTATTTTTGTCTGTTTGTCCGCACGATTCCGGCTAAACCGATACTCCGATTGAGATGAAATTTTATGGAGGCCTTCAAAATCTCTGAACTTAGAACTGCCACGTTTTTGAGCGCAATCGGAAAATTATTTCTCATGAAAATCGCAATTTTACGATTTTTTTCGATTAAAAAAAAATTCTAACACCTACATGCTTTATCCGATTTTAATGATTTTTGCACAGAACCTTTATTTTATGAATTAAGATATTCTTGTGAAATTTGAGCGCAATTGAAAAAATATTTATCATAAAAATCGAAATTTTACGGGTTTTTTCTTTTTTTAAACAATTCTTTGACTTATAACACCTACATGCTTTATCCGATTGTAATGATTTTTTCGCAGAACCTTAATTTTATGAATTAATATATTAGTGTTAAATTTGAGCGCAATCGAGAAATTATTTCTTATAAAAATTGCAATTTTACGATTTTTTTTTAACAATTACGATTAATAAATTAAAAAATTAAAGTTAATTTTTAATTTAATTTAATTTAATTTAAATTTTAAAAAAAATTTCAACTTTGTAATGATTTTTCCACAGAACAACAGAAAATTCGCTAACACATGGCAGCTCAATGCACCAATTACGCTCATCCAACAACGCGGCGGGACTTAAGCGTTTTCCTAGTAAATAAAATGTTGATTCCTTTTAGTCATATTCTGAAGAGAACAACAGCCAAATTATAATTATAATTTTTTTAACACGTTGGAAACTTAGAAATTAGAATTTCAATCCCTAACAATAACAGAGATATAAATATTCCCCCGAGCAAAAGCAAAATAATTGGCATCACATTATGAATGTTCTTGGAAACTACAACATTTTCTACAATATTATTTTTGTATATATATTCATTTGAGATTTTTTCTAATATTCCACCACTCATTAATTTGAGAATGTTATCATTAAAAATACCAACATAGGGGCTTGATTTAAAAAACGGGATTCCTACTGTGTTTTTTGCAAATACCTCTTCCAGATGAACAAACCTGCAGCTCCAGTTAAAAGAGTAGTAACTCTCTTGTGACATGATAAAAGCACACTTCGTATTACAAACTAGTTCATCGGCATAACTATAATCTTCAGGTAAATGATCTAAATTTGGCAAAAAATATCGGGTGTATATATCTTTTAAAACCCTACTGTCAGCATTTTTCAATAATGTAACCATACTAGTGCCAGCAGCTGCGGTTACAGAGTATGTTCCATCATCCAACAAACCTTGAAAAGTGTTGAAAGGCATGTTTACAATGGCTACAGCAATTCTTGATACTACACATCCGGAGTAACTAACAACAGCGATAATACCCAAGAAAAGAGCAGTTATCAAAACAATCCGTTTCGATGATGCAAGAGCATTAGGAACTTCTGCAGCTCCTTGATTACAAAATGTTGACTTAAATATGAAATAAAATGTGTCATTAAATGAGATGTATTCATATGAAATTCCATAATTAGGAGCGACTTTGTAGAAGAAATACAAAGTGATAGATATTAATATGGTAGATGCAAGAAATGCCACCCGAAGGTTGAGACTAAATGGTGATAATAATGTTGTAAGGGATGCGTCTCGAACCCCCGGATAACGGATGTATGTCCGCTTGGTGGAGGAATAGAGAGGCACAGTAAACGTGACGTAATCGGCGCGATCACGTGTCATGGTTACATGCGCAATCGCCACCTCTGCCTCCTTGCGAAGAATCTGTCCGATTATGCCATTCCAGGTGCCATTTTCACCAAGAGACCCCCACATTTCACGACCATCACCAACTATTTCCGTTTTGAAATTTAGATGTCGTTCCAAAACTTTCCACACGTCTGTTACAAAGCTATGATGTGAAGTTGACTCTTCAGCAATTGTTGCAATATTTACGCCATCTCTGTAGGTCATCGATCCCTTGAAGACTTTTCCCTTAAGATCGTGCCGGTTTTTGGAGAGAGCTGCTTTTGAAACTTCTAGACCAGT
This sequence comes from Sweltsa coloradensis, assembly GCA_024449915.1. Lineage (NCBI taxonomy): Eukaryota > Metazoa > Arthropoda > Insecta > Plecoptera > Chloroperlidae > Sweltsa > Sweltsa coloradensis. Next base: position 187,324 of record JAMZAV010000911.1, on the reverse strand, counting down.
GTTTGTGTTCCAGGAACCAAATTTGGATTTCTCTAGTGTTAAGTCTTCGGAAATCCGGTAAAGCTCAATCAGTTTAACTGAACGTTGCGATGACTGGGCTAAAATAAACTCGATATCGAAAGGTATGTTGACGTTTAAGAACAGATCTTCCAAGTCTTCGTCGTGTCTGATGAGGAGAAGCAAAACTGGTTTTAGGGACATAAATTCTTGTATAAATGTGTTCAGAAAGTCTTTGTGAATAATATTGATGAATACAAACATTGGATGATTACAATATCTGAAAAATATCTTGCTTCTTGTACCATCGATTGGCAATTGGATACATAATGTGGCTGATGACTTCAAATTTCGTGACAAAAGAATTTGAGTGCCAATATGAAAATATTTCATTTCACAATTTACAACCAAATATATGCAATCACATTTTAAATACTCTTTCATAATACTGATAATGTGTGTTGTTTCTTCCACATCTACCTGGCAGTTAGCTGCCTGACTTAATATAAGCGTCAACGCCAACCATCGCACTGGGGTTAATACTTTCTTCATAATGTTGCTACTTGCTTGTGGGACGTTAGCGGAAGTGACTGCTTGTCTTAACCTCTGTTTTGAGTATACTGAATAGTATTGCAGGTTTATCGTAATTAATAATCAATACTTTTTCTCGAGTCGTTACCATAATATTTTGTAAAAGGTTCGTAGGCAAATGGAAAGGGCAAATAAGAATACATTCCCTTTCTGTTAAATCGTTCTACATTGGTTGATTTATTTAACTGTTGTTGTTTGGAAACCTAAGTAGTTAGTACAATGAGCTGACCATCCATCCATCATACAGACAACCTTCCATAAACTAAAATGTGCTGTTATCAAGAAACTTTTAGTTTGATATTCAATAAAATACGTTATATCTAATAGGTGCTTTGTTATTTCAAATGGTTGGCCTATAATGTAAATGCAGTTATCAACAACCACTTATTTATTAATATTTTAATGGAGGAGGTATGTTAATTGAATTGGTTGTAGTTGTTCATCCATCATTGTAATGTTTAGACTTTCATTGATTATTATTTTAAAAGTCTGTGTGTATATATATATATATATATATATAATATAGTAGGCGACTATGACCCTGATATTTTAGTACTTTAGACAGAAATTAAAAAAGTAACTACACCGGGGATCGAACCCGGGACCTTAGCTTACCGGGGTATGCTCTTACCAACTGAGCTAAGCGGCCACCAATTTAAAATTATTTTGTCTGTTTTTTACATGTTTAACAATTGTTAAGTAACTGTGTTAATTAGATCCTTTAAAATACAAATTAATGTGATACAAACCATCTCTTTTAACCCGAGTTGGGAGGATATATGTTTAAATTTGGTTTAATAGTACGCGACTATGACACTATGTCATGATTTAGACGATTAACAAGATACACGGGGAAAAGTGACTAACCAAGGAAACTCATAAACAGAGATAAACCATGAAATTAGTTGCATAAAAACTAAACATTATTAATAAGTTAACATATATATATATTTTAGTTTATATTTTGGTTACATTGGCTTTATCATAGCGAACATATACTTTTATCCTAAGTTTCAGAAATAGAATTTCCATATTCGACTGAACGGTGTAGTCACAATTTTAAAACAAGCATAAAATAACAAAATAAATAAAAACAGCACTACATGACACCAAACAAATTCACGACGCAATTGCTAGTGGATAAAACTCAACATCGGGGACCGGGTTCGATACCCTGTGGACCATTCTAGCACTCCCAATTTTCTATAATTTAGAATCCGCAGGAGTTACTTGACAATTTTTCTCCCTGAAAATATGAGACTACGCTGTGTCACAAACTAAATAAACGATAGATCTTAAGATGGTACAAAGTACATCACACATCATTACCAATGTTTGATTTTAGGTTATGCAATGGATCGTAATTCTAGTTTGCAAGTATGATTTTTTGTTCATTTGTTATTTTTAATACTATTGTTGTTTTATTGAATTTTTGTTTTACCCTTCCCTTGAAAATGGAAACATAGTTTTTCTGAAACGTTGGGATTAAAAGTTATTTTCTATAATACTGTGCGTGATTATTAACCTTAAAGATACTTAAAACATTAACCATGGATCACGAAAGCTTAAGACAAAACATATATATATATATATATACAGATCTACAATGCACCAACAATCCGTCCCGGTTGCTTAGGGGTAAAGCACTCAACCGGCAATCGGGAGACCGGGGTTCGATACCCCGCTGGGATGGATTTTGTAATTTCTGGATTGATTTCTATGAACACCCGTAGGTGTTATCTTTGACAATTTTTTTCCCCGAGGACTTATAGATCTGACCTATATTTTTCCTCATTATATACTTATAAATAAGATTAAGATAAGATAATCTTAATTTTTTGCTCTGTATGTTACATTGTTACAATTATACATTACATTACATATATATGTTATTAGTTGTAATAAAAATATGTATTTTTGTACTATGAGACAAGAAAATCGTGAGGTTCAAGATGCCATCTCGTCCTCCCACCCAACCAGGTTTTGACATTCCTGACTTTATTCAATTTAATTCAATGTGGCATTCCACTTTATGTACTTTGTGTGGCTGCAATAAATAAACATATCATGAGATAATTAAGAGAAAGATTACTTCGTAACCGAAGAAAAAACAAAACTATCAAATTGGCCAGCATCTTGGAAAGAAGAATCTCAAATCCTTGCAACATGAGATATAAATGTTCCTCCAATCAAAAGCAAAAAAATTGGCATCACAAATTGAATGTTCATCGAAACGTCAGCATGTTCATCGACATAATTTTCGGAAATGTGCTGAGTTAGAATCTTTTTTAATACTCCACCGTTCAATAATTTTATAATATTATAATTGAAAATGCCAACACCGGAGCTTGATTTGGAAAAGGGAATACCAACTGTGTCTATACACAGTGCGTACATACTTCTTCCAGATGGGTAAGTCTGCAGCTCCAATTGTACGAGTAAAAGTATTCTGCTGGCATAATTAATGCAGACTTCTGATGGCAAACTAGCTCACCAGTTTCACTAAAGATTTTTGGTAAATGGTCCAAATTTAGCAAAAAGAATCGTTTGTATATTTCTTTTAATAAGCCACTGTCAGCATTTTTCAGCGCGGACAAAATCTTAGTTCCATCAGCCGTTAATTCGGAATATGATATGACAAGCCTTGAAGAGAGTTAAAAGGTATGCAAGGTACGAATACAGCAATACTTGATACTACTGCCCCAGAATAGCTTTCAATCAGCAGATGCAATAGAGATTATCAGATGCAAAAAGTTTGTTTTGCAAATGCAAGGAACTACAAATCAAATTATAATTATGTTGATGTATATCGAGTATAAGAAAGCATAAGTATAGTAAGTAATAAGTATAGCATACAATGTTGTAATGATGCACTGTGTTTAAGAAATAATGGTATTATCTTATCTATAACCGTTGTGTAAATAGTGTGTACCACCACTGTCACCTACTAACGAGATGCTATACCAACCCCTGTCCACCAATTCTTTAAGCACCCAAAAAAGGTATAAATTGGAGTTGGATGGCGGAAGCAACCATTTCTTTGTTGGATGTGAACTGCATAGATTGTGTGCGGTTCTTAATAACAGCTTATCTATCTATTTATTTCCTCCTTTCCTTGCTCCAGGTAGTCGCGAAGCGGCCTTCACGTACGCCGCGACGTCTGCCGGAGTGGCCTACGCCGTGACGGCAGCGTGCAGCCGGGGTAACATCTCGTCGTGTGGTTGCGATCCGCGCCACAAGGAGCGCGCCGAGCTGGCCCCCGCCGGGTGGAAGTGGGGCGGATGCAGCGCCGACGTCGGCTTCGGGATGAAGTTCGCGAGACGGTTCCTCGACGCTCGGGAGATCGAGGGGGACGCCAGGAGTATCATGAACCTCCACAATAACAAGGCGGGCAGGAAGGTACGTACCCGTACCTGCGCAAGGTGCGGAGGTCGTTTAACAAGGAACTGTTCTAGTGCTAAATTTAAATATTGACGATAAAGCATTATTATATAGATAAATTAGGATAAAAGGATACCCCTACATTTTGTGCAAGATTTAATATGAGCATTCAAGCATTATGGTAGTGTTAGTTCTTGGTCCGAATAAGCGAAAAGGTTGTGGCAAAGACAATGTTATAAATTGTTTGTTTTTTTCGTGTAAATGGTTGTTATGATCGAAGTTTTGCTGTTGTTTGTAATGACTTTGGCAAGCACTGCTTCAAAACACGTTGATTCTCCACCGTCGAACTTATCAAGGATTTCTTACCGACTATTGTAATTACAGTGGTTTTGTGGTTTATCATTCAAGGCTAGTTCGTCAGAATGAATCATTCAAATAGCCCACATCGATGCCTTATTCAATACTATGTTAGCAGGGCATTTTATTCATAACCTATCGCAGTTGATGGAGAAAATTGAATTCGGTTATTGTTCGGTTTGTTGGCTTGTTCCTAGAAAGAAAGCATATTGCCTCAATTTCACCTGTGAATCATCTCTCCCCCCCCCCCCCTCCTTCTTACTTCAGAATTTTACACATCAAACTAAATGTAGTCAGTACACAAGCTAGAGTGTGTTTATGTTTACGAATGTGGAAGAAAAAAATGTAAATCCCCCCCACCACCACCACCCCCACTTAAAAACGAGTTCCTACGCACTTGGACGAGAAGTCTGAAAACAAGATTGCAATTTTTTTTATTAACAAACCGAAAATAACGCATGAAATTCAAATATAAAAAAGGTAATTATGAAATTAAGGGTATTCGAAAATGGAGAATTCAAATTTGCACAACACAATTCTCAGCCACTGTCCTACCGAGCCTAGGTAGGATAGCTCCTTCTGCGTCACTGTCCTACCGAGCCTCGTCAGTGACAGGTAGGATAGCTCCTCTGCGTCACTGTCCTACCGAGCCTCGTAGGCAGGTAGGATAGCTCCTTCTGCGTCACTGTCCTACCGAGCCTCGTCAGTGACAGGTAGGATAGCTCCTTCTGCGTCACTGTCCTACCGAGCCTCGTCAGTGACAGGTAGGATAGCTCCTTCTGCGTCACTGTCCTGACGTAAAACCACATCAGAATAAAACTAGGAACATCCGCAATGCTTCCTCCAGTCCATCTCTGTCATGTAATGAGATATGCAACGTAATATGACACGCACACGTTTGGTCAGACACACATACCAACATTATAATATATCTGACGGAAGAAGATAATTTTATATCTACAACACGTTTCCTTACGCCATCATGTATATTATGCTTTTCATATTAAGAGGGAATCGGATACATTTGGCAATTAGCAAATAGCTATTTGTTCGGCCAGGAAGCGTTTGATGTATATGGAACTGTGCATATAGGTGTCAAGAAAGAATACATACACTAGACATCCCTACTGTCGTGGATTTTTGATATTTATTGTTAAACAGTCAATATAATCTATTCAGATCTACAATGCACCAACAATCCAGATGTTATGAAGTTAACAGTCTTCGGTAGCTTAGGGGTAAAGCACCCGACCGGCAATTGGGAGACCGGGATTCGACATCCCGCTGAGATGGATTTTCTAATTTCTGGGTTGATTTACATAAAAGTAAGAAGCAGTTCACGAAAATTGAAAACTTTGGTCTTTTTAAGAAAATCCAAAATCGTTGGAATCAATTTTTTCTTTTAGTGTGCTTCTAAAATTATTTTTAGAATTGTGACATAGAGGCAGAGCTCTTCGTTTCCGCTTCTGTGTCAACTCGGCGTAATTTGAAACAACTGTGATGTCAGTCGTCGGATAGCATAGAAACGCATGTCGTATATACTTAATGTGAACGCCCAAGAGATGTGAATGCCTTCCCAAAGTTGATTGAATCATCGACAAGTTGCTCTCAAGTCTCACGTGTGTGGTATCGTTGGACTCGCAAGCCCAAGCATACACTGACACAGCTGATTTCTGACCATGATAACATTTCATCAATATCAGATGGGGGCCCCGCTGGACTGTTCAGCTTTCGAAGGAGATTAATTACATGATGATCTGCATAAAACGTTTCTATTCGAGCGGGACCACGTGTATTGGTTTTGATATGTGTGCTTTCTTTTTGATACTGTGGATATGTATTTATTTTATTTATTTAACGTCTATCCTATTCAGTTAAACAGTGATTCACAAAAGAGGACAACTAAATGAATTTATTTACATAAATGCAGACAAAATTTTAACAACAATGCATAGTAAAACAATAATATTGGTATCAAACTCAAATTGGATAGTAGATAAGATTAATAAGTTATCAAAATAGAAAGATGGGGAAAAGAAAAGAATAAATCAAAATGAAAAATGAAAAACGAAATGAATTCACTTTATGAAACGAATAATATGAGGTTTGCTCAGAATCAATCAGAAACAGTTAATACGAGAATGCCCATAACAAGGAGCGAAACCACTAATGTCGTGAAATGGGTTTTTAACGGAAAATTCATTTTGACTTCCACGGGGGTAGGTGGGGGTAGAATTATTTTCTGTGTTTTTAAGAAAATTAGTAGAATAATTCACAATTATTTTGGAACATAATTTCATTTTCTTTTGAGTAGGGCCTTAACTCATGACCAAGAGAGGCAAACTGTAATTAGGCCTCCCCAAAGATGATTGAATCATCGAAAAGTGAGTAGGGCTAGCCCCGCCCCTTGATCCACAGGGCCACCAAAGAAAGTTCAGTATCATCCTTGTTGAAAGGCAATATCAACAAAATCTCATCTCAGTGGGAGGACATGTTCGTTTTGTATCGTGAGCGGTGACACACACATAGACAGACAGAACACACATGCACACAAACATTAATGTACATGTTATATACAGAAGTAGAGGAGCTTCGCTCCCTAACAAAGCTTAATTTAATTGGTGAATCTTCGCACATAAACAATCCTCAAGCGCAGTGGCGGAACTAGGTTCCCACAGGGCCCGCTAGTTTAGGGGGCCTAGAAAAGCTAAATTGACCGTTTTGTGAATCTAGAGGTTTGAAGGTGAAATCTAGCGGATATTTAAGAACTTTAAGCGTGCTTTAAGCTTCCACAACACAACAACGCACAAAAACTACATAATTTCGGTATTGCATTCAGCCCACAACTTTTTTCTAAAAGGCACCAAACGCACTTTTAAAACCTGATTTTCCTAATTTTCGCCTGCATTGTTGGGGGGCTAAGCCCCCCCAAACCCCCCGTGCTTGGTCCCTATATAATACCCCCGGGATGAAAATCCTGAATTCAACACTGATCATATGTATGTGCGTATCTGTTAGGGGGTCCCCCATAAAAAATTTACGGGCGGGCCCATGATACGAAGTTCCGCCACTGCTCAAGCGGGTTTTATACGATGGTAAGTCAGAAAACCTAAAGAGAAAACTGAAGATATAGTGTAACTCTACGAAACCTTCGCTCAGGAAACTTTTGAGCGAATACAAAAAGCTTGAGCAGTGTCCGACAAGTTCGGATGCTCTTCTACTTCCCAGTGCGAAGGCAACGTGGAAAGTCCCATAAGCTACATGCTATATCTCTGCTTTAGAATATATAACTCTAAATTATTTTAACTTTTCCAACTTCCCCGTGTAAATGGCCGCTTCCGTTCAGTGCAGATTACGGTGTGGTGGTTGGATGGACGAGCAGTCCTGGGAGAAGATCTAATTGGCATCAACTGACACGGAGCACTCTACGTCATGTTGACAAGGATTGATAATGCAGTCGGAAAGTCAATTAATAAAAAAAACTATTGCTTCATTCTGTCAATACGTTGACGTTGACAATCAGTTCTGTCGCAATGCTCCATTTAAGAGAGAGAGAGAGAGAGAGAGAGAGAGAACGAGTAAATCATGTTTCAAACATACACTGATCATAATCGTTCTAAATTATGATAACTTCATTGAATATTATTCTCAATCAAGTATTTTTATTCCTGCATGTTATATTATATATTCATCATTTGGCCACGAAAGCTGCTTTTGCTTATGTCTGTTGTTTTTGACGAATAATTGACATTGGGCAAAACTATGAATTGTCTTGCTACTATAAAATCGATAATAGTACTATCAATGTTTGCCTGAGCTCATCCAGCACTCTACATTAAACCATATTTGGATAAAGAAAGTAGGGAGTTTCAATATAACTTGTGTGTATCTCAAAAGTAGGAAAGGAAGATGGAAGTAGAAAGACAAGAATCACATCACCATAATGGTTTGCAACAAAAAATACAAACCGCAGTAATATGTGATGAACTTCAGGAACAAGAAGCAGCATGAAGGCGAGATTTTAATTGGCTATCGAGAAATAAGTAAAATTACTATATTTATATCAAGTTTCTATGCGCACAATTAGACACGTGCACCGTACAGCGCATCCATCAATGCCTGTATTGCCGCTAAAACGCCATGTTCATGCTTTGTAATGAGCTATAGGAAAAGAATGTCACATCAAGTGCGATTGGTCGCATTCTTCCAGCTCCGAAGCTCTGTCCTCTCGTCCATCTGTGCGCGTGTCACGTCTCACGAGAAAAACCGAACACGACATCCGTTTGACCTGTGTTTTTGTTGATACTGCCCTTCAACAAATGACAGTGATACATCATGTTTTTGGTGACCTTGGGGTTTAGACAAGCGAGGTTAGTGCATTCCCCACCAACAGTGAGCATTGAATGCCCGGACATAACGAATGTTGTTTATGTTCACCTCTTTATACTCGGCACCTCTACAAAAGTCGAGATTTAACGGAGCAAAAAATCATAATTTTTTATTTTTTAAACTTCAACGATCTGTTGATTTATTAGTTTTTCCCTCTTTTGGATACACCCGTGCCCGTGCTAGTTTCAGGACATAATATTATTCTACTAATCTGATACGAACAGTTGGCCTGAAAAAAGAATAAATCAAAATAATTATCTTTAGTTTTTAGTTACTAAGAAAACGCATAATAGTCATCGAGCGATATGTTTTATTAAATGCTGCATTGGACTTGATTGATGTTTAAAGTTTAAACGATGAGGAATTTCACATTGCTTTCTTTCTATATTCATGAAATCTTTAAAAATGTATAAAATACATTGAAAAACACAGCCCGTATACGAAGTACGAGGTAGCATTGCAAGATTACTATATCTACTTGCAAATTTTTGGGGGAGATTCAGTAGACCTTGTCAGAATTGCAAATGTATAATAGGTCTAGACAATAATGCAATGTTGAATTTTCGTTTCAATAAGAATTATTGTCTAGAACGTGGTCTAGACTCTACACTTATTATTTCAGATCTGTATCTCTATATCCATCAGTCAAAGATTCTCTTGTTTCTCGTAGCTTCGTTTACTCGGATAAAAAGCTAACTATTCAAGTTTTATGTATTTCCCCGTAGAATATTATTTTCTGTTTCAATTAAAAACGATTTATTGTTGATTGCTTTGAGGTAAAATACTTTCTTCCCAGCTCGTGTCACGCGAAGATGAACGCTCTTGTACACTTGAAACAAAACACCTCGGTATAAAATATAATATCAAATCATAAAACAAAAAATAGTTGCTTTCATAGGATGGTTCACAAGCAGGATAACATAAGAGTAAATGATTCAATATATTAAACATTCTTTGAAAAAAGGGTTTTAATTTTTAATTTTGCCACTACAACTTGTTGCTTTCAACTGACCAAATCTATTCCACTTTTTAGTTTGGTAAACAACAGTGAGGCCGGTTTTGCAAGCCCTAATTCAAGGCTTGCACATAACGACGGATAGTATTAACCAGATAAGTTAAAAGTGTGCACCTGGCACAATTGTTTCTTACCAATTACCATGAACCTATTTCGTTATAGTCGGTATAAACATGAGATTATAATCATTCACATACGAACGTTTTGTCTTTGTGTGATCTGTTTTGATAAACTTTCACAAACGCTTGCATAAAAATTAAAACTGTTTTACTGTTTTCATTTTCTCAAATATGCAGCTAAGTAAAATATAGCGAATGGAATTGAAACCTGGTGCTATCATATAATCAAAAATAATAAATGTGATCAGGCTGACGGCAAATACATAGCACAACAGTCAACGTAGATAGTTGCGTTTCGCTGACATCAAGGAACAATTGTTTTATTCGCTTAACAAGGAAAAAATAGGATTTTAGGCTATGGTATTTTCTCCCATTTTTTAACTACCAGTGTTTTTTTTTTTTTTTTTTCTAATTTGTCCCTCCAAAAGGAAAATTCGCAGTTCGCTCGCAATTCTATAGGCTGAAAACACGTGCATGATTGAATCACCCACATACGGTATCTCTAGGGATGGGACGGTAGAGGTAATTAAATTAGGAGCGAGATACCGTATCTCTCTCCGCTAACAACGATCTCTCTTCATGTGCGACGGATCACGCGAAAAAACTGTCTTGGTTGTTGCACCCACAAAGCTGACAGATGTGAAGCTCTGGAGTTAGCTACCAGTGCAGCTGAAGGATTTATTAAGTTGCTCGGTCGAGTTGTCTGGCCACAACTGATATCCTAGATTACCAGCCTAGTTGGACAGTTGGAACCACTTGTCACAGACCCGTAGCAGATCTTTCTACTCGCTGATTCATTATTCGCGTTGTTTTTGTGGGGAAAGTTAATGATAAACAAGTCAAGCTTCAAGGTTATACAATCCTTCTCTTCTGTGAAATACGGTAAATTAGTAAGATGACCTTTATTCGTCTTCAGGAGGTGGAAATGTAGAATATTGTGGGCAAACATGGGTTACTTGCCTTATTTGCATCTAAACGCGTCGACAGTAAACTTGTTGTGCTATAAAGATACAAGATTATTATGGGTGTCTACTTGCTGGAGCAAAATACAATTAACAAAAAAATTCGTTCAAAGTTCGTATCCTATTATGCAAATGCAAATGCAAGTGCAAGTGCGAGCAATAATGATTTATGTTAGGTAAATATTAGTCATTTTTGTGTACTGGCCCTTCCACCACCAGACTTTAATGCTGTGTACGATTTTGCAACCTATGGTTTACATGATTTTACAACATGTCATTGATTTTTAATAAAATAAAATAAAATGTGTACCCTATATACGCAAATCAAATTGTGGGAAACCAAGCGAGTTTTAAAAAATGATGAAGTGATTTGAGTCGTCCATTTAAATTAGGTTAGTACGTATTCGTCTGAAATGCCTGCTAATTGACGACTGGTGATGGGCGGAGCGCTAAGTCACGTGACGAGAAGGTGGGATAAATCCTCATTTCGCAAGTTGACGCCTGCTGAAACGGCGCAACACTTATCACGCTCTAACTTTGTTTCCATTCGACATTTGGACAAAACCTTTAGAAAAGTATGCAGCAAATATATCATTCTTCTCATAGTGATTATCTCGAATTTTTTAAACACATCCGTAAATTTGGTATATCGATGTACGTATTATACATGAAAAAAATATCAAAGATTATAACTTTTCTCATCTTCAATTGACAAAAAACTACTGTTCGGATTTCGACATGATATCTTTTTAAATATGCATCAGACTATTTAACAAAGAAATAAATCAACTTTCTAGATAGAAAGTGCACTGAACGAAAATTTACAGCATAGAGTAATATGCAGAGTGTAGTTTTTCACGGCTAACCCGCACGTCAAAAGTGCGTATTTGTTACGAAAACACACACCTTGCATATAAGTCTATGCTGTGAATTTTCGTTCAGTGCACTTTCTATCTAGAAAGTTAATTTATTTCTTGTCTTAAGAGTCAGATGCCTACTTTTAATGAGGTCTTGCTGAAATCCGATTGAAAGTTATTTGTCAAATAGAAGTTGACAAAACTTATAATTTTTAATATTTTTTCCGTGTATAATACGTACATCGATAGAACAAGTTTACGGCTGTGTCTAAAAATTCGAGATCATCACTTTTAGAAGGAATTATATGTTTACTACGTATTATTCCAAAGGTTTGTTCCAAATTATGAATAGAATAAAAGTAAGAGCGTGATAAGTGTTGCGCCGTTCAGCAAGCGTCATCTTGCTGAATGAGGATATATCCCACATCATTCTGCCACGTTGCTTCGTGACGTCAGGGGGCGGGTAAATCACTAGTCGTCAATTGTGTTCCAGGCAGTGAAACAGAACCTTCACACCGAGTGCAAGTGTCATGGCGTCTCCGGTAGCTGCACCATGAAGACGTGCTGGAAGACACTTCCGGCGTTCCGTCAGATCGGAGACAGTCTGATGAAGAAGTACGCGCATGCGCGGTCCGTGCTCGCGGTGCAAAAGGCGCTGCGGCCGGGACGCCAAGTACCCAAGGTAAGCATGACATATTTCACTTCAGTTACAAATTACAAATAATAATACTTTTCAAGTAATCTGTGTCATTCAAAGTAGATTGAAAAATTCGTTAATAATATCATAGAGAACAGAACATAATATTTAAAAATACAAAATTAGATAATGCAGGATTCTTGGTCACGTTTACTGCATGAAGGTCCACTGAATCTTCCACGTGCCCGCCACTACACTCAATCGATCAAGATACATAGATATTTGATCATTTTTTAATACAATCTGAAAATTACAAAATCCATTCCGACCGGGGTACGGTATATTTCGTATACTTTTTTTTTAAATTTCTGAGTTGTGTTAAAAATGAACAAATACACGTAAAAAAAGTGTTTTCCCGATTAATGAAATTGAGAAATATATATTATTTGTGTAGTGTGACTGTTGAAATAACGACACATTTATTTATTTAAAATAATAATAAAAACATAGATATTTAGAAATATTCATTAGAAAGGTATATGTTGTGTTTGCAGCGTCTGCAGCTGATGTTAAGGCGGGGGTCACCTCGGGGGCAGCAGCCCGGGGTCTCCGTCCCCAGGACCCCCAAGCGAGCAGACCTCGTCTTCCTACAGGACTCGCCCAACTACTGTGAGAAGGACATGGCCACAGGGTCCATGGGCACCACAGGTCGGCTGTGTAACCGCACGTCCAGAGGTAGTAAATAAATAATTAAGTAAATAAAAATAAATTTGTGTTTAGAGTCACATAACTGATAAGAACAAATTGAGCTAGATTTTCGTATAGCCTAAGTGATTAGTCCCATCTTTTAACCTTCTTTAGAATATTACAAAAACTAACTTGTACGATTTGGTTCGCACTTAATGTTTTGAAGTAATTTACAAACAATTATATATTATGTGTACCTTTAAAACGCAAATTTGTAGAGCTTTCGTGGCCCAGGTATTAGAATTTAAGTAAAACATAAATCGAGCTATTGCGTTACGTCGATTAGACTGGTTGACGTTGCTGGACTGCGCTGCGCCCCGTCTTTTGAGACGAGTGTGGCTGGTGGTGAGGGGAGGCAAGGGGGCCTCCTCAACATTTATGGGAGGGACAAGTAAGTTAAAAATTAACCAATATTATATTTTATATTATTAAATATTTACAATCATATGGTGGTATCATACCCATATCTGTCAAAATTAACCATGTGAACCCCTTTCGAAAGTCTGGCTTATGCTCACTTTGAAGGAAATCATGCTTAGAATTTGTGTTTGTGACAATATAAGTCTAATGGCCCAATGACATCAATATTGTATATCACAAGCCGCCACTGTTGTGTACTTCTCATTTATGTTTAATTATTTACTTCTTTATTGTTTATTGCATTTTATTGTTTGTTTCTTGTCCGCTTAGCTTACGTATATTCTTCTCAGTGGCGGAACTAGGCACCCGCAGGGCCCGCAACTGCGGGCGGGCCCAGGCCCGTTAAAAAAACTCAGTAAAAAAACAGTATTTAACCCTGTTTGGAAAATATTGTATTTGTTTTCGTTGCTAAAATGACCGTTTTGTGAATCTAGCGGTTTGAAGGTGAAATCTAGCGGATATTTAGAAACTTTTAGCATCCACAACACACAACACACAAAAACTACATTATTTTGTTATTCAGCCCACAACTTTTTTCTAAAACGCACCAAACGCACTCTAAAAAAGCCTGATTTTCAAAATTTTCTCCTGTGGCGCTATTGTTGGGAGGCTTCGCCCCCCAAGCCCGGGATGAAAAGCCTGAATACAACACTGAGCGTATGTATGTGTATCTGTTAGGGGGGGGGGGAGCCATAGAAAATTTTGCGGGCGGGCCCATGAAACGAAGTTCCGCCACTGATTCTTCTTCTTCTTCTTCTTCTTCTTCCAGGCACCGACGGCTGCAACCTGATGTGCTGCGGCCGAGGCTACAACACTCACCAGTTCACGCGAACTTCTCAGTGTCGCTGCAAGTTCCACTGGTGCTGCTACGTCCACTGTGACACGTGCAGCGAGAGAACAGAGGAGTACACGTGCAAATAACACGTGGAAACACGTGACAAGACATTGGCGAATCGAGTGACTGTAAAGCTGCAACGTACGTGTCGCGTCCCCGTGGCATATATGACATTGTGAAATAAAGACTGTGTCAATGGAATTCACAAAATTGTACTATTTATGAATGTCAACATGCAATGTGGTTGATTTGATATGTAAAATTAAAGAGTACTCGTGTAAATAAATAGGTGCAGTATACAGTTCTGCATCTGCAGCAACGTTCGAACCCTGTGTCCGGACTCTGGATGCAGTGAGTTATACAACATTCACACCTCCGACGTGTTCAGATGTTGCTCCTGATCTCAGAGAAGATACTCCCAACTATATCTCTTCTAAGCTCCTGACCATCATACTTTCAAGTCGTCGCTGTGTCCTGATCTTTAGAGAAGATACTCCCAACTATATCTCTTCTAAGCTCCTGACCCAGTGGCGGAACTAGGCGCCCGCAGGGCCCGCAACTGACCAGGCCCAGGCCCAGGCCCGTTAAAAAAACTCAGTAAAAAAACAGTATTTAACCCTGTTTGGAAAATATTGTATTTGTTTTCGTTGCTAAAATGACCGTTTTGTGAATCTAGCGGTTTGAAGGTGAAATCTAGCGGATATTTAGGAACTTTTAGCATCCACAACACACAACACACAAAAACTACATTATTTCGGTATTCAGCCCACAACTTTTTTCTAAAACGCACCAAACGCACTCTAAAAGCCTGATTTTCAAAATTTTCTCCTGCGGCGCTATTGTTGGGAGGTTTCGCCCCCCAAGCCCGGGATGAAATGCCTGAATACAACACTGAGCCTATGTATATGTGTACCTTTTAGGGGGGCCCCCATAGAAATTTTGCGGGCGGGCCCATGAAACAAAGTTCCGCCACTGTCCTGACCATCATACTTTCAAGTCGCAGTGTGATGTCTCGCTGCGTCCGGACGCAGTGCTAGGAAGTTGCTGCAGGCGCAGAACTACAGTAGACTGGACAACGGAACAATTAGTTGTGTCTCGCTGCGTCCGGACGCAGTGCTAGGAAGTTGCTGCAGGCGCAGAACTACAGTAGACTGGACAACGGAACAATTAGTTGTGTCTCCCTGTGTCTATCTGAAATCTGAATGTAAGCACAAAACAGTAGTGTTGCTAATAAAACATGTTTATACATATATTTAATTAATATACAGGGTCTGAGAGCGACCACATCCCCTATTAAATTATAAACTGCTTTTTTAATGTAAAAATATTGTAAATACTAACTGTGTGCATTTTGATCTTGTAGTTGGATGTACGTGCATTTAAAAACATGCCCAACGTAGTTGTGTGTTTAATAAAGTATTATAATGTAACTCTTAATGACTGGTTTATAACGTTCCTTTGTAAAAGACAGTACTATATTTATTTCATTCTTTGAGCCACCAAGAAACGCTTTTTTAAGACTTATTTCAATGGCATACTTTAAGTATGGGGTATATGATACCAACCGTTCAACCAACCCACACATTCAAAATACTTATAAAAACTACAGCCTAAGCCTTACACACTCAAAAGCATTGAGATCTAAAGAAAGGGCCAAACTTATGCATACCCTTTAACATTTGGCCCCTGACTGCATCCTTGCCAAGCTTGACAAAATGTTATTTGCAACTCTTGTTTTAATTATTGTAATAGTTCACACGTTTTCTTGCCGAGCTTTGCAAAGATAAAGTCACGGGGCAAAGCAAATTTATGTATTAAGAGTGCGAAAATGTGAAAGGGTACATATAGGCCTAAGCTTGTCCCTTCTTTTAGATATCTATGCTTTTGAGTGTGTAAGGCTTAGGATCTCATAACTTTTTAGAAGTTCCATTACAAAAGTATTGTTATAAAATAGAGTAATTTTCTTCAAGTAATATTAATTACTATGGTGTAACCAAACGTGAAACAATACAAGAATCAAAATCTAACAAACACCCTACAACACTTGATTTTCATTGATTGCTTCCTTGATATTTCATACAGTTTCCTGTTTCCCTGCCGTCCATGCGCAAAGTGTTAATTGTTGTTCTGTCATTCGCCATAATCAGCCACTACGAGCGCTCTTTTATATTTTGCATGTTTACATTTTAGCTACTTTAGACATATCAAAGAAATTGTATAAATAAATAATATAAGCTAGTGTCCTGTCTTTTGATAGTGTAGTGCTTATTAGTGTGTAATTAATCATCATAATTTTTAAAAGTTCCGTTACAAAATATGTTATAAAATATAATAAAATTTTCTTTCAAGTAATATTAATTTCTATGGGAAACCCCCAAACGAAAACAACTACAAGAACACCAAAACCATCCCAACAAAACGCACCCAGAACACAGCTCAGTAATTTCATGATTGCTTCCTTGATACTTTACATGACACAAGAAGCAAAGATTTCCCAGCCAGTCCATCTCAAAGTGTTAAGTTTTTCAGTCTTCGCCTAATGATGCCACTATCGAGACGTCAGGTTTTAATTTAATAAAAAGACAAGGAATATATCAAAGTATTTATTTTTAATAAAATAATAATATATTGATGATTATTAATAGTGTAATCATTATAATAATAATATATTTATTGAATTAACGAATTTTATGTTCAGTGCATTTTATTTAAGCGCGTAGAACTCTTATTCTAACTTGACTTCCCAAACGTACAACGTGTAGAGCTTCTAAGTGATTCAGAATAAACACTTCTATTCTGCACCAAAACCTGGTTTGTCCGAACTTATTTTGCACCGTGTAATTAGCTTACTCGTTCTTGATATTGCCGCATTTACCTTTTCACTTTAGTATAAACCCAATGACAATAAGCAACGGGATACTCATGCGTAGCATATGAAACATATTCGGGAGGTTGAAGCATACCCGGCAACCCTGACTGAAAAAGTTATTCCTGAACTTTTTTCAGTCCCTTTTGCGATTACAGGGGATTGATCCCCCTATAAAATAGTCCCTAGACATTCGCTTCACAAATCACATCTGCCATTTTATTTTCTTCGTAATCTTTGTTATTAAAAAAGTAAATACTTAAACAGCATTAAATTATAGTGATTTTAAATTTAAGAGGTATAGTCAAACATAATAAAAATAATGTTGTTACCAGAAACTCGCGGTTTGAAGCTATTTGCTCCTGAAAAATTCTTTAAAACAGATGATTGCTTTGAAAAAGATGTAGTGCATTCTTATTGAGGTGCTGAGCCCTCTTGGGGTGAACACAGATCAAAGCAGAGAAGCCCTTCAAGCTCAAGTTTCAACCACTAGGGCTCGAGATTATCTCTTCATCTCCATTGAACGGTGTAAACATTCCCACCCATCTGTGAAGTTTGTGGTGTGCCCGATGCCGCATTCGGGCAAACACGAGGAAACCGTTTAGCTTTAGCACACTTTAGTGTTCAAGACAGAAGAGTGACATCAATGTTCTAGTGAGACTTCAAACTGCTGATTACCAACTGAGTATTGCAAGTACAATTCTTAATAAAAGTTTATGCTATGTATGTATGTAGGTGATATGTGCGTGGGTGGGTGTGTATGTTGTGTGTTATAATATTATTATGTTTACTTTATACTAATGATTCCTTCCCATGGATTTCAATGAGTTCATCTCTAAGTACTCAAAATATGATAAATTCTAGAGCAAAATGATGGGATTATATTTTTTGGATGAGCGTAGCGAGCGTAGCGAGCGAAGCGAAGATTCCATTTCACTACACTGGAAAAAAAAATCCGCGATGTTTTTTTTTTTTTTTCTTTTTTCTGTTTGTATTATTGTGTGTTTGTTAACACGATTCCGGCTAAACCGATACTCCAATTGCGATGAAATTTTATGGAGACCTTCGAAATCTCTGAACTTAGAACTGCCACGTTTTTGAGCGCAATCGGAAAATTATTTCTCATGAAAATCGCCATTTTACGAATTTTTTCGATTTTTAAAATAGTTCTTCGACTTATAACACCTACATGCTTAATTCGATTGTAATGGTTTTTTCACAGAACCTTAATTTTATGAATTAATATATTTTTGTAAAATTTGAGCGCAATCGAATAATTATTTCTTATGAAAATCGCAATTTTACGATTTTTTTCTTTTTTTAAAATTAAAAAAATTAAAAAATAATGTTAATTTTGTATTTTTTTAATTTAATTTTAAAAAATTATTCGACTTTGTAATAATTTTGTCACAGAACAACAGAAAATCCTCATAACACAATCATGGCAGCTCAATGCACCAATTACGCTCATCCAACAACGCGGCGGGACTTAAGCGTTTTCCTAGTGTACAGAATTAATCATTATTCAAAGTGACATACCTCACACTGTTTTTGTATAGGTATTTATTTCTGCAAAATAAAAATGAATGGCACAAGAATAATTGGATGAGCGTGGCGAGCGTAGCGAGCGAAGCGAAGATTCCATTTCACTACACTGGAGAAAAAAATCCGGAATGTTTTTTTTTTTTTTCCTGTATTTTTGTGTGTTTGTTAACACGATTCCGGCTAAACCGATACTCCGATTGCAATGAAATTTTATGGAGACCTTCGAAATCTCTGTACTTAGAACTGCCACGTTTTTGAGCGCAATCGGGAATTTTTTTCACATAAAAAACGCAATTTTACGATTTTTTTCGATTTAAAAAAAATTTCTTCGACTTATAACATCTACATGCTTTATCCGATTGTAATGATTTTTTCACAGAACCTTAATTTTATGAATTAAGATATTCGTGTGAAATTTGAGGGTAATCGAAAAATTATTTCTCATGAAATCAAAATTTTATGTTTTTTTTCTTTTTAAAAACAATTCTTTGACTTATAACACCTACATGCTTTATCCTATTGTAATGATTTTTTTACAGAACCTTAATTTCATGAATTAATATATTCGTGTTAAATTTGAGCGCAATCGAATAATTATTTCTTATGCAAATTGCAATTTTACGATTTTTTTTCTACTTAGTAATGATTTTTTCACGGAACAACAGAAAATCCGCGTAAACACATGGCATTTCAATGCACCATATACGCTCATCCAACAACGCGGCGGGACTTAAGCGTTTTCCTAATTTAACAAAAATATATGTTTAGGGCACTTGTGATCATGAATTATTTGTAGTTAGATCAAACGACGGAAAATCTCTCTAAAATGCTTGCGGATCATTGTTGTAAACCCTGGCCCGTAGGCAGGGTGCTAGTGTAAAGCATTGCAGAAATAACTGTTAATATAAAACTTTGTATACTTGTCAAGCAAGGATAGTATAGAACACAGTAGTAGCATATTATGATAAACAGATATGGATGATTAGTCCTTAAAAATTGCTTAAGTTTACGAAAATCAATATAAAAACTTTTTACAAGATCCAAAGTATGGGATGGACAAATAAATCAATATTTAGATACGATGTGGGAATATTTTCGATATCGATAATAAAGTACATATCGAAATTTAAAAAAAAAATCAACAGAAAAATTTGAAATTTTGATATAAACGTAAAAAATGCAACAAGAAAAAAAGATTTTTTTAATATGGTGGAGGTGCCGGGTCATTGAACAAAAGTTAAAACTAAAAATTCGTATGACGTTTTGGCGATACCTTATCAACCCTTTGATGCCAAACATTTTTAATAGCAGGCCTACTCATAGTTTTGATGAAATTATTTTTCCTTAAATTTTATTTTCATTTTTCATTTTTAAATTTTGATTGCACAAATAAAAAGTTTTGATATATCGATATAGAAAGTTTCGATATATTGATATCGAAATTTTTGTGTGACATCGATAACTGAATGATGTGTAAAAGAAGAGACATCGACTAATTTTCCCTTTGTTTCAGCTCAGCCAAGAAGACATCGACTAACCTTCCCTTCCCCTATCCAAAACCATCAAAATAAATGCAATAACCATATTTCTGTAAAGACTTCATTCGCGTTCCTGTAAAACAATCTTGGTTGTTGGATGCAGGAAATGCTCTAAATTCTAAAAGATTGCTTTAAGCTGGTATTGTTTTTAGTTTGTATTTTTTTTTTCGTGGGAAAACCGCCGCGGCGCCGAGGGTGCAGCATGCCTCTGTCTACTAGGTATAAAACCTACGAAAAACCTTCAGTCAGGATTGCCGGTCGCCACGGAATTTGAATTAACGACCTCTCAGTTTTGAGGTACCGGTACATAATATTATAAGAACGTTGTCCGCAGGCTTTATTTTCATAATTAATACAGAAACAAACAGGTAAAAATGCTAAAAAAGTTAAGCCAAATCTTTCGGTGCGTTGCCTTGCCTTATGATTACTAAATCCCTAAACACTAAATAGCCATAGTATTGGCAAGCTGGCAGGTGAAGGAGAAATGTAATATCTTGTTTGGCCCCCTCGACTTGTCACTAGCTACCCTCAAACAACCCGACGACAGGAGTTCCTTTCAGCATCTCGGCAGGGGGCCCGCGTTCGCTTGTTGGGCGGCGATTTCGAAAAAAAAGGTAAAGGTGAATGAGCAGATGATGACGGCTTACAACATGAGTGGAAGAATGTCTCAAATTAACTAGTAGGCCTATACTGAGGGTGGGGAGGCAGTTTACAACGGATCCTCGCCGATCCTCCTACTTTGCCGATCCAATTACGATCATTTGAGTGGATTCATAAACTATGTCACACATTTTTCTCTTTTCTTTCCGCCCTCTGGTTACACACAGAAAGACTCCCAGTGTCACAAATGATTAAGTGCTCCCTCTATCAATACATGCGTAGCGATTTTGTATTATTATATCTGGACAAAAATGAACATGAGAATTGTGTTTAATAATATAAGGCCGTCCCCCAAATCTGTAATGAAAAGCATAATATTCATATTCAGAATAATATTTATGTGTGTTGGTTTTCGACGACCCTCTAGGATGGAATTTTGCATAACATGTTTTTGTGAAAGGCTAATAAAGTGTTATTTTTATGTTGTAGTTGCTTATAGTTTTTTTTTAATCAATAATCTCTGAACTTGGACCTGCTCAGGTAACATTCGAAAAAATATTTCTCACATGTCGCACTTACATTTTAATTTTTTTTTATTTAAAAGTTATTTCTTCGATTTCTACCAGCTTCCTATCAAACGGCTACTCCGATCTTAATAGAATTTTCAGTAAATCTGTGACAATTGAAACCTTACACAAATTAAAAAATTACATGGCCATTGAATTTGGTTCATTATGAGAACTTCAAAAAGTTAATGGCCAAGTAATATTTTTAATGATTTTGAGTTTAAAATTTTGACTTTTTTTACCACGAAAATGGTTGGCTTGGCGCTCGTCAACAGGCGAAATGATCTTTCTTATTTTCAATATACGAAACTAGGAAGAAAGAATGAAATGCTTGGCTAAACTTCTATATCTCACAGCACAGATAATAGAGTACACTACGTGCTCGAAAATCTGTGCTCACAGCATTCACAGCCGAAGACTATTGAAAGAGAAATTGGCTGCCGTTTTTTTTTTTTTTTTTTTACAATTTTTTGTATTTGGGGGTTAAACCTACACCTTTGGAAGAATTAACTTAAAAAATCGAATTTTTAATTAACGATATGTTGGAATCAATTATTCAAAGCTCCCGTTACGGAGGATAAGAAATTGTTCTTTCTTACCGACTACTGTAAACTACAAGCACCACGCATTCTATTGGCAAGTGGACGAACTATACTCCAAGCCGTCTGCCGAAGGCAAGACGAAAATAATTCTTTCTCTTTTACCGGCTCTACTATAAATTCAACCACACCGCACTCTATTGAAAAACCTTAGCTTAGCGTCTCCGGACGATAATAATTTTTTCATCATTACCGACTTCTAACATGACCATTTTGAAAGTTACAAACCGGGACAATTACTAAAGTGTACTAATTAAAAAAAACTAATAATAATAACTAATATGTACCCCACGGACAATTTCGGCGTCGGAGCAAGTGGCGATTTTTTAAAGATATATTTGCGTCGAATGCCCAGAAAATAGCTTTCTAAAATCAAAATCTAAATATGATTAAATATGGTTATGTGTACATTTTTGTAGTCATAAAATCTTTATCTGGTGGTTCAAAAATGATAGTACAAAACAAAATACAAACATCCAGCAGATAAAAATGTGTTGATGAGGGCATCATACTAATGAAGGCCTAATTAATAAGAATAAGAATAAAGATAATTTGGAAATGCATTTGATTTGCGTTAGGCCTATATATGGTTACACTTTTAAAACAAGTCTTTGTCTTTACAACGAAGTTGTGTGATTTATACATTTTGATTTTCCATTATCTATAAACAAAATCAATTCAAATAATAACTGAGAAAATTAGTGGTGTGCGAGTCCTGATTTTTGAGTTCAAGTCGAGTCCGAGAATTGAGTCCGATTCGAGTCCGAGTACTTCGTCTTATTTTTAAAATTTCACTATTTTGCTCATTGACTATAATTATTTATTGTTTACAATATGAACAATAATAATTGTATTTATTGGTGTTAGTCTAAATGTAGGCTCCAAACGTAAAGACTGAGTAACATCTAATTGATTTTAAAAATGTAACCTCTCTCTCTAGATCATTTTAATGATCAAGCACAAATGTTATTAGAGCTGGGCTACATTCAATAAGTTATTTTTCATGAAATGTTTAAACAAACGTTATAGAGACATATTTTTATTATTTGTGCCCAAAAATGTTCAAAACTTCCAAAATGAATATAAATTTATATTAAAAGACATACTATTATGGCTAAGTTATCAGCATTGGTAAGGTAGCGCCAAAAATATATAAGCCTAACGAATTTTACGTTTTCACACATGTGCGCGACCCGGCACCTCCACCAAAATCATTAATAATACTCGCACACCCCTTGAGAAAATCTTCTTGGAAGTGGAAGAACTATTTCATTGTTTTTACTATTAGTATTTATCAGAGGAGTGTATTTTTTTAAGTAAAACATTATCTTTCGATGCACGGTATAGTTAAGGAAATACCAGGACACTTTCTCCCCAAAATTGCAAAGCGGTACAAATACGTCATTTTAATGAGTCTCTCGGGACACCGCTATACAAGTGTTCTGAAAACGGTACTGTACCGGTCAAACCGGTACGTCTGGTCACCTTACTGACTTCAAAGATCCACCTATGAGAAAATTCCTTTCTCCCTACCTACAATTATTGGTGTTAGCTGTAACGGTTGCGGGAGTATTGGTACAGTAGCAGTTTTTGTGGTGGTTGTAGTGGTAGTTATTGTAGTAGTTGTAAAGTTAGTAGTATGATAATGGTGCCTGGTGGAAATGGTTATGGTGGTCGTCGAGTTAGTATTGTGGTATAGTGATACCAATTGATATTGGTATTCGCACTTTTAAAGCCGCCGTAAGAAATAAGTCGTAATGGGTTGGTTGGAGTGGTTGTTGTAGTTTTACTAGTGCTTATGGTAGTACTACCAAGTAAAGTCGTGTTCAAAATTCTAGTTTTTTTCCATTATGAAAAAATCTTATGTGCCACATGACCTATTGATTGGTAATACAATGTAAAGTTTTTCATTCTGGGACATGCACAATGTTTGGCCTCGGCGCCGTCAGCGGTGACACATACGCTTATAGAGCGCTGGTCCGAAACGTATCCAAGATGAATCCGACGTATGAAACTTTGCAAAGTTGTCAATGAAGCATACGTAGACAGCCCTGCGGACATAGATTTTCAAAAATTTCGTCCTAATCAGCCAGAAAAAAATCACGAATATGGTCAATTTTGGAGTTTTTACCAAAATCAAAATTTGTGAAAACTAATTTATTTTTACAATGGTGAAACAATTTTAGAGTAGGTCAGGTTTAAGATCATGATGTTTTTAGGACTATACACTACTCAAAATAAAACAAAGATTACAATATTTCAAAGGTTAATCAACCTCCTTCATCAGGTTTTTAATGACACAACTAGACGGCCTGGCGATGGGAAGTTGCCTTTCACCATTGATGGCGGATATATTCATGGACCATCTTGAAACAGAAGTGCTGAAGGTTAGTTCCATCAAGATTTATCTTTGGAGGAGATATGTAGACGACATCATCTGTATTCATCAAGGGACACAGGTGGAATTTCAAGCTTTACACAAGGATTTAAATGGATTTCATCAGAACATTCAATTCACAAAATGAAGAGGGAAAAAGACGAGAGCCTTCCTTTCTTAGACCTACTTGTCTCTAAAGTTGATACAAGATTGATCACTGGTGTATACAGGAAACCGACACACACAGAACAGTATGTGAGGGCTGATTCAAACCACCCAGTCCACATTAAGAAAGGTGTGATGAGATGTTTGGCAGTCCGAGCGGCTTCTAATTGTTCATCAGATCTTGTTGAACCAAGAACTTTCGTACCTAAACGATGCATTTGTGAAAAATGGTTATTCAAGTGAAGTGTTCAAGAAAGTGATGAAATCTGTTTCAACAGCTGTTGTG
Source organism: Sweltsa coloradensis (assembly GCA_024449915.1). Lineage (NCBI taxonomy): Eukaryota > Metazoa > Arthropoda > Insecta > Plecoptera > Chloroperlidae > Sweltsa > Sweltsa coloradensis. Next base: position 162,475 of record JAMZAV010000911.1, on the reverse strand, counting down.
TTGCAAAATAATAGTCAAGCTCCTGTTCCACCACAAATTCTGAAAACAATAGTTCTTGATTACTATCCGAATTTGTCTTCTATCTCCTTTTGGGATTAGTACTGTTTTTCAATCACCTACTACTTAAAGAATTATACTAACAGTAACTAAACCCAAAGACGAATCCCAATTGTCCAAGAATGCTGTGTATACTCAATACCTTGCCAATGTGGTGCCGCGTACATTGGAGAGACCAAGAGACCTCTTGAGATTAGGTTGAAGGAGCATAAGAACAACGTTACGCAGCAAAAAGTATGTTCCTCTAGATTAGCAGAGCATGTTTATGATTGGAACAACTCATCCATTATCCTTCATGAAGCCAATCCACATAAACGTAAACTTAAAGTGGCTGCATTGATGTCTGTTATTAATAATGTAATAAGTGCGCCTAGCATTGATTTTCCTGGAATTTGGAAAGTTTTTGAAAACTAATAAGCCATAATGTTTCTTCTTCTTGTTTGTTTTTGTGAATTTTATAATTTCTTTTACTGTTAATAACAACTACAACCACATTTATTATTATGATTCTTTGGTGGATTGGTGTAATTTGTTTTGTTTAGTTGGCATTGTTTGTTTGTTTCTGTTGTCTTGGTTCAACTGTCATTAAAAACCTGATGAAAGAGGTTGATTAACCTTTGAAATATTGTAATCTTTGTTTTATTTTGAGTAGTGTATAGTCCTAAAAACATCATGATCTGAATTTATTTTTTATAAATTATTTTAAAACAATATTTGGAAATTTGTTACTGCACATTCGTGACATATGTTCAAAATTTCAAACACCTGTGGTGTCAGTCGAACGAGCAAACAGTAATTTGCCTAAAACGCATGTCCTATACTCTCTTCATCATCTCTCGTCATCTATCAGCATCACCACTTCCACTCATCGTTTCGGTCTCCATTCGACTAATAGCTTTAGTGCATTAATAAAGACGTTAATCAACAAATATCATCATCGGTCTTGGTCTTGGTCTTGGCGGATAACAATTATGTCTTTATCTTTGCTTAAAGTTGATGTGGACATACAAGAGATACAAAGCATGAAGCATATGAGTCAAGAACTCAGGCGCGAAATGAACACTTTTGAACAGGGCAGAATTGTTTTTAATCCTCCCTTACAGAAAATCAGTTCTTGTGGTGACTGAGTAGGTAGACGAGTTTACTATTACAACACAAAGCAATAGGATTGTTTTTATATATTTAAATATTTATTTATTTTTATATATTTAAAAAATCTTCCCACTTTCAGTCCTTGTCACTCCACTTTGCGCCTGCGCATGTGGACCCCGATCCACTGTCGTAACTTGGCTTGGCAGTTTTCAAGACACCCGTTAGATGTCGTGCGCGTTTAAAAAGTAAATATGAACGGTACAGAAGTTCACTGCTTTAACGCATGCTATAAATAAATATGTATAAATAAAACTAAAATGTATTCATATTTTTACAAGCGTATACAGACATTGAATTCTTCACTACTTGTACATTTGTAATCCTAAATAGATTGATTGTAACTTGAAAATCAAATGAGCCAATTTAAACTTTCAAGTCACTTGTGCTTATTTCATTCGTATTTTAAACCACGATTGATGAACATAACTTATTTTAAAAAACATTTGAATTATTTTGAATGTCTACCAGAGATCAATAGTTTTGAAAATTGTTGCGTAAATAGTTATCGGTTATCAATATCATTAATTATTAATTGCATTTTAACAATTTTATGAAATCATAAAATTATCACCAACAAACAATTAAAAGTTGTCCAATTCATCCTAGTTAAACAAAGTGAGTAATTTTCTAAATGACGTCGGTAGATATTTTGAAACAATGCACTAATAATTAATATTATGTTCGTGGAATGAGACGTTAAAGTTTTGCCCGCCAACATAAAACCCCGCTAAAGCGTCGAGTGTGTGGAGTACTAGGACCTTCATTGATCAGCAGCTGGGGTTCGAGCCAAGCACGCAGATGCGGGCAGGGAGTGACATTAGGCCCGCACTCGCCTCGCGCTAAACTTAGTACGAGTGGGATAACCGTCGTAGCAGGCGAAGGCGTCGTCGTCGTCCCGAGACGCTCCTCTACAGTGTGACATTGCTTGTTGTGTAGGAGTGTGTGCGGCTTCCGGGAGAGGATGTGCATTTCCTCAGCTCTAGGTGCTGCCGGCATTGATCGCGCCCGTTGTTGGCGGTAACTGATGTTGGCCAGTTTGCATGAGACCTGGGATAGGAGTAGTTGATAGAATAGCTGCGTTCTCTTGATAACCGTAAGAGTTAGCGACGTACTTTCTAGTCGACGTAAAGTTGGTGAGCTTGACTAGCCTGAGTCGCTCATGTCGTGTGTGTATTGAAGTATAATGCTGGTTGAGTGTGATTCGGGAGAACGATTTGAATTGAGGAGAGGTGAAGAAGCAGCGCCGCGTGGTGGGAGGGTTGGAAGATGTCGCGTGATCCTTACGCCTCCTCGGCAGGGGGCAACCGTTCTCCCCGTAGCGCACGCCGCGTAGGCGAGTTGCCGACAGTCGACCGGTCGCCGTCTCGCAACTACCCCGCACACGGCGGCACGTCAGGGAGTCGCGGCAGTCCCCTAGGACGCAAGAGTGGACGTCCGTCGCGGTCAGGGAATACTTCTCCGGACCATGTGGGCGGAGGGTACAGTAGCTCCTACGGCCAGTCACACGCACACCAACCGATGAGCTCGCCGTACTACCGCGACGACGACCTGGGGAGTCCGGTCATGATGGAGGATCGAGGTAGGTCGGTGGGGGCAAGCGGAAGTCACCACCGGTCTCGGAGCGCAAGTAGACCGGCGATTGGCAGCAGCAACCCCATGTCCACGCGCTATCAGTCTCTGGACCGCGCGGGGGGCACGATGGGCGACTCCGTGGGTCACGAGAGGGAGTTCATGCCCATCAGGGAGCCGCGGGAGCGATCGCTGGACCGCAGCGGTGCGAGGGAGCGATCCTTGGAGCGGGGTCTCTACTTGGAAGAGGAGTTGTACGGTGGTGGTAGTCGGTCAGCGCGACAGTCCCCCAACCCCCACATGATGGGTGGGCGCGACGCAGGAGGTGTTTACATAGGGGAACTCCAGCAGAACAACAACGACCTTCAGAGGGAACTAGTGAACTTCAAGAAGGAACTGGAACTGACCAATCAGAAGTTGGGATCCAGTATGCACAGCATCAAGACCTTCTGGAGTCCGGAGCTGAAGAAGGAGCGAGCCCTCAGGAAAGAAGAGTCTGCCAAGTACAGCCTTATCAACGACCAGCTAAAACTTCTCAACTCGGAGAATCAGGTAAGCCAAGACATCTGACTTATGTAGTTGCACTTGCAGCAGCCATGTAGTTAACCCCTTAGTGTAGGTAGACTATTAGAGAATAGATCGATCCCAAAGCAGTTCGCTGTTGCTGTTTTGTCCTCTCCGTTAAAGGTACAATATCCGATTTCGAGGTAATGATGAACGCTTGTTGTAAATGGTGGCAAACAATTGAATGAGATAGTGATCTGCTAATGAAAGTCTCGAGAGCTGATGTGTAATAGAGCTAGGAATATATCGCACTAGGGTCATTACTTTGTAATTTGTAGTTAATTACATATTTTCTTTTAGGCAGGATAAATGAGGCGTCTATTTAAGCCTGTATACAAATACTAGGCCTACTGATTTGATTGATCTGACATAAACAGATTTTCAGAACACGTAACTTGACTTGTGACTAAATCAAACCCAATGAATGCCGCCATGGTCGATGGTACTGGAAATCGAACCCACAATCTCCTAGTCACATTTATGCTCTCTTTAAGATTATATATTATTATACTGATAGAGGTAGCAGGTTGGTAGAATCAGGGACGTTTCGTGAAGCTTCCGGTTCGACACCAGCTACCTGCAGTTTTTCTTGGTGGATCTAGGATTGACACTTGCAGCTCTTGCACATTCCGACCCAACCGCTTTCAACACTTTCCTCTTATAGTAAGCCTGTAGAGGTTCACACCGGGTAAAGGTGATTGTGTATGTCCACCCTACAATGGACAAAGCTTAGAGAGATACTTTTTCTAAATATTATTCCATACTGAACTACGTAAGCTAACTTTTCCATTCACACTCAGTAACGAGACTATCAGGCTACTGCCTCACATGCATTAAACATGTTGTGATGTAATGAGAACATCATCAGACACTGAGAACATTGTATAGCAGGTAGTGACAGGTGACGCACTTGGGGACTCCCTCACATGCATTGAACATCATCAGACACTGAGAACATTGTATAGCAGGTAGTGACAGGTGGCGCACTTGGGGACTCCCTCACATGCATTGAACATCATCAGACTCTGAGAACATTGTATAGCAGGTAGTGACAGGTGACGCACTTTGGGACACCCTCACATGCATTGAACATCATCAGACTCTGAGAACATTTTATAGCAGGTAGTGGGCAGGTGACTCACTTGGGGACTCCCTCACATGCATTGAACATCATCAGACTCTGAGGACATTGTATAGCAGGTGGTGACAGGTGACGCACTTGGAGACTCCCTCACATGCATTGAACATCATCAGACTCTGAGAACATTTTATAGCAGGTAGTGACAGGTGACGCCCTTGGGGACTCCTCACATGCATTGAACATCATCAGACTTGAGAACATTGTATAGCAGGTAGTGACAGGTGACGCACTTTGGAGACTTCCTCACATACATTGAACATCATCAGACTCTGAGAACATTGTAACACACATAACAAAAACTTGTAGAAATACAGCCAAACCTTACACACTCAAAAGGAATGAGATCTAAAAAAGGGCCAAGCTCATCTACCCTTCCACATAAACGTACAGTGTCCCATAACAGCATCCTCGAAAAGCTTTTCAAAATAGAATTTGCGATTATTAATTTAACGTAATAATTTATCAAAGTTCTTTTTTTGTAATTTAAATTTAAACGTAAACATGCAAATTCTATTTTGCCAAGCTTTTCGAGGATGCTGTTATGGGACACTGTACGTTTATGTGGAAGGGTAGATGAGCTTGGCCCTTTTTTAGATCTCATTCCTTTGAGTGTGTAAGGTTTGGCTGTATTTCTACAAGTTTTGTTATGTGTGTGATCTCATTACTTTTTCAAGTTCCATTACAAAATTATTTGCTAAAATATAATATTTTTATCAAAGTTGATTTAAATTCTATGGTATTAGCAGTAACAATATAGGATGTAAAATATCTAGACCCGGATTCATGTACATCCTGGGTATAGGTGGTATAACCATGGTATAAAGACGGTATAAGGACTGGACCCCAATTCTTGAGTTCGTGGGAGATGAGTTGAAAACGCAATTTGAAAACGAAGTCGTTTCGTTTTCGAAGGAATTGGTATTCTTGAACGGTATCGTGGAAAACGTCATGGGTTGTGAGTTGAAAGCATTGATATTAAACCCCTATGGTTGAAAGAGTATCACGAAATCCAAACACTTTAAAAAGATTTGCGTATAGCAAAGAGCTCGAAAAAGTTCTATATTTATTCTAGATGGCAGTGCCTTCATAAACGCGGCCAATCGAAAGACAAGTTGAATGAAATGATTTGATTGTTGCAATTATGTAAACAAACAGTTGAGCAAGTTCATATCAAAACAATGTTGTGCTGGCATAGGGTTGGCTAGGCTTGTCAAACATGTAATGTAAGTATGAATTTTACTAGTCCTATAGCCAAATGGAACTTTAGACCTACACTGTTGTATTATAAATAATTTTCTACATCTGGGCCTAGGCCAGGGACGGTTTCTGATTTGTTTTATGAGAGTATAATGACACCTTTTCTCGTTCCACACAAAGAAGAAAATTTTTAAATGTCCGCCATTTGTTTACGTATCGCACTTTCCCGCCTAACTCTGCTTATACCGTCAACAAGTGTCAAGTAACTATGGTTACTTGTTGATTATATGCCAAGTGTTTAAGGCTTATTTTAAAACCTTTATTTGGAAGCCTTCCAACAAACTTTTTCAACTTTTTTTTTCAAAAGAGACTATCATTCTATAACCTAACTGTCCATGTAAAATATGAACATTGTAGCCCCACCCGTCTGGTCAGAATCGCGGGCCGACGTATTAGATGTTAGCAGTAGTAGCAGTAGGCAGTAGTAGGCAGTAGCTAAATCCTTAAAGTGATTTTGAGCATGTTTCAAGCCATTTTTCACCAAGAAGGAATAATCGTACCCCAATAAAATTTGGCATGTGTTGTCAGGTACCTAAATCCCCTCGATTGTGATAGTTTTCAAGTTCACATCACGTTTCATGACGGCTGGGTAACACCTCGAAATCACCTCAACTCTGCTTGGTGTATAAGGTGCTTGAGTGTTGTAGCGCACCGCGGCTTGGCTGCGGCGCCCTAACGGGCACCTATATAGCAGGTAGTGACAGGTGGCGCACTTGGGGACTCCCTCACATGCATTGAACATCATCAGACTCTGAGAACATGTATAGCAGGTAGTGATAGGTGGCGCACTTGTGGACTCCCTCACATGCATTGAATATCATCAGACTCTGAGAACATTGTATAGCAGGTAGTGACAGGTGACGCACTTGGGGACTCCCTCACATGCATTGAACATCATCAGACTCTGAGAACATTGTATAGCAGGTAGTGACAGGTGGCGCACTTGGGACTCCCTCACATGCATTGCATATCATCCGTCTCTGAGAACATTGTATAGCAGGTAGTGACAGGTGGCGCACTTGGGGACTCCCTCACATGCATTGAACATCATCAGACTCTGAGAACATTGTATAGCAGGTAGTGACAGGTGACGCACTTGGGGACTCCCTCACATGCGTTGAACATCATCAGACTCTGAGAACATTGTATAGCAGGTAGTGACAGGTGACGCACTTACAGACTCCCTCACATGCATTGAACATCATCAGACACTGAGAACATTGATAGCAGGTAGTGACAGGTGACGCACTTGGGGACTCCCTCACATGCATTGAACATCATCAGACACTGAGAAACATTGTATAGCTGGTAGTGACAGGTGACGCACTAACAGACTCCCTCACATGCATTGAACATCATCAGACTCTGAGAACATTGTATAGCAGGTAGTGACAGGTGACGCACTTGGGGACTCCCTCACATGCATTGAACATCATCAGACACTGAGAACATTGTATAGCAGGTAGTGACAGGTGACGCACTTGGGGACTCCCTCACATGCATTGAACATCATCAGACTCTGAGAACATTGTATAGCAGGTAGTGACAGGTGACGCACTTGGGGACTCCCTCACAAGCAATGAACATCATCAGACTCTCAGAACTCTTCGTTTATTAGTCAGTGTCACGTTGTCATGTCGCGAGACTAGCATTGTGCATGCATTGATGACTTGTGTAATGCTTATTGTATATATGTAGCATTTCCACTCCGAACGTCGTACCAACCCAGGACTTTTCGTCTTAGCTTATTACCGGTACTATTTTTATAATTTTTGTGTCTTGTACACCATCGTTCATAATTAAATTACGTTGTAGAAAGGGTATAATAACTGTATCAACCCTTCATTTATACTTATAACCTTATAGTTCATTATTACCACCAGACCTACTCCCCCAATGATTGTTCCTTTTTATGGAACTTTTAAGGTAAGGTGTACAATGTACATTGTGTACTTTGAAATGTTTCAATCTTCTAAAGTTTGTGTACTCATTTTATGTTTCGTCGATTTCAGTTACGTCTCCTTTTAAATTTTACTTCTTGAAATTTAAAACTAAAATTCGTCGAGTTCCTGAGACTTTCCGTGCTTCCGAGAATAGATTGGCAAAACACGTACCAACTTTTTCATTTTACGATTGTCACGATTTTTAACTAGGTTACTATTTAATGCTCTTCTTGCAGCTTGTTTTAAATATGTTTTACTTTGTGTCTGATTTTGACAAAGACATATTTTAAATTGTTGTGTGGTTGAGTGGGTACAATCTATAATAATACGATTTATTATACTTAATTTGTTTCAATTATTTTGGGGAACTTGTGCAAGACTGCATAATATACCAATTTTCGAATGATGGCATTTCATTAAAGAGGTGTTAGTGCGAAACCTCAAACCTCTCTTCCTCTGATTAGATTCATCGCCATAATAATTCTCGAATTCCTCACAACACAGCCGCTTTCAATTATTCAGGATTGCCTGATGAAGTGTATTAGTAGCCTGTTCTATATTGGAACGATTGAGGCAATAATTGCGCTGTCTCGCGTTACGAGATGCGGTAATGAGTAATGATCGCATCAACTTGAACATAGTTCGAGTTATGTGATCGATATAGGTATGCCTATAGTAGACTGGTCGTAGGTCACGGGTCAAAGGGAGGCTTTGTCGTGGAATGCGTCGGTAGGTCCACAAATTGCTGGAGAGGCAGATTTTTGTTAATATTGCTCGCCAGCACATTTTAGCAATGCGGGAATTTGAGGAAGAATGTAGTGAAAGTATTTAATATGCTGTTGAAAACATCCACTTCCACTTCCACCCCCTCAACCCAATCGCGTAGCACTGCACAGGCACCACAGTTAAATCTGCACTGTGTGCCTTTTATCTTGGAGCATCTCCAAGAGTGTTGATTTGAAAATAAATTTGTATTTTTTTTATTTTACGCGACAAACAGCTACTGAATAATAACTGTAACACTTGCTCCCAGTGCTGGCTTCGTAGAAATTCTGACAGCTGTGTATGATTACCATTAATGGCTTTTGATGCACGGCAAGTAGATTTATACCCTTTTCGTGGACCTCAATGGAAACCAATATGTGCTTACTAATTATTTGTACTTCATAATTGGATGTTTTTCTCCCGAATATTTTTACTGAAAAAAACAGCTAGTAAACGTTCTATCAATTCAATTTGTGTAGTAAACGGTGCAATTTGTGACAGTGGGTTATGACCAAGCTGCTGTCAACGAATTGATTTTGATCCAATCAGGGAACAATTGAATGAAGACAGTCATTACAGTTTGAGAGTTCAAATGATCGATGGATTATATCGTATCAATGGGTTTCTTGTTTGCAAGTTAAATACCGGTACAGCTATCAAGCAAATTTTGAAAAAACATTTTACTTGGCCCCTTTATCCTTTAGATCTTGCCAAGATCGTGCAATATCTTGCCAAGATGATGTGTACCCTGCAGCGGTCATCCTTACGAAAAAGTTAGTTTACGTTCGGTTAGTTAGCATTATTCGCTTGTACAATACAACTGGCAATAATCCAACATCCGCTCTGGAGTGATGTTGTTCAATATGCATCACAGACATCACGTGAGAACGCCAGGTGTCTCTTCTGCTAAACTTTGTACCTCGTTCAATAAACACGGGCAAATATTTCGGGCAGAAAGTTTTCTGACAGATAATCGTTACGCTTCGTTCTTCTCCTCTCGGAAGAAGAGAATGCCATTATCTGAGAAAATAACGCTCTGTTTCTCTGTTCGAAAATCGCAAGAGAACTTGAAGTTTGCACTGTACAGTCGGTGTTCCATCTCTGAGACCTGGGTGAATGTGAGAGATGTATTGAATCCTAGCGTCGTTGCGTTAGGTTGGCTTCACTGGACGAAGAGAAGATCGTTTGGGGTTAGGTTAGGTCTTTGAGATGGAATGGGGTGAGGTTGGATGTAACCTTATTAGATTCCCGTGTGCGTGCGGCTAGATTGGGACGCGGAGGGGGGATGATTGAGGTGTCTTCATCCCTCTTCATTCGTCTGTTCATTCATCGTCGAAATTAGTTCGAGAAGGAAAAAAATGTTACCTTTACTTCCTACAAGTTCTTCTGATTTCATTTCTCCCGTAGGAATGCCCGCTGCAGAGGGGACCAAAATAAAATATACTCAGACTCGTTAATTGATAGATGGGATAAGGAAAGCTGTAGACCCACTCATCGAAATGTATATTTAACTATACCTTAGCCCGTATACGGTATAAGTAAACACTATAGTTGAAGTTGTTAATTTATATGAATTGTGTTGAAATTTAAGTGTTTTTCAGAAGCGGTTCGTCGTAAAACAATTTATGTGCAAGTGGTTTTTCAATAGTAAATTTTGGCACTGTGAATTAAGTAGGGGGCGAACAAAAACTACAAAAACTAAAATAAACTAAGGTGGGAAACCACCATCAGCTGCAGAATGTTGTTAACAATTTCTAGTTTGCTTCGGGAAGGAGTGATTTTGGAACTTGATTGGACTGTTCGTCAGTGTGTGTGTTTGTTTGTTTTTGTTTGGGGGTGGGGTGTAGTTACTTATAGTAAGTAAATGCCGTTGTGACAGTTTAAAATATCTAGGAAAATAAGAATTTCAGAAAATTGAGTAGCCTACTCAATAATTGACTATAGTTTTCAGGAAATGGGACAATCGGCCGTTTCGTATAAATCTTAATTAATTATCACAAACATTGTTGCTCATTGACAGATCAGATTGACGGATCGTAACAGGAGTGTAGGACCTCTTTTTCGAATAAGGTCCTGTATTTCAATGTCAGTAAATTTAACTGCCACACAAAACTTGTTACGACTATGACAACCACTCATCAGAAGCCTCGTAAAAATATATATTTTTGTATTAATTCTGGACCATATGTCCATTAATAGTGCATAATATAGTCCATAATCGATTGGACATATCCATCCCCTAAACACACCTTTTTGGTGATGTATGGCTAGCATTTTTAAGTGGGGGGGGGGCACAGGAAAAAAGTAAGGGGGGAATTCCCCCATCCCCTTTCTACGCGCCTGGATCGTAAACATCTGATATAGTATCAACATTGTCTACAAACTAACTTAATTTGAAGTGCAAGTGGCCTAATGGCGTGCTCACTCCTGCAGTAGCTGTGTGGCTGTTCTCATGTGAAGCAGTATACGCTTCCTCTGAGTCCGGATCCCCTCTATATCTAGACCTAGGCTGGCCTAAACACACTCAAGTACCAGCAATTGTTACGGTTGATTGCAACAACACTGAGTAGCCTGCCGGAAGACTGAAGGTCGTCTTATCACATCACATTTTGCGCACAAGTCAAAGTATTCATCGAATCAAGTGATATTAATGTGATATGATGCTTATTGTCGACCGTCTTACTTAATTTCTTGGCTATAATGTTGCGCGCGCAACGCCAATGTGATAGGATATATAGGACATCCCCTACCCTAATAGTATTTGACATGCGTGTGGGTAGTGTGGATTCACCAGGGCATTTTATCGCAACGGTCGGCCTATAACTTCCCCAACTGGAAGATAAGTTCTAGCCATAAGCCATGGACTAGGAAGGTCCCGAATGGGCTGCCCTATTGAAGAAGCCTGGTACAGGAATATCACTCAGATCGGATCCTTGACCTTCGTCATGACTCATGACCCTGACCTAGAGAAGACTTTCTCTCAAAGCGAAAAGTGATAATGTATTCGAATTCGCTTTAGCGTTTACCTCTTGGTGTGTAGTCTGTATAACCAAGTTCTGTTTATATTCTAATTGGTTAATTAGCTCCTTTGATGATAGCGGTGGCTCGCGGCTCCTGTATACAAGATTCTATATCCACTATCGCGAGGTATCTGCGCGAGTCAATACACCAGCGCTCTAGGCCAATTAGGTTTTCCTGCTGGGTTTGTGTTCTACTAGTATCCCTACACCCCACTGACCTATAGGTGGTCACCTGAAGAGCGTGACATCATTGATTTGTATCTTACAGTGGGGGTTGTGGTCGTAACTTGTTATCCAATATGGCTAACTGACGGTTGTTGCATTTATTATTAATTTTATTCTGTCTATCGATTAATAAATTAGACCTACTAGAAAAAAAATAAGTGTGGGAAAGTTTATAGTTCAAAAGATGTTGCTGTCAAGTCCTTGCTTAGTTATATCATATCTCGGCTGTGTACAGGAAAAAGAACAGATTCTAAGCCTACCGTTCCGGTTGGAGCTATTTTGGTGCAATCATTGTGTAAAATCGAAGAGTTCAAAATAGAGGGATGGATCAAGTGAGTCAATTGTGACATGACGACAACATTAATCAAAATCCGCGATTTCCCTTCGTCCAAGTGAGTGTTCAGGGGGCAAAGAAGTGTCACCGATAACGGATTAATGATCTACGCTGATTGACTTCCGACTACCGTAGATTATGACAAACTTAATTTCATAAATTACAATACGAAGCCATTTTTTGTTAGCAGTATGCACATTGCCGCAAACAAAATATAGGTGTTATTATTTAAATGTTATTGGACGTTTGGAAAAAGTACAATACTATGTCATTTCAAATGTAGTAATCACGTTATATCACCTAGTGGCCGCGCATCTACCGGAAAAGATAGCAAGACCCTTTACAATACTCGAGTGCCCAAAAAGACTTGTAATTTAAACTGTCACGTGCGTCATCAAAAAAACTTCATTGATAACGGCTGCCAAGAAAGGTATGCCCAAAAAAAACATTTATCCCTGTGTTGTTTTGTTTCATGTTGTCACTTGTCATGTTTAGTAACATTTACATCAAAGTCAAACAACAGTTTTACAACACAAATGATAAAATAATTGTAGGATGTAAATGTTTAGGAACTAATCTAAAATTGTTTTGATAAGGTACTATTGTTCTAAACAATTTATAATTTAAATTGCAAGTCTTTAAAACATGATTGCCTAACAAGTACGGTATTTTTCGTCCGGCTGATAGTATAATGATATCAGCGAGTGGAGTATTTTCGAACACTGACGAAAGATAACCGTTTGCAGTGGCGTGCAGACAATGGTTCCGCGGCGCGAGCCGCGCCGGTGCCAAAGCCAGGGGGTGTACCCACCCCCTGGCTTTGGGTGACCCACCCCCACTCACCTCTAGAGAAGGTGTGGGTGGGAGAAAAAATATAACATGTACAGGTAATACAAGAGAAATTGTTATTAGTTATCACTTCACTAGGTTTGCAAGCTGGATGTAATGGTGTATAGTTGTATAGCAATATCTTGGTAGTTATGTCGTCTTCGGCATCAGCAGAGCGAACATTTTCTAAATTAAAATTGATCACGAACCGCCTTCGCACGACCGTTGAAGAGGAGAGCAGTGGTGGATGCAGGGGCGGTAGGGGCGATCGCCCCCCCTTGATCCTTGAAACCTAAATTTTATTCTATAATGAATATGTTCAGACACCAGAAATATCAATGTTTTCTTTCGATTATGATTTTTTTAAGTTTATTGCTTTTAGTCAATTCCTCACAGTTACACGATATTATTTTCTTTGGTTTTCCCCCAAAATCGTAACAATCTATAACTTCATAGGCTTTGATGGTCCCATGAAAATTTCAGCACGATCAGAGTAGCCATTTAACCGGTAGAGCGCGAGCAGACAGAAAAAAAACACTTAAGCTATTTTCTCGGGGGAGCGAAATTACTCTCATTGGATGAGCGAAGCAAAGATTCCATTTCACAACACTGGAGAAAAAAATCCGGAATGTTTTTTTTTCTTTCTTTCTTTCTTTTTTTTCTGTATTTCTGTGTGTTTGTTAACACGATTCCGGCTAAATTGATACTCCAACTACAATGAAATTTTATGGAGGCCTTCGAAATTTCTGAACTTAGAAACTGCCACGTTTTGAGCGCAATCGAAAAATTATTTTCATGAAAATCGCAATTTTACGATTTTTTTCGATTTTTAAAAAATTTCTTCGTCTTATAACACCTATATGCTTTTTCCAATTTTAATGATTTTTTCACAGAATTTTAATTTTATGAATTAAGATATTCGTATGAAATTTGAGCGCAATCGAAATGTTATTTCTCATGAATATCCAAATTTTACGGGTTTTTTTTTTTTTTAAAACTGTTCTTTGACTTATAACACCAACATGCTTCATCCTAGTGTAATGATTTTTTCACAGAACCTTAATTTCATGAATTATTAATTCGTGTTAAATTTGAGCGCAATCAAATAATTATTTCTTATGAAAATTTCAATATTACGATTTTTTCCCTTTGTTAAATTATGATTTATTAAAAAAAATTTAAATTTAAGTAAATTTTTTATTTAATTTAATTTAAAAAAAATTTCAACTTAGTAATGATTTTTTCACAGAACAACAGAAAACCGCATATAACACATGGCAGCACAATGCACCAATTACGCTCATCCAACAACGCGGCGGGACTTAAGCGTTTTCCTAGTCCAATAACATTAATTTCAATACTGATTTTGAAAATGTGAGGGTATAGAAACACATGAGCGATAGCGATTACAAAGGGACTTAATTCAGTTTGTTGTTGGGCTTGGGCCTTCTTTCGGTTTTACCTTCCTCCAGAGGCCTATTTTAGTGAGCAAAATGCAAAAAATATATTGAAATATACCCTCTCTAAAGTCATTAAAACTCGTTTTTGAAAAAAGGCCTAAAAAAAAAAATCCCTGCGGGACTAAGCCAGGGGGCTACGCCCCCCAGACCCCCCCGTGTGGTGCGAGCTGAGTCGCCCCCCCCCCCTACTTTGAGAGGTCCTGGATCCGCCCCTGGAGGAGAGACTCGAAGACCTAATGACCTTGGCGTGTGAAATAGATATAAACATAGCTGTAGAAGGTTTGCTGCTTCTTTAGAAGTATACAAACGTACCCTAGTCTACCACTAGCTAGACACTGTCACTCATGTTGTTCAAAACCATATGCATAGGAAGTACTATAATAATATTTTACAATTCGCTCAATAGACATCCACTTTTTCCTAGTTGAATAAAATTTAAAGGGGCTGTCTTAATAATTGTATTGTAACCTGTGATTAATGTTAGATTCGGTGTGCTAATTACCTTACGATCAAACAGACCCCTACTAGGTTAATTGTATATCCACATTATGATTTTCTCAGTGTGTTAAAACATATCCACAAATTGAAAATGGTAAATGGTTAATTTAATATAAAATTTGAAATAATAAAAGAATATAGCAAATATAGCAAATCCTTGAAAAGTTTCCTATAAATTATTGCAAATTTGCAATTAGTAATTTAGTGTCCTAAATGTCTCAGATCGCACTACAGGCTATCTTGAGGGAATAATGGACCCAAAAATTTTCCGCCTCCGGCGGCTGGGGCTTCGCCCAGACCCCGTGTGGCCAGCGCAAGTACATTCACGGGGGTGATTGTACCCATTAGTATGATCGCGCTCAAGCCGGTCCCTATCGAACCTCTGCACGCCACTGACCGTTTGAATTGTGAAACTTTAACTCACCGAAGAATTTCTACTATATACGCAGGCCTAACCATCTATGAAAAGGATTTGTGCCACCCCCATGCATCCATGTTCTGGACACCGCACTGCACCCCTATGTGTGTGTAGGCTACGCCAGCTGGCTACTTTCATTGCAGCCACATGTGAACCGGGTGTGTGGACTGTGGACTGTGGACTGTGGACTGTGGACTGCTAAACCTGGATCAATGTGAAACCCGGTTATTCTAGTATTCATTGTGCCTATAAACTTCTGTCTTCCCCATTTATCCGACGATTCCAGCCCTAGCGCCGCCTGAGGGAAGATATTCTCCCCTCGAAACCAACAAGAAATTCATCCTGTCACACTCTTTTTACTGATGGGTAATGCCATAAGGAATTGGGTTTTGTGATAAATGGCTAAACTGAATATGTTTTGTTGAATATATCTAGACGCTAAAAGTTCATATATGTCTGTCAAGGGGAAGGGGATGTTGGTGGGGTCTTTCAACGATATAAGAAAATAATAAAATCGAATATATAGGCATTACGTACAGTGTTGCTTTGTTTTTATGAAAGTAAATGATAACGGTGGAGGTGCAATTATATATGTTATGCACTTAGTTTACTATTTCTTAGTGTAAAATATGCAAATTCTAGTTGTCAGAGGTCGAACAGGGACACTCACTCTGGTCAATTATTATGCCATTGGCTCTGCTTCCAATGATGAAGGTCCAGGGCTCGAATCCCGCTATAGGCAGAAGATTTTTAACTTCCTTCTTTAGCCTTAGCTTAGGAATGTGTAACTGTAAACGGTGACTTTAGGAGCCATTCTAGCAACGAGGCACCTAAGGTTGTTACGTAAGGTTGTTACGTAAGGTTGTTCCGAATTAGAATTGTCGATTCTGGCGCTGCCCTCGGGTGGAATCGTGTCCAGCTTGTTTTTCGATGTTTCCTAGTTGACATACCGGTCTGTTTTTATAGTTGGTCATTGTTTGCTCGACGATGGTGTCGGCGCCATCAAGGTTGGCTTGGTCTGCTTTAAATTTTATGTCTCTTACTGAAAATCAGTTGGGCCTGTGTGACTGAGTGGGTTCACTCTAAATACGATATTTTTGTTTAATAAATTAGGCTTACGACTTTTAGTGGAAGAGAACCGTAACTCCATAGTCTATGTTGAAACCAGGCAATCTGTGCATCCCTTAGCGCCAAGAACACAGTCTCTGTTAGCACCGGGTAAACACAGGGTGTGATGCTGACATGTTGACAGCCTGCCAGATAGGCTGCCTGTCAGATAAGAGCGAGGGGAGGGGGGATTGCTGTTACTTACACTACCCAATACCCATCTTTCAATTAACTTCTTGCGTCACGTGAGCGTATAACGACCATAGTAAAAGCATCACCTTCACTGTCTGCTCGAGTCCTTGACGCGTCAGCGCGCACGATAATGCTGACCCCCTTCAGTATGCGCGTTCATTGTTAACAACTTGTATGTTACATTTTTCTAAAATTAGTTTTAATTTTTAAAACAATTTAACACGCAAATAAATTGATTTTCACGGTTTTTGATTTGGTTAAAAAGTACAAAATTAACTATATTCGTGGATGTTTTGTGGCTGTTCGAGAAAAAAATTATGAAAATCTACGACTGTTGGGCTGTCCAATGTTCATGTATGCTTTATTGACAACTGCAAAGTTGTATATACAGGCCTACTTTAGATACTTCTTGGCTGAGCGAACAGCTATTAAATGCCAAAGGCCAAATGAAGCTTATTCCCTCTTAATATTTGTTAATTTCAATTTTTATGATTAGCTAGGTGCATAGGTTGCCATCAAATTATTGTCAGTTGAAAAGAAAGAAAAAAAATGTTATTTAATTAAATTGATATTATTTTTTATAGCTTTTTGAAATTTGTGTTGAGGAAACCTGTCACTTTGAAAATAAATATAATAATTAATAATGGTGTGATTTTTATAACTAGGAAAACGCTTAAGTCCCGCCGCGTTGTTGGATGAGCGTAATTGTGCATTGAGCTGCCATGTGTTATGCGAATTTTCTGTTGTTCTGTGGAAAAATTATTATTAAATTGAATTTTTTTTTAATTAAATAAAATTAAATAAAAAATTAACTTTTTTTTTTTTTTAATTCATCGTAATTGTTTAAAAAAGTCGTAAAATTTAAATTTTTATAAGAAATTATTTCTCGATTGCGCTCAAATTTAACAATGATAATATATTTATTCATAAAATTAAGGTTCTGCGAAAAAATCATTTCAATCGGATAAAGCATGTAGGTGTTATAAGTCAAAGAATTGTTTAAAAAAAGAAAAAAACCGTAAAAATAATTTCGATTTTTATGATAAATATTTTTTTAATTGCGCTCAAATTTCACAGAATATCTTAATTCATAAAAAAGGTTTTGTGCAAAAATCATTAAAATCGGATAAGCATGTAGTGTTATAAGTCGAATTTTTTTTTTAAAATCGAAAAAAAATCATAAAATTGCGATTTTCATGAGAAAAAAATTTTCCGATTGCGCTCAAAAACGTGGCAGTTCTAAGTTCAAAGATTTCGAAGGCCTCCATAAAATTTCATCGCAATCGGAGTATCGGTTTTAGCCGAATCGTGTGGAACAGACAAAAAAAAATTAAATAAAATAAAAAAAACATTTTCCGGGGGAATTTTTTCTTCCCATCTAAATCTAAATTGAAACCAAAAAGTTTTCGAGTAAAGTAAAGGAACAATAAAATATCAAGTGTTCTCATTAGTCTGTTCTTCCTCATTGGATCCCGCATATTTCACAGTGGCAAACCTTAATGACCAGTGCTACAGTTACAAAGTTGTCCTCCGAATGAATCACGCCGTTGGCATGGTTACAACGGGTCGGTTGGAGACCGTGTCTGTCGAACTAGTGGGAATGTCCCCACGGTTCATTAGACCGGGTCAAATCAATGAAGACTTGCCTCGCCTAATATACCTCTGACGTCATATATACGACGGTCCCCGTGCAAGCGAAGTTGGGAAACCTGGTCGAACGAGTCAAATGTTGTTGCATGATGTGGAATATTTCACAAATTTATTTCAAGGAGATTAAATTTTTCTTGTAGGAAACCTGCCCATGGTGCAATGAATGCCCTTATTGAGGTGTCTAACTAAGGTATATTAGAAATTGGATAATTGTGAAGGGATGCATTCGCCTTAACGACTGAAGAAAACCTACGTTAAAGAAACACACAATAGCTAAAGCTAATAGTTTCACTAAGAATGGTTTTCTATTTACGTGTATTTGCTATTATAATTGCGCTTGGTTAAGATTAGCCTGTGCATTGTCTAAAAAGGATGTGATTACGAAACTTATCGGGAAGTTGATGAGCTGAAAGTGGACAAACTGGTTAGAAAGAAAGTCGGCAATGAAAATTTTTGTGATTGATGCATATAATGAGGAGTAAAGATGAAGATCGAGGGATGCGCTTGAAACAGGAAGTGATAATATATTTATAATACATTGCGTTTCACAATCACCACTCGTAGTAAGTAATACACTTTTATAAAATACCAGTGCATGTTCATTTTCTTTCGCAATATAGAGACGAACAGCGAATTATGTTATGTTTGCCGTCTTTATAGTTCAGAATGTTATCATGATGAACACCATTTCCTTGCGATGCCACCTTCTCCACGTACCACCAGCCAAGCCCATCAACTGAGATGGCTTCACTGGAGTCGCAGACCTCTCTGTAGATAGCACGGGATCGTTTGCGAACGACACTATAAACGCCATCGATCGTCGTCAGATTTTACCGAGGCCTCGACTTTCTGATGGGAAATAACACAGCAATCTTCATCCAGCACGAAAACGCTCTCAGTATTTCCTTGTATACTTTTTGGAATGTTCTTCCTTTTTTGTACTAACTGTTGGTGAGCTAGGATTCGTTTTGTTTGGCTACGATCAATGTTCTTTGTAGCCATGGTATACTAGTACCATTCACCGTCTCACAATGCAGGGTATAGTTAGTTGCTACAGGCACACAAAGACTGTGTAATGTATCTTGGTATTGCTATCAGCCGGCTGCGCTGTCCCCAGAGAGTACTAAAATAAAAGCGACTTTCAATACTTGAGTGCTATAGACACTTATACGACGTACGTGGGTATTGTTTTATAAAAGATGGTATAGGACCATACGTTTCTTCGTTCAACATTGTGTTTTATTTAAAAAATCTTCATAATAGGTAGGCCTATATTATTTGTTAACTTTTCGCTTCAGCTTATTGCTGAGCTTCGGGTTTCCGGGTCGGGTCGGTTCGGTTCGAAAAAAAGGTCTTTATATACTGCATACTAGAGTGGATATTTTTTTTGTAGTCTAATGTTATAACGTCTCACAATTATTCATGTTCTACTGTCGGGATATTCATTGTATTGCATTACGTTTAATAATATAATAGGCTATAGCATATTAAAAATTGTCTGGACCGGCACCTCCACCAAAAAAGTACATAAATCCCAGACCGACAACTGCACCAAAACCCTAAATATATACATGCCTTTTTTGACTACTATACCATACTATATACTCGACCCGAAATCTTAGCACCCTCGCACCACTACTATATAGTCATGCGTTGATTGAATTGTTTTAAATATATCAAAATATGGTGGAGGTGCCGGGTAGATTTTCCACTCTATTAGTTGGCTTAATTCTATCGCAATGGTGGAAGATCCGGGTGTATCCTTTCGTGGATCATGCTTCTATTCGCAGGTTAGTGCACGCACCCTTGGGTTTTAAATGATTGCAGCTCAGCGGCTATACTAATATCATTATAAAATTTCACATGAACGTAAATGAAGAAACGTCATATTTTTTTCTTTTTTTAAAGTAAAATAAAAAATATATGTTCATACTTAGTTGCAAAAATTAGCTTTTAACAATCATTTTGCACATAACCCCAGAAAGTCGAAAAATAGAATATCCGAAACATAAGTTATTTGAAAAATGTGGAAATGGAGATTAAACGATTTACAAATAGAAAAAAAGAAAATTGGTATCCAGTGCGAAAATTGCTTGAAAGAAAATCTTGATAGATTTAATAAATTCTCAGATAATTAAAAAAAGATTGAATTATGGAGAATTTTGCTATTTTCTTCTTCGTACATAAAAAATCCATCTTGACACAAAATACCATAATCAACGGAAAATCAACATGGTGGGGTTCATATTATCATATGATCAAGATCAACATAATATCAAAGTTTATAAAATAAAGGGCACTCATCTCTGATATCTCGTGAAAAAAAAAACAGAATCATCGGGCTTGCCCGTCAATGGCACGTAGTGTGCCATGAAGTCTCCAGACGCAAACGTCCTGTCTTTACCGTGTTAAAGTGGCACCGTTCTGTCTGCCTGTGCTGCATTGTGTGACAGTTTGACTCGTAAATAAAAGTTTACTTGGCGCGATATGCGATATCCCTACTGGGGCTCGATACTCGCTTGCTTTCGTGACAGTTCGTATGATGATGTTGGAACGTTTGTATGTCAATGCTTTGTCAGTCGGGCGCCTTGTGATAAAATACATGATTCTACTATTCGTCGATGTTTATACAATCGACTTCAAGTGTGCTCGATGTTTTGCTACCCATGAAAGTATAGTTTATGGAATAACAGCCAGAAAGTCTCAACTCCCAGAATAACATATTGGCACAATAAACAAATTCACAGAAAACTTTGAGGGGGAATCAGAGTGGGCGGTCTGTGATATAAATCCTGTTTTGGTGGAGGTGCCGGTCCAGACAAATTTAATTTTGTGTATAAAATACATAATGCCATTCAATGAGAATACAGACAAATAGAAAATGAATTTGGAGAATGTTATAATGACTGTTATACAACAAATACAAAATTAAACCTACCAAAAGCATGTAGTTTTATAAAGGCCGTCTTTTCTATACGATGATGCCACGGAAATGTGTAAACTTGACCGTCGTCGCAGTGGTTTAGACGTTAGAGGCTTGAGTGTATATGTTGCCCCAACATGCTGCACCCAAGGGATCGAGCGCTCTTTCATGGCCCTAACGTAATCCCGAGCTATCACCGTCTTATCTCCTCCCCTACGTCTGAAGGTATACTGCTGCCGGTGCTGGTGTTGGGTGACAATGTCGCACGGTCGCACCCGGCACATCAAGATCACACATTGAGAGTTGCCCTGTCCTCTCCAATGCGGGTGGCAGCAAGGCTCTTTCACTTCTTACATCGCCTGCAATACGTCTTGTCTGTATTTCTGTCTGCGTCGCGAGTATTTTTATCGTTTTAAGAATAACTAGGTCAAGGTCACTCACCAATAAAATTGAATTGAAAAAGCCTCCTGAAGAGTGAAACTGACAAATTGTTCACCGGTGGAAGACTTTCAGTCGTTGGCTCCACGCCAATTGTGCCATTGACCTCGCAAGAGTGCACCCCACCCCACCCCGAACCCCATCTTCAACGCCGGAGCCCAAAACTCTTCTTAACTTCCTACGTCAAGACGCTCCTAGTTTGGGCCCTCTATTCAACCCAAAGGCGGATCAATATTTCTATATGCGTAACCAAAATGCGTGCGTGCACCGAGTATAGGCCCTACGCTGTTTGGGTGCAGTCGGCGCTAGTTAGCACAGACCCCTCGCCAGGTCGCTGCCGGGGGTACTACATTCGCAATGAGGAGTCCCATGCACCCCTGCGCCAAGTATTCCTCTCCACAGAGGCAGAAATCTCACCGGTTTCAAGCCTGATAAAAGTCCGTCATCGTGCCAAGATAGTACAGATAAACATGATTATATTAGTCATGTATAGAATATAGATCACGTCCACTAATTAATAATACAATGATTCCCGTCCTGCGCCTTTGTTCATCGCTTATAATATTAGATATTATATAACTATTAATTGTATTAGACGTCTAGACAATGCTTATTTTCCATGCATTTTCATTATAATTGCAGACGCACATTGTAGATCGTACCTTCAGAGTCGCTTAATCCGGACGCAGTGTATGAATGCAGAAAAAGAGGCAGAACTTCAGCCCGCACCTTCAGAGTCGCTGCGTCCTGACGCTGTGTTTGAATTGAACGCATTTTTTACGCAGAACTTTATACCGACGAAAATTCAGAGTCGCTGCGTCCGAACTATATATACACCGCACTCTTTAGGCAGTGGCTGCAAACACCGACCTATTGGAGCATAACACTTGACGTTTAATAATATGACAATATTGGTTTAATCCGTACTAGTTAGCTGTTTGTAACAGCTTTGGGTGGCCACATGTGCCGGTCCACGGACAATTACACTCGGTGGCTAAAACGCATCGAGTATCACGGACGCTAGATAAAGTACGAAATAATAGCTCTTGAACCCTCTATGTTATAGGCTGCGCGACCACATGCGGGCATTGTGAGCGGAACGTTAACGCTGCATTACGTCCACTTTGATCGGTTAGTTACGCCAGGAAAGACGCAACTTTATTAACTTTTATGTGGGGTACATAACGTGGAGAAAAGTTTACATTCCAGGTATCGCCATTTGACTCGATATCCTATTCGCTCGGCCGACTGACACCACAGATGTTTGAAAATATGGGTAGTTGTCACAGAAGTGGATTTATAGGGCTCTATACTCTAGAGCAACACTTTTCAATAAAACTATTTTTTAAGTAATTTAAAAAAAATTAAATTGATTTTCAGGATTTTGGATTTGGTTAAAAAGTCCACAATTGACTATATTCGTGGATTGATCTTGGTTGATTGATATAACATATTAATGATCTACGACTGTAGGGCTGTACATGTATGCTTTATTGATAACTATACAAAGTTTCATAATATATTACTTCGGATTCTTCCCGGCCGAGCGAATAGCTATTTGCCTACTGTCAACAATTGTGTCCTATTCGATTTATTTTTCTATTTTTTATTATCATTCAATGATTATCAGGAATATCACAACGAGCATAGCCCTTAAACACAGAATTGTGTGTGATATCCCTAAATAGTAAATTATATTAATATAGATTATGAAACTCCCGTCTGGGCCCGCCGGCTTGGGGTAGAATTTGGCCCAGAGCATGGCTCTGCTAATCGTAAAAAGCGATTCAAGAGAAAAAGTCCACCGCGCAAACATCAGCTAGAAAGAGGGGTGCATATATCTCCCCGAATCTAGAGGCGAGCTCTGTCAATCGTCGTCGGGGACCTTGCCCCCTTCCATTGACGACCCCTCGACGACGATGACTATGCCACAACGAACGATGACAAAGACTATGACGATCGCGACGTGAGAACCCCCCTTTCCTCCTCCTACCCGTTGACCCCCCCCCACTCCATATCCCCTAGGCTAGAGTGGTGCATTATGACCTAACGGTTGACGCGTCCTTAATCCAAACAAACAAAAAAAGATTATTAAAATTAACAATAATGACGTGCTTGGCGTTAGTTAAACAAAAATTGATACTCAATAAATATATAAAGGCACAACAATAACCACAATAGGACCCACAATACATACATCAAACAACTAACATATTGTTTGATTGTTTGAAGTTCGGTGATGACGTCGGCGTCGACATTTTGAAGTCCCTACTGGAAATCAGTTCTTGTAACTCGCTCCATCCCCCCTCATTATCTACTGGCTACTGCGTATGCAACACTTGTCAAAAATAACCAACACAATGCATGAATGCCCCTAGAAAGCGAAGCTCCCGTGTACGCGTCACTTCTGCCCGTCCGTCTCTGCGCGTGTCACCTCATACGATAAGAACCGAACACGGCGTCCGATAGACATACGTTGTTTCTGTTGGTATTGCCCCTCAACAAGGACCTTGGTGACCCTGGTGGTAACGAGGAAGTGGCTAGCGTCCTAGTAATTCGAAAATAATGAGTTGTGTACCTCCACCTCGCTACCGCCACCAAAAAGATGCACGCACTGCGAATTATTTGTAAGGTGCAACGCGTCGCGTAAGTCTTAAGAAATGCGAGTCTTTTACAACAGTCCACATAAATATACGATCACTTCTCTCTATTTTCTCACTCACACACGCAAAGCCTGTTTTCATTGACTCGTCACAAAGTGACTAATCGTAAGAATTGGTTTTGGGGCAATTCTTTTTACTTACACACTTAACTCTTACACACATATACTCGGCGATACAAAACATCCTCCCGCTTTTGAGGATACCCGTATCCCTGCTTGTACTACTAGGATACTAAATTATTAATTTTTTCTTGCTTTTATTAACATTCTATTGTATTAATTTTTAATACAATAGTTTCAGATTTGTTTTACATTTCTGAATTGGATTAAATATTATCAATTCCACCTATACGGGAGTGTTTCCCGACTATCCAAAACGAAAAATATTATAATATATAGTTAAATTCTTACTTAACATTTTCCAACAAATTTGTTGGATGAGCGTAGCGAGCGTAGCGAGCGAAGTGAAGATTCCATTTCACTACACTGGAGAAAAAAATCAGGAATGTGTTTTTATATTTTTGTCTGTTTGTTAACACGATTCCAGCTAAACCGATACTCCAATAATTGCGATGAAATTTTCTGGAGGCCTTCAAAATCTCAGAACTTAGAACTGCCACGTTTTTGAGCGCAATCGAAATATTATTTCTCATGAAAATTGCAATTTTACGTTTTTTTCGATTTTTAAACAATTTCTTCGACTTATAAATAACACCTACCTGCTTTATCCGATTGTAAAGATTTTTTTACAGAACCTTAATTTTACGAATTAATTAATTGGTGTAAAATTTGAGTACAATCGAAAAATCATTTCTCATAAAAATCGCAATTTCATGTGTTTGTTTTTAATTTTTTTAAATTACGATTTTTTTCGTTTAAAAAAAATGTCTTCGACTTAGTAATGATTTTTTCACAGAACAACAGAAAATCTGCAAAACACATGGCAGCTCAATGCATTAATTACGCTCATCCAACAACGCGCTTGAAAAGGCGTTTGCGAAGCTTCCTAGTATATATAAAACGACACTCATTAATTCAAAACTTTTTCACATATTTCATTGCAACACTCGCAAATTGTTGTACTATTGTTATAATTAGGCTTATATTACAAGGTTTTGGGCGTATTTCTATAATCACCATAAACTCACTAACTGATGAATTATTAATTCGCCTTGTCAAATGCTGCCTCTTTTATCTCTATACCCACATTGAACAAGATACAGTAAATATAGCATTTCCCCCTGATATGTAAATATTTCAAGCTTTGTAAAGCCAGATAAAGCTCTGTTTACGAGTTGCAATACGTCACATGCATCCGTCAACCAAAATTACAGTCGTCAAAAAGTTAAAACATTCCTTTATAAAGTACAAATAACAACAAGTTATTCGAATGATTAAATCTCTGCATATTGTAAATCCATCCTCTAACTAAACTTTGCATTTATTTGTATCGGTTTACTTACCAATCACTTACAGGCCTACAGTTTAACATCAAAAAGTTGTCTTTTCATTGCCAACTATAGTCCATAGTGAACTGGACTTAAAACATATATTCTAACAAGTATTTTCTGCAGTTAATCCTGCCGTCTTATCATATCGGCTCAATTAAATTTAAATCAATAGGCCTACCAAATGTTACATGAAACCTCATATGCAATGATTTACGCTATAGTTTCGCTTTCGATATTATTATATGCGATATTTCCCCCATGAATTCTTCAAAATGAATGTGTATCTTCTGTTACCTACATTGCATTTTGCCTCAGATTACAAAACATGTCATTGTCTATTATTTAATAATTTAACCTAATTTGTTGATACAAAATGATTAAAACAAAACAGCGTCACAATTTAAATAGCAAGGCATATCCATCAAATACCATAGCAATTAGCTTGGTCCGTTACAGCACCACAGCCATTCACGGTGAATTCTTCAACAGCAATCTCAAATTTGAGGACTTCTGTCTGCCTCGAAAGATGGTACGCACAGCACAGTACATACAGTAGTATTGAAACGTACGGAATTTAAAAATAATCGAACACACAAAAATGATCCTCAAAATATATTATTTCTCTCAAATTTCTGTCTGTGAAATAATATGGTATGGAATTATTATATTATTATACCAAACCAACACGCGTTTCCTGTTCAATGAATCATAACTCGCATTTTAAACAGACGAAATTCAGTTTAACGACCCGTTTTACTGCTGTTAAGTGGTGAAAAGTCAAGTGGAAAATGTAATTTGTTGATGGGTTTGGTTGGTAAAGTTCGTGTCAATACGCCCGGTGGGTTGGGGGGGTCTCACGCATTGGGCTCAGCGCCCTCGCCTACTCAGAAGTAGTCAGGTCTTGCATGTGCCCCGTGCCACCAGCCGGGCAGATAGCGGCCAGTCGATCGGCAAATCCAAGTTTCTCATTGGTATACCCATTAACAAATTGTTTACTTGACCGAAAACTTCAATTAGTTAATTGAAATTATTACCTAACAAAAGGCAGCTTTGAAAATCGACAGTACAATATATCTGGGCCTACAGGTTTTGTTTATTTTCAAGAATGTTATTCTATGTAACCTCGTGTTTTTTAAAATGTGAGTTACGTACCGACATCTCCATCCTTAGGGCTACGTTTCTGCCAACTGCGGTTTATTATAATTCGTCGATTGCATAAAATGTAATTTCATAATATGTAGGCCTATGTATTATTCGTCGTAATGTTACAAATTAAAGTGCAAACGTGTATTCTGCCAAACCGTTCTTCTGATACAAGCAAGTTAACAGATCGATTAAAATTGAATTTGCAATATTATTATTTGCTTTTTAAAATTTGAAATTATCTTCCTAAATTTTCCGGAAACTCAAAATACGTGTTGAATTGAGTTACAATGGGTATAACTATCTTACTTGTAAGTATTAATAGAAATGTGAGTGCTTTCTTCCGTGATTTGAGGAACGGGAAACATACATTAGGTACCCTTCAATCGGCTCATATTAATTTCATAAAATACTTATCGGTGTTCCCACTTCCCCACTTTCTTACGCATTCAAGCATCATTTTGCATCATCGTCTTTACACCAATCTCCTTAACATTTAATTTCCCAAATTTGGTAAGAAATTGAACTTTTAATGAACATAAAAAGGTGTTTATTTGTACTAATTAGTGGAAATGACCCCTCTGTTCGTCCAACACTAATCCGACAGCCAAAGATTGAAATGATTAGTTATTACCAACAAGGTGTAAATATGACATTCTTCAATATGTACATGATGTCGCCCCTACATGTTTTATTGATAACAGGAGCACACTTCTGATTCCATAGCAACACAACTGTAATGACATTGTTTCCCCGTCCTTCGGCATGGCGCTGTTGAGTATTGGATGTTGAACGAATTAAATGTTAATGGGTTCTCTGCTGCATGGTTGCCGCTTTGCAAATCAATTAAAATTGTAATTAATTGCGGTTTGAGGTAGCGAAGCTGTCAGAGTGCAATATATTGTTTTCGCTCGCGGTTCACTGTTGGTAATTAAACCTCTTGCTATTGCTGAAATTACGAATAAGTTGTGTTTTATTATCATGTTCAAGAAGTAAGCCCATAAAATGAATAAATACTGCCGAAATAAGCTTCAAAATATATAAGCTACATTAATACAAGCTACAAAATATGTACCATTTACTGAAAGCTGTCCGCTTGTTGATTAATATTTTGCATTTATTCCTTTGTCAATGACCCCGAAACATATCATTTGTTTAGTTGCGCATGACTGTTAACATTTGCATTTGCATGCCATCGGTATCACTCCCAAGTCTTCGCCAAATTAAAATATAAAAGCTACTTCTCTAAAGTTCATAAACAATATTCATAGATACGTTACTAAACAAATTTAAGGGAACATTGATAAAGAAATAAATGCACGATTTATACAACAAGCGAACCACTTTCTTGTAAATGAAAGTATGTTATCCAGATTTTAGCTTCTTTTTGCATCCAAATTTATAAGTTTTAGTTTTTAGGAGCTAATGTTATGAACATGATATACTAAAACATAAACAAATTCATACATTTAAGCACATCATTCACTTGTCTCCACATAGAGAGAGTAGAAGTGATGAATGCCATCATTTAATTTAACTAAAGAAGTTTAGACTAATCTCCCAGTAGCTCACGCGACGTTCATGCTCAAACCATTTGAGTTCTTGTAAAATATACAACCTGATAAAAATATTACAATGCATGAGAAATAAATAATGTTAAAATCAGCTGCCGTGCAATTTAAATCTATTATTGTGAATTTATTACTTATCTGGGCATAATTGTTTTGCATCGTGAACTAAAACATAATAAAATATTCTTCTTTTAAAAGTTCTTTCACCTCTTTTTGTGATAATTTTATTCGCTTTGTCGACATGCTTCGAATCAAGTGCTCATTATTCATTCTTCAAGGAATAGTGAAGTGACTGAGAAAGTACAATCAGATTTAGCCCATTGCTTTTGATATTTTCTTCTGCATTGACATAACACGGCCGACTTGACCGATTCACTTAAATAACAATGTGCACTTGACCGATTCACTTAGTAACAACTATGAACATTATTGATGCACTCACTTTCTTACAATGCACTTACATCTGATACTAATCTAACTCACATTAAAACAAATCACCTGTTGATGCATTACCATTTTAATAAAACACTAAAACTGGTGCAGTAACATTTTATTAATGCACTTACTGATGCAGTCACATTACAACAATGCAATTAGAGATGTATTCACATTTCTTCATTGTACAACTGCACTCACATTCTAACAATGCACTTATATTTGCTCTCACATTTAAACAATGCACTTTCTGATGCATTCGCATTAAAACAATGCAATCACAGATGCAATTCACATTGCTTCACTAACTTGACTGTACGATGCACTACTAAAATATTATCAACGAACTCGTTATGCAAAGCTGTTAGAAAGTATTCTGTTAGTGATTGTTTTATCATGCTGTTGGATGGTTTTGTTGTTTTTAGAAATATCAAATAATTGTGATCGATGAGGATGAAGCACAAGTATGAGAAATTATAAATGCGTCCTGATAACTAAGTTATTCCAACCCACGCTCCCTGGTGCTCGATACCGCTCGGACCTGCGCAGTCAGCCGTGTGACCCACCGGCCTGGCCTATCACACTTCAATATTACAGTATTGGTAATGATGGTCTCTGCATACCTATCACCACAAAGATGTTCAATCTACGTGGGCGGCGGGGAGAGTCAAGCCGATACCTTGAATAACAAACCTCTCGCTTTGATCTCCGTAAGACTTGCGTTATCTCTTCTCCGAGCAAGACCGGCATTGATTCCCCGAGCACGCCCCTCCGAAGTTCCCATGACTCTAATCAGGAGGAGCCCCCAAGTTTCCCTCACAGTCACGGGGAAAGACGATGCCTACGAGGGAACTATTGTAAATCACCTGGACTATGTTCATGGTCGATAATGTTTCAAGACTGAAGAAGGAAATTTACAATTTTGGCAACTTCTACTTGCACTTTATCAAAATCGCGACTTTGAATGTGGAAGTGTTTCAAATCCCCAGAGAAGGCACCATTAAAATCAAGATAAAGGTTTCACTGAAAGTGACTGCAATTTGCATGCATTTGCGCAGCCCACCTACGCACATGGTGAGGATGTAACGTTATATCCCTGGCATAAGGATAGGACTAGACGCTAATAAACATATTTTCGGGTTCAGGCTAGATCCCCATTTCAATATTTGTGGGTTTGGGTTTGATTTTATCTCAGGGTGTTCGAGTACCCGAAATTTCGAGTCGAGTATCTGGTACTCGAAATCGAGTATAAAAAAATATTGTGATTTTGGTGGAGGTGCCGGGTCTCGCGCGAGTGTGGAAACGTGAAAATCCTTGTCTATTTTTGGCGCTACTTTACCAACCCTGATTAGCCATAATAGTAACATCACTCTTTTGATGCAAATTTGTATTCTGTTTTGATAATTTTTGGCACAAATAATAAAAATATGTCACTATAATGTTTGTATCAACATTTTCATGTAATATCACGTACTGAATTAAATGTCATAGTCTAGTTCTAACAACATTTGTGCTTGGATCATTGAATGGTTAGAGAGATAACATTTAAAAATCAATTCGACGTTATACTCTGTCTTCTCTTTTGGAGAATACATATAGGCCTAGACCAACATCAATAAACAAAATTAATACTATTGTACTTGTATATATTATAAATATAGGTAAAGAGAAAGAGTTATAATGAAATTTAAAAAAAAGTATTCGGTCTCGACTCGAACTCAAAATTCAGGACTCGCACACCCCTAATTTCATCGTATGTTCATGTTTTTAGGTTTTGGGGTTCGGGTTCGACTCCCTGATAAATAAGGCCATCACTCCTGAGGAAATACAATACACTTAGGTTGGGTGGAGTATCTTTATGGTTGTTCATCGAGTGTTGTTATCTATAACTGTATGTGCAAGCGATTCTCAAACGATGTCGGTAGCACTCACATGCATTACAAAAATGACATTACACACATTATCATTACATTACACAATACATGAATTACAATATGGCATTACATCACATAACATGATTTTTTAAAAAATGACACTAAGAAAAATTGCAAATAATAAATGCAATTAAATAGGCACAAAATTAAAAGATAATCTATAGCAGTTTCTTATAAGAATATATAACACCATTAGTAAGTATTTACTATTAGTAAGTATTTATTTACTATAAGTAAATAACAATTTAGTAGTTTATAGTATTGAGTGATATAATGTCTGGAAATATGCCATGATATGATATAAGCATGGATTTTATAATATATTAATGGTAAATTGTAATGGTATACTTGGTCCAATGAAAGAATGCAGATGCTTGGTAGTGGTGGGGGGTTGAATGAATGGGCGGTAAATGGAATGTCGCCTTTGTGTATGAAAGAGAAATATCTTTTACCAACGCAAGCAAAATTTATCTGTGCTAGATCACAGAGTTCCTCCATGTGCAAGATCCACGCTGAGCTAGCGTGAATAGAGTTTACAAAGTTGTTATGTTGGGAAAACAATTTTCGAGCCATCTGCATTCTTTCGTTGGGACCATTATAAGTTGATCTCAAGAATGTATGAATATAAATTTAATATCTTGGAGAACGTGGGTTAAATTTAATTTTAAGAAACATAACGAATATGTTTTTAGTAAGGTTGCATCAGCAATTTGAACTATATGAAGGATGAAGAGGGTACGTCAACCGTTCGGTCATAATGCGCCACTCTAGCCCAGGGGATGTGGGTGCATGGGGAGGACAAACCCGTGCTGGACAGAACCATGTTATGTATTGTCCTTTTGTAAATCAGTCTTTTGCTAAATAGGATAAACTTTAAATAAAATAAAGGAAACTAATAAATAAGCCACAAAACAAAAAAACAAACACTTTACTCCCTGTTCCAACTGAAACATTTCCTCCAATAAATGTAATTAGCATGTATACACCAATTAGTATGGAGGGATTGGCATTTTGTCAATGTAACATTTAAAAGTTCTTGTTAATGCGAACTCATAACCACACATACCACATGCATCGTGGTAAGGGCGACATTATCTGTGGAGGGGATGATCCAGGGTGAGTACCACATGTACTAAACAATGATACTAAACTTTGCTTCTGGTGACAAATCCATACTCGAGCAGGCTTATATTGGATGCGACAAACGCCAAGTAGAAATAGCCAACATCGATTCCAATGTAATTAAACTCAGATAATGAAGCTCTTCATCCCAGTTTACAAGCCAGCAGCTACTGGAACTTTACTGCGTTGATTTGGTCATGCGGGTGAAAAGCTTGCGACTCTGTACAACAGAGCTCCCTCCATAAGACACAGCTACTTCGCGCCGTGCTTATGAGGTGGTTAGCGCAATGTCCGGCATTGCTTTATTATTGGCAAGATTTGAGCTTGCTTTTAGCGTAAATGTATACATAATTTATACATAACAACAATCTAATAAAATATCAGATACTTTGTATATATTCTAAACATTAAAAATTATAAATGTGTGGCTATAAGTGTAATGTATTTATTTAATTATTTATTTGTTCACTCAAATACAGCATTGCTGCCATTTTACATTGAGATACTAGGATAATAAATTTAAAATCATATTATAAAAACTTCACAAGAAACAAGTCAATTTCATTACCGATACATCAAGATCAACTTTTGTGTTACTTAATACTCGAAATTAGAGGATCGTATTTCGCCACATCAAACATCAACAGAAAAAGTTTCTGTGGTTCCATGTCCTACCAAAAATGGCCACTGAGTCTTAGAAATTCAATATTTATTCTGTAAGTATAAGTCAATTTTTTAAGATGGGTAATGTCTCACCAACCAAGGCTTCGTAACTTGCCTGCACATATTTAAAAGGTAGATTTACATTAATTTAAAATATAGTTTGATTTAACTGTCATGTTATTGAAAACTTTGGTATAAATTTAACTTCCCGTTTGCCTTCAAGATTAAGATGCTCTAGTCCAAAAAGATTGGATATTATGTTCCTTGAAAAGTCTAGAGAGAAATCATCGTCCATTTGGTCGTTTAGAGAACATGTAGTGTAGTACTAATGGAGCTACACCATGCAGATACACGGTAATTCACGTACTCCGCATCGTTGTGGCCGATGATGCCACAGCGTCGCCAGCAGAGGCCCGCATCAGAACTTGTTGAAATTGCGGATTTTCTTATCGGAATCAAATTTCCAATTTAATTACTTTGCAATGTATCAAAATTTGTTGCCAATGATAATTCCGGTAAATATAACAATATTTGTTAGTTCAATTAATTGTCTGAGGGGAGGGGCAACAAAGCATTATAAGTGTATGGAAATCGTGAGGTAGAATGGTAATAGGTAAATTGCGAGACCCTTAGGAATTAATGCTAGGACAATTTCACTATGATGTCTGTTCTCGGATTATAACGACAATCCTTTGTATACACTTTTTCATACCTCTTAGCTTGTCGAGAATCGCAAAAGCAAATGCAAATACAAATCAATTTCTTCAATATCAATAACAGGTGCAAGTGTAATAAAATACTTTCGTCTACGATATGAGAAAATGGAAAATACCTCCGTAAGGGATAATATACAAGCGTGTCAATAGTTTGTATTCACCTCCGGAGTGTTGACTGATACATCACTTCTCACTTCTATTAATTGATGAACACAAAGTGCTGCGAAACCAACAACGTCCGTTTACTTATATCTTATGACTCAGGCTGTACTTCCCCATTGTTTACTATCTCCGTTTGCCCTTCGATCACTTGGAAGCTCTATCGTTTGTCCTATCGGGTTATGGTTTGCACCAAAATGTAAAGAATGTTAGAATTGCAGAGCACATTTTCCAATATTTGTTCACTTTTGTTATTAACTAACCGTACATGTGCCACCAAATAGGTAATTTGTGGTTATTCACAAGCTTGCATAGGGGAAAAATATTTTAAATGTTAAAATGTGCTCTGATAGCGACATGTGCTCATCCCTTATTAACATCGTAAAAAAAAAAAAAATTGTTGGGTGAAAATTGGCGGTCGAAAAGTGGTCCAGACTGTATGTGATATTAGCTGGATTCGCCGATCAAGCGAATTTTTAAAAGGTCATATAACATTGTAAGAAAAGTTGGCCCAAGCTCGAACAACTTACATACACCCTCTCTATTTTATTTATGCTGATTAAAGATGTCTGGTAGGAAGAGGTCGTCACAACCCCTTTCTTGATATTATATATTTAGCAGTCCGCGGTGGCACATACGATTGGGGCGCTGGTCCGAAGCGTATGGCTCTACGAGGACGTGGGTTCGAATCCCGCAAATAAGGCATGGGTCTTTTGTAATCGTCCTTCATCGTCATCTCCACCATTATATTTGTCTCGAAAAGCCTTAGTGCATTATAAAGACGTTAAGATCATCGTCATATTGATTATTATTCGTTTCTTTTTCAAGCATGTTAATTGACTTTTTCTATCTACATAATACATACGCATAACAAATTAAAAGACAGCCAAGCCTCGTCGAATGTATTGGGAATGGGATATATAAAAACGGTCAATGCTAATGTTGTGCCCTTCTTACATGTTCACTTTAAACACATGAAATCATTTCGTTTGCGACTGCATCCTTGCCAATCTGGGCAAAATTGAATTTGAAAAGTTTGGCAAAACCAAATAAATTAATACCGAACAACATTACAATTATTGAATTGTATATAATGCCTGGATTTCTTACTGAATAATCACATATTCTTCTTTACACAATTTTTTAACTTAATTTTTACGTCTGTTCACGATTTTACACATTTTGTGAGACTATATTCGCTGTTCTTTGCTGAAATCTAATATTTTCCATCCAAATGTCTTTCGTTTCAGACTTAGATGTAAACCATCTTCACTACCTTCCGTAAATTTTCCTCGGTGTTAAATCGTCAGCTTACCATGCATTCTACCGCCATCTCGCTGGTGAAAATGCCAACCACGTATTTTGTAAAACGTGTAAAAAGATTTATTGGTGGAATTTGATAAGGCAAATGCAATGTAATACGTAGAGCTCTTGAACACTGCTACAGTGTAGAAGGCGACAGCTTCAGCAACGCTTCATTGGATTGCGGAGCTGATCTCCTTCCCACTCTAAGCTCAGCCCTTACAAGGAGGGTGATCACGACTCCAGCATATACGACACAATACATTTCAACAGTTCGTACAGGTTTTAAATAACAACACTTGAATCACAGTAGAAACTCTCTGCAGTAATCTAAGCGCAGAAACATAACATGTTGAAATGGAAAGTTGTAATGTTTTTTCTCATAGTAACTCCTTGGTGAATGAATTTATAATGAATTGAAGAACATGTCAGAAATATAATTCATATAAATTCACCCTTTTTAGAAAACTTTTTACATTGGCTTTATACACTTGTAGTAATGGTGTGTATGTGTATGTGTTGTTCTTTTTTACTATTTTTGTGTTATTTCTTATGTTTGTTAATTTTATTTACTTATTAATAAACTACAAAACAAATTTAAATTACAATCCAGATTATGAGAAAATCCAACCCCATGTCTGGGAATAGGATTTAGTAATGTCTGAGTTGTATTCTTTATACAAATTCCCAACATTATTGGGAGTGATTATCGTCAAATTAAAGTTTGTATTAATAGCTGATTAAATTAACTCGCACAATATTGATTAAAATTAGATAAGTTTTTAAGTGTTTGATTATCGTGCGGTTTTCAAGCTCCTGCGTTTAACAAAGTCGGGTTCTTAGGAATAAGAGTGTTTTGAATTGTTTAGTCTTAAGAGTGGAGTCTTAAGTCTTTTAAGATTAAATAATATTCATGGCTTTTAATTTAATCCATGGACTTAAAACTCAAAGCAGAACTATCTCAAGCGAATGAATTCATTTTCCGTCTTGAATATTATTAAACCGTAGTTAAACCAAATAACATAGACCGTTATGGTGAGTAATAACTTAGATCGCAGTAAGTTACTAAGACTTAATTTATTAATGACAATGTTAATATTAAAATGTGTACGTATGCAAGGATCTAAAATTTACTTTTAGCAACTTCAACAAAGTCCAGCGTGCGTGCAGTGTGGTGAACCAAGCTCGCAGTCTGAACGGTGTTTCATTTTGCATTTTACATCCTGAACAGATTTTTTGTTGATAGTCCCGAGTTAAAACTATCAATGATTTCAATTCCAAGTTTTCAAATTTGTTCTAAGGTTGTAAACGTTATGTGGATTATTATGACTGTAATTGTATTTTTCTTGCAATTGGAATCAAACAGAGTTGTTTAAAAAAAACTCATCAAATATTCTGCTATTTGTGAAATTGGGAGGAAAAGACAGTCAACGAAACGTGTAACTTAATTCCGAATGGAAATAGAAATATGAACGTGCATTCCAAATTACAATTGACCTTTTCAGTGAATGAGATATTAGATCGAGAACGCTTAATAAGAACACATTATCCCCAGTGAAAATATTCAATTTCACGTCGCCGTTATATTCGGTTAAGCCACGCAATCAATCTCTTATATTCATCCCTCTATTTGAGGGGATGCACCTCGCTCGATTCTCAACTCCTGGAGAGCTCCACAAATAACGGGAAGAGCTCACAAGTAATTACTGGGTGACATTTACCGACTGCCTCCCGACAAAGCTTCCGATAAAACGAGGGTGTGCCATTTTATTAGATCAATACCTAACCCTGTGACCTCGTTCAAGGATGTTCCATTATGGAATTCCAAGTGAGTAAATATCTGATTAGCATTTCCATTTTGAACACGTTCTCCGCATTACTGCTCGCCGAGCGCGGGCCGCGATGGTTGTTTTGACAGGTACTGTAGCCCCATGGCTAGGGTTGACGGTGCGAGCCTAGATTACATTCACTGTGCTCAGCGTACAGGGAACCCCTATTTACACTGCCACAGCTATAATGTGACGCACAAGTATACAGGGGGTCGCACGAAGCGCGATGGTTTTGTATTTGATTCCCATATATTAGATACACATTTATATTTTTATAGTATTTATGAGTCGAAAAATAAAGGTTGACTTCAGGAACTCTGAAAACAATGGAGGCGGGAGTATCTTCCTTAGTTCTTTGACCTGGGATGCCATTCAAGTACATAGCGCTACGTGAGCGCTACCCCAACGTACTTCATAGACCAGTGCTTCCCAAACTTTTTACAACCACGAACCATTTTTTAGAACACCAAACTTTTGCGACCCATCTATTATTTATATATAGGAGGGGGGGGGGGGCTACTTTTCAAGTAAAGTAAATGCTCTAGACCATTCATTTGTTTGTATCTATGTTATACATGCACGGTAACTTTTAACTGTAAATGAAGGTAAACTCAAGATGAATATTGACAATAACTTAAGATATGATATTCATCTCTAATGAAAACACCACATTATTAAAAATACGAAACGGGATTATAAAAAGGAATCGAGCAGGTAATGAAGAGAGAAACTAGCATAGGTCACCGTGGTGTAGGTTTAGGAAGTCAAAACTTGAAATTTATAACGTTCAGATAAAAACTATTTGAATATAATAATTAACAGTTGATAAACAATACAGAAACTCAATTTATACTTAAAGTTACAGGGAATCACGTTTATTTTCCACTACTTTTAAAGTCAGACTAATTCGTCTGGTAAAATATCTTTTGTGACGAGTCAGTGTTGAGGCGCACTTCGTTAGAATAATATGAAGAAAGTATTACATTGCGATTGTGCTTCAGTAAATCAATGCAATACCCATAACTAGAGGTGCGTGTATTTCGCTACTGACGATAAAACCGAAATATGTGTAAACTACACGTGTAAATGGGAATTATTGTTAAGTTACGGTGTAATTTTCAATATTGTGTAGGCCTACTGTTCAATCAACAAAAGGTGTTATAAAATGACTATCAGAAAAAAATATGAATTTAGTCTTAGTAACTAAAACTATGTTTAAAAGTACATTTAAACTTGTTTGATATGTGGCTAGTATAATACGACAGTCGCAAACGAATAATTACACGCATATGAATTGGTAAATTTAGATAAAACCGCTGAAATAGAGCTTTAAACCAATAACACAAAAATCTCCAATTTGAAAAACAAAATTCACTACAAAATAAAACCACTTTCACGGACCTCTACCCATAACATACATCGCAGAAGATGGTCGAGACGCGATTCCGTTGAAACCTGTCATGTTTCTTCAAGAGCTACAAAACTGATCGGAAGAGTTTTATGAGAAGATTATACTTCTGTAAACGACTCAGGAACAATCTTCGAGAACGTTTTCGTCGATAATATCTGGGGATGTTGAGGCAGAAGACAAGAACGTATTCAACCGATCATGCAATATCTGGGGATGTTGAGGCAGAAGACAAGAACGTAATCAACCGATCATGCAATATCTGGGGATGTTGAGGCAGAAGACAAGAACGTAATCAACCGATCATGCAATATCTGGGGATGTTGAGGCAGAAGACAAGAACGTAATCAACCGATCATGCAATATCTGGGGATGTTGAGGCAGAAGACAAGAACGTAATCAACCGATCATGCAATATCTGGGGATGTTGAGGCAGAAGACAAGAACGAAATCAACCGATCATGCAATCTCTGTTGGTCGCGATGGGCGTTGCAAGGTTGCTTGTTTAAAACAGCAACAAGTAAACGGGTTCGTCCGATTCAAGGTTAATAGCTCTTGGAAACTTAAAAATCAAAACAATCTAGTAAAATTAGAAATATATTGTATTGTTATTTGTGTCTAGGACACAAAGGTGGGAGTATGTTGCAAGTCGGTGAACCTTATACTGTGGCAGGTGATACCTGTTTCAGTTGATACACCTTGGATGTTATAAATGTTTTGTTATTTTGGTTGTCAGTAGTTGGAGTCTTGCTTGAGAAATAAACTGACATTGATATTAAAAAGAGTTTACGTTTGGGTTATCGACTGTTTGCAGATTATATTCAGGGTATTTAAAAATCCTACGATCGAAGATGATCTTATTAAAAAAATACACAACAGACAGTGGATCTACGTTGTCCAAATATTAAAGTAAAATTTATTATATTTTTATTCTCCCCCTGTTTAAAAAATATATGCTTAATGATTAAAATTCAAGAGCAGAGAGCATATTTACATTTCGGGACATAACTAGTATAATTATTATTCACGTTAAAGTTCGTTCCATTCAATCTCGTTTAGTACAATTTTGTTTCGACTAAAGTAAAGAGTTATCACTACTTAAAAACACGAAATTTGCTGTCATTATTGTTGCATATCTCAAGTATCAGCGTCCCAACTTATTATCTCCTCCGCTAAAATCTGATACAAAAATTAAAGTTATGAAATTCTAATAATACTATCACATGTTTGAGTTTGCCATTAAACAAACCAATGCAGTTTACCTTTGAAAGGAACAAAGCTTATTCCATTGTAATCCATGACATTTATTTCTAGTGCTGTCCCTCTCTCGTTATGGCCACGACCTCTGCATGCACCGTGATAAGCCCTTGTAATCTCGGGCCTGGATATCGGATGGAAGGGGATTTTATTGGCATTTTAGCGAGGCTCTGAGCTTCGCCTGCCTTCATTGTATACCTTGCACGTGTTTAAATTCTCACGCATATTTAAAACTGCTGCTCCCTTTTGGATTAGTTGTATGTGAATATTGCACACTTTGGATGAGTTGTATGGGAATATTACAGTCTTTGTGTGAGCTGTGTGAATAGTGCAGAGGTATAAATACTGCTCCCTTTGGGCGAGTTGTGTGTGAATACTGCACTCTTTGGATAAGTTGTATGCAAATACAGCACTCTGGATTAATTGTATTTGCATACTGCACTCTTTGGATGAGTTGTATATGAATACATGCACTCTTTGGATAAGTTGTATGTTCATACTGCACTCTTTGGATGAGTTGTATGTCAGTACTAAGTTCTTTGGATGAGTCAAATGTTAATACTCACTCATTTGGATGAGTTGTTAAACACTTGGAATTCATACTGCACTCTTTGGATGAGTTGGTACTAAATACATGCACCTTGATAAGTTTTCATGTTTATACTAGCCTAGTCCTTTTGGATGGGGTTTGTATTGATGAGTGCATCGAATTTTCTGCTTGGAAATCTTACTAGTTGAAATTTTTTAATTTTAATTTTAATAACTGCACTCTTTGATGAGGTTTATATAGAAATACATGCACTCATTTGAAAGTTTATGTTCATAACTGCACTCTTGTGGTGTTATGAAGAATTGTTAAATAGTCAAACTGTAATTTTGATTTTTAGATAAATTTTTGATGAGTCAAATGTTAATACTTCACTCTTAATGATTGGATTGGGTCCGCTTAGCTTAAACAACTCTCGGACATTCCCTTCACAATACCCGATAACACCCTCATAGTCTAGTTAGTCACGCTGAAGAAAACTGATGTGTACCCTACAATTACATCGAGCAACCATATGAAAAATTGTGTTATCACTAGTATTAATAAATACTATAGGGTACAGATAATGTGTTTGTGACACAAGTACAATTTTGTATATATATTCAAAATTCAAAATGTCTCATTCTCATAAAATATTTGATTGTTGATGAAATAGTGAAACACAAGAAGTTCTTAACACATGCGTTAGTTATTTACGAACGTTGCAACCAAGGCTACCTAACACATGATTGCGAGGCAGAAAGAGAGTTTAACCCTAAAGTTTATCCAAATCCCCGAGCTGGGTTTTGTGTACTTGTGTGACTCGTCGAGTGGAAACGAACAGCGGTCGACTTGATTCGTTTTACTTTCTAAACCTTTTTGCGACATTTCTTTTAAAGTTTTTCTTTTTACAAGTTCGACGTGACGCAACTTTAGTTTAGTGGCTGAGTCAACAAGGTCGTAATAGGAGGAGGGTCTCGGAAAACAGAATGGGGACGATGTCTGAAGATACGAAAAGCGTATCAATTAGTTTGCAAACAAGTCGTCCGCGGCATAGAATATAAAAACAAAGAATATTTTTAGCGATTTGTTTTATCAGTACACAGCTGAACGCTCAAATTTGAGAATTCCATTATTTCCAGATTCATTATTTTATAATTTGGAAATAACGTACTCTTTACCGCTGTATAGACAGAGACGGGGCCACTATTTTTATTTTACGTCACTTTGTAACTGCTATTGCTCTATTTCTATTTCTCATCTAACTTTAGCTATGCAACACTTTAGTAAGGGGGAGAACGTGGAGAAACTATAGGATCGTTAAACTTACCTACATCTTGGTACTTGTGGCTTGTCGCTGGCTATTGCAGTTTCCTCATTGCAACCCTAATTAATTGTGACACGTTATCACTATATAGGAAAACCGTTCCTTGTGAGTTACTATAGAAGGTTGGTGAGATTATTGGAAGCACCCACGCCATTTTCATTATTGCAATGCAGCGTGGAAGGTTCGGTAAGCATTGTAGCCGCAAACAGCCTCTTAGAATTATACAGATATGACGTAATAGTTTTTAAATGGTAAAAGCAAAATTATTATTCCAAAATGAAAATTTGTTAGTGACTACTGCAAGCATATACACAAAAGCTGACAGCATGTCACGAGTTCAATGCCAAGAGGCAAGAACCTCTCATCGTTTTTACGCTCAAACGAAAATAATCCGGAGACTCTAGACCTGATAATACCGTAATCTATAATATTATGCAAAAGCGCGCGAAAACCGTTTGCGAAGCTTCCTAGTATAAAATCTTTGTTGATAGAATGATAGGCATATACTGACGCTGTCTGCGGGTGGAATCGTGTCCAGCTTGCTTGTTTGGCCCGATGTTTCCCATTTAAAAATTTATCTCTTTGGTCATTGTCCCCAATATCCCCACTGAAAATCAGTTATGTGACTGAGTGGGTAGAATCAAAATACGAATGTATGTATTTATTCGAAGTTGCACAAGCTTGATAATGGCGCGTACACCGAGGTGCTGGCTCATTAGCGTGACGTGAGTTGAATGGAGGAAGTGTCAAACTCTACGGGAAACTTGCTCGACTCAGCGTGCGTGCCGTCTGTCTTCTCATACAGCATGAGACAAACAGATTTACAATCGATTTTACTACTTTTGTTTTGCTAATGTCTTTAAGACGGCGTAGACAGAGACCATACAAGGCACTTTCTAGGGTCACCGTGATGGAGAGACTATAGTTTGTTCTTGGAATTGTTTCAGCTGATAAATGGCTCATATCGAATTAGCGGGAGTTTTAAATTCGTTTCTTTACTTACATACACTATTGAACAGTCATATTTGGATGAGCGTAGCGAGCGTTAGCGAGCGAAGCGAAGATTCCATTTCACTACACTGGGCAAAAAAAATCTTCGCGCTGTTTTTTTTTTTTTTTTTTTTTCTTTTTTTTTCTGTTTGTATTAGTGTGTGTTTGTTAACACGATTCCGGCTAAATCCGATACTCCAATTGCGATGAAATTTTATGGAGACCTTCGAAATCTACTGAACTTAGAACTGCCGCGTTTTTGAGCGCAATCGGAAAATTATATCTAAATGAAAATCGCCATTTACGAATTTTTCGATTTTAAAATATTCTTAGACTTAATGAACACCTACATGCTTATTCGATCGTAATGGTTTTTTCACAGAACCTTAATTTATGAATTAAGATAATTTGTTGTGAAATTTGACGCCAATCGAAATTTATTTCTCATGAAAATCGAAATTTTACAGGTTTTTCTTTTTTTTAAACAAGTCTTTGACTTATAACACCTACATGCTTTATCCCATTGTAATGAATTTTTCACAGAACCTTAATTTTATGAATTAATATATTTTGAAAATTTGAGCGCAATCGAATAATTATTTCTTATGAAAATCGCAATTTTACGATTTTTTTCTTTTTTTAAAATAAAAAAATTAAAAAATAATGTTAATTTGTATTTTTTAATTAATTTAAAAAAATTATTCGACTTTGTAATAATTTTGTCACAGAACAACAGAAAATCCTCATAACACAATCATGGCAGCTCAATGCACCAATTACGCTCATCCAACAACGCGGCGGGACTTAAGCGTTTTCCTAGTTTAATCAATTTAGCGTAACTGTGGTACATAGCATATAATAAATAAACATATTATAATTATTCTCAGGTTGATCAAAATTGGTTAATTGTTGATTCTGGCTTCGCCCGTGGGTGGAGTCTTGTCCAACTTATTTTGTTGGTTATTTAAAATACCGGTCTCTAGTTGGCCTTAGTTAGCTAACGTAGCTATGGCGTCGTCGCCTATAGGGTTGGCTTGGTCAGCTTTAAAAGTTCCTCACTGAAAATCAGTTATGTGACTGGGTGCATGAGTGGGTATAGACTCGTAAATACGAATGTATTTATTCAATAAACAACATTGAATTTACTAATCTGCATCAATGCAGCATATGCATGAACATCTAAAACCAACAATCTACACACATGTAAAGTTAATATGAGTAAAAAGGCGCGTATTGAAGTAAATTCTCGTGTTAATGTGTAGATGGAGGTAGTGTTTGCTGTGCGTGTACAAAAATGATAGTTTTGATGTTCTAATACCATCACGATTTAATTACATACACAGTAAATAATTAATTAGCTTTTGTTGTAGAAAATGATAAAGTCCAGTGGTCTTTTCTTTTCGTCACAATACAAGTAGTATCCATGGCAATTGTGTTAACAGAGTTTTGTTTTGTAAAAATTATTCCTTTCTCTCTTTCTAATATTAATTGTGCTGAATTATTTATGTTGATATTTTATTCCTCGACAAGAATCATTGTCTGTTTAAATTAATAAATTAATAATTAGAAAAATAACTTTAAGATTTCTGGTATAGTCGTGGTTATAGGAGCACATACTAAATTGTGAACCCGGAAGGGTTTAGATCATTACTTTACTCAAACCCGCGTTA
Source organism: Sweltsa coloradensis (assembly GCA_024449915.1). Classification (NCBI taxonomy): domain Eukaryota; kingdom Metazoa; phylum Arthropoda; class Insecta; order Plecoptera; family Chloroperlidae; genus Sweltsa; species Sweltsa coloradensis. Next base: position 118,769 of record JAMZAV010000911.1, on the reverse strand, counting down.
TATCCCCCATGTGTATAAAACGTGCACTGCAATTGAGTGTTCGTGTTGACGGGTGCACATCGAGTGAGGCGTCGTGTGCAACGTTGCAAGTGCAAGCCGTCGAGTGGGTGCAAGCCGAGTAGTGTGGTGTGGCCTGGCTGGCTGGCTAACTAGGTCGCGCGTAGTAAGCAGATCTCACCGAGTCTGAGCGAATCGATTGCCCGTCGTAGTGAAATGTGCCGACGCCGACGCCGACGCCGCTATCGGCTGCCGGCCATACTTCGGGTGCGCGCGACGCAAGACTTGACGTGTCCGAACAGTCGATAAAAGAATAACACATTGTTATCGATCGGGAATAATGTTTCACAGAAAGAATGCCTAATGGAGTATATCGAAAGCCTTCATGCTATTGCTGGATGACTGGGAGTTTTCTGGGGTTTCATTCACAAAATTATGTTAGCGCAGTTAACCCTTTATATCCGCAACGATGCACTGAGAAACTCCGCTTTTCTCTACCTAGGTAACATAACGACGTTTCACAGTTGGTTTCAACTGTTTTATAGAGAAATACAGAGAGACTTTTTTAGAGAAAACAGTTGTGCTTCCGTCCATATAGTTATAGGTTACGTATAAAAGAGCAAGTATTCGAAATTGTAGGTGATGGATTACGGTGAAGGATTATTAAATGTGAAAAGTAAAAACATGAGTCTAAACCTTTTGGACTTGCACTCCAACCGTATGACTAACTGTGGACCGATTTGACATTTTACTACGGCCTTGGAATATAAATATAAATTGGTGATCAACTAAACAATGTGAGATCACATTCTTCTTACGACTACTTCACGTTTCACTACAATTAGTAGAAGTTTAATGTAGTTTGCCTGTCCCATGACGTCACATGTCGGCCGGTGTAGGGTTAGAGGCATGCCCATACCCGATTTAACATTAGTTTGAAATGTTGGACCTAGTAAGGCAACCATAACGTAAATTTTATTTATATCGTATAATTTTTCGTTTTAAATATCGAAAATCAAAGAAAAACACCGAATTACTGCTTTAGTAATTTTCATTCTAATACACGAATTAGAACTTTCGAAGAACAAAAAACGTTATGTAATAGTTCGCTATTATAGATAAAACGCTAGTGAGATACCTGTAATTAGAAGATATATATCGTCGTCGGATATTGTGACGCTCACTGGAATGATCGCTAAAATGTTGGCTAATATTTTAGCTCAAACAGATATAACATGAAGGTCTATCTATCTATGTTAATAAGTTCGTGAAAATCATTGTGCAAAACACTGGTTTTGGTTTTAATCAACAGTAGACTTCTATAACAGACACAAATCAGACAGATAAAACTGCAATTTGTTTCGAACGGAGACCTAGCTCACTCTATTTGCTCGTAGTTCATGGTCCCAATTGACCGATGTAACTGAATTATGTTTAGTTGGTTGGTAGTGTTTTCCCTGGGCCCTTCCTCGTTTATTGTTTATACACAGGATGTAGTCGGATGGTGCTGCCTGCTACCAAATGAAGCGAATCGCGGCACGAAATAATAGCACGTTTATCACGTTATTTATGATAATGGAAATCTCGACAGGGCGGAACAACAAACAGTCTACTACTACTCGCACAATACACCTATGATGAACAATGCAATCTACTGGCGTGCTATAGTTTGCAACATGTCGATTCAATGCCTCTGTGGACTATAATCGTAAATATTAGTAATTTATCTAATTATGTAGAATGTAGACCATTGATCAGTGTTGAGAATGTGCTGCAATAACATCCTCATTCTGTTCTATGTTTAACTTATTCTTTGAATAATGTGATTGTACACATTACAGCGTTGTAATATTTCTTGATTCAAATTTTGAATGTGACGCACATTTTTTATGGACCAAGTTTGAATTTAACCTCAATAAAACACAATTGCAACAGAAATTTAAAAATCGATTAGTTTTTTTACACAAACCGTTATTGTTTTCCATGTTCAGAGGTGCCACTAAGCGCATAATGTTTCTTTCAATTTTACTGTTAGTAAACTTTACACGTGAATTCCAAAGTAGGGAGTTAAACTTACGTGTATTACACAACGATACACGTTTGATTTATTTTTTAATTCTCCTTGTTGGAGGTGCAGGGTTTATAATATTTTCAACTTTCGGTGGGGCTAATCTCGCCCTCCTGTCCCCCTGAATCACCAAAAGTATTCCGTACCATCCTTCCTGGAAGGCTGTATTTTTTTAAAAAACTATGTTAATCAGCGATCATGATTGTTTGGTTGAGATGTGTCATAGGGTATGCACAGGCGAACGCACGGATACAGAAGGATAAACATTTGATGCATAGAGGATAGGTTCTCGGTTACTACTCACTAATATGCAAAACTGTACGATTGTTTTGTAATTAGTTGCCTTGAATATTGAGGCTTGTTGACTGTTGCCACACCAACATCGACTGGGAGTTTGTCGTCTCCCTTGCAAGGAAGACCTGTTCCCGCGGGATAATGTTAGACCGAAGCCGCGGTCGGTTTCATTGTCTGAAGATTAACGTTCTACGGAAGGAGTGGTACGATGTCACGGGAATGTAATAACACCAATGTTAGACAGAATCATTTACGTCATGAAACCCAGTATTACGTTTGAACTTCCGGTTAAAATACAGTTCATCATATGACGCGAAGAAATCGTGAAAGCAAAATGGCTACTTATTCCAAGATGAAAGATCTTCTCTGCCGTCAGGTTTACAGTCAATGGGGCTTCACTTGTTCCCTCAGCCATGACGTTTTATCTTGCAGAACGTGCAATTTACTAGAGGCATTTGGAACCGAGAACGAACTACGTTTCTAACCAAATAAAGCGAGGTCGGGAACGAGACTATGTTCTCGCATGCCGAATACGATAAACTTCCGAGTTGATGGTTGCAAAAGGAGAACGTTTTCCTTCTCGCTCGGTATCGTTGTATGGTCTTATGATTCTCTTTTTAAAAAATACGACCAAGAAAATGTAAATTTATGCCATTGAAACTTGTATGTTTCTCTTTTTTAAATAAGAGGAATGGAATTTAAAGTTTATGAGATTTAAACGTACCACTGTATTGGATTGGAACTTTATTCCATTGTTTGTCTTTTATTACGTTTCCAGAGAAGACATCTTCAAAGTTATAATGCTTTACTACTGAATCACATTTGCAACAGTTATGCCCGTCAAACATGAATAAGAATCTTGCGTGAGTCTGCGAGGTCCAATCACAGCTGACCTTTGTATCACGTGACGTCGTTGATTGGCTGTCACTTGTGGTGTCTTCAGTCAAACTTGTGTCACTTTATCAAGACCTTAACCCAAGATGCGCGCTCCTACGGATTATAATTACACTATTACCGCTATGACTGGTGAACATAACCTGCTCCTTGAAAATATATAATATAATTGTCAAAAATCAAGCTATACACTGGAGTAAGAATGCCATAAATTTGACACTAGACCTATATGTATAAATAATGTTCGATTGATAAAAACACTCCGTTCTTAATGATTTGTTTCAAAAGCACCTGGTCTCTCTGGCGTTTTGTTCGTTATGTGATCCAGGATAATAATAATACTGATATGATGTATATTATCTAACCAGAAAAGACTTTCTAAGAGAACAATGATGCAGAACCGGCTCTTGTCTTAGCTATCATTTCTACTAGAATGTAACGCTGGAATGAAGTACAGCTTCTTGTAAAGAGGAGGTCGTTACTGCAACCTCTTCCATCTCCACTCGAGTTCTCTCTCGAGTATTCGTCACTTCCTACCCGAGCCAGTTCGGTTTAACGGATGATGCATGGCTTGCTATAGAATAGCGCGGAAGGGAAGTCTAGACAAAGATGAGTGTGAACGCGAAGGTTTTTCTTGCATGCACTAGTGACTAGTTCATTGTTCCAGGGCTGAATTCGTAATTGAAAACGAACCAGAAACAATTAACATTTTACTAAAAGTATTTCTTCTTGTTGACAACCGGAACCAGTGGATCTATTATGTGCAAGTGCTTGAATACAATATATAATTATTGTACAGTTATTAGCTTTAAAAGCACAAAGCCGTTCGCTGTGGTACATACGATTAGAGCGCTGGTCCGAAGCGTATGGTTCTACGAAGTCGTGGGTTCGAATCCCGCATAAGGCAAGTTTTTTTAAATCATTCATCGTCTCGAATAGCCAACATTTAAAAGCACGACACAGGCCTCACTTTTCCGTATGAATGTGTGGCCCCCGGCCGTCACAGGACACGAGCTGTCATCCTGCGTCCAGACACACGCCACACGGTCCTCTAGACTCCAGAGTGTTGTTATAGCCACCTCAGGACCCTTATTCTGTAACTATGTAATAATTGTCACTTCACGGCGCTGTGACAAGTTATCATTTCACGTGAAAAGATATCACGTGAAAAGAGCGATTCTGAAGGCCAAGTGAGAAGTTGAGTTGTCACAAGCACAGGGATTTGGTTAAACTTCAAATCGACTGAGCCACCGTAGCACGTAAAGTATTTCAACCAATCAGAATAGGCGAATAATGTTAATGGCGGTTTGTTGTTTCTTTGTTTTCTTTGTTGTGTAGTCAACCTTAGCATACAAAATGTCAGGCTAGGACTAGGCATAGGCCTAGACTTTCCTAGGCTGTCAGGGTCGTGCTAGGGCCTAGATTTGATACTTTATTATCATATTGAACACACTTATTCCCGATTCTTAATTTTAAAGATGAATTTCTGATGGGCTGCTACCTTTGGGTAAGCCTAGGCCTAGATCCTAGCCTACGCGTATATTGTGACAGTCGTAGGGCTCTAGAAACATACAATTATTAGGCCCTAGAACCCATGTAGGTTGGCCTAATTATTACAGTAGGCCTAAGCTTTAAGAAATACTTATTGATGTTCAAAGGCCCTACATTGAGACGTAAGTTCACATAACCTCACTTTGCAAATCAAAACAAATACATAACCTCACTTTTTTCTTTGAAATCAATGGAAAAAAATTACCTAAACATTCAAAAAGTGCAAAAAGTAACAACAGGAAGGTTAAAACAGCACAGTATAATACATTTAATAGCTTAGGCATTGTTTAATTAATATTCTTTGGCTTTAACAAGCTTTGTGATAAGTTCCCACAAACATTTTTGTCAGTGACAACTTCTCACGTGAAATCAAATGACAACTTTCAAAATGGCGTTACAGAATACCGATCTGGAGTTCTCACTTCCTTTCACGTGACAAGTTGTCACTGTGTGTTATAGAATGAGGGTCCAGGAGGTGGATTCACTAGTTTAGTCGGGAGAAATCACCATAGGCCTCCGGGGAGCGTGACAAAAAGCCTGTCGTTTGTCTACTTGCCCCAGGCTCATTCTGTATCGGTTGGGGCTCCACGACTTCATGGCCCCGAGGTAACTACCAGGGCCTGGATTCTTCAAAACGCCTAACTAAGACGTGTCTTAACTAGGACACTCTTAAGTCATTCTAGCTACTTAGGACACGGATCGGTATTCCTGAAAAATCTTAGCCCGTATTCTTCAAAGTGCCTAGCGCTAGGACACTCCTGAGACGTGCAAAAGATAGGTCAGCCCTGCGCGCGTCTTAGCGATGTCCTAGTGAGCAATGGCGGCGACTACAGAAGCTGGCTGTACCACCTCGAATGTAAAAGTCACAATTAAAAATGTTTGTGTCATCAGATTTTAATTAGAGTGGTATTTTTGGATGCAGAAACATTTGCAAATAAAAGTAAAACAAATCATGTAATGCAACATTTTGTTTTAACAATAAAGGTAATCTAACCAAAAATATGACAGGTAGGACCGTTGGAGTAGGCCTAGCCATACGCTTACGTTTTCTTTGCTTTTAAAACGTAGTTGTGGTAAGATTTACAATTATAAATCAATGCAAACGGTAGAGAACTAATCCGTACGTTATTCATATTGCTTATACGCCCTAGAGACCTAAAAAGGCTAGGTCCTAGGGCCTAGGCCTAGGGTAGGGGGCTAGGCTAGAGCATTGACTTGCAAGAGTTGCGACCTATGTAGGCTATAGGCCTGGGCCTAGTTCATCTACAACCGTATTTTATTAGAGAAATATAGGTACATGAGGCCCTCACAGTAAATCACTAATTGAAATGAAAATGCAGAGAGGCTATAGGCCAAGGCCTAGCTAGCCTATCCCCAGGGAGGGATCTAATCCAATCTGAAGGCCTAGGCCTAGGCTAGCCCTAAGCTGTAACTTTAGGTAGGCCTAGCCTACTGTAGGCCCTACTTGTAGCCTACTGGCTATAGGCCTACCCCTACATAGGTTTGCTAATAGGCCTCTGGGCTAGCTAAGCTAGGCCTAAATGTCGTCTTGGCCAACGCGGCTGGTACGATTGCCCTAGTCCCTAGGCCTAGGCCTATGACTTGGCTTATGGCTAACAACTGTCCGAACCTGGGCTCTAGGCTTCACCTACAGCTATGTCTAGGCTTAGGCTTTAAAGTAGGCCTATGATGCCTACTTCATATAGAGTACATTTTATAAAACAAGTCTTAACTCATTAATTCATTACAAACCGCAAAGCGATCTTTCGTATATTGATCATTCGCGGCTGCTGCTAACCGAGTGACAAGATTAAGCATATTATTAATATGCTTGTTGTATCTCAGTGTAGGTATTTAGTTTCAATCAATTTAAGTCAGTACTCAGTAGGCCCTACTTCTATGACTATGAGCGGTGAAACCTACTGGCAGCAGTAGGCCCTAGGTAAACTGCATCCTTTTATTTATTTCTAACAAGATCTAGGCCTAGTAATTATTTAATTGCATGAACAATTTTACATTCTGCCATATTTAGTGAATATGTAGTAGGTAAGGTAGATATAATAGCAGGATAATTTAGTATAATCATAGAGATTAATAGGTTGGTACCTATTAATCTCTATGGTAAAATAAAGATAATATTAAGATCACTCTTAATGTGGACAAGAAGAAAATTTTAACGGAAGTGAAGAGATTCATTGGGCAGTCTCTGGGACTGGAGCTGGGAGCTGGAGGGAGCCCAAAGGTCCAGCTACTGATCCTGCCATCCTGATCCAGATTAAACACATTATTTTACCTTGTAAAATATTGTTCCTACATGACATATTTTAACATTCATAATTATAAGGGTTGCGTTCTCTGTAATATAGGCAGGTATATCTACATATTTGCTTAAAATTGAATAATTTGATTGGTTAGTAATAGTCAGCATGTTAAGATAAGCACATTTGTAGAGTCTAACCTTGTTTACCCAAAAATAACTAGGCCTACCAAACAAACCAGCATGACTAGGCCTACAACAAAAATGAAACCCACTTCCAATGCAATTCCACACACTAATATTTTACAGTTACACCATTCTGTGACAAAGACAGAATAAATAGGGCTAAGCAAATTATTCTTAGTAAAATCATTGTCAACTACTTTGAAGTTAGTGGATATAGTAGGGCTAGTAAGCACTGTAAGCTAACTACCGGTACTCTAAAGTTTAAATTTGTATTAAGAAAGTAAAATAAATTGTTTCCGCGTTGTATTTTGAAACACTACTCATGGCATTTTGTCATAAAATACTTCAATGGGTTATTTTGAGTAGACTAGTGACACATGTCTAATAGCAATTTCCTTTTAACAAGATAGTACCAAGTACATACCGGTAGTATCATCCTATGCTATCCACTGTAAAATTTGGTTAAAAAACTGAAATTTTTGATTAAATTATGGTGATGTGTTTGTCTACGGATTGGGACTAAATTTAATTCATAAATGAGTACCTATGCATACCTACATGTTTTCATGCATTTACATCAATTTTGTTTTACTTAAGCCTTCTTTGACAGAATTTGGAAAAGGATCATTGAAAAAAATTAGTATACAAATTACAATTTTTTTATTTTTAATCTTGTAAGAAAATGTTCCTGATGGTAGCTAGTTGATACCCTGCAGTAGGCCCCTAAGTGTTCACATAATTTCACCCTATAGGCCTACCCAATTTCCTTTTTGAAATTTTAATTACCTATATTGTTGTTTGCTACAGTAAATTAATTTTACTAAATCTGCAAAAATTTTAGTGGTAGTATGAGAAAATTAACAATGGAAGAACATTATTATTCAATATCAAATAGAGCCTACTAACCAACACATTAAAAATTTTACTTTACAATTTTAATAATAGTAGTCTGCACATAATATAAAAATTATAAATGATGAATATCATAGTGAATATAAAACAATATATAAACAAAATATAAAATTATGAATATAAATGAATATCATCTCATATACCTAGTTAAGACAATATTGGCCTACTGTAAATTGCTACATGTCAATTAATGTTTGATGATAATTATTATGATTATAATGTTTGTAAATTGTAAAATATAATTTGAAAGTTAAAACCAGTTTACAAGTACATGCTCTACCTGTAGTAAACATTATTTATAAATTGTGTAGTCCCTAATGTTCAATGTGTTGGAGTTTGTGTAACCCACTATCCAAAACAAATTGTACATCATGTCATATTAGGGGCTATTGACTAAACATTATGATTTCTGTTTCACTTATGACACAAAGGTGTTCAAATGAATAGTCATTAATAGGGTCTGTATTAAAGTGAAAGGTGTAGAAACTATTGGCAACATGCTGGTAAGTCACTGGTTAGTGCTGATTACTTCTAGTAAAATTTAAATTCAACATTAGGGGTGGGGGTTGTAAAGAGACAGTAGGTTGATTGGACCATAACATACATGTAAGTACATTATTTCAATGAGTAATTTGAATCATTATAATGTATAGAATAGAGCAGGGGTGTCATATCAAATGACCCAGTAAATAATTATTTATTTTTTATTATTTTATTATTGTTCATACTATTACTATCTACAATCTACCACATGACAAATTTACTATTGGTAACTCACTATTTAGTGCTGGCCATTACTAGTAACTAGTAAGTGTTGGTGATGGTGAGTAAAAGTGGTTGTAGAAGGGACATTTGGGTAGGATCAAAACATTTTGAAATGTAATTTTGGTTTTGTTAATAAGTAATCATAATGTAGATGGTACGATCAATACCCATTCCCATGTTAAGAGAAAATGTGAGAAAAAAAACTGATCATATCTTTGATACATTGACATTTTAATAATTTTAATAGTATTTTAAAGTTATTAAATTTGGTCAATCTATGCCCCCCAAATTAATGAAGGGGGAGGAGTATTGCAAAAAATGGCAAAATAAATTAAACAATTAATAGAATATATTTGTTTATTCCTCATTATTGTGTTGGTATAATTATTAGAAAATAATATTTAGTCAATTTCATTGATGTGCCTCCCCCCCCTCCACCCCACACGTACACAATTAGGTGTGGTGGAGGTGGTTGGGAGGGGGGGAGTGATTGTGGAAATGACAGTAGGTTGATTGAACTAAAATATGTTTAAAAATAATTTAAATTTTAAATTTAAATAATCATAAAATTTATAGAGAATATCAGCCACACCACATTCCTATTTTAAGGAGTGGTTAAGGTGTTATTTTATTAGGGATGACATATCGCTTGCCTACTCGAGGGTATTCAACTATCATTATTATTTCCCACCATGTCAAATTTTATGCATGGTAACCGAAAATGCAATATTTTATAGTATTAGTGTGGACTGTTAGGTACGGTACCAATTATTCTTTTGGTTGGCAAATATAACATTGTTTACACTTTAATGACTATCTTCAAATAAACTGATTGTTACTTTTGGCTCCAGGGCTGTCGAAAGTATGAGAAAATTCTGAACAGGAACTTTTCCTTTCTCTCATAAAAACACCATTCCAAAGGAATCTGATAGTAACTTTGGGGCGTGGGCTGTCAGGGGTGATTAAAATTTCCAAATTTTGAGGATTGGAAATATTTGGACTAGTACAAGCTGAAATTTTCCACTCTTTCAAAAAAAATACATTTTTTTAATTGGGCAGTAATTTTGATCCCTAGGGCTAACCAAAGTGGTAAAAGTAAAATTTACAGATAAGAGAATAGGCCTAATGGTGCAAGTTGGACTAGACTAATCTAGAAATGTTACGCTCTTTCATAAAAAACACCATATTTAAATGATCGGATGTTAATTTTGGGCCCCCCAGAGTTATCCAAAGTTAGGTAAGTTTCCTTTCCCACTTTGGATAGCCCTGGGGCCAAAAGTTACTATCTTGAGTTTTTTTAAATTGTGTTTTGACGAAAGAGTGGAAAATTTCCTATTAGTGTAGTCCTAATTGCGCCATTATTCCGGCAATCTGTATTTTTTGACTTTCCGCACTTTGGTTACCCCTGTGACCCAAAATTATCCCCCGATTTTTTAAAATTGTGTTTTTGTGTAAGAGCGGAAAATTTCCAATTTTCCCAGTCCCGTTTCACATCTTTTTTCTGCTTATTAAAAAAATTGGATTTTTTAATCTTTGGGCAGCCCTGCCGCTCAAAGTTACCATTTTATATTTTTAGGATGTTCTTTAAATAAAAGAGCGGAAAATTTCCGATTTTTCTACCTAAGGTAAAATAGTATTACATTTTGCACTATTCTTCTGCTAAATGCCCTCACTATATAGGCAACAAACCTGACTACAGAAGAAAATTCAAATTTCGCGCGCTTTTTATAACTTACTCCTTATTGGTCCAAAATGTCAAAATTGATGACGTCATCTATGACGTAATGCTACTTTGTCTTAATATTTAGGACACGTCTGAGATTTTCTTAGGCAACCTTGAAGAATAGGGCGTGACTTAACTAGGACGTCTTAGGAACGTCTTAGTTAAAATGTCCTAGCAGTGTCTTAGTTAGGACACGTCTTAGCACTAAGACAAATCTTAGTTAGGCGCTTTGAAGAATCCAGGCCCAGTAGTACACCACAGGTGAACATGGCACTCGTGTTATGAGAAATTATTTGTGCGTGCAGTCATGTAGATCGCCTATCCACTGGGAGTATTCCTGTTTCATAGCTCAGTAGATTGCCCGGATTCAAATCCCGGCAGTAGTGTTTTCAAATTAAAGGTATACATTTTTTCGACAATATTATCATAGGAAACATATCAATGTAAGCGTTGACTTTCGAGCCCGTCTAAACAATAGAAATGTGACAATGTCCTCCACTAAAAGTCAGTTAATACAAATTCGTATTTATTTATTTTCGTAGAAGAAACTACCAGCAGCGGTATTTTTAAATTCAATGTAAATTTTAGCCAATATAATCTTAGGCATAACAAATAAGTGTAAGCGTTGACATTCGAGCCCGCCTTAGCTAGATAAACTTGACATTGCTCATATTTATGCGTTTTCCTAGAATAGACTATACCAGATTCACGAGAATTTAGTTCTTGGTTGCAACTGGACGGAAGACAGAAAATCGATTGCACATAAACTTATTTTGGTTTCTGTTCTCTTCTTCGTCGGCCATTGCCTTGATGTGCGTGGAATACGAAAGAGCTCGATTGACAAAAACAACTAAGCGAAGCATGAGAGCATGGTCCTTGTCAAAAAGGATATATGCGTGTATGTGTAGTTAATAATTCATTCCTTTGATTGTCGACGTCAGCGCTTTTCGTCGGTGTGACAAGACCACATTCAGGATAACTTATGGGACATGCAATTCCGGAGGACTAGTGGATTATTTCTGTCGACTTGCTTGTTGATATTCGTGTTTCGATGAGGATCTGTTAACCACACTTTGATAATTCTACTCCCGGCAGACTGGTGAACTATTTTTTGACTGTGTTATATTTCACTTTGTTAGTAGTTTTCAGTCAAAGATTTGTGACAAGTCGATGGTTTCCATATTTACAATAGCCCATTATGAAAACAAAAGTATCAAAGCATAACAAATCATTTGAAAGATTTAAAGGTGAAAGTTGGATTTTTAATGCATGTCTCATAATATCGTTCTCTTTCACAATATCATAGTTTCTGCTGAGAACATTTCAAATTATCATACTTCAAAACGATTGAAACTCTGTTTTTTAATCGTCATATAAACACATCCAAACACTTCTACGCATATCCACCACGTGTTCAAGGGAGTGCAATGTCTGCCTCATTTGTTAAAAATGTGTGGTAAATCTTGACCCGGCACCTCCACCAAATCTGCAAGATAATGTCTCATTTGTTTGAATGAATAGACAATCTTGACACGGTAACTTCACCACGCGAGCAAAATTAGTGCAATGTCTGCATCATTTGTTAAAAATGTGTGGTAAATCTTGACCCGGCACCTCCACCAAATCTGCAATGTCTGCCAAATTTTTTGTTTTTGAATGTGAAGCATATCATGACGCGGTATCTCCAACACAAGTGTTGTATTAAAATGTTACCTTCAATCCGGTGCCATAATAGTCAATTCTCTTATCGACTTTTCATACACTTATAACACTAAAATATATCAATGAAAAAGTTTCATGTATTATGAAGCTTTAATTAATGTTTTCTGTAAAAAATTCGCTGTTTTTAAGAAATATAATACTATTATTGTCGTTAATCCTGACGGGATGAAAGAAACGGGTTTTTGCACGATGGGTCAGTTTGAACCACGTGTGTGGTTGGTCGAGCTTTGACGTTTGGATCCCTCATTTAGAATAAGAAATATGTTCATCGTCCGAATCATCGATTAACATTACACTAAAATCAAAGAGCCTTCCTAAATTTTTAATGGGGACGATCCTGGAAAAATATGTTTAGATTTGGAACTAATGTGTTTTGAGATTGTTTAATTTGCACGCGGCGCACGATAAAACCATGGCGCCAACTTTCTAAGAATAATGTTTCAAATACAGACACGTTTGTGGTTAGTCCGAATAAAGAACATTGTGTATTGATTTCGTTTTCAAAACTGAAACAAACAAACATTTTTTAATATCTAGTTAAAATTTACATGTCACTTTGGTGGTTGTCATAGTGATAACAACTTTTTTGGCAGTTTAAATTTACTTGCCACTTTAACTGGTCATTAAAATTCCGGGGGGAAAAAAGATTTGCAAGCACAACTTGCAAGCAAACCTAAAACCGATGAGAGTGGTGTTTGACTTGAAGCAAGGTCTGATTACGCCAGAAGAGTACAGTCCATCTTCTCCTCTACGCCTCCTTCTGATTGCCTCGAGGCGTCGCCCGACTCGGATGGGAAACTATTACTTACCACCAGATCGATCTGGTGATTGAGACTAGAATGTAGGATGTGCAGGAGACAGCCGAACCATTATTCTCTGCGTCTCATGAAACTCGACCCGCTACAAAACACAACGACGTCTGGAACACTGAAAGCCACTCTTGACTTCAACTCGAACCCACTCCTCCGTACATTACACGCGTAAGACAGTCGAACCTTTTCTATCTGCGTCCCATTGAAACTCGACCCGCTACAAAACGAAAGACAAGGTTTTCATAAATACGAATATTATCAGCCTTTTACAATTATTTTTTTTACGAACACCCAATTCCATGCAATATCTATAAAATATATAAATTTTATATATATATACAAATATATATATATATATATACTAGGAAAACGCTTAAGTCCCGCCGCGTTGTTGGATGAGCGTAATTGGTGCATTGAGTTGCCATGTGTTATGCGGATTTTCTGTTGTTTTACCCAAAAACAACATAAATAAACTTTAAATGTTATTATCTCAAAACTTTTATTCTAGCACATTTGCTAACAATTGTTCCTACTTCTTCTACAGTTTTTAAGATGAAAGGATAATTTATTTTTAATGTGCTCACAAGTCTTATTCTGACAAATTCACTGGACACTTTTTTGATGAGATTTATAGTTTTTTATTTAAAATATGGGAAATATAGATTTTTCACAAAAAACATACATTTTCAAACAATGCAAAGGGAAAAATTCATATTTATCAAACAAAACAAAAATTATAAAATCCGTCTGGTAAATGTTTAGATGTATTGTTTTTTAATCTTAAACACCTTTCACTTTTAAAAAAAAATGAAAATTGTAAAAGCCTTAGCAATCATAGGGAACCTAAGTTTTGAAGGCGGGAAGGAAATTGGTTCTCTCTGGTCTCAGCGCCCATAAGAATTAGCATGGTACGAAAATGTAACTCGCCGTATCTTTTGACTCGCGCAAAAGAAATCTAAACCAATAACATCACAAGATGCATAATTCTGTGAAGAAGATGATGGCATTCTACTTTGCTCGATGACGCTTCCTAAATTCAAACTATTATGAGTTAAATGGACCCATGTTTGCGCGCTGTCGCAAATGTACTCTGACTGAGCGGCAACCTAAGCGAGACGCAGCCACGTTGTGTGCAGCTGTGGCATCCTCGCATACCACGCGCCTGTCCATGGTTGCTAAATGTACTTCGCATTCAAGATTTTGTTGGCACATTAACGGATATTTTATTAGTAATGTATAATCTAGTACAACCCAGTGACCTCACAGTAGCCACAAAGCAAGTCGGATACCAAATGTTATGCTGATGCCACGGACAAAATGTTTTTACGTGCTTTTTCATGAGCAGTTTGGAAGGTTTGGCAACAGTGTAAATGTAGAGTTCACTTCAACTCAAAACAAATGTCATTAATATTTGTGATAGAGCAGAGTTATGTATATCCACGCAAAGAGGAAAGATTATAGTTTCTTACAAGTCGCGCAAGCGCGGCTTGAAGCCGCTACGCGGAGTGCGTGGAAAACCTCGTACTCGGAATACCTCGTAGTTGGAAAAACCTCGTTGACGCGACAAAATCGCGAATCGGTCCGCGTACGGCCGCGATACGATAGTTTTCGGGTGGCGTTTTTCGTTTCTCCGCAGCCCTGTGACAAATTTGTTTGTCCGGGTCACTTTCAGTACGCCGCCGGACGCTGTCCGCCGCCTCTAAGTACGGTGCAAAATGATCTTCGAAATTGATAATTTTTACGCCTTTTGTGTAAAAAAGTGGGAGAAATGTTTTTCCCGGGACAATTCCGAGACCATATATTTACGGTAAGTCCAAATCTTCGCCTCGTCCGCGCAGATCCGCAAAGCACCAAAATGGACATGACCAGACATACTGCACATTTTTCATTAATCCTGGACAAAAGTTTTTCCGTGACACTTGTCCGGGTTATCAAAATATGCCCCTCGTCCGTCCGTTACCGTAGAGCTCGAGATGTACCTGATGTACTGTAATTGTAGAAGATATAATACAAAAGAAAACGTTTTTCTACAAAATGACCAACTACTTTTTTGCGACATTAAAAAAAGTTTTGGAACGTAAAATAAAGGTGTTTCGGGGAAGCCCCCCCGACGTAATGGAAAGGGAAAAAAAAATTAAAAATTTAAAAAACCCCCAAAAAGGGGGAAGGGAAATGCCTGAGCACTGTTTGACTTTAAAAATTACCCTCTAAAAAAACACTGCTTCGCTTGACCAAACAGTTCTATAGAGCCCGAGATGAACCCCGATCGGACAAAAATTTTGCCAAGCTATAAAAGAATTTAATGTTTTATGGTTTTTCCAAAAAGACCAAACCCACTTAAAAAGAAACGAACTAAATTAGTGTTAGGGCCGAAACCCTCTGATACACCCCCACGGCGCATGAATCGCCTCAAAAATTAAATTGTTTGAAGATATAAATGAAAATGTTTTAAATTTTAATTTCCAAAAAACCCCCCCCCCCCCCCAACACAAAAAAAGTGTCAGAGGTTTAGTAAAAACAAAAAAACAGTCCTGAAATTGGGGATTCGTACTAAAAAAAGTTAGTAAAATTCACTGAATAAAAAAAAAGGTTTAGAATTAAAAAAATCGACTTCCCCCCCCCCCCCCCCCAATCATCCTCGCCATTTTGTCTCTCGTTTCCCCCTTTTGTTTTCTTTGAGTTGACTTGCCCCCCCCCACCCAAAAAAGCCCGCTACTCCCTAACCGTAAAGGAAGCCGCTATGTATAAAACTTGTTTTCTATTAGGGAAGTCTTTGCGTCTCGATATTTGGTTTGCCCCTAGCGGCGGGCCCCCACTGTGGTGGAAGTCTATTTTGTCCGATTCTTAAGGCTGTCTAAACGCTTCTATGTTGATTTTATCGATGTGCAGTCATATCGGAGTTTTATATGGACATTCTTACTGGTTTAAAAAAAAGTTTCCCAATCAGACCCCCCCAATAACCAGACTCAAGCCGACTTATTACATCATTCATAGCTAAAAATAGATTTTTTATAAGTGGGCCCAAGTGTTTGTATCTACTGTAGGAGCCTCTTCAAGTTTACAAAACGCACTTTATTAATATGTTGTGATCAGTAAAAATTTAGCGAAAAAAAATAAACGCGAGAGTTTAAAAATTTTTAATGGCTTTTTTTGCCCCCAGGATCTGGAAAACGAATTTTTGAGATGTTTTTGGACTAATCCCCAAAACTTTAGACGTTTTTTAAAGTCAAAAAAGGAATCGAATCGGTAAAGGGATATCTTTAAATGACGTTTTTCATTTGCTGCATACGAAAAATGACGTTTTTATCGGCCTTGGTTTACAAACCACTTTTGAGTGCGTTTTGGCGTGGACATTCGAAATGGGATTCAAAGAAATTTTTTTTAGAAAGTTTGATTTTGTTAAAAAATTAATGAGACCAACATGGTGGGGGGACAAAAAAGTCGAAATGGGGCCCCTTTTTAGGTCATTAAAAAAAAGCATGTGTAAAAGAATTTTGTTTTTCTAGAAAAAACCGGACACGCTTTGCAATTTTGTTTCTCCCCCCCTGTCTCCCCTTAAATACCCAAAATACGTGAGTTGGTATGACAATTTCCGTAAAGACTGTACAGGGGTTTTTTAAAATTTTAAATTTACAAAAAAATATTTACCTGTTTTTGTGACCTTGAATGCAAAATTAACTATCAAAAAGTGTTCCGGACCGAAAATCGAAGGGTTTCCCCCTAACCCCGGGTTTGAAAACAGGTTCTCAACCAATTTTATTTCATTCCTTTATTCTTCCGACATTAAAAGAGCCTTGTCGTTAAAAACGAACCGAGGAAAAAAAAATTTTTAAAATTTTTAAAATTTCACTGCAAAAAGTTTAAAAATTTCAAACTTTGCAAAATTTTTTCCCCCCCCAATCGGAAAGAAAACGGGGCAATTTGGTTTAACCCGTTTGCTATTTTATTGGCTTTTGGAATGTCAAACCTCGGGGTCTACCCCGCATTCAAAATTTTAAAAAAATGGAAAAAAGGAAAAAACCAAACAATGTCCGAAAAAAAAAAAACGGACACATTTTGCCGTCGGACCCCCGCGTTAAATCCGCACGGGACTTTCCCCAAAGCCGTAAAATGAATTGAAAAATTTAGGATTTTTAAACATTTTTATTAAACATCAAATTTTAAATTTTTTCGAAATTTTCGCGATTTCAAAATTATCTTTCCCCGGCCAAAATAAGGAACGGTCTAAAAACCCTGACGGGCCTGTACCCGAAAAATTTCGAAAGCGCCGTGTCGTCGGTGTTTGGATGCAAAAACCTACTTGGGCGCGGCAACCGTGAGAAAAAAAAAAATTGTTTTTGAAACCCAAAACGGACACGCACGACTATTTGGTCGGTCCAAACGTGTATACAAATGCTACAAAATGGGGCTGTTTGGTACACGATTATCGCAAAGGTCCAATCTAGGGCGGATAACCCTCCCTTTAATTTTTGAAAAAAAGGTACCATACTTTTTACGATTTTAAAGGAAAATCAAACGGTAAAAAAAGGGCCAGAAACGTATTTGAAGGATCTACTGTCCGGGGTCGAACCCAAAGGGTTTTCAAACTAATTTTATTAAAACCTTTACATTCCCCTACAAATGTGCCCGGTAGCGGAATCAAACCAAGGGGAAAGGGGATTTTTTTTTTTTTTAAATTTCACTGTAAAATTTTGAAAATTTTCCAAAAATTTGGGATTTTTTTCGCCATTTTGAAAAAAAAAAGGGGGACCAATTTTTTTAAAAAAATTTTTACCCCAATCATTGGCTTTTGTAATGGCAAACTTTGGGGGTCTACCGTAAACCCCAAAATTTCCAAAAAATTTGGGAACGAAATCCAAACAAGTCCCAAAAAGAGAATGAATTTTTTTTTCAAAAAAAGTGCCCAATTGACCGGAGGTTTTTTCTATTTGTACAGTCGAAAACAAAAACGACTTTTTGGGAATGCTCCCAAAAATATATCCGTTTTTTCTAAAATTTTCCTTGCTTCAAAATTTGAAATGTTTTTCGTCGTCCGGCCAAAGTATGGTAGTTGGTCCGGAACCCTTCACGTTACTCGTACCGGTAGTTATTTCGAACACGTCGGTACCGTCGACGTTTGGGCGCAAAGCGTACTTTGGGCGCGGCAACCGCGAGTACAAAAATGCCAAAAAAACGGTGTTTTTCGTGATTTTCGACTTTTTGACCCGGAAGCAATTTTTTTTCGGGTCGCGGGTATTTTTTTTTCGAAAAATTCGATCCTTTCTCGTGGAGGAGCGTCCAAAATGTACGCGTTTATCCCGCTCCTCGGCGGCGAAAACGTCTCGCGTGGCAAAACTCGGTTTCCGCCGCCAGTCCTAGAGTTAACAGACTATAGTTATATAGACAGTATGAATATAATTCCGGTCCGTGGTCGGGTTCTCGCGCTATCGCTTACAAAACATTTAGCACGGGTTAATTGCCTATACCTCGCTGACGGGAGAGAACCGGACAACGCCCACTTAGGTTCCCTATAGCAAAATTGTAAAATTGCAATTATTAAGAGAAATAATTGTTTGATTGCGCTCAAATTTCACACGAATATATTAATTCATTAAAGTAAGGTTATGTGAAAAAATAATTACAATCTGATAAAGCATGTAGGTGTTATAGGTCGAAGAATTTAAAAAAAAATCGAAAAAAATCGTAAAATTGCGATTTTAATGAGAAATAATTTTTCGATCAATTTTTCGAACAGTGCAGTTCTAAGTTCAGAGATTTCGAAGGCCTACATAAAATTAAATCACAATTGGAGTGTCGGTTTAGCCGGAATCGTGTTAACGAACAGACAAAAAAAAAAAAAAAAAACATTCCGGATTTTTTTCTCCAGTGTAGTGAAATGGAATCTTCGCTTCGCTCGCTACGCTCGCTACGCTCATCCAACAAATATATATTAGTACTTTAGACAGAAATTAAAAAAGTGACTACACCGGGGATCGAACCCGGGATCTTAGCTTACCGGGCTATGCTCTTACCAACTGAGCTATGCGGCCACCAATTAAAGTACTAACATATCAACGTCATAGTCGCCTACTATAAAAACAAAGTTAAAGGGGCTATTAACCCAAAAAATTATTTTTTACTACATGATCTATAGCACAATACTACACTAAAATTACAGTTTAAAAATTATATCTTGTAACTGTGATTGAACACGAATTTTTCAATTTTTTGATCCAGAAATTTGCGAAAATTGGTGTTTTGGGAAAATTCCTTAAATCGGCTTTAATCTGCTTCTTTTTTGGTCCACATAGATACTAGAGCATAGTACCAATCTAAAATGCCCATTTTTTACATCGTGTCTTGAAACTGTGCCCAAATATACCCTCAAACACGGAAAAATATGCATTCCAAAATCACACCCCATCTTGGTAAGCAGCATATTGTGACCGAACTACTTGCCCAAATTACAAAACAAAGTATAGAGAATGAACAGAAAAGGCCGTAGAGTACATCAATAATGGCCAATATTTTTTTGGATCAAAATCCTTCAAGGTCACGGGGCATAAAGATCGTCCCCATGTTATTTCTTATGGGAGATTTTTGCCGATGGGACCTAGCTCGAAAAATGTCATGTTTGACAATTTTTTGGGAGATCATGGTGGCCCCAATAATTTTTCTGTTGATTGCTAAATTCATTACTAGTTAGCCTGAATGAAATATATTTTTTGAGTTTAGCGGTTAAATACCCCTTTAAACATAAATATATGTATATATAGATAAATCCCGGTTGGGGCGGACTTTTTTAATTTCTGAATTGTAGTAAATAATAATCGATAGACTTAATCTCGATTGAAGTTAAATACTGGATTGGTCACAAGGAAACCCCAACCGAGTGGGTATTCGAGCTCAGCTCAAAACGGTGTTTCTCTCACATGTTCACTTCATTCAATTTGTGATACTCTCAACGTTGGTGGTGCATGGTGGGTCTTTGAAAACCGCGTTCATGTTTCAGCGTAGTCTTATTTGCTGAGATTAACTTTAAGCTTTGAAATATTACCTCACATCCAAAGAATTAATAACATTTGTGTTTAATTAAAACAACAGCGAGAAACGAATTCGTAATAAATAACTAAACATGATGAACTTCGTGGATGGCGAGTTCTACTGGTATGTTTGAAAACATTGGCGTTTTATCCCAACGTTGGGAAGGGCACAATGGTTTTCGACATAGTTTGCAGACCCATTTCATTTCAATAGAAATGTTACAAGTCGTTGAATGCTGAGGGTTGCCAAATGCTGCTACAGTGCCTAGTAATTTAAATAATATAATGTGGTTTATACACACTATACGTTATTACTTACTTCATCTTTGAGGCCAAAGTGGACTGGATTATATTATGCAAAGTAATAACACATGTGAATCAACAAGAGAATACCTACTTCGTGGTACCCTAAGACTAGATCAAGTCAGCATGGGTCTCTCCTCCCTCCTGTCATATAGGCTAGAGCAGCGCGGAGGTCATTGACTTTCCCCAAACTTATTTCTCTGACGCGTCGCAATCCCATCCTCTTCGATGTATGCAACGACGATTACAGAAACACCGCCAACGCTCTTATCACGCGATTTGAACGTGTTCTCTTCCAGTAGGCATACACATGTTGTATTGTATTGTTTTTGCATGTGTTGAATTCAGTCAATATGTTTTTTTTTTTTTAAATAATACTGTATTGACATATTGGTTAAATATAGATACAAGCAGTTAATAAATAATTATAGAAATTCCTGAGTAGTTAATTCACATACTCTTAACTTTCAAATAATACAGTAAAGACAGATGTTATGTGGGTTTGAGTTGGGCAGTGTGGTACATTGGGGAAAAAATAGAAACAAAAAAGCCCACTTAGTCAATATGGTGTAATGACAAATGAGTACGACCGTCAACATTAGCATTTCCATGTTCTTATAGCTGTATACATCAACATATTTGCATTGCCATGTCCATAGATTACTATATAAAAACTACTGGCACCTGTCCTTCTGAGTAATTAACCATCGGAAATTATTATAATTAAACAGTTTACAGCAATATGCCTAAAGGTATTTTTTATGTTAACTACAGGTATAGTAAAATAAGGCTATGAAGAGATTCAAGCACATTACTATTGTCTTCATGTATTCTTGAATTCACTTCATAGTATTTGATAGACATTTATTTCCACACATATATACAGACACATGCGTATGATATATGAATAACGTATCCGCTATCACTATATCACTTTTGAGTTAGTCCGAGTAGAGCAATTGGCCATACGTTGTAAATCGAATGCATTAATTAAGATGCCCTTCACTGACCATGGTGACCACTCTGAACCAGAAATATGGTGGAAGTTGTTGAAACAATGTTTTGCCATAGTAGGTTATAAGGAGGGTTTCAACCGATCACCTGACAAACTATGCAGTTTTAAGTATTTTTGAGAAGTAAAGCCTGTGAACAGACAGTTTGAACCCAGGAGGGTTTCAACCGTTCACCTGACAAACTATGCAGTTTTAAGTATTTTTTGAGAAGTAAAGCCTGTGAACAGACAGTTTGAACCCAGGAGGGTTTCAACCGATCACCTGACAAACTATGCAGTTTTAAGTATTTTTGAGAAGTAAAGCCTGTGAACAGACAGTTCGAACCCGTGAGCTGTGCTGAGAAAGGCCGGCTCAAAAAGCTAAGCACGCTACCAAACTTGTTACAAACGTTCCAAACTACCCAAAACAACAGCCTCATATCAGCAACCACTTTAAATGTACGTCATGAATGGATGCGACTTTCATTATTGTATTGTAATTGTAAAAGTCTTGTTAATTTTTTACCCATATCTGTCCATCTGCTGATGTCTGTATTAAATTGTGTTACTTACAGTTTAAACACTTATGATTCCGAACATGTTTATGGTCGGTCTTACAGGCGACTTAAAATTTGTTTCGTGCTCATGCGCTTGTAAACGGCGAGGGCAAACCGCTGGTTGAGCTCTCGGGTTCAAACTAGTGTACTGTATAGACTTTGTAGATTTTAAGTTACAATTCACAAGTTGCACTTCAGAGCTACATAATACAATGTGTCCAGATGCTAATAATCAAGTTTAATCATAATGAAATAATAATTTTGCAAGTTAACCGACCTAATTCTATCAAGGTAGACGTTCATAAGATAATTCCTGTACGTGTGTGTGTTCTTTAGATAAGTGTTTCCAACTAAATCCAAGATGTAAATGCAACAAGCAGGGGCGAAGTAAGGATTTTGATTCGGGGGGAGGGGGTGAATTTCGGAGTTTATATTAAGTAATTTGTAGAACTGCCCACGAAACTATCATTTCAGGAAAAGTACATATTCTGGCACAATAGGGGATCTACAGGGGTGTCCCCCAAGTAGTGCGGGTCTGTGGCGCCTGGCCTAAGATTTTTTTAAATTTTTAACATTGTAAATAGTGATATTTTACTAGTTTTTAGTGCTTCTGTCTATAATTTTTAAAATTGTTAACATCCATGATACTGTCAGTTTACAAAATCTTGCCATACGTAGGCCCTTTATATATATGCCGCATAGTGCATACATACATAGTACTATTTAGCATTATTATAACCCTTCTTCTGATTTCGGGGAGGGGGGGGGGCGGGTTGAGGTCAGAAACCCTGACACAGATAAGGAATGACGTTGAAAAACTATTTGGCTATAAGGCCAACACATGTTTGTCCTATGGTACTTATGGCGGCCATATTGGTCAAAAACATGCACCAAGTATGTTTTGTGATAGAACCGTAAAATTCGTCGCTCTAATGGACTGTGCTCTTCTCTGTGTTTCAGAAACAAGCAATGCTGGTACGCCAACTAGAAGAGGAACTGCGACTACGCATGAGGAATCCCAGCATGGAGATGCAGCAACAGATGGAAGTCCTGTTCTCGGAGAACGAACACCTAACGAGGGAGATCTCAATACTCAGGGAGACTATCAAGGTCAGGGGACGTCTTGTTTTGGTTGTTTAGGATTATAGTCAGTGAAATATGAATAACATCCGGATAAAAAAGCATATGTTCTTTGTAGCTTTTTGGTTATGGTATTCAAAGTTTTTCTTGAGGGACAATTACTGGGACGAGCGCGGAGTCGAGTTCAAGCGCTCAGGCTTAAATTTACAAATGTACTGGCGATAGATAATTTAATTTAGTATCGTTCTGTTTTGCAGAATCACATTAGTGAATTAATAACTTTTGGATTAAGTGTAATCTCTAGAATGAACTCGAGTACCGTTTATTCCAAATGCATAGAATTTTGAAGGAAATGTTATATTTCACAATTTAAATCAACTCGAACGAAACTATTATTTTTTCTTAACTTTTGGTTAACATTTCAATGAGTTTTCGGGGATAATTATCCATGATATTGTGTGTTTTCAAATAATTTTACTTTCTTGATTGCTGGTTCTTTAAACAGAGAGTGCATCTATAGTATTTTTCTTCTTGATCGTTCCTCAGAAATATCGTTTAAATTACATTAGAGCCCGTTTTGTTTCAAACACTTAAAACCCGCGCGAGTGTATAATGCTTACATAGCCGCGCATGCTTCAGAGTCAGCCTTATGAAATTTCACATTACGGTTGACATATTCACTTTGAGTTAATCCAATTATTGACAACTCAAAGAATGACTCCGGGTTTGTGACTATACGACTCATAATTCTTGACGTTCAGTTTGTAACGAGCGGAACGTTCAACGTTCACGTAATTCCTTTGAGCACTAGTCAAGCACACAAGCATATTGTTGACTCGACTCGGACAGAAGTAGCTCATGCGTAAGGTGTGATGAGGCCAAGTCTTGAGACCACTCGTTTCGAGTCGAGAAGTGAGTCGAGTCGCTTATTCTATGTCACCGGTGACTTGGGGTAAACGATAATCGGTAGTCTTGGGACCATTTTCACGGCTTGAGTCTCCGCCCCCAACAATCCCATAGTGACCAATAAAAAACTTTGTTACAAAATAAAATCGATCAAAATCACAGCTAGTTAGATTGAAATAATCGATCTCTTTATTATGAAAGCAGTGCTATTTTGTTTTTGTATTATTGTTTTGTTGTTGTTTTTGAAAGGTAGGCCTAGATATCCAATGTCAGATAATTTTTTAAATGTACATATTTAATTTAAACTTGGTGTTTGATCAATTTGGAAAGGGGTGACGCATGTATTAATACGGGTACGTTAATTTGCCGGTTGCTAGCTCACCGTGTTACATCTATAATTGTATTTACAACGTTCAACACGATTGATATGTCACAATTTTTAACTACCAAATCAATAACAAACTGTTTTGATCGTCTCAAATCGACAAAGTTCACAAGTCACCACCAAATACCTCGTGGTTTGAAACGTGAAAAAACATTCGTTCCAAGTCACCGTGCGACTCGTGAACTTGTCCCCAAGACTACCGATTTGGCAATTTTGAGAGACTTGGAGGAATTTCTCGACTCAGAACGTGTGTGAGTTGAAACGAGTGGTTTCAAGACTTGGGTTTGAATCCCGCCACCGGCAACCCTGCCTGAAAATTGTCCCCGATATTTCCTTCAGTCGTTAATGAGAATGCAAAGGATTAACACCATATAAATCACCTCACCTGAAGAGGGTCACACCGGGTACAACCATTGAGTAACCATCCTACTCAAAGGTACAACAACTGATGTGATGTGGCAGACATATCCTACAGTTTGCATCCCAACAACAAACATGTTTTTTGACTCGACTAGCTTTAAAACGCAAACAATATTATATTCTTTAAAATACATTGTTTGTTTGTTTTGTTAACCGTACTTGATGTTACATTTAAATCTTTTACGTATTCACTTATTTTCCATTCACATTGTATCATGCATAACAATATTAATATCATTCGTTAGAAAGACATCACTAATTGAAATATTCATGTTGAATTGATTAAAGCTACTATCGATTCACCTATATCTTTTACTTGTGCCGAGTAGAGGTCAGGTTTGTGATCACGTAATATACTAGCATCAACGAAAGAATGCAGTTGGTTTGTAGTGGAGGGGGGTAGGGGGTAGAGTTAAAAACATATTATACAAACACAAGCAAAAATTATCTGTGCTTGATCCATGCTGAGCTAGCGTTAATAGAGTTGACAAAAGTTGTTATGTTGGGAGCTATGTGCATTCTTTCGTTTGAATCACTATAATATGTATGTGCGTGGCGGAGCGTTGCTTGCAGGCAGTTGCTGAGAGAGGCGAGATACAGGGCATCAGATATCTCGTTTGGTCCTGGGGCCGGGTTCGAACATATAATATTATCCTGTTTGATTGGGGATGTCTCCATTCCTTCGACAGGGTCACCAAATCATTGTGTGTCAGCTTGTTGAAGGCTTTGAAAAAATTAGGTCATAATGAAAACCTTCATTACCTACTTTTAGCAACAACTCTATACATATCTTGTTATAGATTACTGTTGGTTGTGTTTATACTCGTCTATGCTTATTATAGAAGATACCAGTAAATTGCACACAAAAGTGATAAAAAAAATCGTGTTTGCCTGTATTTGATCTATATTTGATCCTTCTATGAATGGCACGCACATAAAAACTAACATTATTTTATTTTAGGGGTGTGCCCATAGATATTGAACACCTATTGTAGGCCTACAATAGGGGTACAATATCAATGGGTGTGCCAATAGGGAGTTCAAGGTTCGAATCGAATATCGAATAGGTGATGATTAAAAGTTCGAATAACAAAATAATACGAATATCAAGTTTTTTTTACCGAATAGTAAATCGATTATTGTTTTTAGTCGATTGTAGATCGCACAAACATTTTAAGGCATAAAACTGGGGTGCGAGCCACAATCGTAAGCAACAGTTTTACCGATGATCAATAGATACAGCTAATATAGTGTTCCTATAACATTTACTTCTTTATCCCTGACCTCAAATGAAAAGTACGAAATGCTGTAAAATTTCATAGCCGTAGCCAGATTGAAACAGGCGAAGAATCAATTGCCTCACTCGGAGCTGCCGCCGAACCGGCACTACCAATATGGTGGGGTGCCGGTCGGATTCGGAATAGTAGATGACAACTATACTATAATTTCGAGTATTCGCACACCCAAATACATTATGTACATAAATTGCAAACATTTTGAACATGGGGCGCGCCATGTATTCCTAGGCCACGCCGGTGTGTAGGGCCTACCTCGGATAATAGGGTTTCCATGTCCCCGCGAATTACGTCTACAGCTCGCGGTTAATTCTCGTATATACTTCCCTCTCTCTTGATACAAGCCAGCAATCTACTCTCAACCCGAAAATGTTTAAAATTCAAATGAGACTCACTTCGAGTTTGTGGCCCAAGTGAAATTATAAACACCGCAGTGTAAGTAAAGCATTTTGTCGACTTGCCCGTCTATCTACGCTATCAATCTCGGCCTTATCTATAGTTCTAACTTGGGCCATTTCAACTCGGTTAAGATATCTACGCTATACGACGGACGTTTAGCCGGCTGGGGATTTAAGTAACCTTGGTACTGAATAAATAAAACATTTTCTTGTCGCTGCAAGATAAATATTTTGAAGGACATATTTATTTTGCTTCGTTTTTAGTTTAAAAAGTCACTAAACATTGTATTCCTATCAACTTAAGGGGAATCCCTCGACCCAAATATGATTTCTAAAGAATGCAGTAAAGACGTCTTAAAAGTAAGTAGAATGTAGAGAGGCTTAATAAAAGAGCG
This sequence comes from Sweltsa coloradensis, assembly GCA_024449915.1. NCBI lineage: Eukaryota > Metazoa > Arthropoda > Insecta > Plecoptera > Chloroperlidae > Sweltsa > Sweltsa coloradensis. Next base: position 91,836 of record JAMZAV010000911.1, on the reverse strand, counting down.
GATAATTTTTTGATATTTTTTTTGAAGGGACATAACCTCAGAATCAACAATTTATTCAAATTTCTGGAATCAGTTGCTCAAGTTCAAAATTGAATTTTTAGCAGCGGTTTTTTGGATATTATTTCTACACTCCTTTATCTACAACCTAAATATAAGTATTATTGGTTTTATATGATTTCAGGCGTTGCACAATTTTTCCCGTTAAACGGTACAAAATTTGAAATTGTACCGGCAGGCGAAAAAAATTGTGCAGCGCAACAAACCATACAAATACAAAAATCCTTTTATTTAGGTTGTAGATAAATGAGTGTAGAAATAATATACAAAAAACCGCTGCTAAAAATTCAATTTTGAACTTGAGCAACTGATTCCAGTAATTTGAATACAATTGTTGATTCTGAGGTTATGTCCCGTCAAAAAAATTATCAAAAATAATCCGCTCTTTAGTAGCCCCTCTTACATTCTCTACTTTTCAGACGTCTTTACTGATTCTTAAGAAATCATATTGGGTCTAGGGATTCCCCTTAAAGCGCGCTACATTACTTTTATTATATTGATCGTTATACCGTCAGTTGAAATACCGTCAGTATCAATATTCCGAGACCTTTTGGGTGTTCTTTAAACATTAGTCAAATACTACACTTTCTTCACTTTATTTTTCTAACTTACTTTTTTCTTACTTTTTCCCTCTAAAATTTTCATTTAAATTTTAATACTTTCAGAGAATATTGCCATGTGCATAATGACGTTTGCTTTTTATTTTTTGTGATGTATAAAACGGAAAATCGCCTAGAGATGTTAGAGGACTTAATCCCAGCAGTAGAAAAGTCTTTCAGTCGGGATTGCCAGTGACGGTAATTGAACGTGTGACCACCCGAATCAATGACAACCGATACGCTTTAACTACGTCAGTCGACAACATACATTTTAACGCAATTGGGAATTTTTTTCATTATTTTTCATTTATACTTTTAGAAGTAATTTTCAATTCAGCATGAACCATAACTCACCAGTCACTATAATGAAATGATTTACCTCCCGTTGTACGTTATAAAACTGTTGGAATGATCAAATGCATTCAATCATTCCGCTCGATTATTTATTACGCCTTGTTTGTTTATAGCGGATTTAAATTGCTTCTGTTTGAGTTTTATCTGCGTGCGTCGTGACAATAACTTCACATCAATATATCAAACCCGTTCGTAGACACATTAATTTGCTCGACCCGCTTGCGTAAAAAACAAAAAATACACAATGACAAATACAAGAGCCTTGTCGCGTGTCACTTACACAGAATTGATGATTTTTGACATTATAACATTCTCTCAGGCTAACGGTTTTAGGCTTATCTTTCTGTGTGCAAGAAAAGTATCAATCTTAAGTCACCTAATACTTTAAATATTTATAATCAATTTTATTTATTATTCATTTATTCATTTATTTATCTACTCATTCTTTTATTCATTCATTCGTTTGTTCGTTCATTAGTTTGTTCGTTCGTTCATTCCTCAGTTCCTTTTTTTTTTTTTTACTTATTACACGCTTATCCTATTCAGTTGTAAAACTGATTTTCTAACAGCAACTAAATAAAACTTATTACATACATGCAGACACAATTATGGACTATAAAAGTAAAGTTTGAAATAGTATTATTACAATAAAAATGTAAGACAATACATTTTGGTAACAATTCAAATGGGATATTACGTAAAATAATTTAACCAAATAAAAAAATTAAAGAAAAGAAAAGGAAAGAAAATAAAGAAATAAAAATAAAAAAGAATAACTTAGAAAAAACTTATTTATAAGACTATCCCATTCAAACGAATATGAGGTTTGCCAAAAGTAAAGATCAGAAAATCAGAGAAAATTAAACTTTCGCGGAAGAAACCATCCAACGCGAATCTTCATTCTTCTGTTCAAATCTTGATAAGTATGAAGAACAAAGACTATTGACTAAATGTAAATTTATGTTAATATTTCTGTGTCTTAAGGTAACTTTGATGATGACGCAGATCTTTGTTTAAAAAAGTTGTACTTCTATGTTATATTCCATTAACAAACAACATGTGTGCAATCTACAAGACTGAAACACAGACCGTTTAAGAATGATACAATACACTGATACGGTGTGATGTGAGTGATTTATGCTACATGACATAAAATGTTTGCCCGCATAAAGTATTCCTTGCCGTAGGTTAACACGGTCTTCACACTCGAGGGATGTTAATGACCTAATGCATTAGGGTGGTGACGGCGCTCCACTGAGTTACGGCCACAGCTGTATCGAGGCGACCGCACGCGATATAATAACATTACGATACGATGATTACGTGAGCAGCGCCACCGCTTAAGTGTTGCCTATCATGTGGTAATTGAACGACGTTTACTTTGGGATAAACCACCGGATAAGTTGGTTATGACCAAAGCATATTGATGATTTGTTTGGTAACCAATAATGCATGTATGCATCAACAGTAGTAGAGATGTGCATAGCGTAAAACACAATTCGACGTGTGAATTTGTTTATTTTTTCGTTATTATTTTTTTTATATATGCGTTGTTTAAACATAAACTTGTGAATCACAGTACTTCCAACTACGGTTTTACTATTTAATATATTTTTGTTTGTATCTACATATAGAGTACATTACCGCGCCGTTCGGAACGTACGGCTGTGAGTGCAAACATTACATACTATTTTATTGGCTGGATTTAATTCCATCGTCAATACTGTCTCATTGCAAACGTTAAAAGTGAATTAAATACCTGCTTCAGAATTTTATCTTCGTGTCGTTAAAACAAACGAAAACCTGATCTTATCCTGTATTATATCTTTCACGTCCCGAGATAGAGCGATGATTACGTTTTCCTGGCACCTTCACCATTTGAAAACTAGGATTGAATATATCATCATGCAACTCTTTATCATACATCTGGCAATCGAACCGACACCTCCATTATTTGCTACATCGAAGTTGTATATATATTTAAGCAACTCAAGACTATCGGGCAGTGTATCCGGTACCTCCACCATTTGCAACATACATGTTTTATATATTTTATGCAACTATAGCCTATCAGGCAGTTTACCCGGTATCTCCACCATTTGCAAACTAGAAGTTGTATATATACATATATCATCATATGCAACTCGATCATATATCTGGCAGTCTACCCGGCACCTTCATCATATACATAATCGTAGTTGCATATTATCTAACTCTACTTTATTTGGCAGTCTACCCGGCACCTCCACCATTTTCATACTTAATTTGCATTTTTTTAAAATTATTCAACTACAACCTAACTGGCAGCGAACTTATCTATCTATTTATAACCATAGTTATCACTCGTGCTTTGTTGCGAGATCAAGCGAGACCATCATACGCACCACTTCACCATCGGCAATATTATTATGTGTGTAATATTGTAAATGTAACTAGTGAGTTAGGTAGCAATCGCTTGTGTTGTAACCCTTCTAAAACATGCTCGCAACGATTGTCTAAGGGTCTGTACAAAAATATATTTACTGTGCTGTTTGGTGGAATTAAAACATCTTGAATCTTGAAGACTGTTTTGTTGATGATCTTCCAAATCGAATATGACTTGCATTCTGTAATTTGTTTCCGAGTATCCAAATCATAGATACAAATAATTGATCTTAATGTTCAATTGTGCTACTATGTAACTAACTCACTTCCATATTATACCATTCGATATTATTCATTGTTCAAACTTTTCCAGTAATTCGAATGAAATCAGCAGTATTTCTATAGAAATTAATTCAAATTCTGGCAATGTTTCAAGTTTGACAATATCACATGTATGAATTAAGCGAAGTTTTCTGTCTACACATTTTGCAAAAACTTTCAAACGTTAGGTCTGTAACTCAAACACGCCTGAATGTGTAAAGAGAACCCTACTCTTTATTCGAACTGCTTGAATATATATATGAGGTTTATATTTCAGTGCATGCTTCCCGATGCCGTTATTACGTCTATTTGGCCTGGCCCGGGCGAGTACCCGCCATAACGTTTATCCCTATCCAGGTCGAACGACTCGGATGTGGAATGTGGTGCGGCGGCAAACTAATCTTGTTTCACCGGGTGAAGTCGTCAGATACACGAGCTCACAATCTTGTCTCATCGTTCAATGATGCAACATGCAAGCTCACAATTATTTCTTGTACAACGAGTTTGTTGGGTAGCAAATATTTATTTATTTATTTAATTTAACGTCTATCCTATTCAGTTAAAAACTGATTTATGAAGGAGGACAAGTAAATAAATCTAATTAGATATATGATGATACAACAATGAACTACAGTTAATAACATATTACTTAAAATAGTAATATTACAATAATAATGTATAAAAACACCATAATTTTGGTAAATAATTCAGAAAGGATATTAATTCAATTAATTAATGAACCAAATATAAAAAGGGGTGGGGAGTAGAAAAAAGTAAAAAAAAAGAGAAAATTAAAAAATCATCAAAAACGAAAAACAAAAAGTAAAAATACTGATTTATTAGACTGTCCCATCAAACGAATATGAGGTTCGCAAAACTCAGGAACAACAAATAATTAAGGGGGACTCTTTGTGTCCTCACGTATTTGGATGGTGCGGTGGTGCGAGACGAGGGTGACGAGTTAATTTGATTGCAAAAGGTTATTAAAAGGATAACCGAGTCCACGCAACTAAGATTTACTAGCAGCAAGCGTTTTGAGACAGATCGTGCGCATTGTTATGCCAACGGAAAAGTCGGAGTTTGTGGGCTTGAAAGAGTGTTTAATTGCTAATTCCCTGAATATATTTGGTGGGGTCGGGTTCCGGTACTAAACTGCTTCGGGTTTTCGGGTCGGGTCGAGTATAGGAAAAAGATGGCCGTTTTAATACAGCATGTTAAAATGCATGGACAATTAATTTTACTTGTGAATAATCGTACATTATAATTTTCTCACAATACATTTTCTATTGTCAGAATTTTCGTCTCGTCGTCCGCGGTGGCACGTACGATTAGGACACTGGTCCGAAGCGTAGTGGCACTATACGAACACGTGGGTTCATATCCCACATAAGGCATGATTTTTTTAAATCGTCCTTCATCGTCATATATCTCACCCTCGTCGTCTCGAATTGCCTAAGTGCAATGCAACAGAAATCATCATGGAATGGCATTTGAAATCAACGAAAAAATGTCTGGACCGGCACCTCCACCAAAAGTTTGAAAATCCTGAACCGGCACCTCCACCATCTCCCCAAAATATGTTTTAATCCGAAAATTGGGAACCTTGTTTTGACGATCAGGTAGTCCCAAAATACCCGACCGGATCCGACATTTCAAGGACTCGCACACCACTAGTCAGTAAATAGTTTCCAGGAAGAAACATGTAGCGAATGAAAGTGTGTATACTAAGTACAAACCACATGTTTCTCGTTCTGTCACGAATCACGGATTATAAATTGGTTTCTTTGGAGTTAAGTATCGGAACAAGCTCAGGAGGGAGAATCTACCAGCGGGTGGTGCAAGACGAATGGCGTATCTAACGGGGAGGAAGGGAAAAAACTTTGACACAAATTTTAAACCCTTCTTTTTAAGAGAAATATATATTGAACGCACTATACCAAGATAATACGCTTTTCTGTATAGCATCAACTCCATAGTCTAGACTATGCATCAATAATTTTACTTCTCTCACGCCATCATACGTATAGTGGAAATAATATAGTTTGTTTTTTTTAGTTAGTAGGTCTTTTTTTTGGCTTTCATAATATGAGTCAAAAAAGTCAATTGCAGTCATTATATAATTATTGGAAAACAGCAAGAAATAAACAAAACACAAAAATATTATTATGTTATTCATTGAATTGAAAACTTGTTTGAACGGTTACACCCAAACACACTACAAATTTAAGTAACAACCTTGCATTTCTAGAACCATTTGAAGATGGATTTTCTTGATTGAGAAATATTTTGTTTTTATTTTGTGTTTACTCAACATGGCATTGAAGTTAAACATTTTTCCGGTGGCAAGCTCCCCTGACCCCCACTTTTGATGTGCCCTGAGCATGGCTAGGCACTAGGCAGCGGGAGAGAGTGATACTCTGGACGTGACGTTGCAAGGGTTGCTCACATCAACCCTCTCTTATCAGTTTAATAGCCTATTTTGGAAGTACATAATTTTCGTCACTTTACTATTATTTTTCAAATTTAATAAAATATAATAAATTATGGATACCATGTGAAAATGTGTATATCTTTATACATATTTAAAAGATGAATGGCATTATATTATTAGTCTTGCAGACATTGCTCCCTGTACAACTGAGCGTTATGTCGCAAACTGTCGCACGACTTGCTATATCCAGGAACGTTAGAATTGTTGTGTTCTCTATTAAAAGATTTCGCTTTACTGCCAAAGCGAGTAATAATTGTTTGATCTCTTTTATTTTGGTTTTTAAAAGGTTTTTTACAGTTCAAAGCGAAACAATTAGTTATGAGTAAACAATCCCTGTGTAAAGAGAATTTTAAATATTTTTTCTTTTCACTTTGAGATAACCAGGAATATTTTGAAGTATAATAACGTGTTTTTAAACAGAGACTGACTTTGCTTTGAAAGAAGATTGCGCAATAGACCATAAGATTCTAAGAATACTATAAATTTCCATCGCAGCGGCTTGTGATGCATTCACAGGAATCTAATTTATTATTGCCATTTAAGATTATTTACTTACTGAGTCATCTGTGGAGTGATTAGAATTTTATTTTGGCGGAAACACAATGTTGTGCAGAGTGAAACGATAATAATTCCGATCTCTTGGTTCGCCATCATTCGCGCGCCGATGACGTCGGATCACATTAGCTTGGTTCGTTTTTTTTATTAAATTCCCCCACTGAAAACCAGTTCGTAAGTGAATAGATGTTATTATTTTATTTATAAAATTAATGTATTAATTTAATGTACGTGGTGATAGTTACAGGGTTTTGCTCAATTTTTTCAATTTTTCTCAGAAATACCAAATTATTTGTGTTTACAGTGTCAAGGATAACTATAAGGGCACATACACATAAAGTAACACTTTTTTCGGTTAGATCAAGTAAGTGTAGACAAATTAAATCTAATTTACCTTGAAACACCAACGTTTCGTGGCCGCTGTGGATCACATGGTCAAGATTACATGTTATTGTGTGTCGTCTTCCTCTTCAAAAATGTTGGTGTTTTAAGGTAAATTAGTTTTAATTTCCTACACTTACGCGGTCTACCCGAAATATGTGGTCATGCATATATAAATAAGTTTTGTGGGAAGCCTGCATGCCCAGGGTGCATTATTCATGCCCTTCTTCAGGTGTTTAACTAGGTATGTTGCGGATAGGACAATTGTGAAGGGATGTCCGAGGACTGTTTGAGTGGACTCAATCCCTTTGCATTCGCATTAACGACTGAGGAAAACCTCGAAAAAAACCTTCTGACATACATGTATTACCGAGAAAGCTTCACACAAACCATAACACTCTTGTTGTTTGTTTTAGGAGCTTGAGTTGAGGATAGAGACGCAGAAACAAACGCTGCAGGCTCGCGACGAGAGCATCAAGAAGCTTCTTGAGATGTTGCAGAACAAGGGTGTTGGTAAGTGCTCCTCCTTATACTTGCTTGCTGCTGGCTTCGCGTTACATAAAGACAGATCCATCTTGTCAGGCTAATCCAACATGTTTCAGAATAGTAAAATAAATTCATTTTGTTAGTACGTATTTTTATATTAGCTTGTTCAGCTTAAGGCAAATTAAAGCATGTCCATTCCAGTTCACATTGATGAATATTTGTGTGGGTTAATTCAAATAAGCTCGTTATGTCTAATCGTACGTGCAGGAACTAATAAGTATAAGGACCATGATACGGGAATTTAAATGACCCATTAAAATTAACTGTACTGTTGAGAATTTAGTTTTTGCAAGTGTAATTAAGCCAATGTCTCATGGATAAAAATATTTTCTCTTCTGTGCATGATGTCGTACTTACACTTAGTTTTATAATTACTTAAGAAGAAATGAATAAACAAATGATCATATTATTATTGGCTTGTAAAAGAGTGTTTTAAACTATAAGATTGTTTAAAACTAGACACAACATTTTAGTTAAAACGATTCTCTGGCTACTTTTTACAAATAAGGGATTAAACATGCAATTTACCCCTTTATCACAATTTTTTCTTTACTTGCTCAGATTTATGGCGTATTTGCATACTCACCAAAGATAACAGTTTGAAAACTCTAACCTTCCTCTAGGCCTTGGTGTTTTTCGATTCATAAGACATGTCAAGTTAGCTAATACTGCATCTGTAATAAACATCAATGTTTTTCAAAAAACAATATCAGAAACTATTAAGACTGCGGACAAGGAAAAATGTTTTCTAAAATAAAATAAAAAGTAGATATGGAGTAAGAAAATCCACTTTAGTCTTTTGAGAAGACTTAAGCTATTTTTATTAACTTCTTGGTTGATGCAATTTCCAACAATAATTGTGACTATTGTAAACAATCTTGGTGACACATTTCCTCAAAAAGTATTCTGTATGGATGTCTGTTTTTTTAATTATTTAAATATATATATATATAAACATTCCTTGAACTTATCTGTGAGTAGTACTTCACTTAATTCGGAATGTACATCTTGAATACCTTGATTTCTACGATTTTGCATTTACCTGTACAACAATAATTATTACTATTTCCATACCGGCAAATACAAATATCTAAGAACGAAAGGTATTTAGACTTGCATTCCACATTAAGTAAAGTACTGGGCACTAACTAGTAAATATAATAAGCAATTAACAATCATCAGCCGTCGAAAGCGTTTGCTTTTTGCGAAAATTGTCACCAAATTGTACGTAACATGCAGTCGTATACTTTTGTGTGTTTGCATCAACCCAAGAACAAACATCTTGTTTATACATATTGTGGAAAACCTATTTTCGTGCACGCGCATATCAGAGCCTAACTAAAAGTAATTCCTCCTCGCAATGTTTGCCTTCGTATACCAAACTAAGGCAGCTATACGTCAGGACAGTTATACAGTAACAAACTAAAAGTAATTCCTCCTCGCAATGTTTGCCTACGTATACCAAACTAAGGCTGCTATACGTCAGGACAGTTATACAGTAACAAACTAAAAGTAATTCCTCCTCACAATGTTTGCCTACGTATACCAAACTAAGGCAGCTATACGTCAGGACAGTTATACAGTAACAAACTAAAAGTAATTCCTCCTCCAATGTTTGCCTACGTATACCAAACTAAGGTAGCTATACGTCAGGACAGTTATACAGTAACAAACTAAAAGTAATTCCTCCTCACAATGTTTGCCTACGTATACCAAACTAAGGTAGCCATACGTCAGGACAGTTATACAGTAAACCAAAAATGGCTGTTGCCTCCAGAGTCTAAGTCAGATCCATTCTACTTTCTGTCGTGGTCAGGTGCGGTCGTTCAACAAAACAACACCGACAGAGTTAGCTCATACATAGCGTGTGAGACTCTGATAAGGGATGTCACGGGTAAGAATCCCGCCACCAGCAATCCTGACTGAAAATCTTTACTTGGATTGAGTCCTCTTTAACAACACTCGGACATTCCATTCCCTTCACAATTACCGAAAATTACCTAGTTAGTCACCTAGAGAGGGTCATTCCGGCTAAAACTGACTTTAACCCTACGGAGGGGAAAGCATCCATACGAAACAAGTTACAAAGTTTATCACAAAACAACTGTTTGCTTCTTCATGGTGCGCAACTCGAACTTTTAAAGTTTGTTTTACAATATCAATCGATGAGCTTGGCAGGGTGGAATACGAAGGCAAAACATTGTCTTCTCTATACCAGACGCTGATTCTCTTTAGCGTTCTCAGCATGTTTCCCCATGAGCATGAAACATTACTTGTTTATATTTTCGCAAAAATCACAATCGTTAGGACGATTACTCATTACCACAATCAAAAAACATGTTAACCGAAATTCTACCATGGAGAATTGTGTAAAATTTTCACTGTTACCCAAACCAATGTCTCATTTTCTTTGGAAAACCTCTACTAACCGCATCTCCAATAGGTGGTTTATGTCCACCAGTTGGCCATTGTTGTACTGGCTCTCAATGCAAGGAATTCTGTTTTAGGCAAAGAGGAAGAGAGGCAAATGTTCCAACAAATGCAAGCATTGGCACAAAAACAGGTGGATAACATTTTGTGGCGTAATCTTTTAATTTCTCTTACATCTATCAGAAGAAGTTAGCATTATCCTATTACCAGTATTTATGTTTCATTTATTTTATTTTTTCCAGAATTTTTCACGCACCTGCACCGTTCAGAGTTGATTTTATTTGTATTGTATGTATATTCATTACTAGTCCGTGAAGCTTTTATTTTGCATACTTATAGAATCTTATGTTTGAATTATGTTCATTAAGGGCAAAGACATCCATGAATTCATCCCTCTTATATTTTATCACGCTCCTTTGTTTTGACCTTGCATTACCCCTGAGAGAGAAACATAGACACCCGACCCCCCCCTGCCCTCAATCAACCCTTCATGTCAGACACGCTAGCTTGTACCGGACAGTATCAAGGGTATGTCTCAAATCATATCATAAACATTTCATTTGTAGATGTAAGTGTTATACCACACACACGTGCCTCGCAAGTGTGAACGCCAAATACATGTTATCGCGCGGCCATGTTTCTTGTAACCACCTCGTTCGTCCTAGGTCCATGCGCCTGTTTGTCGCCTCTTAATGCCCTCTGTAAAACAATCAATCGGACGTAGATCGTGTTTGATGCTATTAATAAAAATGTGGCAATATTGTAATCTAACATTGAGCTATAATATAATAATGATGCGCTGATATATTTGTTCAATTCCACCTGTCTGCTTCCTGACGTAGCGGAGAACCTTTGTTACAAATTGAGAGTAAGAACAATATTCACTATACCTAGTTTCTGGATGTCTTTGTCAACCACAAGTAGCACAATATGTTCCCTTCCGTGTTTGCCCTGCAGCATCACTTGCCCTGCACAACAGCACCACGACTTGTCTCGCCTTCTCTTTCTTGGCCATCTCAACTCTTCCAAGGGGCTGCCCGATTTGTGTTGTTTATGTTGGCTTTGGATGTTTGTAGGTGGTAAAATGCTAGATCTCGAAGGGAGAGTCGAGTTTGAGTCGATGCAAGCCAGACTGATAGAGAGTGAGAATAAAATCCATCACTATGAAAGCCTAGTGAGGAATCGAGAACAGGAACTCAGTATGACTAAGAGAGTGAGTACACCTGACAGTCAACCAACCCACCACACATCTTGATCTTGCTTTACTTCTTTAAGACAATCAGGTCTCGGTACAGTAATAGTCTTCATGATGCGTGTGACTGTTGTACTATAGTAATTGTACTGTTCTGTAAATAGGCTAGACATTAATTCACTCAACGTGTTTAAGTAGGGGCTTTTTCTTTTCTCTATGTGCTGTTCTGTAAAGTGTATTAATTATTCACTAATTAGTCTTGCTCGTTACTAATCCACTCTCACTGTAACTCGACCTCGCGCTTACGGGTTGTGTTGTCTTGCGACAAAACAAGTCAACTAACCACCGGGGTAAAATAGAAGTAGTCGCTCAATTCCTGCTCTGGATACCTTCTATTGGATTTGAATTTACAAGTTGATATTTTGTGTTCTAATTCCAATACGTTTATACATTGGTGTTTGTTTGTTTTATGTGTGTAATTAATGTTGCTTGATTGCTTTTTGTCTTTTATCAAACGACTGGGATTTGAACTCAAACGTATCAACGAAACTAACAAAAGAGATGTGCTTTTAAATTAACTTTGTGTATGCTTTGTTATACTCACAGTAGCTACCTTCCCTATGTGTTGTGTTGATGTGTACAAGAATATATTTCAAAATATGTAGCATTGATGCCAACTACAACACAACAACAAAATCATGCATTTCTACATTGCGACTAACAACATGGAATGTAAGAAACAAACACACACTTTAAACTTAACAACACGACATAAAACAAAAACGTTACTGCAACACAAAATATAAAATGCGATCATCAAGCCCCAGGGAAAAACTGATACTATCATTTATTGCGTTACTACACAAAATAACAAACCAATATACATAGTATTAGTAGTAACAATCTAACAAGTACTTTACCAGTATTGCATTTGCATGATCGTATTTATAATATGGCAGTAAAAGTTCAAAGTGGCTCCCGGTGTTTCTCCCAGCCCAGCTCTCAGGAAGTACGGCTAATATTTTATTATCTTCCTGCTATGGGGTTATGAGGATGTTATGTTATCCTCCGTTAGCGTGGATGACATCATAATAAATGTACCGTGACGGTTGTTCCTTAGAAGACTTCAGCAACCCACCAAGAACACATACAAGGTTATGTTTAACCGAGAATAATTTTTTCGGCAGAATAGTTGTTTTTTATAATGGCGTGTATTGATTATATTGGTGAATTTTTCTAGAATGTTGTAACTGAAGCTTTTGATAGAACAAAACATTGTTTTGATGACTGTAGATTGAAATAAATGTCAGGTAATTATTCAAAATTATTAAAATTGGTTTACCCGTCTAGAAAGTCAGAAGATGAACCATGGCGTTCAACGACACTGGTTTTGAAACAATTTATTTATTACTTTGTCTGCAAGTAATATTTCCTATTAATAATTGATTTGCTCTCTCAATTATTTCGTATTCATTTTGTTATATTTCACAATTACGCCAAATAAATCGTGGTGAAATCATCGACTACAGAATTACTATTTAACTCTTCTACTCTTTTGGACGCGGTGATGCCAGCTGTCGTTTCATTTCATACGTAGAACTTCTGAGTACGTTAAACGAACGTTTGACCATTGACTATTTCAGTTGTTAATAAGCAGCGTAATCTGGCCTTCGATTTATTGTGTATGATATCCAATAAGTAGCCTATAACATCAAGTTGATGTTTTTAATTTTTATTAAAATAGTGTGTGGTGATGTACAAAATTGTTGCACAAGGAAATATCAATGAACATAACAGGAAGATTAATCAGAAAAATAATCCATATTACGCGTTGCGTGATACAAAACAAGGATGCCCGTATAATATTGCCTGAAAACGGAAGTATAAAATACATTTCCACTTCAGAAAATTGCATTTAAATAAAATGTGTTTTAATGGTTTATTACATTACACGTGAACGAAAGCAAATTGTACGAAATAAGTATCATTGGCTTGAAACAAATAAGCATTTTGCATTTTAATTGTGAATCAACGAAAGATGGCCAAGAAGTCATACTTCTGTCTTAGAGAAGCATATCGAAATCCTGAAAGTTGAAATGGAATAAGCGAGTACAATATTACGTAGGACATCATCACTTAATATCAAAATTAATGATTTTTTAATAATATTAATAAGATGAGGATTGTGGTTGCATGCACTGTAAACGAAAGGTCGGGGCTCGAATCCCGGCCGGAGTGAGATATACGATGGCGATAATGGGGTTTACAGTGTCTAATAATATGTCGGACACGCAATTATTGTAAAAAAATCAAATCAACTGATTTAGTTGAAAAATCGTTCTTCTCGACCAATTTCAATTGTCATTCTCGCGATACATCTGGAAATGCAACACATCGGGTTTCAGAATTAGATTAGTTTTCAACCAACTTTACTAGCAGGTAGTAAACTAATAGCTAACATTACACAAACCATTGCTGAAAGAGAATGAGGCCGAACCAAAGTACATATCACATATAAAACCCCCTTATTTGCCTTGATCTACTCCATTAATAATGCAAACTCACGTCACATGGTGCCTGATTTACCTGGAAGGACTGAAAACTCTCCTTGCGATGAACGCGTTCACATGTTGGTAACAGACTACTAGATTAGCTTCATTCTCCGAACTGCTGTGGGCCTACATAATTTAAGTATTAATTCACGCGTAAGTAAATAATTGTTCTGAAAGAAAGAAAGCGACGGTGTTTTAACTTTGATTACGTCTGCTCAGACTGAATGACAGCATACCGCATATTTATTATCATGTGCATTATATTTTATGTGAATCTGCCAGCGTATATTCTTCACAAAAATAATGTCTGACATACATTGATATAACGTTACGATAAAACTGCATTTATCATTTTCAAGTGAAGAAAATATACTTTTGAAACGTGAAAGTATTTGATTTTTTAAAATCCAAACACAAGATACAGATGAAAGAGCAGTTTATAAATTATAAATGAAATTGATTATTAAAAGTAAAACTGAATATAGCAAACATAATTGTAACGATATGATCTGTATTATTGAAACACGCAATTCAATTTCATTACGTATAAGCTAAAAGGAACAAGGTGAAACATAGAAAAGCGACAAATAAACTTCCATAAAGTAAAGCAATGAACGGGCTAACTTTGACAGTGAAAATCTTTTCTATAAAATATTTAAAACGAGTTTAAGCTTAAATGTTTAGCATTAAACTTGAAACATGAAATTAGAACTCGAGTAGCAGTGCATGGGGAAGTTTTAGTCACACAAATTAATGTCAAAGTCAAAAGTAATATCCGCACTGGAATATTAATTACATATGTAAAGTTGACGCGGGTCTCGTTGCCAGCATTCGTTCTACAAAGTTCAAACACACGTACTAAACTGCAAAACATTCGAAGTACCAATCTCAACGCCTGTTGAATGCATTTAACAAAATAGGTTTGCATAGAAATGTGCTGTGAGTTGAGCGGCGTTGTACGGTAGCTCAGTGCAATAGAGTGAACATGCCGGTGAGAGTGGGTGAGCGATTCTTTGCATTGCCTTATAGTTTGTGGTAGAGTTAGGAATACAACGTTTTATTCAATACATTCGGTTTTTTATTCGATTAATCTAGTATAATTGATTCTCTAAAAACTTTCAAACATCGATCATTAATGTAATAGAATTAAAATTTCGATAATCGGTTATCGAAAGCAGCACCAAACGGCAACCCTAGGATGGAACGTTCCTTAAAAGTTATTGTCACTTCCATTCAAGTTACAAACGCAATCGACTGTCTATTCCTTAGATTTCACTGTCCAAAATGTCAAACTAAAATTAGTGCTGTACGTTTTTGTGGTAGTTTGCATACTTCCTGTAATTCTAAAAATGGCTAAGCTGTGATTCTTGTTACACTGCCGACTGGAGGGAGGGATACGTTGTCATGTAAACATAACTGACCGCACGGAAGTCCCACTAATGATTTGATTTTATCAACACAACACAACACCACATTAATATTGATCCATGATATAAAGCTTTTAAAAAAAGTGTGTAACACGTAGATGCGAGTCCTATCGCAGTCCTATACTTTGTGTTGACATCTACGACAAAGCTCATCTTCTTCACATCGCGATATCAATTGGCAGGGGATGTTGTTTTAAAAATATCGTTTGCTCCATATTCACTGCAACCGTCATAACATAAGAAATGCCTCAACTAAAGATTATCTATCTGAAAACCTAATCGTTTATTACCCAGTTCTAAACTCCCTTGCATTATTTGCAGAATTTTAGCTGCAACATTACAAAAATAATATGAACTTAATTAAATTTTTGATCTGTTGAAATTTCGATCAGCAAGTTTACATCAGGATACGTGGGGTAAATTACCACTTATCTTCATAGTACCGGTAACACTGTAGAGAAATGGTATGCATATTTATATAAGGCATGGGCTGATACCATAATTTACCGATATCGATACAAGATACCGATTTCAATAAACCGAATGATACTTGCTTGTATTTGGGACATGGGAGTATATTTTGTATACGATCGATATCATGAATGATGGTTTCTTTTGATAAATCGATGAGGAATAGCCGAACTGATATTTGTAGCGATGGTGTCGGTTGAGGGGGCAAAATCTTCCGATAGCACTAGTATCGGCCCGTAGCCGCTTCTCAATATCGGTATCGGTCCATCTATAATTAACTTCGACTATTTTTCACCAAAAGCGTGCATAATAATAACAACGAATACGCGAACACCACCACCTTCAGTTAC
Source organism: Sweltsa coloradensis (assembly GCA_024449915.1). Classification (NCBI taxonomy): domain Eukaryota; kingdom Metazoa; phylum Arthropoda; class Insecta; order Plecoptera; family Chloroperlidae; genus Sweltsa; species Sweltsa coloradensis. The sequence goes on along the minus strand of JAMZAV010000911.1, from coordinate 75,746 downwards.
ACGTGTAATAATATAAACACAAACATATACACCTCAGGCAATTAAACTACACAGTATTACCGTTGTTTCTTGTAATCGTTACTTCTCTGGTGAACTTGGTAGTACTTTTAAACTTCCCATGCTCATGTAGAACATTTTCTTTTTTAGACGCACTGACAACCTAAAAGTCAACTCTTATTTTCAACTTTCACTTAGTTTTTCTGTTACGTTACGTGAGTAAAAGTAGAAGTAGCAAAATTTAATTTGATTTATTTCTTTTATTAATCAAGTGTGTATATTTTGCTTGGTAATTCAGGATTTAAAGGCGACGAATGAGACCCTTAAATCTCTGCAGACGCAGTTAGAAAAGCAACTGCACAGTCAGAATGCGAGTGGCTGTGGTCCCTCTAACAGTACTCTAACCGCTATACTGGAAACGAAGGACGCTCGCATAGCGACCCTGGAGAAAGAGGTTGCCTTGCTGGAGAGTGAGTTGGATAGAATACGGGAGTGCACGGGAGAAGTGTCACTCCGTATCTCGTCTCCCGTCCCGGACATGCTGGACCACGCTACTCCCGGGTCCAGACATGTGTATAGCTTTAGACGTCAAGTAAGTGACGGCAAGTCATTCTTCCTCGGTGCGGGGTAGAGGGCGCGCGCGGCTGTCTGTCTGGTCTTGTGTCTGTCTGTCTGTCTGGTGTTGTCACCCCAGTCCCATCGTCTTGGTCGAGAGCAAAAAGGGGAACTAAAACATATCCAAATTAGTAATCACCGTGTTTTTATTGTCAACATTTCCGTAAGCAAATTTAGCTGACAACAGCAATATCGGAACGGAAATGGCGCGGTGATCGGCGTCGTTAGCGAGGTCCCTATATTTGCGCTCGCCAGTCGGACACTCTTGAAACTTGATTGGTCTACATTTGATTACCTGAACCGAATCGTTGGCTGCGACATGCACGCAACTACCCTCACATCTGACGTCACGCGTTATTGATCCTCTGATTGGTCGATGACGACAAACACGTCACTACGTAACCAATTAAGTTTCATCTTCCTCGGCTCTTCCTCAGTCCGCCCTTGATCTCTCTTCACTTCTTCACCAACATGTTTTGTTCTTGTTCTTGGTGGAATCACAAGCTTTCTAGTCTAACAACATGAACTATTTTCAGCCATGTACTAACATTTTACCACCTTCAGTGCGATGTTTATCTATCTTATCTCTCTCTTTCTCTGTCTCCCAATATATATTGTTTTCTCTCTCTTTCCAGCTCCTATTTTTTGTCTAATTCAACCTGGTGTTACCACTTACTTTTTTCCCTCTAATTTCTCCTTCCTTCTTTTCTCCTTTACCTTGTTGTCGTTTAATCCCCATTCTGTGTTAAGTTTCTTCCTTCATATCTGTCTATCGCTCTCTCTCTCTCACTCACTCTGTTTTACTCTTCTTCTCTCCTCACACACCTTGTTACATCGCACTCTCTCTTTCTCTCTAGCTCGTTCTTCCCCCCTAGTTTCTTCCCTCACGTACTCTTGCTATCACTCTAACCCGCCGTACTTGGATGCTTTACTAGAAAACACGGACACAGTTTCGTGCATAGCTTGTTGCATGAAATGACTTGTATGTTGCACGATTTCAATGTATTAACTAGGTGTTGTAGCAATCGATATTATGTCTGCCTTAAGTATAGAACACTTTTTACACAGGGTTATGTTTTAACAAACATTCACACGTAACTATTTAACTATAGGTTGTTTGTATCTGTACATTACTTCGTGTCAAGTGATGTATTCTGTAGTAAGTGTAATTTCTAAGAGATAATGACTTGCTGAATGCTCTGCATGATTTGTACCTTGTGAACCAAGTGTGTTTGTGTATCATGTGATTGCTGATAATGACGTAGTTTTTATATTATCATCGGAACCAAATTGTGTTTGAAAAATATTTATTATGAAACAGCTTAGGCCTATCTAGATATAAGAATAATTTATTTTAATTCGGTGTTTTAGTGTCTAAATTTTATATTTTGTGTTGTATATTATCAAGTTATTTCTCTGGAGCTAAGTTTTAATATAAATTAACATATACACTGTTTATGCTTAAGCTTTTACGAGTAGTGTATAACGCAGATATAAAGTTATTTAAGCTGCTAGAAATATATTGATCTCTGCTGTTTTGCCATTAGCTTTCGTATCCAACCACTTGTAGGGCATTGATTACAAATTCGATTTAAAATATTTGCTTTGCTTAGAAACTATTTCTTATGTGAACCAAAGTAAAACCACGTAAGTACACATTCACCTATATGTAATTTACTTTAAAACTGTAACCATCTGTATGTTGTAAGCAGAATACATGCTTTAGGATGGAAACGTTGAGGTTGTTTCTCGTTGCCACTCGAGACTTAGATGTACATGCCCCATCGACCATAAGTAAAGCAAAGGGTCGACATTGTATCTACTTCACCCAACCCTTGATTTACTTCTGGTCGAGGTTAGGTAAATATATGTTGTTGGATCTGGGCCCTGGCACAAACTAATCTTTAAACAATATTAAAATGAAAATAAAGGCAATTAAATTTAGCTAGAAAAATATCATCTGTTCATAGAAATAAAACTTCATACGTCAGAGTATTCATTTGATTCCATTCCACTCAATTGTTTTATTCACAACCATAAAATAACATAGATGAAAATATTTAAAATTAGGCTGTCGACAATATTAACTGAAATGCATATTATTAGAAAATATTGTTAATATTAATTCATATTTGTAAGATAATTAGTACACAACAAAAATAAATGTTAGCCATAGACCAAATATCAATAATTGTTTATAAATATGTTCTTTGAATTCTCGTTTACTTTCGTGTATTTGCTGACGTTTACGTTGGTGGGTAAGGATTGCACATCGTAATCAATTATCAGTGTTGTTTTCTAGGTGCATAATAAATTATTAGAGATGGATGAAATTAGTGTGTTGCTTTACAGTTGATCAATAGCAAATTCAGTTTTTTAAACGCTCCTAAATGCAATTTTTGGTTTTAACGTTCATTTGTGCGCAAAAACCGCATTCTCCGGGGCTTTAAAGAATTTACATACTATTCTTTATTAGGTACTCACTTTGAATTGATAACTCTCTAAAATGTTTAAATTAATTGGATGAGCGTAGCGAGCGAAGCGAAGATTCCATTCTACTACACTGAAGAAAAAAATCCGTATTGTTTTATTTTCTTTCTTTCTTTCTTTCTTTTTTTTCTGTATTTTTGTGTGTTTGTTTACACGATTTCGGCTAAACCGATACTCCAATTGCGATGAAATTTTCTGGAGGCCTTCGAAACCTCTGAACTTAGAACGGCCACGTTTTTGAGCGCAATCTAAAAAATTTTCTAATAAATATCGCAATTTTACGATATTTTTTCGATTTTTTTTTTAAATTTCTTGGACTTGTAACACCTACGTGCTTTATCCGTTTGTAATGATTTTTTCACAGAACCTTTATTTTAAGAATTGATATATTCGTGTGAAATTTAAGCGTAATCGAAAAATTATTTCTCATGAAAATCGCAATTTTACGATTTTATTTTTGATTTTTAACATTTCTTCGACTTATAACACCTACATGCTTTATCCGATTGTAATGATTTTTTCACAGCACCTTAATTTTATGAATTTATATATTTGTGTGAAATTTGAGCGCAATCAAAATATTTTTTCGCATGTAGATTGCAATTTTACGATTTTTTCTATTTTTTTAAATTTCTTCGTCTTCTAATGCCTACATGCTTGATCTGATTGTAATTATTTTTTCCAGAACCTTTATTTTGTGAATTAATATATTCGTGAGAAATTTGAGCGTAATCTAAAATATTATTTCACCTTTGAAAATCGCACTTTTACGCTTTATTTGGTTTTTTAAAAAATTACGCTTATCCAACAACGTGCCTGAAAAAGCGTTTGTGAAGCTTCCTAGTTCATTATATTATCAACACGGTGATTTTTTGTAGTAATCGTTTTGTTCTTAACCGTAGAATGTATGCGCTATTTCTCAAATACTCATTGCTAGTCAATACGTCCTCAAAAACACAGATTAGACGAATAGATGATGGAATGACACTTTGTGTTCGTAACGTAAGCCCCCCGCCCCCCTCATCAAAGATACATCTGTTGAGAATTTTCTTTTTGATTTGAATACTTAACTTAAAATGGGCTATGAATTTAAAAAAAAATGAAACACAATGAATCGAAACAAGAGCTTGATTTTAATTTATTAACAGGAAATGTTTACTAGGAATTAGGTATCACATTTTCTTCTGGTTACTTACACTGCAATTACTTCTTTCAACTGAACCAATGTGGAAAAACTAGAAAAATACTATTAAACCTAGAAAATTATGAGAGCGTAAAGCAACAATTATCTTGTGGAATGTAAATTGTAAACTAACTAGAAGTGACTGGCTAGAATCGCGAAATAATATTACAAATTTAAATGCACAATAAGCCAACATATTGATGTCATTCTAGTAGAAAAGTAAGATGAATGTATTTTTTACTTTTGGCATTATCTGGTCTTTTAATCTGCAGATGAACGAACGTAAACTATAAAATTATTGGATGAGCGTAGCGAGCGAAGCGAAGATTCCATTTCTCTACACTGGAGAAAAAAATCCGGAATGTTTTTTTCTTTTTTTTCTTTTTGTATTTTTGTGTTTGTTAACACGATTCCGGCTAAAACGATACTCCAATTGCGATGAAATTTTCTGGAAGCCTTCTAAATCTCTGAACTTAGAACTGCCACGTTTTTGAGCGCAATCGGAAAATTATTTCTCATGAAAATCGCAATTTTACGATTTTTTCGATTTAAAAAAAATTTATTCGACTTATAACACATACTATACATGCTTTATCCGATATCAAATGATTTTTTTCACAGAACCTTGATTTTATGAATTAAGATATTCGTGTGAAATTTGAGCGCAATCGTAAAATTATTTCTCATGAAAATAACAATTTGTTTTTTTTCTTTTTTAAAACAATTCTTTGACTTATAAGACCTACATGTTTTATCCTATTGTAATGATTTTTCCAAAGAACCTCAATTTATGAACAAGAAAAACGCTTAAGTCCCGCCGCGTTGTTGGATGAGCGTATATGGTGCATTGAGCTGCCATGTGTTACGCGGATTTTCTGTTGTTCTGTGAAAAATTCATTACTTAGTCGAAGTTTTTTTTAATTAAATTAAATTAAATAAAAAATTAACTTAATTTTTTTAATTAAACTAAATTAAATAAAAAAATTACTTAATTTTTTAATTAATCGTAATTTTTAATAAAAGAAAAAAATCGTAAAATTGCAATTTTCATAAGAAATAATTATATGATTGCGCTCAAATTTAACACGAATATATAAATTCATGAAATGAAGGTTCTGTAAAAAATCATTACAATGGGATAAAGCATGTAGGTGTTATAAGTCAAAGAATTGTTTTAAAAAAGAAAAAAAACCCGTAAAATTACGATTTTCATGAGAGAATAATTTTTCGATTATGCTCAAATTTCACACGAATATCGTAATTCATAAAATTTCATAAAATTAAAGTTCAGTGAAAAAATCATTACAATCGGATAAAGCATGTAGGTGTTATAAGTCGAAGAAATTTTTTAAAAATCGAAAAAAATCGTAAAATTGCGTTTTTTATGAGAAAAAATTTCCCGATTGCGCTAAAAAACGTGGCAGTTCTAAGTTCAGAGATTTCGAAGGCCTCCATAAAATTTCATCGCAATCGGAGTATCGGTTTAGCCGGAATCGTGTTAACAAACACACAAAAATACAAAAAAAAGAAAAAAGAAAAAAAAACATTCCGGATTTTTTTCTCCAGTGTAGTGAAATGGAATCTTCGCTTCGCTCGCTACGCTCATCCAATTAATATATTCGTGTTAAATTTGAGCGCAATCGAATAATTATTTCTTATGAAAATCGCAATTTCACAATTAAAAAAAATAACGAGAAATTAAAAAAAGGAAAATTTATGTTAATTTTGTATTTAATTTAGTTTAATAAAAAAAAATCTTCAACTTAGTAATAATTTTTTCACAGAACAACAGAAAATCCGCATAACACATGGCAGCACAATGCACCAAATTACGCTCATCCAACAACGCGCCTGAAAAAGCGTTTGCGAAGCTTCCTAGTTTTATCTTACGGAACATGAATTTCAATCATTTTGAATATAAACCGAAATTGCTTATAACTTTTTTGATAATCTTAGATTCCGTAGTTTTATTTTCTCATGGCGCGATGGACACTCATTGAGCACAAAACTCCGAGACATCGTGGCCCATTGTTCGAAGCTCTGAGGCTCTCTCAGCCGTGGGAGTGAATACTTGTATACCACATCGAATGTAACTTGGTTCAGTGAAGAAATTGCAGTATTTAAACTCACAGCCACAAAAATCATGTTATCTTAAAATGTTAGTTTGGCAAGTGTAATTTCATTACCCCCTCCCCTCGTGGTGTCCATGAACAATGGGTATGGCATTGTGTGTCCCAAACACGTGGATGAAGATTTATTTTATTTGTTTAACATCTATCAGATTCAGTTATAAAAACTGATTTACAAAGGAGTACAACTAAATGCAATTAAGTACATAAATGCACACAAGGTCAGCCTTAATATCTCACGATGTTCCAACTAATTTCAGTGTTTCCTATAATATCATATCACTGCAGAATGATATCACGGCACTTTGTATCTCGTTTTTCGATTGCAAATTTATTTTAACAAATGTGTTTCCAGACCTAGATCGGTTTCGTTTGGTTACATTTCTTGTGCTCAGCGCCTTGGATTTGCATGAAAAGAAACCACTACTCGTGGCTTTGAAATCTTTGCAGTTTCCACTCTTGTAAGAAACGACCGAAAAGGCGCAAATTTATGGAGATAAAAATAACAACCTCATCAAAACTTTACGTGTTATCCGACCGCGGGTTGTACAACTAACTTTGTCTTGATTTCTGTGGTTGCTAGTCTTCTGAAATAAGTCTGATTAATGTTTAAAGTGGTTTCTCCGCCTCATTTGGTTTTCTACTGGTTCATTGTTGGTAGAATGTTCTAGTATTTTATTGTGGAAACGAGATGCGATGTTAATTGGAACATCGTTTTAGTCCAAGTAAGAACTGTGTTTCTTTCAGGATACCCATAGGTAAAAAAATATTGTTTGCGTAGTAACAAGGATCACATCGATATCTTATTTTATTTATTAAACGTCTGCCCTAAACTGTTTTAAAACGGATTTTCAAAGGAAATAAGGAAACTATAAGTAGATCAGGTGAAGACAAATACATAAAGATTCAAAGAGAAATAGTGTTTATTATCATAGGTGATGAGAAGACATTGAAAGACATAGGTGATATGATAATAATATAGATGCTCCGATCTAACAACGTAAATGCACACAAAAATAATAAAATAACTGTAGTAAGCAGATTTGGGAAATAAAATATTACGACAACAATGTTTTACAAGACAACCTTCTTATAACATATCCAAATAGTATAATAATATTAAAAATGTAAAATGATTTAAAATGAATCAAATAAAAAATAATAAAGGTATAACATAATATTGCAGTGTTTTAGTCTTATACAACAGATATGTTCCCTTCTGTTCAGTACATAGATTGGAATGAAGGCTGCCGACTAGGAATGTTTGCACATTGACAAAACAAATACTAAATTTACATAACTATTATAGTGTCCAACATCGTTCAGACAACGACTTGAACACCTCTTGTAATTAGTTCTTATGTTCAGATGATATTTTGTTTGCCTTCATTACAAGTGAGGTAAACTAATAAGGACAATTACATATTTATCAGTGATTTGATAGTTGCATTTTTTCCTCTCGTAAAAATTTACGGTTTTTTAAATTATTATTATGTATTTTTACTCACATATTTTGTAGCTAACAAATATAAAATTATTATAAATTATGCGTAGCATTGAGATAATAGAGCGCTAACAAAAATGCTTTGAAATTCATTTTTTCAGATGGTTATATTTTGAATCAGCAGATAAGTGATACTAGTTTGTTTTTGAACTAGAGTTATGCTCCTCAGAGCAGACTAACAGAATACAAAGTCTTGCGGCATGAATTACATTAATTGTTAAACCACTGTTAGAAAATCTGATCCAATGTTTGACCTGCGCTCCTCAGCTCGACGAGTTTCGCTCGGAGATCCAAAGAAGGGACCAAGAGATAATGGCAATGAGTGCCAAGATGAAGACCCTAGAGGAACAACACCAGGACTACCAGCGTCACATAGCTGTGCTCAAGGAGTCCCTGTGCGCCAAGGAAGAACACTACAACATGCTGCAGGCTGATGTAAGTTATTTCGAGAAACATCCCGCAATGAAAGAAACTTCTTACTAATGTTCAGGCCATGATGTAAACCATTATAATATTATCTGTAGCGCTTTTTGAAGATGTGAATTCACCCTATTTTCAGCATTGAGCCCATGCATTGGATACGTGTACAACAATAATTCATTTTGAAGATTGACCTTTACAAACCTCATTCTGCCGTTGAAAACCCAAGCACAATGAATAGGGAAATACATATGCCTATCTCATTCAATACAACGTGGTTCTCGACGTAGGACTAGCAATGACAAGACTAATTTGTTAAAACATTCCTTATTTCCTTAGATTTAAGGTGACCAATAGTTACTGTGTACTTGTCAATTGTCATCTTTCAAATTTATAAAAACTTCTCCTAATGTCACGGAACGATCGTTCTAGTTGCTCTCTGACTGATCATCACCAATCTTGAAAACCCTCCACGTCTAAAGCCTTCTTTAAATCATTATTTGGTATTTTTTTTTTGTAGTTTTTGGCTTAGTATGAGCTACCAATTTCATTTCTTTTTCCATAATAATATGACACTGTTGGTTTCTTAAAAGTTCTGAACATGTTTTGAAGCGTGTTGAGATCCCCTCGATCCCGTTCCAAAGTTCGAGAAAAACACAAATTAAATGTATTTATCGATTTCATTGATTTTGAAACACTCCAGTAGGTGCAATTTATTATATGGACGTTCCGACCGACAACCTGGAGATCCGGGTTCAATACCCGGCTGATATGGAGTTTTTAAATTTCTAGATTAATTTTAAAATTGAAATATAATAATATTATTTTCATCGAGAGTAGGTTCTTGACATCACGTTGACACATCATCAATTTCCACAATCAATCTTGTTATTATTGTCCCCTCCGTACCCAACGACAAACATTGAGTCGTTGATTATAAGATACAATCTCGACGACGTGATGCTTGTGATGGCGACGGAGGTAAACATTTCTGTTTACTCGACGTCCTGATATAATTCGATTGTGTTCGTTTTGTCGCACTGACCGACGCGTGTGTTCAGTCTAAACTCTTGTCTGTCAGGTGGAGGAACTTCGTCAGAGGCTGGACGAGAAGAACCGACACATCGAGAAGAAGACGATGACAGCGAGCCAGGCGACGCAGGAGCGTAACCGACTCAACAGCGAACTCAACGAGCTAAGGGACCACATGGACATCAAAGATAGGAAGATCAACGTCTTACAGAGAAAGGTAATTTTAATGCACGTCACAATCTCTATTGAATCTCCTTTACTGGTTTAATATTTTAAGTAAGAACACCTAGGTTTTGACAAAGGTGACACACATTGAACTATTTTCCACTTCGTTCTATGTGCTTTAAAAAACATATTGAAGAAATATGTGGTTGCTGGTAACATAAATATAGATAGTATTACACAGTTAAGAATGATACGTAATTCAAATAATAGGTGTTTTCCCACCAATCGTAGATAGCTATGTATCATCGATACAGAAGTATTTTCCTCTACCAATATTGCCAACACACACGAAGAGTGTATTCTGTGTGTCTTTATCAGATCCAACACTCCTGAGCAGATGTAATATTTCGTTCTAATCTTCATAACCTGCTCCTATTGTATTGTCTATTAATAATTCCACGTTGTTGCGATTTAGTATTTCCATTATGATATGCTCGTTTCACCATTTTAAACCCTTATGGTAGGTACTTTCACATACTCTTATGTAGAACTATTTAGTTGTCTGCATTTACCCACCAACCTGTTCCTGTACTGTACACTGTACACTAAGTTAAAATAATGATGAACATATTATGTTTACCAATCGTTGTGAATTATTTTATTTGCACTGTTGCAAAGTATGTTTTTAGAGTATAATTTTTTGCTTCTGTCCCTATTTTGTTATGTAAATAAAATTATAATTTTTTCTTGTTATTATCAGTATTTATTACTGCCGTAAATTTGAAATTATTGTTATTATTTATTACTTGTTAGTTATTATTGTTGTTAATGCTGCTATCGTTATTAACATATAATGTTATGTTTCTCGTTGATGTTGCTATGTTATTATGTCTTTATGACCATCAATTATAAATTCATTATTTGTTATGGTTTGTATACATTTTGTTTTTGTACTATTTGTTTTAATATTGTTTCAATAAAATATTTTTTAAACGTTTTATCCTGAGTTTTATTTCTTTATTTAGATATAAGTAGTACCTTATTTCGTTTTATTTTGGTATGCCCACTAGTGCACCACTTTATTGATAATTTCATCAACGATTACGTTTACATGCCATCTTTTATTTCGCTTTTCGTAATGCACTTCTAGTCGACGCTTTTATTGTTGGCCGCACCGTAGACATTGTCGTCCCCTCATGGCCACCTGGTGAGATGTGTCTTGTGGCTACTAGATCGAGAACCTGGAGGATCTGCTAAAGGAGAAGGACAACCAGGTGGACATGGCTCGAGCGCGCCTCACAGCCATGCAGGCGCACCACTGCTCCTCCGAGGGTGCGCTCTCCAGTCTGGAAGAGGCGATCGGCGACAAGGAGAAGCAGATGACTCAGCTGCGTGAACAACGGGATCGCGCCGAGCAGGAGAAGGCCGAGGAGCGAGAGCTGCACGAGAGAGAGATCGCCGAGTACAAGATGAAGCTGCACGCCTTCGAGAGCGAGGTCGAGAAGCTGGGCGCACGGGTGGAGCGCGCTCAAGCCGAGAAGGACCGACTAGAGGCGAAGCTCGAGTCCTCACAGTCCGAGCTCGGCAAGTCCAAGGCCGAACTCGACAAGGTCGCGAGTGACGTGGGTCGCTCGGGCGCCGACTGGGAGGCCGCCAAACAACGCCTCGCTCGTCTGGAGCTCGAAAACGAAAGACTACGTCACGACCTTGAACGGTCTCAGACGACGTTCGGCAGGAGTACCCTAACGACGTCGCAGGAGCTTGACCGAATCCAAGAACGTGCCGAGAAGTCCTCCACCGAACTGCGTCGTGCGCAAGCCGAGCTGCGCGTCACGCAGGCCGACAACGAGCGTGCCCGAGCCGAGGCTACTGCGCTGCAGGAGAAGGTGGAGAAGTCCCAAGGCGAGGTCTACAGGCTAAAGGCGCGCCTGGAGAATGCGCAGGGGGAACGGGAGAGTTTGCGCGAAGAGTACGATCGTGCGCAAGCTGCGGTTACGAGACTTCACGCCGAACGAGACAAGGCGGTGGGTGAGCTCGAGAAGGCACGGGAAGAGCTCGAGCGCACACAGGCGACACTAGGCAAGGCGCAGTTGCAGCAAGACAAGCTGGAGTCCGCGTTCGACAAGGCACAGAGTGAGGTAGACAAGCTCCAAGAGAGGTTCGATAAGTCTCAAGCAGAAGTACGCAGAGTAAGTACCATGTATAGCTTGTTAAATGCATTAAGTAATGGTATAAGTATACGCGGTGGATTTTTCTAACAAATTAAAAATTTTCAGATGCAACTGGAAAAAGAAAAACAGACATACGACTTTGAAAATGTGCAATCACAACTTGACAAAGCTCTGGGCCAAGCGGCTCGAATACAGAAAGAACGTGAGAACGTTGAACTGGATGCCGATAGAAACAGAGATAAATTTGAAAAGGCTCAGGTTTGTTCACTGTTTTATTTTATTTCAGAGATTTATTTACTTGTTTAATAACATAATTGTTTCACATTGTCTAAGAAATCTGGTAAATCTATTCACTAAAACTTCAGGTGGAAATGATGAGAGTGAAATTGATGTGCAATCTTGTTTATTGTAGTTGTTAATGGTTCGCCTACAAAAAGAGAAGGACGGTTACCAGGAAGAGTGCGAGAAACTGCAGCAAAGACTTGAACTCCAGCAGAGCCAAGTGTCAAAAGCGCAAAGAGATCGTGAAAGCATGCAAGCTGAGATCGATTTAATCAAGGAAAGATGGGAAAAGGCCCAACAACTTCATTCAAAATTGCAGGTATGCTAGTCTTGGGTAACATGGTGATGCACAAAAATTGTGTTGGCATACATTGTATAAAATTAATATTTGTGTACATTTTCAGATGGAAAGAGACGAGTCACTAACTGAAATTGAAATCCTCAAAGACAAACTTGAAAAGGCTCAATTCATATCACAAAAGGCAATCGATGACAAAGAAACTGCAAAACAAGAGTTTGAAAGGATGTTGGAGAAATTCGACAGGTAAACAGCATGTGAATCTAGTCTTGTAACTGCGGGTTATTCAGTATTTAACGTAATGGTGGTTGAGAACGACTATCTTGTTCTATTGACGCAAATTGTTTATTTCTAGGGCGCAAGGAGAAATATACCGGATGCAAAACAAGGTTGATGTAGCCGAAACAGAGAAAGATCGGCTTGACATGGAGGTGGAGAAAGCACAGCTGTTGGCCACCAAGTGTCGTGAAGAGCAGCGCAAAGTGCAAGAAGATCTGCAACGCGTCCAGGAAATGTATGACCGAGCGGCGATGCAATTGGGCAGAAACAAGGAGAACGAGGAGAAGTCCAAGGACGAGATGGACAGACTCGCCGTTGATCTGGACATGGTGCGCGACAGATACGAGAAGACTCAGATTGAGTTGAGGAGGTTGCAGAATGACAAAGACAAACTGCAAGCAGAAAATGAAAGAATGGTGTTTGAGCTAGAAAGAGCACACGCGCAGTGTGCCAAGGCGCAAATGGGCAACGAAAAGTCTCAAGAAGAAATGGGCCGCCTACAGGTAGAAATAGAAAAACTGTACGACAAGAATGACAAAGCGCAAACAGAGCTGAGAAAAGCGCAATCTGAGCTGGATAGACATCGCACCGAATCAGACACACTACGTGAAGAGACTGAGAGATATGCAGCAAGGATGGGTAAATACCAAGATACTCAAGAGAGGTCCAAGGAGGAACATGACAGACTAAAGGTCGAAGTGGAACGTCTCCGGGAACGTCTAGAGAAGGTGACCGCCGAGTTGGAGCGTGGAAAGAAGACGGAGCAGGATGCGGTGAGGCTGCGTATGGAGCTGGAGCGAGCGGAAGGGGTCCGAGGTAAATACCAATTTGAGCAGGAGAAGTGGGCGGCCGAGGGAGGGCGTCTGCAGGTCGAATGTGAAAAATTAAGGGAGAGGCTAGATGCTAGCCAGTTAGAATTACAAAGGGTTTCCGCCACTAATGACAAGCAAGAGGAGAAGGTTCATGAGTTACAGCTAGAGCTGGAGCTGAGTCGCGCCGAGGTGGGCAAGTTCACAGCTGCCCAAGACAAGCAGCTGAGCGAGGTTGAACGTCTTCACATCGAGTGCGAGAAGGTGCGAGATCGCCACGAGAAGTTGGTAATTCGCTCCGAGATGATGGAGAAGGAGAACGAGCGTTTGAGGATGGAGCTGATTCAGTTCGAGCGACACTCGGTAGCTGGAGAGAAGAGCCGCTCGGAGATGGAGCGAGTGGGTGTCGAGGCAGACAAGTTCAGAGAGAGACTCGAGAAGGCTCAGACTGAGCTCAATAGAGCTCAACAAGGCCGTGACCAGGCTGAACTCGAGCTCGGACGAGTGACGAGAGAGCTGGAGAAGTCACAACAACATCTGGGCAAGTACCAAGAGAGCAATGAGGCAGCACGAGCAGAGTTTGAGAGAATGGCCACTGAAATGAGTCGTCTTCATGAAAAACTTGAACGCTCTCAAACTGACTTACGTAAAGTGGTCGACGAAAGAGAGAAGATGTTAACAGAGAAAGAGAAAACTTGGTGATTGAACTTCAACAGGTAAAGAGAGCTTTGGACCAGGTGCAAGACAGTCAACAACGTTCACGGCATGATCTTGACCGAAAGGCACAAGAAGAAACTGTGAAACTACAGCAAGAGCTGGCCCAAGCATCGAGAGACAGAGATAAGATGGCAACGATAATTGAGAAACGTGAGAAACATACAGAGAAAATAGAAAAACAAATGACGAATATGGAGTCAGAGGTTAAACAGCTCAATTTAGAGCGAGATCAACTAGTAATTCAATTGGAGAAGTCGCAGGATATGTTAATGAATTTCCAGCAGGAGTTACAGCAATCGGAATCAGACTTACAGAGGGAAAAGGAGGAGGTAAAGAAATTAAAAGCAGAGCAACGTCGAAGTGCCCAAGACATGGAAAGAGGTGCCAAAGAGATGTTAGAGAATCGGGAAAAGGAAGTAGTCAAACTCCAGCAACAAGTTCAAAACCTTACACAAAACCGAGACAAAGAAAAGCAGCGTGCAGATAAGCTAGAGAAGCAGCTACACGAAGCAAGTGTGGCGGAGATAGAACAGTGGCGGAAAGCCGTGGAAACCGAGAGAGCGAGAGCTGATGCTGCCGAGAAAACTGTTGGGGAGCTCCAGCGCCGAGTGCAGGCGACGGAGAAGCAACTCCAGGCGCAGCAGCAAGCAAGCGCCGCGCCAGGGGCGAAGGAGGAAGTGATGAAGCTGCGGAAGGAGCTGGAGAGGTCGCAAGCCGAGCTGAAGAACGCCGGTGTCGAGAAGGACAGGTTCCATGCGCAACTAGAGATGCTTGTCCAGGAGCTCGAGAAGAACCAGGTTAGTTGGAGGATAGCCCAAACTAGAGCAGGTGTATTTCGTCGTCATCGTAGCTTCCTTCTTTATGTGTCACCGTTGTTCCAGTGTTTATCTTTGTTATGTGCCTGAATAAGTTCGTGTACGTTTTTGATGTCGATTTCTATCTTCAAGTTTGTTTATTTTGTTATTTCATTTTTCTTTCACTTCCTTTCAATGTCGTGCATTTATTATCATTTTTGTGTAACCTTGTTATATCGAAATTGTTTACGAATGATTATTAGTTTAAGTAAATATCAAAACACTTTATGTATGGACACACAAACTAGCAACAGTTAACCATTCCCTTGTTTTTATTTATTGTATCCCATTCCGAATTCTTTATGACAAGGTACTACACTTTGTGATCATTATAAGTTTTCCAAATTGATGTTGGCACACAATCAAAACCGAGCATTAGATTTAGCATGCTCCACATACCCTGTACCCGTTGGGCATATCCTCCAACCCACTCTCGTTCATTTGGTTCATGTTTGGTTTGAAGCAACATCAAAGCACACAATGTTGGATCTTGTAAGTCATGTGAAACTCGGTTTTCTGTTGTTTATGCCTCTAATGCACATGTTCATGTTTTATTATCTTTGTACCTGTACTTTCCTAGCAAACCATTCAGGTGCAATACTTTACTGTAGCATGTTTTGGCGTTAAATGTTTTAAGCTGTTTTATTTATAAGGCCAACAACACTGCTAATTTGGAAAATGGAATACGAACATTGGAAATGTGGTAATGTATTACAATACCATTTATCTTTCATACATCACTGTTAAGCTTAATGTTTTGCTTTGTGATTCGGAGCCTCTCTATGACTCGAATGTGATTGTTTTCAAACATTGCTTTTCTTAGCTTGATCCACACTTTTACCATAATCGCACACATACAAATCAGTGAAGGTCTGAACTGCGCCATTCTAGGTTGCTTGTTTATATTTCGGATGGCTTTTTTCCAATACATATATTTTGTTATCAATTCTAGTTATTTCCTGTTAATGTTGTTTGTTTTTCATCTCTCAAAATTTGTTGTTACTTTGTATATGTACCTCTTAAGTATCTTGTCCTCTAATGTCCCGATATAGAAATTAGATTATTTTGATCGATGTTTGTGAGAGAATTTAGCCTATGTAGGGCTATTGATGTATGGACTGTAACAAGAAAGCTTATGTAACTTCACACAGTGTGATTAGGCCATACTTATTGTTCTTCGTCTATGGAGAAGGATGTGTAAGGTTAGCAAACTAGTACCCCCTTGAATCCCCAACCCCGACTCTGCCTCGCCTGGAACGGGTGTAATGAAGGGTAGAACCGTGTCCTGGGGGTGCAACATTGGCACTGCTCTAACCTTCACATCTTTCTCTGTATAAGGCAGTGTACATTTGCTAATATTTGGGACATTGGGTAGTACTTAGCAGCATGTGAGTGTCTACAAGGGTAGGTTACAGGCACGCGCGTTGTGTTTGTACATTACGGTCGCTTGATTGTTTTACTCATGTTTCTGATTGAATGATCATTTTATGTCAGACGCAAGCAATTACTCCTACCCCATTTTATTGGACGAACGATGTAGATAGTCCCGCACGATATTGTCTCAATGTTGTATATCTGTTGAATGTCTCTCTTCTATGTCTTGTTGTGAAATCACTGCTCTTAAAGGTCATATGAACAAAAAATGTGGAAAGATTAGAGTCGGAATCAGTAATGCGTTCTTTATAATGAATCTGAGACGTAAAATGCGACTGTATTTATTTAATGTACTTTGTGTATTTATAAGTACAAACATCTACTTTTGCAATTAATTGTAAAAGGTGGATTTGATTTTATCAACACACAACTTTGATGTATTTCTCGTTTAAACATTAAGGATTTAAACGAAATTCTTTAACACTATCGTGTTTTACAACTTCAAAATCACTGAACACATTAATTGGATTACCGTTTGTGATTCGTTTTAGACTTTTAGGTACAGTAGACTTCACTCTGTGTCCACTAAAGATAACTGTTTACAAACATTGATTAGAAGAGGTACCCCTGCGCAAATAATATATCAATAAACTGCTGTGTAGTTGGCGTGTGTAAAGAAACAAATCATACTTTAAAATCAACGTATCTTTGGTGAGCACATTATAGATACATCGTTTCCTCATATTGACCAAACATAAATAGTAATTAGTTTTACTTCAGTAATTAGGTAAGGTCGTCTAGTTCCTTAGGAAAACTAATTTTATTCGCAACAAGTACTGAGTAAATTGTGTTTTTTACGTTTTGCACTCTTCGTTTAGAAACATTTAATTGGTAACTTACATTAATAATGTGTACATAATATACGACACTTATAGATGTGTTTTAGTAAGTTGAGAAAGCTGTATCTATTGTGTAATTTTATAGTATCTTAATTGTTGGAATGATTTGCTTATTATTTAAGTGTAAGAATTATAAATTCAATTTGTGAAAATTGAGACGTCAAGTAAAATCTATAGTCTTTTAATTGCCTACTATGGTACCACATAATAATGCACTATAAGTGGAGTTTTGATTTTTTGTGTTCACTCACATTATAAGAGTTATGATAAGTTGAGAAACCTAAATCAATAGTAGATTATGGACTTTAAAGTTAGATTTCGGAAATAAACGTTAGATAACCCCATTGTAGTGAATTTAAATATAAATAAATTGTTGATTATGTGAAATCTGTCGCTACAGATTGAGGCTCAGCCTAATAAGTTTAATTTGAGGAACAGCTACATCACGAGATGTTATACTAGCCACATAATTTTATTTTTGAGCAAATACTATTTTATCTGTCTTATTCTACAATTCCAATTTTTTACAACTACACTCAACGGAGTATAATGATTTACGTACAGTAATATATTTGTCGGCAATATTACAAGCAATACAAAACCTTGCTCTATGATGTTGGTTCGATTTGGCAGCGGAAGAACGGTAAGAATGTAATTCTGCGACCAACATTCGACGCGTACCAATATTCAGTAGCTAAGAAATTGCATTCAAGCGGAGTCAGCAGAAAAGATCTCCCCTGGCTTGTGACTTCGCTTGCAAGCAATTCGTTAAGCCCATCGGGACAGTCCACTAACCAAGCAAAGTCAGCCGTTGAATATTGGCAGGCGGCGATAATAACCCAGCAATTGTCATCAACGCACTTATTAAAAGTTATGTTATGTATTAAAATTATCCACTTTTAACAAACAATTGATAGTAAAAAGTCGCGTGGCTGCGTAAAATCGAGTTTGCTAAAGCCTGCTCTGTGTGTTTCCAGCTCGATCTCCACGACGCGAACCAGAAGATCGCGAGTGGCGCAGCCAGAGCTGGCGAAGAGACTTCCTCCCTTAAGATGCAGCTCGACGAGCAGAAGAGACAGCTGGAGGACCAGAGGAGGAAACTAGACGAACACAAGAAGGGGCTAGATAGTAAAAGTAGACAATTAGAAGAAAAATTAAAATCTATAGCAGACTCTGAACAAAAATTGAAGCAGAGGAAAGAAAAAATGGACCAATTAGAAGCACAGATACAAAAGGTGAGGAAATGCTTCAGATATAATGAAATAGTTTTATCTTGTGATGTATTTTGCCAATATGCATGCCGAATGTAATTTAAAATATAATATGAATGTTTGATGAGTGTAACGTGTATTAAAGTTACACAAACGATAAGTAGGCAACCGGGCAACCGTTCTTCGTCGTAAGAATCGAGTCTGAAAGTATTCTCACGTCTCTCACCTATTCACAAGCCTTATCAAATCACAACCTGGTGTTGTCTTCCTACTCATTGAGCCATAATTGTATAATTTGTATTCTACCGGTAAATTTGACCATACATATCAAATACACAAATGAGCAAATTTGTGTCAAATTCGCAAACACAGATAGTTTCGAATGATGCAGTGAACTCTTTTAAAATTTAGTTAATTTTTTAAACCCCCTCAAGAACGTACTAGCAACAAATTGCTTAGAACGAAAAGTGGTTGGCGTTGGTAATCAAAGTCTCTCTATTTGTCTGCCTTTACCGGGCTATTGCTTAAAGGCCCTTTACACGAGCAATTAGTTGCTAGCAATGCATTGCCGCAATTAATTGACTCCAAGTTGGATACACACATTTCCTATAACGCATTTACACGCCTTCTGAAAAATTGCTAGCAATAATTGCCGAAAGTAGGACTCTGCTCAACTTTTCAACAATGCATTGCCAGCAATTAATTGCTCGTGTAAAGGGTCTTTTAGGTAACTGATCAAACTATTTGATTGTGCCATAGACAGCGGTGAACAAAATTATGTGGATGCCGTTTGTTTTGAATGCCATTTCCAATTTAATTCTGATAATTTTGGTCAACTATTTGAACAAACGAAATAGTACAACCTTGAACCTACCATTTTCGTGAATACTTTTATTCTGCGGCTAGTAGAATGCCGACACGAGTGTGCTAGGCATTAGGCCTATATTTTAATTGGAAATCTCAACATTTTACACAGGACATTTATGACACAATACTCTTTCTGATTAATACTAACGTCTGTGAAGTTAGGCAATCTATTCGATTCCATTTGCCATTTTATCTGCAAGTTCTACCAGTATGTTTGTGTGTTCTTCTTATATAGCTCAAATGGCGTGTTTCAATACATTAAAAGTTTGAAACATTATTTTTCGTTGTTGATGTTTTGATGGTGAATAAATTTTAGATATGTTAAGCAATACTCGATTCCATTTGTCATTTTATCTGGGTGTACTACCAGTATTTTGGTGTGTGTATAGCTCCAATTGTGAGTTTCAATACATTAAGAGTTTGAAGAATTATTTTTCGTTGTGGATGTTTTGATAGTGGATAAATTTATGATCATATGTCAATCTACATAATATATTTATTGTTGAATGCTGAATGATACTTGTTCCCCTATCATTTCGCCGGATTAAACCCGAGTTTGAGTGAGTGTGTATTGCTTCAGAACGCGGCATCGGGGGCACGCGGCGGCGGCGCAGGAGGCGACACGACGGGGTTGCAGAAGCGGCTGGAGGAGACGGAGAAGTCTTTGGAGGGACACCGCCTGGAGCTGGAGAAGTCTCGGGCCGACGCCCAGAGATCGCAGGTGGAGATGGAGCGACTACTACAGCTCGTCCAGATGAGTCAGGAGGAGCAGAATTCCAAGGAGAAGATGATTCGGGACCTACAGGAGTATGTTGACATTTAAAGTGAACGTGCATTATAAATTAGTTTTCACCTGTGCCAAAAGGCAACTTTCCTTCAACAGTTTGAGAGTCCGTTATTAAATAATATTTCAAATGTGATAATCCAAATTCAAAATCCGATCTGAAATGTATAATTTCAGGAGAAACGTTTCAGCTTGAGTCGGATAGAATCATCTATTGCAATGCAATGTAAACATTTACGCTCCATCTTGTCTGTAGGCCTACATAAAGTACCATTGTAGCCAACTCTGAAATCGTCCTGCAAAGGCTTGACACATATTACTTATTATATCGACATTTTTTAATGTGCCTATACTGGTCATTGACTCCAACATCTACCGTGTTACTGGTAATATTTGATTATTCCTTGACATGGGTTGTGCCCCTGCAACCCTGTATTTATAACAAACCAAATCTGTAGTGTTCCCACATCATAATACAAAGTTGGGTAGTTTTTATTATTAACCATTTCACCAATCAATTTGGTGGATATTTGGAAAAATGAAAATGAAAACATCAATTTATTATCACCACATACCTGCATTGGAATGTTCTTTTTTGTTTCAACCAACAATTCCTTTGCAAATATCGCAGTCCAAATTCAATACATATTATGAAGAAATAAAAGCAGTACTCATGAACACAATTTTGAATAACGTTGCTACAAATTCTCCACCTTTGTGCAAAACAAAAACGAAAGTTATCTTTTTTTTCAAGACAAGCGCATGCCTCTGAGAGTAATCGAAGGTGATAAACCAGTTGCCAAATACTTAATTTTTGTTTCGACATTTTGTGTTTCAGTGCGCTAAAGAATGCCCAAGGAAAACTAAGAAATCAACAGGCTGCCAATGCACAAATGGAAGAAGCAAGGAAACGAGAAGAGGTCAGTTTTATATCGATGCTAAACTAGTTTGTTTTGAGGTCGTTAATGGATAATCTTTATGAATATCCTAAACAAACTTAATTCACATTTATACCACATTTCTGAAAGTGGGAAAGTGTAAAGTACATTTATTCGATTTTGTCAAGGATTTATAGTTACTCTGGCAGAATTGTTTGGCAGTTTAGCTGCATCATCTACAGCGTTCCAAGAGTGTTTACCACGCACAACTTGCTAAATGTTTTTACTTTTCTTCACTTTTTATCAAACAAGAAGCATAAATTGTGATTGTGCAATAAGAAATGTGAAATATGGACAGCAAATGAATGTAGAGTAGAGTAATATCATAAATATTATTATAGGAGAAATGCTTATATACAGCTTTCCCAAACTGCCTGGATTAGTAAGAAAGACAAAGACAAATAAGTGATTCAGATTTATGTATAGAACACACTTAAACCATAGTTGATATACAGTAGTTTAAGATAAATAAGTTTGTTGGGAGTTTAGTAATTAGTTCGTTCGTCACATCAATCAATTTTTAGAACTAGCTTGCTTTGTAATGTTTACTACTAACAGTTAACACAATACGCTTGTCCTTGTGAGCATCGTGTATTTGAATATGATATCAATTGAGTAGTATATTACATTATAGTCTCTACTTGGCTGATTCTCACAGAAAGACTACATCAAACTTATACAAACGGTGCTAGCACACAACTTACTGGTTAACGATACCAACAGAACAACGCACTCCAGCCTTTTCATTACTCCCAATAATATTAATATCGCAACTTATCTTGGACTACCACAATATTTGTCTATGAGTACACTGAGAGCTAATCACATTGGTATTCACTATTGTATATTGACTAACAACTTGTTTGTATTTTTCTTGCTGCGTTCGCCATGGAACATCCACGACGGACTATCTTCCATCTGTGCTGTAAACATTACTCGACTTGTAGGCTGGACCTGCCGGTTTTTTGAAAAGCTTCTTCTAAAACTATCCTTATGTGCGTCTCATTTATTCTTAAGTATAACTTTAGCATGTTTCTTGAGGGGAAGGTTTGCGTCATTGCTTTGCAAATTAAATAAACATGGGACCTTCTCAGTACACACAACTATTTTTGCTATGATTAAATTAAATACGAAAGCCATATCATTACACAAATATATATCATATGTTCAAGTTTAAGAAAATCTTTAAATACGATTTTGAATGGATTTGTGTTTCATCTTGTTTATTTATTTAATATTTTTGCGTTTCAAATTGTGTTGGTTTTGTAATTTATTTTATTTTTTGAATCCTCCTTGTCGTCCTTCAACCGTAACGTGGATCCAGGTGTATGTCCATGGCAAAGCAATGGATGAAACGGAAGACAAGACAATACGTGAACTGCGTCACCAGGTTCTTCAGAAAGACACCAGAGTCACTCAGCTGGAACAAGACATTCGAGAGTTGGAAGATGTGCTCATTGACCACGGCAAGGTGGGAGAAGTTCAAAGTCTCAAAGAAGACGTCGAAAACAAGGGGAAGAGGGTCACCGAGCTTGAGAAAATCGTCAAAGAATTGGAAAATGCGCTAAGAAACCAAGAAAATGGAGGTGATCCAGCTGTTAGTTTAAAAGATAAAATTGAAGAAACTTATAAACTACGTGAGGAAGTAAACAAGAAAGAGAGGAAAGTCACAGAGTTGGAAACTGTGGTCGATAATTTAGTGTCAGCATTGAAAGAGAAAGAAAACATCAGCTGCAGCTTTGCAGACTTTGAAGAGGACGAACTACATTGCCTGCGCGAAGAGGTCGAGAAGAAGGGTCTTCGTATCTGCGAGCTAGAGCTTGAAGTCGACGAGCTGGAGACGGCCTTGAAAGAGCAGGGCAATATCGAGGAGTTGGAGGGTCTGATGGGGGTGGTGCGACAGAAGGAAGAGCGCATCGAGGAGTTGGAGGAAGCGCTGAGGGAGAGCGTCCGTATCACCTCGGAGCGGGAGCGGGTGCTGCAGCAGGAGGAGATGCGGAGGTCCAAGATCATGGAAAAGGTAAGTTGACTCTGTTCATACGATTGTTTATTGTTAGTTTATTGTATGCAGTTCAGTTGAGCAAATAGCATGTTCTATCAACCGACAAGAGAGCAATTTTATAACTTTCTGTGTTTTTGTCACTACATGGAGACATTAGGGTCACATCCTTTCTCACCAACTATTTATTTAGTTTCTCATCCCTTCTCTATGCTATTTGTCGCAGTAAAATAATTAATAGTTATTATTTACTTCCAAAATAGTTTATTTTTTTATTTTAGAGAAGATGCTAGGCAGTAATCCGAAAAAATTAGATTCATTTAAAAGAACAACATGTACTTTCGTTGTTTTGTCCATGGCTGTTGAGGTTCCCCGAAAGACCGCTAGAAGATCGTTAGTCCATCAACCATGGCCATATCATCATGGTTTCAATCAATGCGTTAGGTCATTAGGTCATTTCATTTTTCTTAGAAGCTTTTACCTTTTCCAGATCTATTTATTCAATATCTTTGTTTGTATTTCAATGTATTCCAGTCCTGTTATGTAACCGTTCCGCGTATTAACCTCCCACTAAATTTGTATTGCAAATATAATCAAATTATAATTTCAGAGGTTGGTTAAAGTGAAATAACTATACTGTACTCCCACTCCATGTAGACTAATTTGAAATATCATATCTAAATATATCATTGTTAGCCTGGATCGGTCATTTGCTCATCACAGATGTGCAATGTTTCAATGACGTTAAACAAAGCTAAACAATCACGCAACTGTTCTATTGCATTTTTAATCAAATATAGTTGGAATTGGCCCATGGTAAATAAAAAAATTCTTGTCAACAGGTTGGCAAATTAGAACAGCGCCTGCTGTCCTTGCAGACCGCGCATGCTCTACGCTGCAGCACGTGTCGACCCCTGCTCAACCGGCTCCAGGACATGGAACGTCGCCTCACCGTCCTACTGGCCGAGAGACGGACTCATCTGCTGGACCTCGCGCGCATGAAGTGAGTCCGTTGCTCTAGAGTAGACACGTTGGTTGAAAGTAGTCACGTGCTGACAGAGAATTTAGGAATGTTGCTGTTACCCCCACTTTTAACCACCCCTCAAACTCTCTAAATGCTTTTTTGTTGTGGCAAAATTCAGTGCCGTGAACAATCCTCATATTCCTCTGATCACCAGCTGTTTGTCCACCCACGTAGTTTCTGCACTCTTGAACCTTCTTGCTTCAAATATGCTCTTGAGCTCCCAAACCGGTTTTAAAATCATCAACGTGCATGGAATCCCACCCTGCGTCGCACAGAAAGTATTCCGCGTATCTGAAAGCTATTGTCTCTGGGGCCCTCACCAGCAGCAGCAGCCTCACTCGACTTCATAGCAACCCATACATTGCTGTGCAAACCATTCTGATATCACAATCACCAACCACCGTTCAGAGCCATCCTGCAGATCACAATCAACTACGGTCCATGTCTGGGTTGCATCAAACTCAACCTGTATCTTTGGCATCAATCTCGTCCGAACACGACAGTGTTATTATATTCTTGCAAACGTCCCGAGAGTTACTGCATAATGGCAAGCTCTGGGTCGTCGTCGGGGAACTTTACCCTTCCCTTTGACTACCTCCCCGACGGCGACGACAATGACAACACGGACGGTTGATGAGACAGACGAAGACGACCACAACGTGGGGGAACCCCTGCCGTCCCCATATGCTTGTGGCTGATTTTGACCAGCACAGGCCTGTCCACCCCTTGTCACCCCACGTCTCCCCTTACGTTCCTCCCCTTGAAAAGATGTATACATGGTGGTAACTCACGCAAATAGAAATTGTTTTATCTTGGATGCGCGAATAATCTTAGCTGTTAAAGCGCCCTAAAACTACTAATTAGATGAGCGTAGCGAGCGAAGCGTAGATTCCATTCTACTACACTGGAGAAAAAAATCCGGAATGTTTTTTTTTTCTTTTTTTTGTATTTTTGTCTGTTTGTCCACACGATTCTGGCTAAACCGATACTCCGATTGCAATGAAATTTTATGGAGGCCTTCGCAATCTCTGAACTTAGAACTGCCACGTTTTTGAGAGCAATCGAAATTTTTTTTTTCATGAAAATCGCAATTTTACGATTTTTTTCGATTTTTAAAAAAATTCTTCGACTTATAACACCTACATGCTTTATCTGATTTGAATG
Source organism: Sweltsa coloradensis (assembly GCA_024449915.1). Taxonomy (NCBI): domain Eukaryota; kingdom Metazoa; phylum Arthropoda; class Insecta; order Plecoptera; family Chloroperlidae; genus Sweltsa; species Sweltsa coloradensis. The sequence goes on along the minus strand of JAMZAV010000911.1, from coordinate 50,541 downwards.
ATTTTTGCACAGAACCTTTATTTTATGAATTAAGATATTTTGTGAAATTTGACGCAATTGAAAAAATATTTATCATAAAAATGAAATTTTACAGGTTTTTCTTTTTTAAAACAATTCTTTGACTTATAACACCTACATGCTTTATCCGATTGTAATGATTTTTTCGCAGAACCTTAATTTTATGAATTTATATATTAGTGTAAATTTGAGCGCAATCAGAAATTATTTTTATAAAAATCCAATTTTACGATTTTTTTTAACAATTACGATTAATTAAAAAAAATTAAGTTAATTTTTAATTTAATTTAATTTAATTTTAAAAAATTTCAACTTAGTAATGATTTTGCCACAGAACAACAGAAAATTTGCATAACACATGGCAGCTCAATGCACCAATTACGCTCATCCAACAACGCGGCGGGACTTAAGCGTTTTCCTAGTAATAATAACACGCATTCTCATCTCATATCATGTATCGAACTGCAACCATCAGACAAGGTGACCTTCCTGCCCTTCCACTGAACAAGCATGTTTGAAGGAAACTGGTCATACTATAATAGGTGTTAAACTAACGCTCGACGATCTCGTCTTATCTGGACTAATCTATTTCTGACGTCTCTCTGGCCACCCTAAACCTCTTAAAGTGGTTGCAACCGAAGTGAATAACGCAGATGTTCTCGCTCTCGTCACAAACGGCAGTGGCGAGGGTAGTATGAAGTTATATATCAGTTATATAACTGAGTGGGTAGACTCTAAATACAATTTATTTATTTATTTATTTTATTTATTTATTTATTTTATTTATTTATTTATTTATTTATTTAACCCCCAAATACAAAAATTTGTAAAAAAAAAAAAAAAAAAACGGCAGCCAAGCTCTTCTTCAAAAGTCTTCGGCGGTGAATGCTGTGAGATAAAGAAGTTGAGCCAAGCATTTCATTCTTTCTCCTTAATTTCGCATAAAAAAAGAAGTAAGATCATTTCGCCTGTTGACGAGCGTCAAGCCACCCATTTTCGTTGTAAAAAAAGTAAAAATTTTAAACTCAAAATCATAAAAAAAAACTTGGGCATTGAATTTGGTTCATTACGAGAACTCTAAAAAGTCAATGGCCAAGTAATTTTTTATGATTTTGAGTTAAAAAAATAACTTTATTTACAACGGAAATGGTTGGCTTGGCGCTCGTCAACTGGCGAAATGATCTTACTTTTTTTCAGTGCGAAACTAGGGTGAAAGAATGAAATGCTTGGCTCAACTTTTATATCTCACAGCATTCACAGCCGAAGACTTTTGATGGAGAGCTTGGTTGCCGTTTTTTTTTTTTTTTTTTTTAACAGATTGTCTAGAAACAAAAGCTACCATCTTTTGTTTTTGTTAACAATCTGTAGTTGGCAATATACAATGTTTTATTACATTTCCTAAGGTGAATGTCGTCTTGGGTTTTTGTGTGATTTGTTGATCGGACTATAACACATTGACGCATAATTTTAGTCAGAAATTAAAATATTAAAATTGTGTTAAATACGACCTAACGTTTTTCCCAAAGTAAAGGGTGGTAGCTGGTAGGGAACAGTACAGTGGGGGTGAATATCGCTTGCCTTCCGGCGGATTATTATTTTTCATATTATTATGTACCATCATGCCAAGTTTCATGCTGATAACTCAATCGGTGCCTTCATGGTGAATGCTGGAAATCAAGGTAAAAATAATATAAACTTTTAGGGATGGGGGTTGACAAAATGTAGTTTTTATAATAAGAATAGACCGATTGGGTTAAAACACATTAGAACATAATTTTAATAACTAATTTGAATAAAAATTCAATTTTGGGTTAGAGCTATGAATTATTTAAATTTTAGGGGATGATTTAGGGGGTTTTGGGGGTGTAATATTGCTTGCTTCTCGGCGGAAGTATATGAGTCTGAGGTACATCTAAGTGTGGTCCAAGTTTCATAGTTCTAAGATGTATCGTTTTCTCCTAGCCAGCCGGAAGGTTTTTGTCGATTTTTACGCACTTTTTTTAACACAGAACGGGTTATCGGATCGGGCTGATTTTTTTTGTATGTCATGGACCACATATCAGGTCATATACCGAGTTTCAAGATTGTAAATCTTTCGGGACGGCGTGTGCAGATAGCTGAAAACCCCCCAACTCGGGTAGGAGTAAACAGGGTCGAGTTATCATCGCCTACTAGCAGTCGCGTGCGCTTGGCTGCGGGCGAACGACCGTCGCCCTAGATACGTGGAAAATGGAATGTAGCCTGTGAGCCTGTAGAGAAATGTGTGGACCCAACTCCAGCAAGAATGGTAGATCACGGAGTTCCTCCACTTGCTACATCAAAGCTTGCTAGCTAGCGTCAACAGAGATGAGCCAGTTGTTACGTTGCTTAAACCATCTGCGTGTCCCTGCCATGTTTCCAACGAAATAAATTTACTTGAGATTTAGCCATGTATCTTGAGCAAACGAAGAAAAGGAAAGTGTACTTCTTTCTCGATATGACATTTTCTTGAATAATGATAACAAACATATGATGAATGATAACAAAATGATAGGCTTATTGATATTGAATTGTGGTTCTAGTTTACATAATAATACATCGTATTAAGGGTGTGCGAATATTCGGAATTCGAATAATGTTTGCGAATAACACAGCTATTATATTGAATACCTTTATTAGAATTTCGAATCCGATCCGGCACCTCCACCATGGTGGCTGTTGGTGCCGTTCGTCAGGCTGCCCCGAGTTGGGCAATTATTGTTTCTTCTCCTGTTACAATCTAGCTACGGTTATGACATTTGACAATATTCAGTAATTACTTTGCAACGTCAGGGGTGAACAAAACTAATTCAGAAACGTTACCTGAATCTATTGAAAATCGATAATAACAGTGTTGACAATTTTGCACTTGATTGTGGCTTGCACCCCAGTTTAATGCCATTCAATATATAGTGCGACCTATAATCGAGTAAATTTGGTTATTGTTATGCTATATTGGTTATTTAAAAACGATATTTATAAATTGTATTCGGTACTTTTAATTTTTAACCATCAACTTTTCGATATTCTATTTGAACCATAAAATCAATAATTGCACACCTCTATTAGTAATACGTTTAAACGTTCATTATAATTCACAATGTAGTACAGCATACATTTAATTTTGAAAAATAAAATCCAAATACGTAAGCACTTTGAACTTTGAAGTTTATATCAATGCGCGGGAAAGAGAAAATGGCTACAGATTAAACCATTTCATTTCGAAACAAACTTCATTGCTGACCTTTAGTGTTAGTAGCTTTATTTTGTTTCACGGTTGTACAGAACAACGACAAAAGTGACGTGGTTCAATCTTTAAACGATCGTTCTTCCACTTACAAGCGTAACAGTTCAATATTAAACTACACAATCAACAATGAATAAATAATTAAAAATAAATACAAAATATATAAATGTAGGTAAAAAAAAATGCATGAATCTAGGCCTGTGTCCGTTTCATATTCTTGTGCACATATTGAGCCCACTTCCCAATTGTGGAAAGATGAAGGAAGTGTCTAAAAATCGCAGGTAAAATCAGGAGAACTTCAAATTGATTTACCCGCAAAGGTTTAAAAAGTAAGGGCTCGTTTTTGGATTTAGTTTTCAGTTTGTATAATATATTATACAGACAGTAGGTATGCCAATTAAGTGAGTACTTCTACATATTTTATAGCACGCGGTGCGATGTTCTTAATCGGGGCCGTAATTAGAATCCCGCTTCATTTAGTCATTTCCTTAGTCAAAGTTGAATGGGGAGGCCCTACATATTGCCTTCCCCATTATTCCACTTCTATGATGGAGTGACAGAAGAGAACAATGTCACTTCTTCATTAGCCTGCATTGGGTTTTTATTGGATGTAAAGAATTGCATTGTAATATTTGAATCCTGCTTCACTCAGTCGTTTCCTCAGTCAAGGTTGAATGCGTACATATTGCCTTCCCCATTATTCCACTTCCATAATAGAGTGACTGAAGCGGACAATGTCACCTCTTCAGTAGCCTGCATTTGGTTTTTATGGGATCTAAAGAATCGCATTGTTGGATGAGCGTAGCGAGCGAATCGAAGATTCCATTCCACTACACTGGAGAAAAAAATCCGGAATATTTTTTTCCTTTTTTTGTATTTTTGTGTGTTTGAGTATTTGATTCCGGCTAAACCAATACTCCAATTACAATGAAATTTTCTGGAGGCATTCGAAATCTTTGAACTTAGAACTGCCACGTTTTTGAGCGCAACCGAAAAATTATTTCTCGTGAAAATCACAATTTTACGATTTTTTCCGATTTTTAAAGAATTTCTTCGACTTATAACACCTACATGCTTTATCCGATTGTAATGATTTTTTCACAGAACCTTAATTTTATAAATTAATATATTCGTGAAAAATTTGAGCGCAATCAAAAAATTATTTCTCATGAAAATCGCATTTTTACGCTTTTTTCGTTTTATAAAAAATACGCTCATCCAACAACGCGCCTGAAAAAGCGTTTGCGAAGCTTCCTAGTAATTTTTTAACCATGCACAACGCTTCGTTTTGCCAGTGATGGCAACAATAAATATTCCCCGTAATTCTGCATCACGTTTGCGTTATTACAAAATCGTGTAAGTCCAATTTCAAATGTCAAAAACATTCTTCGAGTGCCAGCTTTATTGAAATCGTCGAGACGGAGTCGCTATATTGGAGAAAATGTTCGTCACGTTTTGAGTTGCTCGAGTTGATTCGTCGACTTCTCAAGTTCTGTGAACTCTCACGTTTGAGTTCAGAACTAGATCGATGACGAGTGAGGTCTAAGGATTCCACAATCAGCGAGCGATTCTTGAATCTTGTTGTGCGTCGTTGAGTCGTCTCCCATACGAGATGGAAACATGAAAAGACTCTGAGCAACAGCGTCTCATATTGAGATGAGATTGATCATTTAGAAATATTGATTTGACGATCCAATAAGGAGTGTCCGCGTATTTTGCTGACAAACGCAATTCAATGGTGGAGAAGTTGAAACTTTCAAAGAGCCGAAGCTACGTGAGAAGCCGTACGACGTGCGCCAGACAGTAACCGTCTTATGATTCGTGGCACTCAAACTGCTGAAAGGGATTTCTTTTGTGCATCATACAATGTGGGATGGGATTACACTTTTGTAGTCTCTTTTCTCGCTCCTTCATCAATTACACGAATTGAAGATGATTTTGTAAGCTTTTTCGTATGTGGCTACGTGAACTATAAATTCTCTAAGAATAAGTGTAGTTTATTTTTATTTGTGTTTTGAAATCTCTTGAGATATTTGTGATGTAAAGGAAGATTTTAATAGTAACTTCATATACTAAAAGCATTTTCCAGAACTGATTGGATGAGCGTAGCGAGCGAAGCGAAGATTCCATTTCACTACACTGGAGAAAAAAATCCGGAATGTTTTTTTTTCTTTCTTTCTTTTTTTTGTATTTTTGTGTGTCTGTTAACACGATTCCGGCTAAACCGATACTCCGATTGCGATGAAATTTTATGGAGGCCTTTGAAATCTCTGAACTTAGAACTGCCACGTTTTTGAGCGCAATCGGGAATTTTTTCTTATAAAAAACGCAATTTTACGATTTTTTTCGATTTTTAAAAAATTTCTTCGACTTACATGCTTTATCCGATTGTAATTATTTTTTCACAGAACCTTAATTGTATGAATTAAGATATTCGTGTGAAATTTGAGCGTAATCGAAAAATTATTTCTCATGAAAATCGAAATTTTACTTTAAAAAAAAAAAAAAACAAAACAATTCTTTGACTTATAACACCTACATGCTTCATCCGATTGTAATGATTTTTTCACAGAACCCTAATTTTATGAATTAATATACTCGTGTTGAATTTGAGCGCAATCAAATAATTATTTCTTATGAAAATTGCAATTTTACTATTAAAAAAATTAAGTTAATTTTTTATTTAATTTAAATTAATTTTAAAAAAGATCTTCGACGAAGTAATGATTTTTTCACAGAACAACAGAAAATCCGCGTAACACATGGCAGCTCAATGCACCAATTACGCTCATCCAACTACGCGGCGGTACTTAAGCGTTTTCGTAGTAGAATTAGTATTGTTACTAAAGCCAGTGTTTATGTATAAGTAGAAAACGTATTATCCATAAATACTGGGGCCGGGGTAGAATTGGCTCAGAGCATGGCTATCCTAATCGTAAAAGGCGAGAAAAAATAAAAAGTCCATCACGCAAACATTAGCTGGCGGTCGTCGTCGAAGTCCTCCCTTGAAGACCTTCCCGGCGACAACGGCCATGAAAACCCGAACGATGACAACGATAATCACGACCATGACAGGAGAACTTCCTTTCCTCCCCATAGCCGTGGCTAGTTCCTACCAGAATGGGATTTTCTTCTCCATCCCCTAGGCTAGATAGTGGTGCATGTTGAAATAACGATTAACGCTCCATGATTGAAGATCAAAGACGAGACGATGTTCATACTTTACCATTCTTTGACGTTTCTTTATTGAAACTCTGAGCCGAAATCGTCTAACTGAATCAATTGATACCTTCAAGTAAATGCATTTTATCTCCTTTGATATATATGGTATCTTTCAATTCTGACTATTCCTTGAAGTGGGCGATGCAAATTGTTAAGAAGCAATCAAACATTACATTTCATTTGTATATTAGGTATAACTTCGAAGCAGCTAAGCAGATCTTGGCATTTTCTTGAACATGATTGCACACAAATATTAATTCGAAAGCAGATAGTGAATAGTTTGCTAGATTTTTATTTTGAACACACATAGGCCTACACACAATAATTTATGAACAGTAAACAGAAAGTGCATGTTTTTGCTGAATGTTGCTTAACATAATTTTGAAATAGTAACCATGTCTATCTTGTTGCAGGCAAGAAGCTCTGGAGGCTGGTATCAGCGAGAAGGATGCGCATCTCGCCCTGCTAGAGGTATCGGGTATCCGAACAGCGCGACAATCCGAGGAGGTTGACCAGCTGAGGTCCGACCGCAGGCGACTCATGGACAGACTGAAGCAAGAGGTGAGAATCGAGGTCTGCCTGCCTCCTGGGGGTCTATTTTCACACCACAACAACAACAACAATAACTACAACAACAACAACAACAGCAACTTGTCGATCGACAGTGACAGCTTTTTAATTTTTACCCACAGGCGCAGCGCAGTATACTTTTACGAAGCTTTCACTTTCGATCGACATGTTTTTTGAGCAAGAAGATGGGTTCTCTGGACTAATATTGATCATTGATAAAATATAATCAATATCTCAAGTGACAATATTTTGTACAATCTTTACAGCTTTTCCATTATTCCATCATTATTTATTTGTCCCGATTGCGTCCACTTGTTACTAAATTGAGAAGAGGAGTTAGTTAGTTAGTTAATGTTGTTTTAGGGCACTCAACAGTAGAGTTGTCAGTGCCCATGTCAAGTGTATTGGAATCTTCCAAATTTTCTTTTTCCATAATTGTGGATTACCACCATCTTTTCTTCTTTCCAAAGGGAGGAAGGTAAGGGAAGACGCGGGGGGTTAATGGGAAGGAGTGAGGATGTTGGATAGGATGGGTTAAACTGGGTGGGAACGGAGGAGTGCTCGTTGCAGAGAGGGCCGGCAAGTATGGAGAAGAAAAAAGTGAAAGAAGAAAATAAATATGAGTAAGGCTGTGTGAATGAAGAAAGGTGTGATAAAAAGTTGCGCGATAGCTCTCTCTGCAACACGCACCCCAACCGGCCAGAGCTCGCCCTTAGTTTTAGGGAATACACTACTCCCCTACTCACAGGCCAAACCACGGGAAGGTAGCGAGTTGGACTTTGGAGCCAAAAAGGAAAAAAAAATACCATCCTCGCATTACTACAATCTCTCAAACCTCCAAATGAAAAACCCTCGAAATTGTAAATCCTCAATGCAGGCCTACTTGGTTTAAAATTGTTAGTTTTTGCACTTTCATGGCGTTCATCAGTGGGATGTTGGGCTTTAAGGATTTTGCACTTTTAGAATTTAGCACTGGTGGACGTTGCACCAGTGCTATTACCAAACTCTGTACTGCACTCTCAACCACTTAAAACACAAAAGTAAAACATGCATATTGTAAAATCACATAAAGATTGAAACTAAAACTAAAACCTGTGCTTTAGAGGATGAGAAAATTAATAACATTCAGATAAAATTAACGATTGACCTTGGGAAAAGTCCATTTCTACCATAGTCATATGCCTACGAGGCGAACGTACCCGATCTTCCCCTCCTTCCCCTGCCACCTGCGACCACTTCCTTATTCAAATTTAAAGATTTTTAGAGCGACTTGGACTATAAAATCAACATCAATTCTTATATAGCAATAGAAATTACTGCTTTGCATTCATATCTAGCCTACAAACTACAACGTGTTACTTATTAAAGCACCACATGCGACCAGCATACAGCACAGCGGGATCTGCGTTAATTTTATTGTATTGCACGTAATACTTCATTAGTTATTGTTAATTGCCACGTCAAGTTAACCTTAGTGGTCACATTGTTTCTTGCCCTGCTGTAGGATTGGTTGTGCCACGCAAGCGGATTCTGTGATTGTTACAGAAACCTTCATTTTACCAAAATTAGCTGATCACATCAACACACACTGATCAACACTACCGGTAGACTATAGGAATTCAACTATAAACCACAAACAAACAAACAAACAAAGAACAAACTCCAATCAGAAGTTTTGAAATAATTTCATTGTGAGATTATATTTGGAACTGTATATTTTTGCCACATGACCTCAACATAAATTCCACAAATGCTTGCAGAACGAGCGAACTGTCGTCTGGCTGCGCGAGTACTCGGATCCTGAGGGCCTCAACCTCTCTCTATTGACCATAGAAGACGAATCTGACAACCACGACAATCTCAATGGTGGTGGGCATAACGGACATCCTCAAACTAACACTGCGGTGAGGGGTTGCTTTATATGTTGCTGTGTTCGGAGACCAACTTTGTGCGATATTATAGCATAATATAACAACAATATTAAATAGATGTTTTAAATTCATAAGTTTGAATCTCAGATAATAAGGTGAAAGTGGTTAATTCATTGGGAATGGTAAAATGACTAGTAATGTGTATGAATGAAATAGAAGGTGATAATTGACTGAAATGGTTGTATTAAACTACATAGAATAATAAATAAGTGTAAAGGATAACTGACTATAATATTATAATAATGCGGAATAAACTAATTCATTGAATGTAGTGAGAGTTGAATATTTTGAAATGTCATTTTCAAATGAACGAAGTGATTGGATAGAGGGAGCACCCCATAAATTAGTGAATTGGTTTATTGGTTGAAAACCAAAATACAAAATAATAAAAGATTATTCTGGCAACAAAGACCAGCTCCCTAACTAAACCACTATCTTATCAACCAGCTTATAACTAGGCAATAGGTGCGATCCCCAAAATGTGTGCCTCCAAAAGTATGAGCTAACGCTCCGTATGGGTATAACCTCACATGGGGAATGATACACAATGCGATGAAGACTACTATTACTGCATAATATTTCCAAAATTACATAGGGCCTACCTTTGCAAAAAATGTCATACCTTTTTTAACTTTTTCATCATTCACTGGTCATACCAAATAGTTTGAGCCACCATGCATGAAGTTAAGACTGCATTTTACATTTTTTGCTTGGCACTACAGATCATTTTATGGTTATGACATTGAGTATTATACTTCTAGTGTTTTGAGGTTATAGTCGAATAAAGTAATAAGCTAATAATTTTAAAGTAATTTATGGTGACCTGAGTAAAAAATGTGTGTGAATGCATAAATGGACTAATCTGAGTGGAACAAACTGAATTGATTTCGGAAAATACTAGGGGTGTGCGAATCCATGTTTTCCATTTCGAGTCCGAATCCGAAACGAATCATTCCGAAGATTCGCGAATCCGAAGCGATTCCGAATCTTTTCCAATGGAATTTTGCGTAGCCTATCGTTTAAGAGATGTGCATAAATGTTTTTTTAAAGTTTGAAAATTCACGTCTTGAAAATAAAAATTCGCAATCTTTCGTTATTTACCTACCAAAAAAAAATTTGATTATGCACAACTTAAAAAAGAAACGCCTAGTTTGAAATTATCAGTAGGGGCCTATCACAAATTCCAGGACAATTTATGATTAATTTAAAAGAAAAACAAGCACATGAGAGTGAGAATCAGTTTTAATTTTAAGCTCAATTTCAGCCTTCAGTTTTTAAAGTTTCCGACAGTTTTTACCACCATATTAATTTCGACTACCCGGCACCTCCACCAAAATTACGAAATTATGCATTTTTTGTGTAATGTCAATATTTTGATATGAAGTATGTTTAGCTTACTCCAGTACAAACGATTATTAAGATCTCACAATTTTGCTTTATGACCCGGCACCACCACCATATGTACCAGCCAGGAGCCCAGGATTAATTTAATTTTGACTACCTACCCGGCACCTCCACCAAAACTTTGAAAAAAGCTTCGTTTGAAATTTCGTGACCTAATTCGCGTTTAAAAACATAATTGTTGCCTTCCTGATACACGCGAGAAAACGGCGGGTAAATGGTTGGAAATTCAAATTTTCGATTATTTAGAAAACTTGAATCTGCTAAAATTGACTCGACTTTCGTGGATTCGCACAGTCCTAGAAAATACATGATGGTTTTATTAAAATGGCGAACAAATAATTGTATGGACCATCTAGTACACATGTAAAGATGCGCTCACCAGTTCCCTCAATGTTTCGACCCCCCAAAATTAATTTTAAAAAATAAACATTACCGAACGGAATAAATAAGGTACCTACCAGAAGTACTGTATTGTCCTGAATATAAGCCTACCCTTTCTTAATTATTTTAAGTCTCCAAGTTCGTTACCAGCTAATATTTGCTTATGCTTTTGCATATGTTTTTTAATATTTCAACAAGAAAAGTTAGGGGGTCAGCTTACATTCAGGTTTGGCCTATATTTGGCACAATACGGTAATTTAATGCTGTTTAATCGTTAATTTCAGATCCTTTTGTTTGTTCGAGACCTACATGCATTAACTTACATGGTGGTGGGGAGAGGGGGAGGGTTAAATTGTAGACGCATCAAAATATCACTGACAGTGACTATTGAAGTAGTGTGGTTACTATGTACAGAGAAAGTATATTTTAAAACGTTTCAACTAGCCGCTTTACTGTTAAAATAATTTGTGTTTACATTAATATATTTGTACTTGTTCTTACGTTCATATACACGATCTATTGCAATGTTTTAGGTTGAACGAGATAGTTTAGAAGACATCAGCCCTGATACTTCAGTTTGAAGAAAGAAAGCTAAATCATCGCCTCTGTTGACAACTCTCAATGAAACTTACTCCTCAAGTTGAGCTTACCTCTTCCCTAAAGTGAGACGAAACATCTCACTTCTAGTTCCGGTACGTGGTTATCTAGCCTGAGAGTGACATTCTACCACTTCCGGTGAGTGGTTCACTAGCTTGCGCGTGACATTGTACAACTTCCGGTGCGTGGTTCACTAATCTGCGAGTGACGTTGTACAACTTCCGGTGTATGGTTCACTAATCTGCGAGTGACGTACCACTTCCGGTGCGTGGTTTACTAACCTGCGAGTGACATTGTGAGACAGTTACCACTTGTGTTGTCCTCCATCGCACAAATGTTCCTTGCCGCGTTTGCAATTTCACTGCCGAAATAATTATTCTCAATTACGAACTTCGATGCTTTGAAGATACATATTTATTTATGAAATTGGAGAATAATTAGTTGCTATTTATCTTAAGTATCTGTACTGCCCTAATGTGAACTAAACAGACTCAAACAGTGAGAATCAAAAACGTTTCTTCGAATGAAGCGTACCATGGTTCGATGAATTTAACAGTGAAGTTGATGAAGGATTGCTTTCACTCAAGAAACTAACATTGGTTTCAGTGATCTGTTAGCAATGAGAGCATGACGCGACATCATTCTGACAAACACCAAGAAAGAAGTTGCAACTGTTGATGGTGATGTGGTTAATGTTGTGAATTTGTGTTACTGGAATATTATCGCAGGTATTGTTAACTGCAAATCAGTTTTAAGATGTTGACAATAATAAAAAATATTGTTACTCAAAGCAAACACGTCTTCCTGTGGTGGAAGTGTGCTTCATGGAAAATATTATGTTAATTAAAAAAGCACAGTTAAATATGGAATGAAAATTATATAGAATTTGTAGAAACACGTTGTATGTTATGCTCGCCTCCAAAACTGTTAATCACTGTGTCCCAAAAGTCTTTAGAAACCAAGCAGGCTCGCATACCCTAATCGTTAAAATGCTAATATACAAGCAACAATGTTCTTATCGTATAAACCAATGGGTGACTTTGATGTTGTAAGTTATCTCCCAATTTAAATCGTAATTATATTTTCCTGTGTCCTAAATAAGAAAACTTTCAATCCTTCATAATACCTATAACTACATTGGAAAAATGTGTGATTGGTAATAAATTGGCAAACAAGACCAATTCAGCAATATAGGGACAAAATTCAGGGGTTTATTATTGGGACAACAGTACATTTATTAAAATTGGGCATTATGTAAACTTTGTATCTAAATACTCAATTTCCTGGTACTCTCAACGGAATGAGTGTGGTAATTTAATAGTATGGTCTTACATGCACATCTTTCAAGTAGATCTCTCATCGACACTTGATGCTGCAGAGATAAGAATACTTGGAAAACAGCTGTGAGAGTCGAGAAAGCACAACTGTTAAATTGATTGCATCTTGTCTGCATCAACTTTTCATGTTCTTCAAATACCCAAACAATATTATAAAAATAGGCAGAAGTATTGTTAATCCATGTGTGATTGAGTAATTGTTAAAAGTGCTGTAATTATTGATGTTGTGTGAAGCTTATTTCGATCACCATTGCATCATGTTGTATGAAGTTGGATTGTTTACAGTGGTATTCAATTCCTAATTTTGTTTCATTACAAAGGCTTGTAAAATTGAACAATCTGTTATTAAACAAACCTTAAATGAAACAAATTTCTGTAATCACTTATAAAAAATAACATAATCTATTGTAAATACACGTTAAATGTTAATGACTGATTTCAAGGTATCATAACTTAAAGAAACTTTTGTGAGTTTTTGAGTTCATATCAAAAGTTGTGATGAAGAAGCACACTCGAAGTTGCCACTAACGAAAGAGAGAATGACATGCAATTGAAAGTTGGAGAAGAAATAATTGGTCTTTATCAACTTGGCAAATAATTACAAATTACAATTGTGTGACATCCTGTGCATGCTATCTGAGCTTACATGTTGTACAACAGTAAAGACAAGGAATGGTTGGCTTGTGCATCTTGACTCGTTGGACCCCTCGCCGTCGTCGTGCTTAGTCGGAGCCAATAGCAAGAGGCACAATAGATGTTGAAGGTGTAGGAATCTTGTATTATACTATCGACATTGATCCAAGTTTTGATCAATCTAGACTGGCAATAACTATTTGTTTTCCTGTACATTTTCTTGTTATCGATGGGTGGGAATGGGCTAAAGTTGTTATAAAAGTCCTCAAGCTATTCAAAAATTTTATCTTGTAATAATATGTTTACTTAGATACATTTTATTTAAATCAAATCCCTACCTACCTAATATTGTGAAGACACAATGTATTCATCAATGTAAAGGAAAACAAAGAATCACGATTGTTTCCAACACATTGCTGTACCTGTGAGCCAAGCCCCTTCTGTAGGCCTATGTAAGTGGACCATGATGTAATTAGCCCAGTCCCACTACAACAGTGTTGCCAAGTCTAGGAGCGTGCTAGGCCAGGTAGGTCGGCTCACAGCTCTACTGCCATTACCTGTGCCATTATTAACAAATAAGTGTTCTCAGTTGAAACTTTTTGCCATTCAAATTTATGGATAAGTATAAAAAGCAACATCTTCTTAAATCATACATTAAATAAGTCATTAAAAAAATGTAAGCCAGCGCTGTCATTCGGTAATTAAAACATACATTATTATAAACCATTGGAAATCCCTGGCTTTTCATTGGCATGTCGTGTTAAATATTGTAAAGTATTCAAACTAGTGTAAGAGTTCGTTATCGTTATTGAAAGAGTAAAAGTTTTAAAAAAATATGTCAACTGACCAATCGCTTCACGGTTTGGTTTGTGGCGGCAGGCACCGGAGTGTCAACTGTTACATTGCAAAATCATTTTGGTCAATTAATGTCAATCAGTCATAACTAATTACACGCCAGTATCAACCAAATATTGCAATGGCAATAAATCCTAGTTCAAACGACTTTATCAAATTCTTCATTTATTTCGTCCAAATGAATTTGGTCTTGTTCTAGTCCCCAACAACCTCTAATATCCTTCCTCATTCCTTCACAAAGGCACACACACACACACACACACACACACACACACAAACACACACACACACACACACACACACACACACACACACACACACACACACACACACACACCACACAAATAGTTGAATCTATTTGGAAACATGTCGGAGAAACTATACATCCCCACAAATACAAAAATTTGTAAAAAAAAAAAAAAAAAGGCAGCCAAGCTCTCCTTCAAAAGTCTTCGGCTGTGAATGCTGTGAGATATAGAAGTTGAGCCAAGCTTTTCATTCTTTCTCCCTAGTTTCGCTTTGAAAAGAAGTAAGATCGTTTTGCTTGAAAAAATGGCTTGGCCATTGAATATTGTTCATAGCCAAGCAATTTTTTTTTAAGATTTCAAGTTTAAAAATTTTACTTTTTTACCAAAAAATCGTTGGCTTGGCGCTCGTCAACAGGCGAAACGATCTTACTTCTTTTCAAAGCGAAACTAGGGAGAAAGAATGAAAAGCTTGGCTCAACTTCTATATCTCACAGTATTCACAGCCGAAGACTTTTGAAGGAGAGCTTGGCTGCCGTTTTTTTTTTTTACAAATATTTGTATTCGTGGGGATATTACATATTTTTGCTGTTTGTTTCCTATCAAGGCGTGAATGATGGACTTTGATTAAATTTGTTAAGTTCAGTTCAGAGTTGTTTTTTGACATTTTTGGGCCCACGGTCCCCCCAAATTTGCCCCCTTGTGTTTTAAGCGCTAGATATTTATAATGGTTAAGAGCATGTTTAATTTCAAGCTTGTACAAATTACTACACCTGAGAAATTCATTTTGATTTTCCCCGGTCCCTATTGCCCAGTTTTGGTTTTGAAAGCTAAAGTGATTGCGCATTAAGGACATCTAAGTGTGGCCCAAGTTTCAAAGTTCTAAGATGAACTGTTTTCTCTGCATAGCGTCTTATTCATAAGAATACGGAATTACTACATAGCTTTTGATAATTTTGATTATCCCCGGTACTCGTTACCCAATTTTGCTTTCCATATTCAAAAGTGATAAAGAATGAAAGATATCAAAGTGTATTCCACGTTTGAAACTTCTCAGATGTAGCGTTTTCTTTGAATGATTCATTTTTTAAAGTTCAGAGTTGTTTGTGTGTGTTGAAAACTTAAAACTATGTATCACATCAGAAGTAACAATATTAAATTTAAATACTCGACATTTCTGCAGTGGCAATTTTAAATTAATATATTTCTGTTCCGTATACTAAAACCCAAGGTCCCCTGTATCTACTCCCTGTGCGCGGCAGCGAAGCCTAGCGGAAATCCAGTGGACCTTGACTAAAACCTAATGAGGTTCTATACTCAATGCTGTACTAATGAGATTTCCCTTTCGCAACAGCTCACTATCTGAGAATCCTCTAAATGATTATAACATGATATTACAACAATCCTAAATTGCAAATTGTTTAAAAAATAAATTTAAACAAATTAACAAATAATGCAATCAAGCAATATTAATAGAGATTAATAGATAGATTAATACATAATACATTACAACCAATAATGTAACTCGCAAGTACCAAATTGACACTCACAAAATGCGAGCTTGGGAGATGAGTCTATACTGGACATTTTGATTGAATCATGCATAACTTTCCAATAATAATGTGTAAGCGTAAGCTGTAACCTGTAATGAGACGATTCACGGTACTACTTCTACATCCCCTAGCCGGCGCCGGCTGCCCCCCCCCCCCCCCCCCCAACCAACGCCATCCCCTTGCTAGTTGGAACTGGCAAACCAAAACCAAAATACTTGCAATCACATCGAAATTTCTTCTCGTAGCGCGGCGGCGAGAAAGTCAATTAGCTATACATGATAGTCACTAGTTCCTACTAAAAACTGAAAAGTGAGAACACTGAACAACCATTCTCTTTTGAAGAGCTGCCTAAGGCACCTCATGAGTCGTCGTTAATATTATCTAATGTATTTTGTTCGGCAACTCTTTTTCGCAGTAAACAAATATACAATCATATATATTTAGTCTGAAACTGAAAGTGTAGTGTGTACAAATGTTCCACAGGGGCCCGGAATGTCAAAAGCCCGGGGTGCGATCGCACCCCAGCACCCCCTGCGGCTGCCACCCCAGCCTACTATGGTAATTTATTTATTTATTTAACTGTATATTTAAACATTTTCCAAATACCCTATTATAGTAATCCTCTACAGAGGATTAGATGGGTCAACTACAATGTAACATTTGTATTGGAAATAAAACCTACTACTACTACTACTACTACTACTACTACTACTACTACTACTACTACTACTACTACTACTACTACTACTACTACTACTACTACTACTACTACTACCACTACTACTACTACTACTACTACTACTTCAAACCAATCCGTTCTGCCCTCCGTATGCTATATAGTTTCCGACAACACACATTCTTCACATACATACTCTGTACTCTTTCCACCAATCTTACATCAATCTTCTTTTTTCGGGGGCATTCCCAAACACTCTCTGGCCATTCTATCATGGGCCTTGTAAGATCTAGAAAAACCATCCATACAATTAATATCCCCTTTTACCTTTCTTTTTCCGTGAGTTGTCTTATTGAGATAATCGGGTCCACGGTTGATCGGTCACTTCTGAAACCATGTAGCTCCTCCCTCAAGCCTCTTTCCACCTTTTCTTTCATTCTCTTCTCTAGCACTTTTTCATACAGCTTGCCGCTTGGTACAATGGCAAAGTAGAGTGACATCTCTATAATTACCACACTGTTTGTTGTCACATTTTTTAAATATTGGTACTACAATACCATTTTCTCAATTCTTTGGAATCTTTGGCTGCTGTCAACACTCTGGAACATCCAGATACCCTACTTATCTGGAAATCCAGTATTTCCCTTCTTATCCTGCTGCTTTAATCGTATCTACAACTACTTCATCCATCCCGGGTGCCTTTCCGTTTTTCATCTCCTTCAGTGCCAATTTATTTAACTTCCGCTTCTGAGAGCCCTGCTTCACTAGGCCTATTTTCGGTATTAGGCCTACTCAACCCTCAAGTAAAGAGATCCCACGCATACTAAAAACACAAACAAACTCATCCATCAACGCGACTAGAAAAAGCGTTCGCGAAGCGGCCTAGCCCTTGGTATCTCTAGCCCTTGGTAAGCACTTTTTTCCTTTTGTATATATTTCTTTATGTAATGCTAATGAAATCATGACATGTAATATACTCCGAACATGGTTACATGGGAGGAGTCTGACATTATGCAAATAAATCTATCTATCTATCTATCTATCTATCTATCTATCTATCTATCTATCTATCTATCTATCTATCTATCTATCTATCTATTTCATGGGATGTCTATGGCAGCCATTGAATTTGGCGGTATTTTAAGTTGGTACTACCGGCTTCGTTGCTGGGGCTTGGTACTGGTACATTGGCAACACTGCAGCGGAATGGCGGCAGGCGGCTGAGCACATTGTCCACCACCAAAGATTATACAAGGCCTACGTGTTATTTCTCTATGGTCTACGTTGCTAATTAACATTTTAAACTGATTTAGGTGAGTCACTGGTGACCTCAGTGTTGTGACGTGACCCGAACCTGGGCCCGTGCCTAGGGCATAGGCCATTACCACCGAGCATGTATCAAACAAGTTAACTCCGTAGACCTAGGCGGCCTTGGGTTGGCCTAACCTCTTTCAGAAGGATAGGCCTAGGACCTAGGCTAGGCCTACTGTTTGGACGATTGTATGCCTTCTCTCTGCCACTTTATATTGGTTAGGCCCTATCTATTCATAATTTTAAGCATTGTTGACTAATTACCGTTTGCCCCAGGGGTACTTCTTCAGTTGGTAGGCCTAGCCCCCAACTTTTTAACAAGGGGAAAAGGGTAGGGCCTACCTACTCTTTCGGTTGGTATGGACAGTTTTTTTATGTGTAGGCCTACCTACAAAACCTTTAAAGGATTATTCACAATCAGTTCTAAGGCGTAAGGCGTAAGTCGTAAGAAATGCTAGGCGTTCACAACAACCATGCCATTTTTAAATGGAGTGGATATTCTTACGGCATGCCGTAAGAATTACTAGCCTACACACTATTCTTACGGCATGGAGCGAACTTTTTCGTTTGGTATGCCCAGTTTTTGATCAGTAGGTAGGGCTAGGCCTACTTTAGATTTAAAATAGCGACGTTAAAGGTTTTGTAGGTACTTTAGATTTAAAATAGCGACGTTAAAGGTTTTGGGTACTCTTTCGGTTGGTATGGACAGTTTTTTTTATGTGTACCTACAAAACCTTAAACGTCGCTATTTTAAATCTAAAGTACATACAAAACCTTTAATGTTGCTATTTTAAATCTAAAGTACCTACTAATCAAAAACTGTCCATACCAACCAAAAGAGTTCCAGGTTTTGTAGGTACTTTAGATTTAAAATAGCGACGTTAAAGGTTTTGTAGGTACTTTAGATTTAAAATAGCGACGTTAGGCCTAGCCTAGGCCTGCCTAGTGCATGGTCATAGTAGGCATGCATAGACCGGAACTCTACTAGTTTGACGGAATTGCAACTTTTTGTTTTTTTACTTTATTTTCTTTGCCAAATCACTGATATTTCAAAGTATATTAAAAATAAATGCGCGGAAACCAATTAAAAATAATTTTCAGCTTCTGTTTTATAAACAAAAGTAAGTTATAAGTAGCGCGGAGCGACGCGGCCTAGGCCTACCGTGCTGAGATGTACTCACTGCAAGTTACCTTACAAGAACACAAAAAAAATCCAAAATAGAATCATCACGTTTTTACTGTTATAATAAAAAAAAACTTCAAAACCTTTAACGTCGCTATTTTAAACGAAAATCCTTTGTGGTGAAAGTCCTTTATATTTAAAATAGCGACGTTAAAGGTTTTGTAGGTGGAGTATTTTAGCGAAAATGGTTGGTACGCCTAGTAAGTAAAATCAAGACGTAAATACCAAACATGGCGGATCAATGACAGTGAAATGAGCGAGTGTTTGTGTTAAATATGTGTTATTCTATTTAATTGGTATATTTTCAGAGTGATTAGTATAAATAAATCGTTAATAATGAGGTCTTCTTCATTTGTTTCTATTTTGAAGTTGATTTTTTATTCTTTTTCTTTGGAAAAAACTGTGTTGAAAAGTTGGACGAGTGTTGTGTAGGGCTCAGGGGTAGGGATTGCGTGTGTTATTCAATCAAACTAAAAGTGATTAAATAAGTCCAGAAACTACTTTCCGCGCCCAAAAACCAAGTAAACACATAATAATATTCAATTAGAAAAAGGAAAATCATAAATTTAATGTAAAATAACATTCCCGTCAAATTAAGATTATACCGCATAGACCGTAAGAATTACTATACACTATTCTTACGGCGCGCCTGTTGATGAGATGAGTCACGTGATGAGACAACCAATGAAAACACATACCGTAAGAATAATTTCTAGTAATTCTTACGGTATGCCGTAAGAATATCCTCTGCCATTTTTAATTGCTGCTGCGTATTGCGCATGCGTGTACATCAGCTGTGGAATGAAATAAGCAGGAGTGGGAAGTTTCCTTGTTCGTGATTGGCTCGTCGTAAGAAACCTGGCGTAAGAATTGGATTTTGGGCAATTCGTTACGACATAAACCTTACGCCTTGCGACTTAGGACGTGTTGTGAACGTTCTGATTGAAACACATACTCGGCAATACAAATTATTACGCCTTAGAACTGATTGTGAATGATGCTTAACGTCGCTACCTATTTTAAATCTATAGTACCTACAAAACCTTTAATGTTGCTATTTTAAATCTAAAGTACCGGTACCTACAAAACCTTTAACGTCGCTATTTTTAATCTAAGTACCGGTATTCATAAGTACCGGTATAGTACCGGTATAAATATACCTACTGATAAAAAACTGTCCATACCAACCGAAAGAGTTCCGGGAAAAGTAGGTTGGGGGAGTGGGGGGGAGCGCGAAGCGCGTAGGCCTATGAATAATAATAATAATATTGTTTAGGGGGTGGGGGGGCCAAAGGCATCTTGGAGAGGTTAGTATTAATTTGGACCAAGTACCGGTAGGCCTACCTCTAGCCTTTTAAAAAATAATATAATATATAAACGTTAACGTAACGGGAAGAAAGTTGAATCACACGTTAACTTAGGGACACATGCACAATAAAGTTCCCGTTGCCGGTCGTTCCTATCCCGGCAATGGACAACGGAAATACCAAGTGTTATTTTCCTTTACGTTCCCGTCAGTACCTTACCGGAACCAATCAGAATCCAGATGTCCACAGCCTGAAACTATTTTATTAGCTGATTTATTGGTTATACGCGAGTAATATGCAAAAATATATTAATAAACATGGAGGGAATAACAAAATAACAAAATATAATTAACACACTTGGCCCTACTAGGCTATTTGATTTGTTCCCGTCGGCTTGCTTCACGGGCTGTTGTGCATCGAAGTTCTTAACGTTAGTGTCTTCCCGTTCTCGTTCCCGTTCTCGTTACGGGGCAATTGTGCATCAGCCTTTAGCCTACAATTATAAATAATAATTATACGGTTTACACATAAAATGCTTGATGCCCTTGGCTAGGCCAACCTACCAGGGATACCCCCTATCCCCTGTTGCCATCCCTGGGTAGGCCTACATCAAATAGCGGCTAGACTACACATGAAACCAATAGTGGGCCTAGGGTACTCTTTCGGTTGGGGTCAGCAACTTTTAACACTTGTATTTTCATTAAAAACATTCTATGTCAAAATTTTTTACATATTATGAATAAAATACTCCCCTACAACTCCCTTACATCGCTAGGCCTATTAAATGTAAAGGATTTCAACGCAAAGGGTTTAAAGTTTTGTTATAATACGACGTGGAGGTTTAATTATATTTTGGTTTTGTCCCACCGGGGCTTCGCCCCTGGACCCCAGAGACGACGAACCTAGTCTTACATAACTTGGCAGCCGCACCTAACAACTGTGTTAATAATTGACTGACCCAAACCGAAAAAGTTAAAAGTTCACTGACCCCAACGGAAAGAGTTCAGGCCTAGGCCTACTTCAAAAATGCAATATATTTAAACTTAAAAGTCCTATTATACCGGTACTCATATTAGGCTATTCTCCTAATCACTTAAACTTACCTGTAGTATTATAAGAAAATCCTCAAGGTTCCTGTATTTTGTTATTTTTTATTCCAGGCTGTCGGTGCTGTATGGATGTTGGTGAAGCCTTGAAGCAAGATGGACTAAATTAAGTGATGGATGTGACAACAGCGACATGGTGAGTGGAAATCTGACCACGCACAACTTGGCAAAGTCTTATGCTTCCTGGGCAGACACCGTAAGACTGTTGTATGAGCTCGGGCCTACATTTATTTTGATGTTTTAGAGACAGTAGTTTTTTGCAATTAGACCTACAAAGCGTCGGGATCTCCAATTCATTGTAGGCCTAATGAAAATTTTATTTGCATGGTAATTTCAAAAACGCAAAGAGGGAAGCACAAAGAACGGTTTTAAAGAAGAGAAAGCAGAAGATTAAGAGAAGTTTGCTAAAAAACTGGAGAGAGATGCAAAGGAAACAAGAAGATGTATGGTATAGTGAAGAGTAAGAGGAAGGAAAGAGGGGGACAATAGACAAAGGTACCTAACGGATGACTCGGAGTGACTCATTACAGATGCAGAGGAGATAAAGGGAAAAACTGGGAAAAGAGTAATTCTAATCAATTGCTGAATGTGGGAGGAGAAGCAGAAGACAGAGATGTAGAGTTGGAAGGGGTGACGGAAGAAGCAGATGAAAAAGGACCGACCTGGCAAGAAGTGGAGATCCTTATAAAAGATGAAGAATGGGAAGACTGCAGGAGTTGACAAACTGGTGGTGGAAATTATCAAAGCTGGGGGCCCAATTGTTATGCATTGGCTATACAGAGTGATCAGAGTGGTATGGAGAGAAAAGAAGGTGCCAAGAGATTGAGAGAAAGGAGTGATTGTACAATATATACAAAAAAGGAGATAGAAAGAAGTGTGGTTTACTACAGAGGCATACTCTACTTTTGCCATACATTCAAGATATATGAAAGGATAATAGACAAGAAGGATGAGAGTAGAGGTGGACCATATACTGAATCAAGAACAATATGGGTTTCGATGGGGAAGATCGACTATAGACCCGATATTTGTACTTCGACAAGCTATGGAGAAAAGTTGGGAGAAAGGGAGATGGGTAGAAAAATGAGTATGGTCTTCCTAGACATCGAAAAGGCATATGATAGTGTGCCAAGGAATGTAGTGTGGGAAAGCTTGGTTGATAGACTGGGCTAGAAGTATGTACATAGTATGTGAAAGCTGTTGTTAAAAACACAGTTTGGGATGCCAGGGTGGTTCCAAATAGGTAACAAATGGGCTGAGGCAGGGAAGTGTGGTGTCACCACTGCTATTTATAATAGTGATGGATGACAATGACATAGGCTTACACAACAAGGTAAAGATGGAGGAAACGGAGGAGGTAGAGGTTATGCTGTTTGCCGATGATTTTGTGGCATGGTCAAAGCATGAGGAGGTACTCCAGAGATACACAGACCTCTGGAATGGTCAAAGCATGAGGATGTACTCCAGAGATACACAGACCTCTGGAAGAGGCACATTGAAGGGGGCCGGCATGAAGAGAAGCGTGAGCCAGAGCAAAGGTGTTACTATGCCAGGAGAAAGGGGACGTAAGGAATATCATGCAGAGGTCAAGATTTGGGGAAGAAACCTGGAAGTGGTGGAGAGTTTTGGATAAACTAGGAAGTGAAATAATGGCAATCGTTCAGTTCAGTTCAGTTTTATTAGCATCCATGTAGGGTTTCATTGTAACATTGTTTTGTCAATATAATTATTAATATATATTTTACATATACGTATATAGCAAAATAAAACAACAAATACAATACAATTTTGGGTTTTCTATAAACTAAATAAAAATAGCCTGTTAAATAAATGAGCATTTTACTCCGGACTAAGTACCATAATTATATAAACATACATTATAAAATGCTTTTCCACAAACAAGGATGTTTGATTAAAAAACAATGATAAAACAGTGATAAAACAATGATAAAAAAATGATATATTTGGTATCTACCCGGTAAACAGTCATCTTTTTCATTGGTGATGTATTCATTTAGTGTGTAGAAACAGTTTTCTATCAGGTATTTTTTTTTTGCTAAGATCTGTTTGTCGGTGCTTTTTAAGTTTTAATGTTAGGAGGTAGTCTATTAAATAAAGTTATGCCATATTTATTATTGATAAGCAGGAAGATGAAAAAAAGGAAATTACCAACAGAATACAAACGGCCAGTTACTTCTACCAGTGTGTAAAAAAGGGCCCGGTGTGGGATAGGGAAATACCCATACAGTGCAAGATGACACTATACAAGGTCACCTACTTCATACCGATCCTCACATATGGCGGAGAAACCTGGACTATGGGTGAAGAGAAGGAAAACCAATACAGGCGGCGGAGATGAGATTTCCTGAGGAGCACAGTGGGCAAGACCCAAAAAGAGATAGAATTAGAAATACGAACATCAGAGAGATGCTTGGGGTGGAGAAGTTAGGTGACGGAATGGGGAAAGGGCACGGCTGAGATGGTTTATTTATTTTTATTTATTTATTTATTTATTTTATTTAACGTCTATCCTATTCAGTTATAAAAACTGATTTTCAAGGAGGACAACTAAATAAATTAATTACATAGATGCAGAAGAAACAACAATAAATACATTTTCGAGATATTTGAAATAGTAGCATTACAACAACAATGCATTTAAACACAACAATTTTGGTAACAAAAAAAAAAAAAAATATTATATGCATTTAATGAATGAATCAAATATAAAAAAGGGTGTAGAATGAAAAGAAAAGAAAAGAAAGGGGGGGAAAAGGAAAAAAGAAAGAAAAAGACAAAGAAAAATAAAAAAATAAAATAAAAATTGATATAAATAAATACCAACCAATGAAACGAATGACGGAAGAGAGGATGCCCAGGAGAATGTATGAGAAAAGGATTGAAGGAGGAAGAAGAAGGGGGAGACCAAGGAAGAGATGGAAGGAGATCATAGCAAGAGACCTAGGGCCTACATAATAGAGGAGAGAGCTGGGAGGATGTAGCAGAGACACAATTGTGGGAGGATAGAAAGAAGTGGAAGAATTTGGTTGCGAACGAAAGCGAAACCCAAGCTGACCCTGCCAGAAGTAGGAAACGGCGATGGATAATGATCATGATGAATTATGCAGTAGGCCTATACTGCCACACACAAAAAACAGTTAAACACCATTACAAAAAACCACTAATTTTGCCTAAAAGTAGTAGGTTAGTGAGACGGGTGGGGGGCGTGAAGCTTTTCGTTGCCGTGTTCAGTTTGGCCCCCCTCCCCGGCGCTTTGCGCCGCCCCCCCCCCCCCCCTGTCCACTAACCTACTTTTTGATGTGGCAGTGTAGGGGGAGCTCTTGTACCTTGGGACAATTTCTATTAAAAATTCCATTTAAAGGAGTATTGGGAAAAATCCTCAAATTTTTTTCTCCAATGATTCCCTTTTTTAGTAAAAAATCTTTTAAAATCATCCTGAGAATAAAAATTTTTGACATTAAAAAGGGTAGATTGATATTTGTAATATCCGCTTTTTCCCCAAAAGGTACATGCATAGGATGTCCCTTTTGGGAACGGCTTGTACTTGGGACAATATAGAGAATGGGGATTTTGGGGAAGCGTGTGATAAAAGAACCAAAATAAATTTGTCATTTTACATTTTTTCGTGAAAAAAAACATAAAATTTAGTATAAAAAACTACTTATAATGTAAATTATTTTTTTTGTAAAAAAAAAAACCAAAAACTTTGCAAATGAAGATGAAAAAAAAACTAGGCCTACAATATGTAGGCCTAAGCAATTTTGAAACCAACGAAATTTTTTGGGAAGGATTATGAATGGTTGTTAAATGTTATTACATTGCCACTGGGCCTAGTTGGGTAATAAAATTTCACCGTGAGAAATGTCCAAATTGCCCTTTAAAATTAGAAAAAAAATTGCTTTTCATTTTCCACCTTGAGTATATAACCACCTTAGTAGAGACTGACGACCATTTTAAAAATATTTCAAAAATTTCGGTTCACTATGAGTTAACTCTGCATGTACGAGCGCTACGAGCGCCACAAGAGTTCCTAGTCGTGGCCGCGCATGAAGTTAGTAAGTGACCCATAGAGGTGCCCCAAATTTTTCAACGACGCACCCCCCATCGACGGTCCAGACGTAAACGTAGAGCCCCCGGGCCCGGAAGGTGTCAACCCACGAATAACTCGAAAATTTTTGCGGGCCTATAAAAAAAATAATTACATTTGGGCAAAAAATTTTCTTTGGTCCTTTGTGAATGATTGAGATTTTACAAAGCAGATTTGCGAAAGGTTACACTGGAAACTTAAAAACTATAGAGAAAGATTTAATACAGAATTTTTATGATTTTTAAATTGAAGTCTTTTTACGCTCTTTCCATTCTTTGTTTTTTATTATTATAATTTTTATTACCTTTTGACAACGGGACGGGTGTCCCACAAGTGCAATACAATATAGTGTTAGAATATGAATTTAATAAAAAAGTTTTTTAGGGCGGGGAAGTGGTTTACTTTAGCAACAAATAAAAAAATACATGCAAAAACCAAATTGTATTTTTCGATTCATTTCTAAAGGGGATAGCGATAAAAAAATTTAATTTTTAATATCTTAAACCAAATAGCGATATTATATTTAAATTCAAACGCGAAAACAATATAGCAAGTTTGGGTGCACCAATGGCAGCCAGTGCAGGCAAAGATTGTCCCCCTTTTGTAAATATTTTTTTAACGAAGGATAGAGTTAAATAAAAAAAAAATAAATTTAAGTCGTGCCTGTGAGTAAATTTATCTGGAAGCTGCCCCACATCCATGATAAAAAAATTAGTAATTCCAAAAAACATAGACATCGTTGTCGTCGTTGTAATTTTTAGAAATGCATTACTTTGTGTTTTAAAAAATTTTTTTAGGTTTTCCTCTAATGCAATGTTCCCTGTTCATCAAACATCATTAACTAGTTTGTTTATAATATGTTTACGAAACGAACAAACACGCAAAAAAAAATAAACGGAAAATTTTAGTTTTGTTTTACATCAGGTTCGGATAAGCGGCACCTTGTTTTTGAGTTAAAAAGACAATCAAATACTTGTTTGGGTTTTTCTTTCGTTTTTGCTTCGAAGCAAAAGAACTCTTTATTTTTTAAAATATATTATAAAGAGATTACAAGTCAACAATAAATAATTTGGGAATAAAATTTGTGACGATAAAACCGTTTTTTTAAATTTGATAATTGGAAAATTAAAAATTACAGTTTATCTGTTTTGTCGTTCGGCCAAGGGACTAAACAGACGAGACAATTTTAAAAAACCGACAAATTAACCCCGAGGAAGATGTAGGGATGTTCGATTTGTGCGGAGGTTGAGGACTGTTGGCATGTCTAGCCCTTATTCTCAAAAAACAAATCTTGCCTCTGCGAAAAAGGGGAAAAATTTCCTTTCCTGGAGACCAATTAATACAGCATTGTTAGATACTCAAGGTTAGATATAGGTGGTCAAACCCGTGTCTTGCGGGTTAGAGTTGTGAAGGGGGGGGGGGGGGGGGCTTTCAAGGAAGTCACGCCAGGTATAACTCAAAAAAATAGCTAGATAAGTAACTGAATCAGAGTTTAACATAGGACATGACATTAATTTGTGGGGTTTTCAAAAAAAGATTTTTCGTTTTTAAAAAAGAAAATTGCACCACCACAATGCCTATCCTTTTATGCTTTTTTTTCCACGACAGATAAAAACACTTCTTCCTAGCATGGGAGCATTTTTCGTTAATAGCTGGTAATTTTTTTTGGTTGTTTACTTTTTAAAAAGCTTTTAAATAACCCTTTTAAATAAAACCCGTTATACAATACTAATAATAATTTTTTAAAAAAAAATGTATCATACTTTTCTTAAATACAACTAAAACAATCGAAACGAAACCTTTAAATGTAAGTCACAAAATTTTCCGGGGTTGCGTAAGTTTTGTATAAAAGGATTACTAAAATTTTGGGTTTTTGGGAAATTTGCTAAAAACAGGGTTGTTTGTGTGATGATTTTTTATGATATAAAAATAATAAAACTTCAAATTTTAAAAACGGGTTTTTAAAATAAATAGTTTTTTTTCGACTTTGGACTTTTTTAAATAATAGATAATTGACATCATCCGTGATTTTTTCGGGCTGAATGAAAAAATATGAAATCGGACTGTAAGGGAAAAATATTACAAAGTTGTCGCTGTCGACGACTACTGTCGCACTAGTAGAAAATATTTTTTATTTTAAACGGGGATGGGGAAGAAAGTCCCTGCGGTCAGACCAAGCTACGGGTAAGGGAAAGGGAAAAGGGGGTTTTCACTACGGTCTTCGACCCCGGGTTTGGGTTTTGAACCAAAATGTCAAGATTTTAACAAACAACGAAATTAAAAATTAATGACTTTGTTATTGTTTTGCATCAGCCTATTGGAAAATTTTTTATTACGTGGGCTTTGTTGGTTTGGTCCGGAGGTAAAGGGAATTTTTTTCCCCTCTTTTCCAACCCTTAGGCTTTTTACTCGCGGAAAGAACACTTTGTCTCTTCGAGAGCGGAGTTCTTTTGTATGTCAGAAATTTGAATTCTATACAATATCAGACACCGAGGAGCAAAAACCCAAAGTTTGAAAATAAGATAGATAGGATGTCATAAAAAATTTAATTCATAAATTTAATAAAAAATTTTACCAATACAACATTTACTTTTGAAATCATTATTAAAAAAAAATAAAATCTATTAAAAAAAGGATGATTTTTTTGTAATTTTTTATTCATTTTAAATGAAAAAAATCGGATATCATTTAGGGTTTTTTTAGTATTTTATTAATTATTTCTTTTAAAATGACAAAATATTAAAAACGAAATAAGGCGTTTTTTTTCTTTCAAAGGGAAAAACTTAAAAAATTTTTCCCATTTTTGTAATAGCATTTTTTTTGTTTTAAAATAATGTTTTCAAGGTTAATGTTTGTATTGGAAAAACTTTTTATTAATTATAAATTAAATATTTTTAGACATCCTAGTTAATCATCTGGTAAACATCGGCGGTTGTCCTTGGAATCTAAAATTGTAGGTGGGGGGCACAACAGGTAAAAGTTTTTTTCCGAACCTGGTAAAGACAAAACAACAAAATAATTGATCCTTGAATTGTGATGAGATCTTTTGAATGCTCGGGAAGAATTTCCCCCCCCTGATGGATTAGCTCGTACAAACCGGTTTTTAACGTGGAATGCAGAGATATTTATTTGGGAAAGCTTTAGCCGTAAATGCGCCACCAAGCGGATAATTTGTGGTAATTTCCCAAGTCGTGAAAAAACAAAATTCTATTATTGATAATATGTGATTTGAGGAATGTGTAGCCTTTGTAAACAACCTGTAATATGTTTCGATGATGGATTTAGATTTAAATGTTTTGCCTACGTTAAAAAAATTTTGTTTTTTGGTGTGTGGGTGGATTTTTATATGTAAAAAATTTAAAAAAAATTAAAATAAGTTAAAAAATAAATAGATTTTCGGATTTTTTTGCTCTTGTGTGTGTTTAAAAGGGGACTTTTTTTCTTGAATCGCCTTGTACGTTTAGCAGACCCATGCTCTGGGCAAATTCACCCGGGCCAAAAGGGGGTAAAAAAATTTGAAAAACACAATGCAAATCTCGCCCAGGAAGCAGAGATTTAAAAATTTTATTTGAAATAAAAAAACGTTCTTTTTTCAATGACAACAAAAAATCAAAAAACTCCGTCTATACATTGTAATTGTACACATTAAAAGAAATCCCACTCAACGCCCAACTCAAATGCGCGCGCACTCGGGTGTTGATGATTTCTGCAGAAGGGTTTGTTTTGATATACAGTAGGGAAAAATTTGCCAAAAAATTTGTACATGCACTTAAATAAATTCCCGGGTTGCCCAAAATTTGAGTAAATTAGGGAGTTTTCCAATTTTTATCAAAATAAGGAATTAATTACGAATATGTAATGTATTCAGGGGACTGATTTTTATAAGTTAGTGAGAAAATGATAACAAAGTTATTAAAAAAACCCTTTTACCGAAAAAATTGAAACTAGAAAGGTCTAAAAACATTTTTAAATGTAAAATTAACATTGATGTGATAGTGAATGTCCGTCAAATGACGAAGGGGAAAAGGTTTACTTGATTAAGTTTTTTTGCGCAATATTGTAACAAAATTTAATTTTTTTATGAAAATGAATGTTCATTATTTGTGCCCCGCATGCCCAGTCGAGCGCTAACACGCTATTTGAGAGTTTTTTTTTATATTTCCTTAACAATGTTTTGTTTAGCGCTTTTTGGGAAGACGGCTCTGGTTCATTTCAAATTAGATTGTTTCTTTTTTAAAAGTTCCTCCTGTATATACTTCCCAAATATATTTCTTATAAGGGGGCCTACCCCCAAAAATAGCATTTTGCCCAAAAAAAACTTCATAAAAATAGTTATAATGACATTAGACAAACAAATTTTAGAAAAATTTAAATAAAAATAGATAACGTTTTAGTTTATTTTTTATAAAATGATAATATATCTAACATTATTTTTTTACACAGAAAAAAAAATTATCGATGGGAATTTAATATTAAAACGAAACCTAAAACGAAATGCTGAAATGAAATAAAAGAAACAGCAACGGCCGATTCCCCGGGGCCTGCTCCCCAGTTTGACGCTTGTTGTGCAAAACAAATCCGTCCCGAAAAAGATCAAAATAATTGTCTCAAAAATATTTTATTTTTCATACAATTCAGAAATTAAAAAAGTCCGCCCCAAAAAGGGAACGAACCACGGATATTTTCACAATGAGTAAAAGATACAAACAATATAAATTACAAGTTGTGTGGCCATAACACCAAAATAGGAGATTGACATAATATGATCTCCTCATACTCTAATGATTTTAGAATAATTGACAAAAAACGGACAGGTTTAGAGATTTCGAAGGCCACCCAATTTTTTTCAAAAATCGCATTTGCCGTTTGCCCCGGGAGAGCGCGAACAAACAGACAAAAAACAAACAAAAAACACCTGAGCTAATTTTTTTTTTTGGGGGGGGGTCAGTGAAAAGTTAGTCTTCCTTTGCTATCAATAAACAATTAATTTTTGGATAGCGTAAACGAGGTAGCGAGCGAGCGAAGATCCATTTTATACAGGAGAAAAAAAAACTGTAATGTATTTTTTTTTTTTTTTTTCGATTTTGTTGTTTGTTAGCACGATTTGGGTAAACCGAAACTCCCATTGCGAGAAATTTTTTGGAGGCCCTTTGAAATTTTGAACTCAGAACGGCCAGTTTTTGAGCAAAAATCGAAAAATTATTTTCGTAAAATCGCAATTTACGATTTTTTTCGATTTTTTAAAAAATTTTGCTTATCATGCTTTGTCCCATTGTAATGATTTTTTTCACAGAACGTTATTTTTTAATTGATATATTCAGTGAAATTTGAGCGTTATCAAAAAGCATTTATTTCGAAATTTTCAATTTTACTATTTTTTCGATTTTTAAAATTTCTTCGGCTTGTAACAGTATGTTTATCCGATTGTAATGATTTTTTTCCCAAAACCTAATTTCATGAATTAAAAATTTAGTGTGAAATTTGAGCGTAATCGCAAAATATAGTTTAGGGAAATTTGTTGGATTTTCATGGGAAAAGACCTATCTCGGACCTTGGCTTGCTATTGTCCCAGTACCTGAGCGGACCCTTCCCCTTTTAAATTTCTTTCCCCTCGGGGGTTGTGATCAAGGATAATCCCCGGAAAATACCCTTTCTAAAATATTGATGGTTCAATAAAATCAACTTTTAAATAAAATATATTTTTATAAAGTTTACTTGAAATGTGGTAGATGGGGCAGATAGTGCATTGACGAATCTACACATTTTTTATTTTTGTTTGCATCTATTTTTAGCCATATTGTTTTGAATAAAGTGGGTCAAAATTTGGGTTTCAAAAAAAAACAAAAAAAAGGATTCGTTTAACCACTATAAGTCAGTTAAACACAATTTCAAGTAAGAATTTTGTAAAAATAAAGTTTTTAAAAAAAATATTACTCCCCAAAAGAGGCGAGCTTAAGTGAGGGGGGGGGGGGCTATTGTCGATCAAAAAAATACTGCAATTGCAGTTTATCTGTTTATTTAATTTTAAAAATGTTTTTATTTGGGATATAAAATATAAAATTGTCAGTACAGTAATGCATCGAAACGAAGCACGAAAGATATTCAAAGCTTTCAATCAAATGGGTTTTTTTACCCCCTACACTAAAAGAAAAATGAGGCAATTTTTAGAATTACAAAGAAACGGGAAAATTTTTTCGGTTTCTGTTTCCACTAAAAAATCTAAAAATTGGTAATTTTTTGAGCTAGGTTATTGGGAAAATTCCCCCTAAAAAAGTAAAAACAGGGGAACGAACGATACGTAAGTACGTTGGTAAAATAAGGCGGTAATTTGGTGGTAAAAGTCCAAAAAATAATTTGATCAATAGCGTTTAAAAAATAATGTCAAAGTTTAATCAGCACACGTTTTTAAAAACGGCTTTTTTACATTTTATTTTATTTTTATTTCCACGGAACTAATAAAGATCGGGGAAAGCGGGCCCCACGCCAGTTTTTTGTTAGAAATGGTCACTTTTTGAATTTTTTTTCTGCCCCAGTTTTAATTCCCCTTTTCAAAATCACGAACCCTTTTCAAAACCGATGTAGATTTAAATTCGGAAATCTTGAATTTTATTGGGGAAGGGCCTGTTATAAAACACTTGTAGAATTATTTAGGGCGAGTGACCGAAAACCATGGGATTCAATAATTCAAGAAAATCGGCACTTCTGTGATTTTGGGGCGTGTGTGTGTCTTCTTGAAAAACAGTTAAATCGCTGAAAGATTGTTCTGAAATTTTAAACAGATATCCGGTCGAGTAACTGAGAAATGTTAAAAAACAGCTGATCCATTTCGTATGAATCTACAAGAAAAAGATAAATTTAAAAATAGTCTGCAAATGAATAGGACAATGGTTTGCTTTGAAAAAAAAAAGCCCCTAGGGCTGGAGGCATAGGAAAATATTTTTTGTATTTTTTATGCAGTGATCGAAATTTTCACGCCAAGGTACCACCAAATTCACTGGAAATTAAAAAAACTCTGCAATTTTACACGTATTTCGTACGGCTATGTTTTTTATGTATTGACCATAGGGCGATTGTTGCATTTCAAAAAAAGTTTTACTTTTTTTAAATCAATCCAGAAATTACAAAATGTTTCCGACCGGGGGTTTTTAACCCAAACATGTGTTGAGTTTCCCGGGAATATTTGCATTCAAGTAGCATTGCATTTCTTTGGAAAAAATTTCCCATTTCATTTAAAAGCAAATTTACATCGATTGAGATTACAAAATACTTTTCATCTTTTCTTTAAAAAATCTTCCCCCTCAAAACACTCTTACAATTTTAAAATTTTTTTGTTTTGTAGGGATGTTGGTTATTGAAAAAAAAAAGGAAGAATTGAGAAAAAGGTTTTCCCCGTTTTTTTTTTCCCGACAGTCGGAAAAATTTTAACAATAATCCCAAATTTTAACCACTTTTTCAATTTTCATTTTAGTTTTAAGAAAATTTGATTGAAAAAAAATAGCATTTTTTAATTTTTATTATTAATTTAAACTAAAACATTTTTTCCTAGAAAAATTTCTGACTGAACTCTGCAAATAATTAAAAAATGAAAGGGGTTTTTGATTTCTTCGAAGCCCAACGAGAGAAAAGAATTTTTTTGTTATTTTGTTTGTAAAAAATATATCAGTAAAACGCGGTGGTGTACATTATCCTTTACACTGATGTAATACAAAAGCTAAATTATCCCGTTTATTTGTTTTTTGCGTGTTTTTTCCTTTTGTGTTTTATTAACTAATTACTATGGTTTACCTGGGTGGAGCTTTCCCACACACACACAGGCGCGAATCCCCGTTTTAACGTGGTTTTAATATTTGCCCGCACTTCAAAAATCTGCGCATTGTTGTAGATATGAAAAATTTTTATTTATTTACGTCTATCCCATTTAGAAGTGGCATCAAGAAATAAAATTTTGGTTTTGGCATTATGTATTTATTTGTTGCTTTAAATAAAAACTTCCGCGCCCTTTTAAAAAAAGTTTATTACTTTTAACAAAACAATGAATGGAATGGCGTAAGAAGAGTTTAAAATTTTAAAAAACCCCAAAAAAAACACGTATTTAATAAATTTTCGTTACAGTATTGTAAAGATTTCATTTATGTATTTCGCAAGCCTTTGTAATATTTACAAGGACCAAAGAAAATTTTTTTGCCCAAATGTATATTTTTTTAAAAGGCGCTCAATAATTTTTGGATAGTTCGGGAGTTGAAAACCCCTTCCGGCCCCGGGCGCATTACGTTTTTACGATGGGACCGTCAGGGGGGGATGCGTCGTTGAATTGTGGGGCGACCCTATGGGGCAATTACTAACTTCAGCGTGGGCCACGAGCCCCAAAATCTTGTGGCGTCGTAGCGCTGTAGCAGGCAGAGTTGAACTCGATGAGTGAGACAGAAATTGTTGGTACAAATTTAACAGGGGGCGTCTTAGCTAAGGTTTTCCCTACTCAAAAGGGTTTCCCCCACTTTTTCTAGTGTAGGCAATTTTATGATGATGTTGGTTTTGGAACTAGGAACGTCTTTGGATTTTTTAGCGAAACTTTTTGGTCCCTTCAATTTTTTAAGGTAGGGATTGGACTTTCTCCACCCCCGGGTCTCTTTTATTTTAACAGCTATAAAATAGTGAACTTTTTTTGCCCCCCAGTTGAGGCGAGGAGAAGAAATCTCCCGCGGTTGTTTATACCGATCAGAAATTCAGTAAAAGTTTTTTTCAGACTGCTTCCGATCTCGCCTCATCATTTGCGAGTGTAAACTTACCATTGCTCAGCATATTTATAGGGTAAGGGAAAAACATTGTTCTAGACAACCCATAAAGAATTTGCTTGCTGTTTCAAGATATGTCACAAGAGCAAGTTCTTCTTCAGCAGTAAATACTGAACATGTAGCATAACTAGGATCATACTCAAAATGATCTTCCTCATTTCCACTCTTTATGTTCAGCAAGATGCCTTGACAATGTTGATTTGCAACACCATATTTCTTAGCAGATTGTCTTAGTGATAATTTCCCAACAACACATCCTTAGCGGCAGATATGACGTTAGCCTTATTGGGAGCAGCACGAGTCACACGTTGCTTGCTTCTAGGCATCTAGTGAACAAAATTTACTGATAAACCTTGATATTTCATGTGTAATGTACCTTGGGACATGTCCCAAGGTACAGACAGTGTTCCTGTCCCAAGGTACAAACCATGACATTTTTAGAACAAAGAACCTACCCTAGCCTCCTGCCACAAGATTTCATAACAACTTTTAGCAGTAAATATAGGTAAAACCCTACTGATTTTACTACAAGTCTTTTTTTAGATAATATTGTAGTAAAATCAACAAAAATTAGCTACAAAAAAACATAAAGAAATTTACTTACTGTGCATAAAAACAAACAAACCCCTTTCCAAATTGTTTGTATGGCAGCCATATGCAATCAGGTGGCATCAAAATGAAGATGTTGACTAGGGCTATAATCTAGAAGGCACTGCATGATTAGGCGGGGAATTCAAAACATAGAAAAGGTTCTGTCCCAAGGTACAGTCTGTCCAAGGTACAAGGACTCCCCGTACTGCACTTTTGCATTTGTAGGCCTAGGCCTACATCATATTTAATTGGTTGTTGCGTTTGGGTGACCTTGTTCTTTTTCAGTTTATTTGGCACGATCATTTGAGCGCGCATTTTAAAACCATCACAATTACAT
Organism: Sweltsa coloradensis; assembly: GCA_024449915.1. NCBI lineage: Eukaryota > Metazoa > Arthropoda > Insecta > Plecoptera > Chloroperlidae > Sweltsa > Sweltsa coloradensis. The sequence continues at coordinate 15,119 of JAMZAV010000911.1, read as the reverse complement.
TCCCATCTGACACGGGTATTGGCTTGTTCGGGAAGTTTTCATCATAATATTATAGACATGATACTATTTCTTTTGTTACTCAAAGCAAACACTAAATGATTAATTGGCCTACTTATGTCAACACAACGACCGTCCACCCCCACCCTCCACCCCTATCCATCCTATGCCGACCACCCACCCACCTGTTTCCCGCGGGGCAATAGCCCCGAATTTGTATGGTCAGGCGGCCACTGCGGCACAACCACCCACCCCATGTTGTCGGCACGCGCTGCTACTAGTCAGTCACTGTGTTGCACATTTCAGGAATGGGAGGAACCTGTACGATCGTCTAGGATGCTCCTCGAGAACATTCCACATCGAATGTTGCAGCTCACGTGTGATTCTTCAACGTCAGCATCTCTGACATCGCCATATTCAGTCGCCTACGCTCGTATCGCACAATAATTGAGGTTTGTAAGTCAGTTCTTGGAACTGTTGATTTATTCCTAATCCTCACTTTTAAACGGTGTATCCTGTATGTTCGGTACCTTGCTCAACTAATTACTTAACTATTTCATTTGTTAGCGTAATTTTTATGAAGTCTGTTAACTTCCTTGTTTCTTGAAGTCTCTAAGTTATGACACAGCTATTGTCAGTGAGTGAAGTGATGATATAGGCCTAGTTAAGGTAGTGCCGTAGTGGTCATGAAGAAGCACCAGCATGCTCCCAGCATGTTCACTAGCTCACACCACAGTTCACCTTACTGTCAAATTCTGTTCTGTGAAATTCTGTGTGTTTTTAAGTTCATTACTAGGATGTTATCACAAGTTTTCACGTTGATTTTTTTAGTGGGCCACTTCACATTCCGTAAGAACAATGCTATTTATAATTCCCTATTAATTAGGCTATAAAGTCCATCGCCATCGGTTGTATTGTACGTTGATCCGCTTATGACGCGATCATTTCGTGGTCCCATGCTGTTTTTTTACTGTTTTTACCACGTTTCCGAGGCTCCAAGACATCTTCAGCCAATCGACAACCCTTCATCCATCCAGCCTTTTCTGAAGGCAAAGTATTTACATCTTATGCGGTAACTGTATATAGGTGGAACCAGATAAGCTGGCGGTCGTCAAGGTCAAGCGAGAGCACGCATGCCAACGTTGACAATTTACACACAACTGACATTAGGTAGGGCCTACCGTATTTGGTCATGTTATTGTGATATGTTATCACATGTATCAACATTTTATAAACTGTGAATAAAGTAGTTAGTCCCACAGAGTCAGTATTTTAACGAAATAATGATTTTAAGTAATCAGTAATCACGGTTACGAAAGTGTTTTTTGCCTTGTTGGTAAAATCATGTGTCCAAAGTTCCAGCTATTTATAATGCCAACCTCGCCAGATCTGATGTCAATGTTTAGGAGCATCAAAATGTCATGATTTTATTTGTACACTTCATAAATATGTTATTTTTACAAAATTTTAAGCAAGGCTTGGCTTTAAAATAGTCGTGTTTTTCTTCGAAATCAGTTTTAGAGACCGTTATTTTATTTACTTTTTGCCAATCCTGTAGCCATAGTGTGTGGGCGACAGTGCTGCGATCCCTCGGCGACCTCCACCTTAACTGGTTTCCACCTATAGATATTATTATTAGCATTGCGTTGATCCAAGTAAAATAGGCATTGTGAAAACAAACTAATGTAAATGTTAGGAGTGCGGCCTTATTTAAAAACCAAAATCGATAAAAGTTTGATTGAGAAATTGCTAACCTCTGCTAAACAGGCATTGGAACCCCTTTAGCCACATCGCGGCAAGTTCAATGTTTTCCGATGGTTGCCAACACCAGGCTACTCTGGAGTAAACTGTGGAGTGAACCCTAGTGTCCTGGTAGTGGGTGTGGTGTCTGTATTGTCCATGATACTTACTCGGCGCTGCTCTTATTGAATCTCCTTGTCCCGAGTAAAACAACATGGAAATAAAAGGATCAAGGGTAGGACGAACAACTTGAGATTTAAACGACCTAGTGATCAATCTGGTTATCAGAACTGTAGGTCGACAGATTGTAGTTTCAAGTGATTTTCTGTAAACTTTGTTTTTCCTGAATAAGTAGTATAACTAGGAAAACGCTAAAGTCCCGCCGCGTTGATGGATGAGCTTTTTAAAGGTTTTAGTTTGCGTGGGATATCTTTAATTTTGCAAGTGCTTTTGTTTGCTGCCTACGCATTGTAGGTGAATGTTGTCAAGTTTCTTTTGTTTCTTGTCAATTGGTTTTTATTTACCGTAAAAAACTTGTATTAAAAGCTTTATTTCTATGGATTATGGCTAAATTTTTCCACTTTTTCTTTCAAAAGGTACTACATAACCATAACCTTAATGTCCATGTATAATATGAACGTTGTAGCCCCACCCGTTTGGTCAGAATTGGCCCAAATGGCACGAAAATATCGCACAAAAAGTCAAAAAACGTATATTAAAAGCTTTATTTCTCTCGATTCTGGCTAACTTTTTCAACTTTTTTCTTTCAGAAACCAATACATAACCATTACCTTAATGTCCATGTGAAATATGAACGTTGAAGCCCCACCCATTTGGTCAGAATTGGCCCAAATGGCACGAAAATATCGCACTAAAATCGAAAAAAATCGTAAAAGTACGATATTCATGAGAAATATTTATTCGATTGTACCCAAAAACGTGGCAAGTCTAAAGTTCAGAGAAAACGAAGGTCGTGTCAAATTTTCATCAAGATCGCATATGCCGTTTGCCCGGTAGAGAGCGAACAAACAGACAGAAAACGAAAAAAAAAAAAAAAAAAAAAAAAAAAACACCCGAGCTAAATTTTTTGGGGGGTCGGTGAAATTGAAGTCTTCGCTTCGCTCATCCAATAAGTAGATAGGCTAAGGCTACATAAGCTATTTAAGCAACAAAACCCAGAAGGACGAAACGCGTCGTGGATTAAGGTAACAACTTTAAATTAGCTACAGTTGTCATCAGCAGGTGAAAAGTTTTGTCGCCCCCAGCCCTTCAGACTGGGCTTTATGTTCTCTATGCTTTCCCAACCTGTCAACCCTTCTCCAATCTAAACAAAACTTAATAATATGTAGGCCTACGTAGGCAGTAGGCTACAGCAAACACAACATTGTCTCTTTAGGGTTTCAACATCACGTTTACATTGTGTCTTTGGATTTAAACAAAATTATCACAAAACAATAGGAGAGTGATAAGGAGATAGAGAGAGTAGGCCTACCAACAGCTTAACATGAAGTGGCCTACCTACTCAATGACTTTAGAAAATTGAATTGCACTTTTCAGGCACAAAATCCAGGGGGGTGGTGGAGGAGCCGGTCCAGACTGAACAGGCGACACGGGAATATTGTTCTGTGACGCGGGGGTGATAACTGATAAGTGATAACTGATTGATAACGGCACGTACCGGTGCAAATATTTGTTTTTTTCTTGATCGTCGATTCTACCTAAATCGATTCTTAGGTCAAAATGATTGATTTTAATTTTTAACTTTTTGGAATCAATGTCATAAGCCTAGATGTAGGAGGTTCCATTTTTTTACTTGTAATTATTGTTAATTTTTGTGAAATTGGGAAAAACACGAAATTTGAGTTTTTAAACGAAATTTGGGTTTTCATATCACCATTTTTCATTTTCTCTACAAGCCTATCAATGACATAAATTAACTTTGCTAGATGCTCAGTCTTCTATCCTCCACCTCGAGCGCTAGTGTGCTGATTAGAAGCTTGCTTGAAGGGGGAAAAGTATTTCACTGACAAATTGATACTACAGCAATTTGAAATAAAACAACTAAGATGCAGTGGATTATTTGAGTGTATTTACGGTACTCGAGTGTACTTGCATGGTTAAATGAAATAAGAGAAATAAGATCAGCTTTTAAATTTTAATTATAATCCAATTTAAGTGTTTGCCCACTGCTTGGTAACATCTGGTACGATACATTTAGATGGCTGTTTTCCCCCTTCAAGAAAGCTTCAATTCAAGCCCCACGGCCATACCGAGAGTCTAGCATCTAGGTTATTACTCTACTTCAGGTAAGCTGTTTGTTACTCTCCTTATCCAGTCTTTTGGCATTCTTTACATTAAGTTTTTTATTTAGTTATTCACCAAGCTTTTTCCAACTAGTATCTCCATCTTTGTGTATACCATACTTGATAATGCAGTAGGTACACAATACACCCACACACTCAGCTTGTAGATGGAGCAAATATATAATCAACTACCAGACTAGAAGGCTGGTTGTTACTCAATTGCTCGTCTTTGTTCCATGTTTTTTCTCGGTGCTACCCTACAGCCTTTTATATTTACGTTACTGGATGGATCACAAAATCATGACAACACATCTCCATTTACATTTTACAATCACAACTTGAGTCTTCATTTGTCACGACAGTTGATTAGGAAATTACTGTGCACGAATATACAAGTTTTCCAATTTGAAGCAAATTGCTTGATTGCTTTGCATTGTTAATTATTACATTGGATAAAGCATAAGGCCTACGTATAATTAAAACATTTCACCAGTGTTAACTCTAGTTCTGAAAGTGTTGAAAGAACTGCCCAAGTGGGTAGATGGCTGACAATGTCCTACAGCGCTTTCATTTCATCGTTGGCACTCGTTGAGCAACTGAACGTGTCCAGATATAAAATGTTGGCTCTTTATTTTGTAATTCGTCCATGAACTTGTGAGTGATATGTGCACAATCATTTGTGCCTAAACCTTGATTACTAGGGATGGGAAAAAGCGTTTAATTTCGTAAACGTTTAACCCCTTGAACTAATCGCGTTTAAACGTGATAAGCCCTATTTTCTAAAAAAAAAAAAAAAAATTACAAATTTTTTTTCTATAAATTTAGGTAGGCAGAGGCCTAGGTTTTACAACAAAAATCATAATTTTGTACTTATGACCGGCCGACGAATAACAACGGTTTTATTCTCACTCTTGCATTTAATGACCCGGCACTTCCACCATGTGTAACAGACAAGATGTCTTAATACACTGGGACCCGTTTTACTGGGACCCGGCACCTCCACCAAAATTAAGCACTTTTAGAAAATTATCGGCCTAATCTGTTAGCCCGTGTTTGTGTAGGCTCAAAAAGTACCTAATTAACAATTTTTTTTTTTTTTTTTTTTTTTTTTACAAAACGTTCGAATTTAATAACCTCTAACTGTCCACAAAACGTTTAAACGTCCCATCCCTATTGATTACATAAACATATCTTGTGTGTGTCTGTGTACTGTGTAGGGCCTACACTGTACAGTATCTTCAGAAGATTTTAGTCGAGTTCTATCAATCTCGTACTAACGTTAACACGTTTGTCCCGTACGTAATAATATATTTGACATATATTATGGTGCTCAATCAAAAATTTAAATCAATAGATCAAAGTCCTAGGCCTATCGAGGAATTTACTCTAATTGAACGTGCTAATTTCTAAATCCTTTTCAAGTAGGCCTAAGGTCTACTTATTTAATATTTTTGTTATTTATTTAGTCAAGATTTTCATTTATAAAATACACAATGTCAAAGCTTGGTATTGCCAATCAACCAGAAACATAGTCCAACAACCAGTATTGTATTCAATGCCCAATGACTCAATGAAATATAACTATCCCATATATATACTAGGCCGCTTCGCGAACGCTTTTTTTAGTCACGTTGATGGATGAGCTTTTTTAAGTTTTTAGTATGCGTGGGATCTATTTACTTCTTTCAAGTTCCATTGCAAAATCATTTTTGTTGAATTAGGGTAATTTTTATAAAGTACCCTAGTACTAATTGCTGTGGTTATTAGAATGTAAAATATCTGTAGGCCCGTAGATTGCTTTATGAACGCATTGTAGGTGATTGTTGTCAATTTTCTATAGTTACTTCTTAATTATTGAAATACATCTCAAAAAACTCATATTAAAACCTTTATTTCTATGGATTTTGGCCAACTTTGTCAACTTTTTCTTTCAAAATTTACTACAGCACCATAACCTTAATGTCCATGTAAAATATGAACATTGTAGCCCCAACCGTTTGGTCAGAATCTGCTCAAATGTCACGAAAATATTGCACTAAAAATCGAAAAATATCGTAAAAGTATGATATTCATGGGAAATATTTCTTCGATTGTACCCAAAAACGTGGCAGGTCTAAGTTCAGAGATTTTGAAGGTCCCCTCCAATTTTCATCAAGATCGCATATTATTATGCCGTTTGCCCGGTAGAGAGCGAACAAACAGACACAAATTTTAAAAAAAAAAACATTAGAGCTTAATTTTTTGAGGGGTCAGTGAAATTGAAGTCTTTGCTTCGCTCATCCAACAAATAAGAATAACCAAGTTTATTCTGATTATCTATTTTCTTTAAAGACTTTAATACAAATCTTATCAAGTTTTCTTAATAAACATATTATGTATGAACATTAATTAATATCTCAAACATTGTGCATCGTTGGGAAATAGTATTTTTTTAAATATAGTATTGCTAAGCTGCCACCAAATGCATGAAATGAATAAATTGCATTCTTGTTATGAATATATGGAGGACATCATAGAAAAGGTATTTTTTTTGCGGAAATTTTACAAATTGAATGTTTCCGCGTAACCCACATCACTAATTAGTAATTACTAAAACATAAAGGCCTAATGTTACCAGTCTCCCAGTCATGCACCAACAGGTTTAAAATATCCTCAAAGTCCTATATTTTATTACATATTTTGTTATTCCAGACTGTTGGTACCTAGTGCCTGTAGGAAAGGATTTCGGCTGCGCTCTTTTCGAAAATATCCTAGAACTAGCGCGGGGCACTGTAACCAGAAGAAAGTTCGGCTAACCTATTGAAAGTAGTTTTGTAACGGAAAGGATTTCGGGTGCTTATGTTTTCATTGCCTGGATGCCGGTGAAACCTTGACACAAGATGGATTAGACAACAACCTTGGTCCTGGTGAGTGGAAACTTGACTAAACACAGGTGGCAAACTCTGGTGCTACTTAAGAGTCTGCAATAGCTTGAGAGTCGAAAACGTACATATTCTGGAGCGAAAATGTTGGAAAGTATTGGATCAAACTGAATCGGGTTTTTTCCTATCATTAGATCAAAACTTCAACTAGACACGTATACAAAAACATTCTTAAGTTGTGTTTAATATTTAGCGCAAATTAGGTTTGCAAAGTATCGAAATCTCGAAATTGTCCTATGTCAAGCGATTTTCTGGAGCTAGTAGTACAGTGAATAATGAACAGATTGTCATTGTTTTTGTTTTTTTTTTACGAGATGAAGAAATATACTAGAAGCCTAAACAATCACCTGCCCATATTTCGCGGTCAGTTTTTTAGTATCTTTAAGCCAAAGTACTCCTTGCCAAACCATCAAAACAGAGACGCAATGATTTATTTAAATAACGCAATAACATGAGACCTGTTCTACATTGAAGTTCATAGATGTATCTATGTACTAAAGTCAAAATATTTGTATTTTCTTACCCGCGTACCCTGAAAACCATAGGCTAAATATAGCAAATTTTCACTGAACTGTTGAATGTGTTGTTGCATAACGTGGCGCCCTCTACTGAGCTCGGGGTTCCCCACGCCCGTAGCTCTCATATCAGTGCGCTAGGTGCTATCAAGGAGGGGCGAGTAATATGATTGGTGAAACTGAATATCCAGGCTTATCAGATGTATTGCGATGCTCTGTCGGTGCGCCATTACAATCTATATGTTGATTAGATCACTTCCTATGGATAGAGATCTTTGTAAATATTGCATGTTTATATACGTGGAGATGTGTTTGCAGCCGTATATTGTTTACCTGACTAAATCCCGTACTCAAAATTAGTTACTTGTTGTAATAGTGATTCACATATCAAAATCTCTGAACTACACAATCTCCATGCGTAGCCTACTTTTATTATTATTTTATGTCTGTAAAAACCTCAATTCCTATTGAATATAATCGTCCACATATTTCTTCATTGCGTTCCTTGAAAGTTATTTTATGTGATAATACACGGTAAGATTATTCTAGATAGGAGAAAACCACTATATTCAACAAAATTATCAGTGGCCCTGAGATAGTCTGACATAGACAGATGTCACACTATTTTATCGAAAGCCCGTGGAGAACAAATATGCTGGGTAATGTGATAAAACTTTATCAGTTTTCTCTGGGGTATGTGGAATCTTAAGATTTGGTGGAAGTTCGGGTAAGTCCAACCTATAATGTCGATAACCCTACAAGAGCTAACTTTAACTATTTAAACAGTTGTCTAAGTGAAGTGATACAGCGGAGATGTAAAGTTGGTGTCCGCAATGAAGATGGGAAGAAGAGTGGGGAAATAAAGAAAGTCACCGAGATATTAAGTGAATTAGCCAAAGCGAAGTAAAAGCGACACCGGTAAGATAATAATTATATATTTTATGGTTATCAACCCAGAAATGACAAAATCTATCTCAGCGGGGTATCGAACCCCAGTCTCCCGATTGCCGATCGGGTGCTATACCGCTAAGCTACCGACACGACTAACTTCATAACATCTGGATTGTTGGTGCATTGTATCGATCTGAATAGACCGGGGTTCGATACCCCGCTGAGATGGATATTTTTAATTTCTGGGTTGATTTCCATAAAATCAGTTACACCGACGAAAGAGTTTCCCAATTTAATAACGAAATTGAGAAATTATATTGTTTGTCATTCCATTCTTTTATGAGAAGAACATATTGCCCATATGCAGTGTCAGCGCATGCATACTTATTTTAGAGTATCTAGACTTCCCGAAAATCAAGGACAGTATAATACCACTTTTTATAAAAATCAATATTCGTAGGCTATACAAATAATTGACTTGAGTCACTACCCCGTGCACACTTGTAGACAAATGTCTACATAAGCTGTATTGCTCATAAGAGTTTTATTGCTCCCTGCCGTCTACTCATGTTAATAAAATTCCAAGGAACCATGGAATATACAAATCGTGGACCTGTCATGTTTTTCTCTGTAATAACAAAAAGATTGCATAAATAAATAAATACATTTTATTTAGAGTCTACCCACTCAGTTATATAACTGATTTTCAGTGGGGGACTTTAAATCAAAGCGACCAAGCCAACCTTGCAGGCCCCGACGCAATCGACGAGTGAGTGATAACCAACCAAAGATCGATATTTTTAATAGGAAATATAGCAATCAGTGGTATGGACAGTGCGAACACCCGCGAATCAACGCCAGAATCAACAAGGCCGATTCAGAACAACTCTGAAATTTATTATGTGCTTCGTTGCTAGAACGGCTCCAAAGTCACCGTTTACAAACTCCTAAGACAAAAACTGATGGACTGAAGTCCAAATCAGAAGTTAAAAAACTTCTGACTTTAGCGGGAATCGAACCCTGGACCTTCTGCATTGAGAGCAGATACGCTAACCACAAGACCAACGAGCCACACATATAGTTAACTCTTATATATATTATAGTTAACTATATAGTTTTATTGAATGTTTTATGACATTTAACTCTAAATGAACAAACGACCACTCCCATTTTTATGAATTAATCTACTATCAGCTACTATGTCTTTTAGAGCTATCACATAAATATTTCTCTTGAAAAAACAAGGGCATTTTTTTTTTTATTATTGTGTTTTTCGTCTGTTGCGAGCAGTGGCGTAAACATGGGGGGGGTGGGAGGAGAGAGGGGCAACCGCCAATAGCCCCCTTAAATTTGGTGTAGGGGCCAGGGGGCACAACCGCACAATTGTTTTTCATAATGAGGTATTTATTTTATGGAAATCGATCTAGAAATTAAAAAATTCATCCAAGCGGGGTATCGAACCCCGTTCTTCCGACTGCAGGTCGAGTGCTTTACCCCTATAAGCTATATTATTATCATTATTATTCTATATTAATATGTTTATTATTATTTAATGATATTATTATTTATTAATATTTTATAATAATAATATTTACATGTAATATTAATATTAATATTTAATTTAATAAAACTATTTAATGTTGGTAAGAGCCCAAGGGCCCGCCCGGTTAGTTATGGTCCGGGGTTCGATCCCCGCGGTGTAGTCACTTTTTTAATTTATGTCTTAAGTACTAACATATATATATACATATTATATTATATTGACATAATTTTCGTAACTCGTAATTTTTTAATTTAAGATTAGTGTAAAAAAGACTCGTTTAAATACTCCTGTCATAACAAATAAAATAACAGACACCCCCCCCCCCCCTCCCCATTCTGCACGATCTTGTACTTTACACTGGAAAGAGCGTAAACCCTTATATTATTTTTGGATGAAACCACTGACTATATCCAAGTACCCCTTTCACTAGTCGTGCTGAATTGATCTTTTAAGGTTACAAAAATGTTCGTCCCCCGGCTCCCCCCAAAAAACAAGGGCTGTGTTAAGCCACTTGCTGCAAGATAGTTTGCTCTCTAGTAGACAATTGTCTACTCCGTCTGTTGATAGGCCTACTAATCATGGACATTTCTAAACGTAGATCTTCCAATTTGTTTAGTGCTAATGAAAATGTCTCTTACGCACACTTACGAGGCCTAGCTCAGTATCGTCCAACTCGGCAAAAATTACAAGTGCGCAAACTAGGAGGTTTAAAATGATTTCACTTTTCAGTTATTGCGAGAGATCAAATTATATTTAGTAAATTGTTACATGAGCTAGAGCTAGTGATGTTATGTTGCATTACTAGGCATCTCAAAAGATTATAATATTCAATCGAGATCAGATCCTAGCCAATCAAACTAAATCGAAAAAATAGTAACAAACTTTGTAATCTATTTTGATCGATAAAAGTAAGTTTATTTTAACGGATCTATGACGGGTTAGTTCGACAAGTGTATTGTTGTGGACATATTGCTACTACGAGCGATAATGGATTAATGGGCTTTGATCTTTCCATTATGAAAGAAAACCCGAAAAAATCATTGTAATTAACTTTTCTCGACTCGATTCCCGTACATATACTGAATTAAAAAAATGAGTTATGGACATTGTTAGCTCTCTTTCTGGTCCTTCTGAATTATTCAGAAATTAATTATTAATGTTTATGATCATCATCATTATCCATTGCCGCTTCCTACTTCTGGCAGAAAAAAAGCAAGTTTAATGCTATTGACAAAATGCGTGCAAGTTGTAGTCATAGGTATACGTATTATGAATTTTAGTTTCTTTAGGATGCACTCAGGTAAAATTTACGAGTATTTGCGAGGGAATCTCTAAGGTCCATGTATTCATTCGTATTAATGTTGTCTGAAGAACATTTCTAGTCAGGATTGCCAGTGGTGGGTATCGAACCAGAGACCTTTCGAATCATTACCTATGAGGTACCTCTGTTGGCAGTCGGAGAACATACCTTTGCCATAAAACGGTAGTTTTAACAGACGTGAAATTACAGTCCATATTGGTGAATAAACGATATCTATACTATTAGTTTATATTTTTTTAATAAAGTATCAAATCATCTTTCAGTGTATCTACAAAGTAATGTAAAATAGACTGAAATTAATATATTATTCAGTTTCGAATTCAAAGACTAATTTATGTTGGGCCTAAGTAAACTACCGCTGGGTTGCAGTGTCTCTATGTCTGCAGTGTCAACGATATGTTTTTATCACCATTTTAAACCCGTTTCTTAAAGACAACAATATGATTAAAAGATATATTATTATTTGCCTACCGAAATTTTGTTTAAATTGATTTTCTTGAAAGAAAATAAAATTAAGGTTTTGTTTTCATTATGTCTAAAACGCACATATTTTCACTAAAATTATAGGGAAGTTGCTCATTTCTCCAAAAGGCAAGTCCCCTTAATCGCCTTCCAAGTTTTTACATCGAACATTTAGTTGTGAAATGGCAAAACTAATCCATTGCTTTTTAGGTTTGCTGAAAAAATGTGAAGAGTTTTTTTTTTCAGAGGTAAACTCATTTATAAACAATGAAGGTTTCCGAGAATATTGATTTCACAAAATATTTCTCCATAAAAGCGCTGCAAATCAAACTCAAATATGTGTATCTTCATAGAAGTGACACAATTTCATTTGATGAATAAAAATTACGGAAGTGGTGATTTAAAATTAACTCGTCTGACTTTTTCGTATACTAAAGACAATATCGGGCTTATTAGTGTGTCTCAAATGTGTGCATTGTTGATTAGCGAGATTAATTAATAAGAACTACTTTTAAAGTAAAATTCTATGTTCTAATGCCAATGAAAACTTTGAATCAAATCGTATGGCAAAAGGTATAATTAACTACGCGGCATTAAAAACTGTTGACAAAGCCCGGTAATAATGTCTAATGTTTGTTTGTTTGTTTGTGTTGGCCCCATGCTTCAGCTACAGAATAAAAATAAAAACTACTATTATTGAAACAAATCGAAGCGTGAAGACATCAATGACAAAGACACACAACACTAACAAAGTAATTATTACTATTTATTCACTAATCAACTACAATGAACTTAGGTAACTTATTGTAGAGACAAAAAGAAACAAGCGCGGAAACGTCAACCAATAATACAAAATAATGAACTAATCATTGTTCATTTGAAAGTCACTATGTGCATGTCCTATGTTATTCATATCATATCATATTGGTATTTATTTTTGCAAAACGATAACTAGAACACTGGCCGTGCGTTGAGTCGGGAGATATATCTTATAGCGCGGGGTGGAGCTAAAAACCAGTTGTCTCGTTATCTCTGTCTAAACATGTCCCTCTTCGTCTCTTTCTGGCCGGCCTCCGATACCTCGTCCCTTCCGCAGTCCCCTCTGAGATGGCCGCGTCACCTAGCTATTGCGTACTCTTAAATAAATGGTTTTATCTTTCTTTAATAAATGTAATGAAAAGGTTGCAAAAAGACTGGATCAAGGGAATGACATAAAGAATTAGGATACCAACAGCTTAGGCCTACCTGATGTAAAGTAGGGGCTCCGGGATAGAAAACACAAAATACAAACGGCTAAAACTAAGTAGAGTTTCATTTTTGGTATTGAAAATTGATCAATTGTTGACCTTGGAAAAATAGACAAGTCCATAAAGTAGGTCAAATATTGTTGACCACCGCAACCACCCTTGAAATAAAGTGAAGGGAAGTGGCACAATTTTTAAAGATATAGTAACCGATAAATAATTTAGTATACTTTTCCAATTATTAATCATTTTTATGTTGTCGTTGTGCAACTCTACTATTCACTATGTTGCACATTTCAGGAATAAGAGGAACCTGTACGATTGTATGTCGCAGCTCACGTGATTCTTCAGCGTCTTGGACATCGTCATATTCAGCCGCCTACTCTCGTATCACACAATCATTGAAATTATTATATGTAAGTCAGTTCTTGGAACATTTAAGTAACTCCTAATTCCTCTATCCTTCCTTTTAAGAGGTTGACCCTGCATGTTCGGTACGGTGCTCGACTACTTGCTTAACTATATCAATATCAATATCATATATCATATTCATAATTCATATATCATCAAGTCTAGTTAGGGTCAAGGCACAAAGCAATGATTGACAGCTTGATTGCTTCTTACCTAAACTTGCAACAAACTTGTGGAAGCCTCAAGTTATAGCCTTGTTTCTTGCAGTCTCTTGACACGGCTGTTGTCAGCGAGCGCAATGATGATATCGTAAGCTAGTGGTCATGAAGAAGCACCAGCATGTTCCCAGCATGTTTGCATGTTCACTAGAGCCCACACCACAGTTCACCTTATGTATATGTTGCATTTATTGAAGGAAAGTAGGCATAGGGAAAATAAATTAAATGTTAGGAATCCGGCCTAATTTAAAAACCAAATAGTATTATTTCATTATTATTATTACTATTATTATTATTATTATTATTATTATTATTATTATTATTATTATTATTATTATTATTATTAGAGAAATCAAATATTTTACGAGTCATTTTGCTGTGTTCGTTTTTTATTAAATTACCTGACGTTTGTATTGTATATTGTAAATGTAAAGTTTTTTTTTTTTTTTTTACGCACAGACGTATCGAAACGTCAGGTAATTTAATAAAAAACGAACACAGCGAAATGACTCGTAAAATATTTGATTTCTCTAATATTTCGGGCTGTGAAAGCATCAAGCAAGAAATTATTATTATTATTATTATTATTATTATTATTATTATTATTATTATCAATATTCTATTAAAAAATATTAATCTTTAGTTGGTTATCGCTCACTCGTTGATTGCGTTGGGGCCTAAAAATTTAATAAATAATTGTTTGATTTATAAATCCCCTTGATAAATCTAATTGTGCTGTGGACACGGCTCCGCCTCCTATCGAAAGTCGAATCGAATCGAAAGTCGAATCGCCTTCAATGTTTACAATCGAAATTAGCCCGCGCAGATTCAAATATACGAAAATAAGCATCGAAAACGTAATTAACAAAATATCCGTAAATAAGACTAAAAATCCGTTTATCCGTTTTGCACCCTTAATATCCGTAAAAACGGATAAAATCCGTTAAAACGGCAGCCCTGAACTAGACGATAGGCATTTTTCACACTAGAACCTAAATATGACTGTTTTATTATTAAGTAGCAAAATAAGGTAATAATTACGTTTTTCTGCTAAATTAGAGTCAAATCGGGAACTTTTCTCAATTTCTGTAAGTTTTAACTCCAAAATATGCAATTTATTGGACATAGAAATCAACATTTCTGTTTTAATTTAACGTATATAGTTGGCACCATGACAGTTGGAAATATTATTATCGAACATGCCTAGCTAATTCCAATAGTTAACTTTATATGGCCTAAATATTTGTTTATGTGAATACGTGTTAAATTTGCTGAAGGGTAGTGATTGCAGTGCTATTTTTATGATGAAATGATGCCTTACCTTGAGTTTTTATACTGAAATTGAAGATTTTTTTTTATAACGAAATTAGAACTTTTTATTTTATTTCTCAGGCCTTATACCTTATCAATTAACAATTATTTTATTTTATCCTTGATGCAACCCTACCAGTGACTGTATTGCACATTTCAGGGATGAGAAGACTGTCGAACGTCAAGAGGCTCCTCGAACTACTTATGTCGCAGCTCACGTGTGATTCTTCAACGTCTAGACA